>OV702293.1:185489401-186089401 GCA_916181665.1 Avena sativa | reverse complement strand
AGATCTTCTTAGCAGCACCAAGATCCTTCATCTCAAACTCACTACTTACTATTTAGGTGTGCCTTCAAAGTAGTGATTTCTTTCATGCCCTTGGCAGCAATTAACATATCATCAACATATAGCAGCAAGTATATATGTGATCCATCAACAAACTTGATATAAACACAACTATCATATTTAGACCTCCCAAAACCATGTGAGATCATAAATGAATCAAACCTTTTATACCACTATCTTGGAGATTTATTTAAGCCATAAATAGACTTCTTTAATTTGCACACAAAATCCTCTTTACCAGGCACTATGAACCCTTCTGGTTGGTCCATGTATATTTCCTCATCAAGCTCTCCATGCAGAAAAGCAGTGTTGACATCTAACAGCACAAGCTCAAGATCACGCATAGCCAAAATACTAAAGAAAGTGCGAATGGAACTATGCTTTACAACTGGGGCGAACACATCATTGTAATCAATACCTGGAATCTGGATGAACCCTTTTGCTACTAACCTTGCCTTGTACCTTGAAGGCTCTTTGGGAGACAAGCCTTCCTTTTTCTTGAAGATCCACTTGCAGCGAACCGCCTTCTTTTGTTTGGGCAAGGGCACCACATCCCATGTGCCATTTTTCTCAAGCGACTGTATCTCTTCTTGCATAGCAGAAATCCACTTCTCGCGGTCAACGGATGCAATGGCTTCATTGTATGTAGCAGGTTCAGAATCGTTATCCACCTGTTCAGCACAACTCAAAGCATAATGAACAAGATTACACTCTTCAATTAAACGAGGACGAGGACCACAGTTACGCCTCGGTCTATCAGCAGCAATGGACTCATGTGGCTGCTACAAAATAGTAGGTGAGTGCTGAACAACAATATCATCAATGTTTTCGTCATGTGTATCTTCAACGATAGCATTATTATCAACAGTTTTCTGCAGGTTCTCCACCTACACACTAACTCCCTCCTCTCCAACAGCAACATGAGAGGTATCTGATGGCAAGCTGTCATGATACATAACAGACTCATTGAAAACAACGTTTCTACTTAGCAAAATCTTTTTAGTTTTAGGATTCCATATTTTATATGCCTTAACTTCTGAACCATAACCAAGGAATGTGCACTTAACAGCCCTAGGCTCTAACTTTCCATTATCAACGTGAGCATATGAAGTGCAGCCAAAAACTCTCAACTATGAATAATCAGCAGGCGAACCTGACCATACCTCAATGGGAGTTTTCTTCTCAAGTGGAATAGAAGGTGAACTGTTGATGAGGTAACACGCTGTGTTGGCTGCTTCAGCCTAGAAACGCCTATGCATACCTGCATTAGACAACATACAACGAGCCCTCGAGATGATGGTCATGTTCATGCTCTCAGCCACGCCATTCTGCTGAGGAGTATATGGGATGGTGTGATGCCTGATCATGCCATCGTTACTGCAAAACTCCTCAAACTCATTAGAACAGAATTTCATATCATTGTCAGTACGTAGTACCTTTACCTTCTTATCAGTTTGATTTTCAACCATAACATTCCACTTCTTAAAAGCATAAAAAATATCAGATTTATGCTTCAGAAAATAAGGCCACACTTTTCTTGAGTAGTCATCAATAATATTAAGCATGTAATTAGAACCACCAATAGAAGTCTTACGGGACGTACCCCCATACATCAGCATGCACATAATCTAATATGCCTTTGGTGGTATAAACGGAAGCATTGAATTTAACTCTTTTGTGCTTACCAAAAATGCAGTGCTCACAGAACTCAAACTTACTCAAGTTGCAACCATCAATCAGCTCTCTCTTGACCAACTCTGCCATGCCTTGTTCGCTGATATGCCAAAGACGCATATGCCACATATGTGTTTTACCAAAATCATCAGAATCATTAGAAGTAACAACAGCATCAATACTAGGAAAAGTGCTACCTCTAAGAACATACAATTTAGCAGAATTCATATCACCTATCATGTGAATAAGAGAATCTTTTGATATCTTCAGAACTCTATTCCCTCCGGCATACTTGTATCCTTCAACGTCCATGGTACTAAGGGAGATCAAATTTCTGGCCATGCTTGGTATGTGCTTCACCTCACTCAACATGCGTGTCACGCCATCATGTGTCCTGATCTTAACAGATCCAACACCAACAATATGGTATGGGTTGTCATTCCCCATACGCACAAGCCTCTGGCGACGGGCCTCGCTCCACTCGTCAGAAGTCGGCCTATACTTTGTAGAATTTTGATCAACATATAACAGATACGATAGTGCGTACAACCCTTTTCACATTTTTTATGTTATTTTACCATCGATAATGGACTACTTATGTATATTCATTTGTTGTACGCTTTACAGAACAGATGGAATCTGGAAGATACACCAGGAATGGAAGAAAAAGTTCTCAAAATGGCGATGGAGCGATATAGAGGCTGGCGAGCTACTCTAAGCTCCACTTACAAGGCATACAAAACAGATGACGCTAGATTGGCAAATGTGCCAAAAGATTTACAAGTAGAAGAATGGGAATGGATGATCGACTATATTGGCAATGATGCAAAATTTCAGGTTATCTCTAAGCTCACTGTTTGTCTTATTGTGTGTTTGGATAAAGTTGTCTAACTATTTATATTTGGTTTCAATGATCGGATAGGGACACAGCCAAAATAACTCCGATAACCGTAACAAACAGAAGACAAAACACAGAGTGGGATCAAAATCGTACTCGCAACTAAGTTTTGAGAAGGTATAACTCTAACTAAATATGTATACCTTTCTGCTACCTATGGTTTCATGCTTCAAGCATCTCATTGTCGTATTACTTGTAGAGAAACGTGGAAACTGGAGAAGAGACGGATTGTATTTCTCTATGGGAATTCACCCACACAAAGAATGGAACATGGTCTAAAAAAGAGTCGCAGGACATTTATGTGAGTACTGATAGGTTGTGTCATTCTACTTTCATCTTTTATAGGTCAATATTGATGAATGAGCTATAATTTTTCTTTTTGTTCTTAGGACAAAGCACGTGAAGCGGTTGAAACCAAAGAAGCTGAAACTCATGGTCCACTCTCAAGTGAGCAGAGAAACAAATGTTTTTCAGACTGCATAGAAAGACACTCAGCTATGCAAGTCATCGCAGCCTCATGGATACGCATACATGGCGAAACCTAAAACCGGTTCCAAAAGGTTTCAGATGCAGATTGAGGAGCAAGCTCGTGTTATAGCGGGAACCCAGCAACAAAACTCTGAGCTCAGCCAGCAGGTCAACGAATTACAAGATCAACTAGAAGTTGAACGTGCTGACATGCAAGAGCGGCTTAACTTGGAGCATGCTGAGAGGGAACAACTTGAGTAGATGTTACAAAAAGAGCGTGCTGAAAGGGAAAGATTGTTGGAAGAGGAGTGAAGATCAAGACTGGAATTTAAAAAACCCATGATGGCAAAGTTCAATCAACAGATGGCTAAACTCAGCCAAACAGATGGGAAGCCAACAACAGCAAGTGATTATAGTCATATGCTTGCCACCTTGTAAGATTTGTTTTTCTTACTTGCATTGCTGAAAATACACTTCCATTTGCAGGTTCTTAAGAAGAGGACCGGCAAAGAAAATAGTAATCCAAACTTGCAAAATGCTCTTTTACAGAGATCCAATCCTAGTAGGAATCCAGGACCAAGGCCAACTGTGATTTCTTCAAATAATCTCATACAGAATTCTCGAATATACAAAGCAATGGTAAGTCACAGCTTGCTTTGACATCATGTTCACGTGCATTTCGTAGGTCAATTTTCTTCATATTTGGAATTTTTTTGTGAACTTCATATTTGGAATGTTGCTGCGTGCTCTATCCTTGAACCATGTTGATCGCTACTACATGTACTATACATGTGATATCTAGGGACATCAACTTAACTGAAACTATACGGCCCTGTTTGAAAAGCAGGATAGGAAAAACACAGGAACACGAAAAACACTGGAATTAAGATGACATATTTCTTGAATCCTATGGAATCCGAAAACACATGAATTGAGAAGAGTTGCCATTTGAATCATAGGATAGGAAATATATAAAAAAGTTTGAGCTCTAAACCATAAGATCATCTTATCGTTAGATATTAATTAGTCGACTGTGTGCCATGCAAGAATACCCATGACAAAATGCCTACTCAAACATAACGTGCACATCAAAAAATCTTACCCAATAAAATTATGCAATTGAGTATCCGTACTTGTAAATACGAACCAAATCTTATTAGTCATGGAGAAACAAAACAAGCTTCTCGATGGTTGCCACATGCTGCCATCTCGAACGACCAAGTGCACTTGTGGGCTAGCAATTTTATCTTGCTCGCATGTCTTAATATTTGGTACAGTAGATTTTTTTTAGAATAGCTTGTGTTCTTCAGTAGGGTGTACGTACAACTTTCTAAAAAAAATTCAGTTTAATTAATTCTGCTGTAAGCAAGCTTTCTAAAGTGTCCAGCGCGTACAAACAAGCAAAGGAAATTTTCCATTAAATGGGACTGCATGTTTATTTTCGTGTGAAAACTAAAGAATAGAAAATAGATCCTGTGAACTACCATTTCCTATTCCTTTATTAGAAAAGGAACATAGGAAAAAAATTCTATAACTTCCTATCCCGTAAAATTCCTACACCAAACCTCCGTTCCAAATGACCCCTACATCAAGTCACAACTTAAATTGTTCTGATCCGTTGCATACTTGCTGACATGATTTTAATCTAGTTAGTCTAACAACAGTTCTTTTAGCAATGGTCCAGTTAGTCTAACAATAGTTCTTTTAGTAATGAGGTTGGAATAATTGTCTGATGCCAGTTCTTTCTAATTATAGCTAATTTTTTTTATTTCTTGATTGCAGGATCAAAAGAAGTAGCTGGTTTGGATTCTACATCATGGACATTTTAGTCTTGGCAGTTAAAGATGATGGCTATATTTTATTTCAATTTTATTTGATGAATATTTGCTATGATAATTATTATTTGTATATATATATGTATTGTTTTGAATATCGTAATTGAATGGATGTATTTTTTTATAGTTGTGATAGGCTGTTGCCACAATTCATTTTCGGTTGCCATTGCTTAGCACCACGAAAAATATAATGTTGTGACAAATATCAGTCACCACGCATACATGTTTTGTTGTGCTAGGATGTAGCAATGAAATTTTTTATATTGTTGCAATAACTTGTCATCGCAATTTTTCTGCATGTTGCAATAACTGCTTGACACCACGAAATAAAGCTTTGTTAAAATAGAGTATCGCCACAAACATTTTAAGTTGTCGCGGTAGCCTCTTGCTACAAACATTCTTCCTGTTGCGATAAGTATTTTGTGCCACGCATCTGAATTTGTTGAAATAGAGTATCGCCATGAAAACTTCATATTGTTATGGTATCTTGTTGCTACAAACATTTTTCCTGCTGCGATAAGTATTCGACGCCACAGAACTATTTTTTGCTGAAATAGAGTATCGCCACAAAAATTTAAATTGTCGCAATAGCTTCTTGCTACAAAAAAATTGACTGTTGCGGTAACCGGTTATTGGCACGAGTGAAATAGTTATTGCAATAAGTTAATGCCACGGGCCTAGCGGTTCTTGGCAAAATGGCTAATGCTACAAAACAAGAGTTGTTGCTATAGGTTATTGCCATGAAAGAGCATGCGCCACGAAACATGCGTCGTTGCCATTGATTATTGCCACAAATATCTATCACCACAAACTAGTAATTGCCACATTTTATTCGATGTTGCATTAATTTATCTCCACAAACCAAACTGACCAAACTGTGGTGATAAGTTGGTGTTGCCACGGGGGAAAATGTGGCAACTGGCCGCATTGTTGTTGCAATAGAATACTGTACTGTCATGATTTCATTTTCGTTACGATAGCCTATTACCATGTGTTTAATGACAACGCTTGCCAACAAACGGAATTTCGTGAAAATTGGTACATATTTCCACAAATCGTCACATATTGTGACAATTTTTTTGTTGCAATAAATCCAAATCTGTCGTGGTGGTGTCACGACAGATGCCATGGGTAGGCTTAAGTTGGGGGTCGAATGGACGCTTGTGGTAACCGGGGAGGGAGTGCACGGTCTAGCCGCGCATGAAGAACAAGATGAACTCTCCACACTTAGGATTTTTATTGATCCAAGAAGTTTACAAGTGCTGCTAGAGATGTTCAAGAATAGCCTCAGGACACTGGTTTCCTACTTGGTCCAACCTCTTTCAACCCTAGATATACCCCTCCTTATATAGGCGATGGCCAGCTAGGTTACATCTTTGGGTCCTAGGGTTAGTTTTTGGATCTTTGTCCTTACTGTGCAGGCCTGGTCATGGGCTAGCCCTGAGCCCTTGACCCATTCCATAAATCTATACAGCCAGCGGTCTTCACGTACGTAGCCTCGAGCTCTTTCGGCGTCATGTGGTGACTTTGTACGTCAGCCCTTACTTTGGGCGTCACTCGACTCCTTTTATGTCACCCGGTGTCGCCCTTCTCTCCTTTGACCAAGATTTACCATGGTCCCTTCTGAATCTCACTCGGAAAGCTGCCACACATCTTCTCTGACTCGGCCTTCCCTCGTGAGACCCGACTCGTCACATCGTGCAAGGTAAACAGATTTGTCCTCTGCGGTCCGACATAGTTCTTATGTCGGCCTCACATAAGCTTCATATCCCGGCTGCTAAGACTCGGTCAGGGATTTCTTTGACTCGACATTAGCCAAGCTGGGTAATGTTTTACCCCTTATGACCCTACCGGGGGTTATCCCCCCGACATTAGTCCCCGAAGCAGGTGAGGCCTAACACTTCTTGCTGTTAGGCGTCTCCATGTTCCTTTAATGTATCTGGAACTTCTCATTTTTCTTAACATTTATTGTGCAGGACGTACTATTTGGCGTAACCTCGATCTTTTCCGAGTTTGTTCTGTCCTTTCCGAGTCTCATCTTTGATTTTCTGCGTCATCCTTGCCTCGTGCCGAGTCATTTTTGACGTTGCCGAGTCATTTTGGGCTTGCCTTGGTCACTGACAGGCTGTAATCATGATTGCTTGCCTCAAGTTCTGTCTCAAACTCTGACTGCACAGTGACGGTGGCATAGGTACTCCCGTCACTGTGGCACTCCCATTGCTCAGCGTCTCATGTCCTGTGCAGCATTGTGTGGCCTTGGATTTTCCGTGTATCGCGTACATGTGGCACTTACTGATGCGCTCACTTGGCCAGGTACACGGCAACACAGCGTCCACACTGCGTAAAGGGATCCCACACCGGTTTTTTTACTCCCCTTAAGTAGGGGCACGGGGAACTTAACTGCCCCCACTGGTTCAGTTTCCCCCTTGCCTTCTTCTTCCTTGCGCCCCTCAATCCATTACCGCCCCTTTGTTGTTCCTCTTTCTTGCTTCACAGTTCCCACAATTCTCTCCTCCTTCCAATTCCCCGACAGGTCCCTATGTTTCCAGGCCTCTTCCAATAGCGGAAGAGCCCGAGCCGCACAAAATCATGGACTCCCATGACGGCGGCGAAGAAGTGGAGGGGCACGAGGCCGCCAGCGAGTGCGGCGGCTATGAGGGCTCCGAGGTCACCGTAGAGGAGCTTGAGTGGTTGATCTCCACCAGGCATATTCCACTCGAGGTTGATTGCCGCCTCCCCGTCGGTGAGATCATTTCCAAACCTGAGCCCAATGAGTGCGTGGTTTTCCTTTTGCATTTTGAGCACGACTTTTCTCTTCCCGTTAGCGATTTCTTCAAGTCTTTTTTTGTTTCCACTTTTCAACTGCAAACCCATCACCTTCCTGCCAATACTATTGGCTCTCTCTCCTGTTTCATCTCCGCCTGTGAAGGCTATCTCGGCATTTGGCCCACTGTCCTTCTTTGGGCCAAATGTTTCAACTTCCGTATCCAGGTTGTCCCTGACCCCGGTGTTCCTCGCGCTGAGAAGAGGCCCACCAGGTGCCGTGCTGCAAGCATGACGCCCAAGAGGGATTCTGTCTTCCCCCGGGTCACTGGTATTGATTCCTGCAAGAAATGGCATAGAACTTTTTTCTATGTCAAGAATAGCGGGTCCAACGACTATACTCAGCTTCCCCCTTCAAGGATGAGGTTCCCAACAAGGACCTTTCAAAGCTTGACTCGTGCGACAAGAACAAGGCGGTGAATGAGGGTCATGGGATCATTGAGAGGTTGCTTGACCTGGAGGAGAACTTCGATCTAACTGAGGAAGACCTTATGTGCGCCTTCATCGCGCGCCGAGTCAGTCCCATTTAGGCCAGAAGCCACAAGATGTGCTTTATGAGCGGTACTCGTGATCCTACTCGGAACTCCACCCTTGAGCTCACCAATGATTCAGTGGTCCGCCGAGTCAGCTCAATCTTTAAGCTGAACTTAGCGGAGAACTGGGCTTGGAGTTGTCATCCTTTCAACCGAGATAGGCTTGTCCTGTGGGTAAGCATCCGAGTCACTGAGTGTTGTCGACATAATTTATCTGGTATTTACTCGCCGTTTTATTATTTTACTGATTTCATTCTGTTTGTCTTTCACAGAATCTTGTTCACAAGGTTGATGACAGCACCGTCCCTCCTGGCGGTTATCTCGATGACCAATCGGATGTATATGAGGTCGAGTATGACCAGGAGTTTTCATGCGGATTCTGCACTCTGCCGCTGCTCCTTCTTCGGGTAAGAACTTTACTCGAAATCCTTTGCGGGATAGGTCAGACGATGACAATGTGATTGTGAAGTCCTGGAGGTAATTTTCCTTTGACCTAACTTTTTGACTTGTCCCATTCAGATTTTCATTTACTAATGCAGCTGGCCAGGTACATGAGGATCCCCTCTTGCTATAGGCGGATATGGCAAGCTCCCTGCTACCAAGCCGAGTAAGCGACGCGGGACTTCCTCTAGCGCTTAGCCTTCCAAGAGGCGCCGAGTCAATCCTGCTTCTGCTCCTGAAGCCACATCTTCCCAGACTCGCACGACTACAGTGCGCTAGGTTGTTCGTCGCACTCCGCATGACCCGACCATCTCCGGGTAACTTTAGCTGCCTGTTACCTTTCGTTTTCTTTTTATTTTCTGTGTTTGTTTTCTTATAGTTCTCTGTCTTTATTTTCAGCGCTGCTATGTCTGCCAACCTAGCAGCTCCCAGCATGACCTCTTCCCAGTCAAAGCCTGTTTCTCCTCCTCGTTTCGATCCTGTCATGCAGAGCCCCGTTCAGGTCACTGCCCCCACAACTGAGGTTCATGAGTCTCAGAGTGAGGCTGATCCGGCGGCGTGTCAATCAGAGGAGATTCGGCCTCCTTCTCCAGTTGCTCTTTCTGATCCAAACTTGAGACCCGGCGCCAGCAATATCGGTGCCGATTTCGCCCAGAACACCCCTGTTATCACTCATCATATTGTTGATCTGCCCATGAACCTAGCTATTGCTCCACTGCTAGTTGTCGAGCCTGATCATTCGGCTCCATTGTCTTCTAAATCCAGTACCAGATCTGCTACCCCTGCTTTTTTGGTTAAGGATAAGACTCGGCATGTTCCTCAAGGCCAACTCGCTCTGCGCCCACTAAGACATCAGCTTCCAGGCAATTGACCTTGGTCTATGCCCCAGGCTCCGCTCCGCATATTCGGTCCACACCATCAACAACGACACCTCCTCCGGCGGGTCAGTTGGGCGAATCTACAGCTGCCGGGTCTGGCAGCGTTCCTAGGGCTGGCACCTTGCATGCCAGTGTCTCCGCTACCCATGCTGGAGTGGGGGCTAGCCTGAAAAAAAGGGAAAGTGCTTACTCGGCCACTCAGCAGGCAGGGCCTTGGATCTGTAGAGTGCTATGCCATAGCATGGAATGCCGCAGGCGAGTAAGAAGTGAGCTCTAGTTCTGGCCAGCAGCTGCAATTGGGCCCCAAGGCCGTCTCCGAGATGACCCAGCAGGCCATCGTACTAATGGCCCGAGAAGATCATGTGAATGAGGTATGTGATATCATTACTCTTTTATATACCGAGTATTTTTATATTTATACATGTTCCCTAGTCCCCGAGGTTACTGCCGAGTAAGGCACTTATTCGGCTGTAAGCTCAACCATTTGCATATGTCCTTTCTTCTTTCTGCCGGGATAGAATTACTTGATGTACTGAGTATTTTCTGATTAAATCTCTTTCATGTAGCTTACGCGTAACAAGCATACCAAGGTGCATCAGGCACTTCTTCTGGAATACCGAAAGCTTTAGGTTTCTCACCAGGATCTGAAATCCGAGGTTCAGGGCCAAGGTATTTTTTTACCCGGCTTGCTTTCCTTAGCAGAACCTTTTTGTTCTGTCCTCTTGAGTTTTCCTGCCTGTTTTTCCACAGCTTCTGCCCAATCCACCATTGATACGCTGCATAAGCAGATCAACGATGCTGAAAGTAACTCCCTTTTCCTTAAAAATCTTGTGATTGCTTAGCATTTGTATTTCCTCATTTTCCATTTTTATCTCGGTGAGGCCGAGATGGTTTGCTGTTACTAACGAGTCACATATTCTAAATAATCAGATCAGCACTAGGTCGAGCTCCAAAAGGAGCAAGACGAGGTGACTCGGCTGAAGCAGCAAGTGGCAGACATGGAGCAGAAGCACAAGTCCGAGTTGGAGGGCCTGCACTAGGAGCTTGCCGAGAAAGATGGGAAGCATGCCGCCGGTGTTGAGGAGACAAATAAATTGCTCAAGGATGCCGAGTTAGTGGTGCAGTCGGCTCATCAAGATCTTGAAGCTCTCTAGGCCAAGGCAAAGTCCTGGCAGACCAAGCTCGGCACGATAAACTCTTTCATCGGTAGTGAGTTCTTACTCTTTTCACCGTGCTCTTATCCTTACTGTTTACTTCTTTTCCGCTGTTTTTGATTCTCCTCCGTTTTTGCAGAGAACTTCCCTGAGGCTGACATGTTTGCCTTAAGGGCTATGAAGAAAGTGCGAGCCAAATCTGGAGCCCCGGCGGATGGCGAGATCACCATCGATGAGCATCTTGCTGCGCTCTCAGAGCGTGTGAACACATTGAAGTCATGTGGTGTCGACTTAATTAAGTCGGCAATCCATGCATTAAGGATGCTCTGGCCAGATGAAGATGTGCCCATGCTCGTAGATCCTTTGGCTGCCAAGCTGCTACTCACCAAGGAAAGACTTGATCAATGGCGAGAGTCGGTTGGTCCTGTCGCAGCGGACAAGACCCTTGCTTTTGTCCTCTCATGGTATGAGGATATCAATCTTGATGTTCTCCAGCATATGAGGTCCGAAGGCAAGTGGATCCACAACCCTAATCTCATCAAGAAGCACCAAGAGCGAGCCTACGCAATGGTGGAGTATTCTCTAGTCCATGCCTGGTATGATGGGCCTAGCTTCGTCGATCTTGCTAAGCCGCTTGCTGAGATTGCTGATGACGACAGTGCTGACAGCGAGGCCACCGAGTCAGACGTGGCAGACTCGGCCTATGTGCCTCACTCGGCCAATGCTCCTGATGATGCTCCTAGATCCAACCCTAACGATACTCCTTTGAGTCCAGCTGCCCCTTAAGCTGGATTATCAAAAACACTTAATTCTTATGATATCCCCAGTATGCCGGGTGCAGATGTAAAAGATACTGCAGTTATTTTGGGTGTGTGCCTTTTATAAGGCTTAAACTTTATTTTGCTTGAATGCAAATCATCCAGGGGCAAGTCCCCGAGTTTCATTTGCCATTTTCCTTATCCTTGAATTTGGCTCTTGTCTACCTTTTTTGGCGTTCGACATTAGAGTCTCAAAGTTCTAAGGATTCAGTTAGCGGATATGAAACTAGACAACTTGACCTAGGGTCATTCATCATACAAGCTGATATATCCTGCAACGGGTTAGTTATAAGCATACATAGGGCCGACTCACGTTTCTTCCCTTACTTATCTGCTGTTTATGTTTACCCGTCCTTGGTATTTTCTTGCCATGAAGCCGTGTTTTAGGACAACAACATAGTCGAAGAGTTGACATTATACGAGTAAATATTACTTATTCCGAGATAATCTTAAGTGTAAACGCTAGCCGCCCAAAAATATTTAGAAGTAAATGTGAGGGGCAGTCCCCGAGTCAGTTTTTCGAGTCATACCATTTTATTACAAGCACATAGCCAGCATAAGTGTCCGACATCTGAGAGTTCGATTGATACATACATTGCTTCACCTAAGTGTAGAAAGGACGGAGCAATGCCACATTCCATGGACTTTTGGTCTCATCACCCAATCTGTCCGCCTTGTTCTTTTGTGCTTCACGAGCATCTATCAGATAGTACGAATCATTGTGGAATGCTTTTCTTACAATGAATGGTCCTTCACATGGGGGTGATAGTTTATGCATCCCATCTGTGCGTTGCACTAGTCTGAGCACCATATCCCCCTCTCGGAAAACACGAGGTTGGACTTTTCGGCTATGATAGCGTCGGAGATTTTGTTGGTATATGGCGGATCTGGATAATGCCAATTATATTGCTTCTTCGAGTAAATCAACTCCATCTTCTCGGCCCTCCTTTACCTTGGCTTCCGAGTATTGCCTTACTCTTGGCGAGTCATGCTCTATGTCGGCAGGCAAAACTGCTTCTGCCCCATACACAAGGAAGAATGGCGTATAGCTTGTCGATCTATTCGGGGTTGTCATTAAGCTCAATAGCACTAAGGGTAGTTCCTCTATGTAGCAACCAGGTGATCTCTGGAGTGGTTCCATTAGGAGGGGTTTTATCCCGGATAGAACTAAACTGTTAGCTCGTTCAACTTGTCCATTTGATTCTGGATGGGCGACTGACGCTACGTCGAGTCTTATTTGGCTTTCCCTGCAAAATAGAGCAAAGGCTCCTTTGGCAAAGTTTGTGCCATTGTCTATAATCACGCTGTGTGGGTGACCATATCTCGGGATTATATCCTTTAGGAATCTGATGGCTGTTTTTCCATCAAATTTTTTGATGGGCTTCACTTCTATCCACTTGGTAAATTGTTCGACCATCACTAGTATGTGAGTCATGCCGCGCCATGCTAGTTTGAATGGTCCCACCATATCTAGGCATCATACTACAAATAGCCAGGTGATTGGTATAGTTTTTAATTCGGATGAAGGTAAATGTGACTTTGATGCGTAGCGTTGGCAGCCGTTGCATTTCCTCACTAGGTCTTTTGCTTCCACTAGTGCACTTGGCCAATAGAATCCATGTCGGAATGCCTTGGCTAATAATGCTCTTGACGAGGCATGGTGCCCACATTCTCCTTGGTGAATATCCAACAGTATCTCTTGGCCTTGCTCTAGACTTATGCAACATTGCAATACACTTTCCACACTCCTCTTGTACAGCTCCTTGTTAATTATTGTGTATGCTTTTGCTCTTCTTTCTGTTTGTATTGCCAATATCTCATCATCAGGAAAATCTCCATATCTTAAGTAATTGAATATTGGTTGTGCCTAGGCTGGTATTACTGGTGCTGGATCTGTTTCTCCATCAATTTCCATTGGCTCGGCCGACATAATTTCTGCTGACATAACCTGAGGAGTCCTCGAGTGTGATTCGACAATCCCCAGGTTAGGCAGAACAGTCCCCGAGTTACTTGAACCTGCCCCTGTGTCAATGTCCTTTGGCACAACATCCGACTCCTGGCTTGCCGGGATGAATATTGACTCGAATTCTGGTGATGGATTGATTGATGTTTTTCTGAGATGTTCCAATGCTACTCCTGGCGGGATTGCTTGCTGAGATGAGCCTAACTGTTGGGGTTCGTAGCATGGACAACAAAAAATTTCTACCGCATGCAAACAAACAAGCCAAGATCTATCTACTAGATTGTAGCAACGAGTCGATAGAGGAAATCACCCTCGAAGATTCCAAAGCGGTTAACGAGAGCAGATTCTCGTGGGTGATGTAGTCGTACTCTTGCCGATCTCAAGTTCGTGTAGATGATCCTTCCGGCGCTGCGTTTCGGCAGCGCTTCCGCAGTCGGTCACACGTTCGGTACTCGATGAAGACCTTCCTCTCCCTTGTTCCAGCAGGCAGCGGAGGTTGTAGCACTCTCCTCGCGATTCCGGCAGGACGACGACGTGGTACCGGATGTAGAGGGTAGATCTCGCAGGGCTTTGCCTTAAACCGGAGCGAGTATGGTGGACTATGAGAGAGGCCTTGGCGATCTAGGGTTTAGAGGGCACCAAGGGGCGGAGCTTGGCCGGCGGCTAGGGCTTGGGGAAGCCCCAATTCGGCAGCTAGGAGAAACCCTAGGGGAGGCGGCGACTTGCAGGAGGCCGGCGACTAGGGTTAGGGTTTGGGTGGTGTTGGGTGTAGGCTAGAGGGGCAGCCCTGCCCCTCCTTATATAGGTGGGAGGGTGCCGGTTGGGAGGAGGGAGTCCTCCCCCAACTCGGACTCCTTGGCCAGCGGGTGGAGGAAGGAGGACTTCGTCCCCAAGTAGGTTTCCTACTCTCCCTCCACCAAGCAAACTTGCCATTTGACTTTTCAAATTGGCGTTTGACTTTTCAAACTAGGATTTGATTTCTTCCTTTATTTTGCACAGCCATGTTACCTAGTACATGATGCAACCATTCCATATTGTCATGACACATTCATGTACCCTTCCCCTCCGGAGTGCCGGACCTTCTGGAACCTTCTAGAACATTCTCGATGAAAACACCGGAATCATTCCCCAACTCCGAAACAGGACTTTCCTTATATGAATCTTATTCTCCGGACCATTCTGGATCTCCTCGTGATATCCCGGATCCCATCCGAGACTCCGAACAACATTCGGTCTCTTACTCATCATTCCATAACTACTCAACAACATCGAATCCTTAAGTGTGTCTCCCTACGGTTCGTGAATTATGCGGACATGATCGAGACACTTCTCCGATCAATAACCAATAGAGGAATCTGGAAATTCATATGGCTCCCACATATTTCTACGATTACTTTGCGATCGAATGAACCACTTACATACGATACCAATTTCCCTTTGTCTCACGATAGTTTACTTATCCGAGGTTTTGATCGTCGGTATCTCTGCATACCTAGTTCAACCTCGTTACCGATAAGTACTCTTTTCTCGTTCCCGTGATATGTGATCCCTTGTGAACCAGTCACATGCTTGCAAGCTAATTGGATGACATTCCACCGAGAGGGCCCAGAGTATATCTATCCGTCATATGGATGGACAAATACCACTCTTGATCCATGTGTTTCAACCCATACTTTCCGAACACTCAATGTCACCTTTATATCCACCCAGTTATAGTGTGGTGTTTGATGTCATCAAAGCATCCTTCTGGTGATGGTGATAAGCATGATCTCATGGTCGAAGGAATTAGGTTACTATGTATCAGAAAGCTTATAGCAATTAAACTATTAAAATGACTTGATCTTTATGCTATGCTTATCTATAGGAGTATGTCCATCATATCATTCTCCTAATGATACGACCTTGTTATTAACAACATCTCAAATGTTCATGATCAAGAAACCATGATCATCTATTAATCAACAAGCTAGTATTATAAAGAGGCTTTACTAGGGACTCTAAACTAGTTTACAAATCACACAAGTATTAATGTTTCTGGTCAATAATATTATAGAATGAATGTAAACATTTATCATAAACACAAAGATATAATAATAAATACATTTATTATTGCCTCTAGGGCATATCTCCAATAGTCTCCCACTTGCACTAGAGTCAACTAATCTAGATTACATGGTAATATACCGAACACCCATGGCAGTTTGGTGTTGGTCATGTTTTGCCCTCGGGAGAGGTTTAGTCAACGGATCCGCCACATTTAGATCTGTGTGTACTTTGCAAATCTTTATGTCACCATCTTGGACATGTTCACGAATAGCGTGAAAACGCAGCTTGATGTGCGTCAACTTCTTGTGTGACCTTGGTTCTTGCGCATTGGGTATGGCGCCCATGTTATCATAGTAGATAGACATTGGGTCCAGCGCACTTGGAACCACACCGAGCTCTGTAATGAACTCCTTCATCCATATCGCTTCTTGTGAAGCTTCCGAAGTAGCTATGTATTCCAATTCAGTTGAAGATCTCGCCACAACGCTTTTCTTTGCACTCCTCCAGCTAACTGCTGCACCATTCAAAATAAATACGTATCCAGATTGAGATTTAGAATCATCCGGATCGGTGTTCCAACTAGCATCGGTGTAACCATTAACAACGAGCTATTCATCACCTCCATAAGAAAGAACCATATCCTTAGTTCTTCTCAAGTACTTAAGGATGTTTTTGACCGCTGTCCAATGATCCACTCCTGGATCACTTTGATATCTGCTAGTTAAACTAACAACATATGCAATGTCGGGTCTAGTACATAGCATGGCATACATTAGAGATCCTATGGCTGAGGCATAGGGAGTTTTACTCATCCTTTCTCTATCTTCTGCCGTTGCTGGACTTTGAGTTTTACTCAAGGTCGTATTGGGCAACATGGGCAAGAACCCTTTCTTGCTATCTTCCATTCCAAACCTCTTTAGAACTTTGTCCAAATATGTACTTTGTGACAATGATATTAGGCGTCTCGATCTATCTCTATAAATCTTTATGCCTAATATGTAAGCTGCTTCGCCAAGATCTTTCATTGAAAAACTATTATTCAAATATTCCTTGACACCATTAAGAAGGTCTACATCATTCCCAATCAACAATATGTCATCTACATATAGTATTAAGAATGCTACAGAGCTCCCACTCACTTTCTTGTAAATACAAGCTTCTCCATAAGTTTGTATAAAACCAAAACTTTGGATTACTTTATCAAAACGTTGATTCCAACTTCGGGATGCTTGCTTCAATCCATATATGGACCGTTGAAGTTTGCATACCTTGTTAGCATCTTTAGGATCGACAAAACCTTTGGGTTGCATCATATACAACTGTTCATCAATGTCTCCATTGAGGAACACTGTTTTGACATCCATCTGCCATATCTCATAATCGTAATATGCAGCGATTGCTAACATAATCCTCACAAACTTTAGCTTCGCTACTGGTGAGAAAGTCTCATCGTAGTCAACTCCTTGAATTTGTCGAAACCCTTTTGCGACAAGTCGAGCTTTATAGACAGTAACATTGCCATCAGCATCTGTTTTCTTCTTGAAAATCCATTTGTTCCCGACAGCCTTCCGGCCATCTGGTAAGTCCACCAAAGTCCATACTTGGTTTTCGTACATGGATCCAATCTCGGATTTCATGGCATCTTGCCATTTATTGGAATATGGGCTCATCATCGCTTCCTCATACGTCGCAGGGTCATCGGTGTTGTCCGCCAACATGACACTCATAACGGGATCATACCCATCAGGAGTGGTACGAGTTCTCGTTGACCTGCGAGGTTCTGTAGCAACTTCAACCGAAGTTTCATGATCATCATCATTAGATTCCTCTCTTATTGGTGTAGGCACCACAGGAACTTCTTCCGGTGCTGCGCTACTCGCAAGTTTGAGAGAAGGTTCAACAACCTCGTCGAGTTCTACTTTCCTTCCAGTCACTTCTTTCGAGAGAAATTCCTTCTCTAGAAAGGATCCATTCTTGGCAATGAAGATTTTACCCTCGGATCTATGATAGAAGGTATACCCAATAGTTTCCTTCGGGTATCCTATGAAGACGCATTTTTTCGCTTTGGGTTCAAGCTTGTCCGGTTGTAACTTCTTTACATAGGCTTCGCAACCCCAAACTTTAAGGAACGACAATCTAGGTTTCTTCCCAAACCATAATTCATACGGTGTCGTTTCAATGGATTTAGATGGTGCCCTATTTAAATTGAATGCGGCTGTTTCTAATGCATAACCCCAAAATGATAGCGGTAAATCTGTAAGTGACATCATAGAACGAACCATATCTAAGAGAGTTCGATTACGACGTTCGGACACACCATTACGCTGTGGTGTTCCCGGCGGTGTCAATTGTGAAAGTATTCCGCATTTCTTCAAAATCTCGCCAAACTCGTAACTTAGATATTCACCTCCACGATCAGAACGCAGAAATTTAATCTTCTTGTTACGTTGATTCTCTACCTCACTTTGAAATTCCTTAAACTTCTCGAAAGTTTCGGACTTATGTTTCATGTAATAGATATACCCATATCTACTCAAGTCATCCGTGAAGGTAAGAACATAATGATAACCACCGCGCGATGCTACACTCATTGGACCACACACATCGGTATGTATGATTTCCAATAAGTCTGTAGCTCGCTCCATCATACCAAAAAATGGAGTCTTAGTCATTTTACCCATCAGACATGCTTCGCATCTTTCAAGTGATTCGAAATCAAGTGATTCAAGAAGTCCATCGGAATGGATTTTCTTCATACACTTCACTCCAATATGACCAAGACGACAGTGCCACATATAGGTCGAGTTATCGCTCAATTTCAAACGTTTAGCTTCAATGTTATTAATATGTGTATTTCTACTATCGAGATTCAATAAGAATAGACCATCTATCAAAGGTGCATGTGCATAAAACATATTACTCATATAAATCGAACAACCATTATTCTCGGACTTAAACAAGTAACCGTCTCGCAACAAACATGATCCAGATATAATGTTCATGCTCAACGCAGGCACCAAATAACAATTATTTAAGTATAAAACTAATCCCGATGGTAGATGAAGAGGTAGCGTGCCGACCGCGATCACATCAACCTTTGATCCATTTCCAACGCGCATCGTCACCTCGTTCTTCGCTAGCTTCCGTTTATTCTGCAGTACCTGTTTCGAGTTACAAATATGAGCAACCGAACCAGTATCAAATACCCAGGCACTACTACGAGTACAAGTGAGATACACATCAATAACATGTATATCGGATATACCTGTCTTCTTGATGTTGCCGTTCTTCAAATGCGCCAAGTACTTTGGGCAATTCCGCTTCCAGTGACCCTCTCCCTTGCAGTAAAAGCACTTAGTATCAGGCTTAGGTCCAGCCTTGGTCTTCTTCGCCGGTGCGGCAACTTTCTTACCACCCTTCTTGAAGTTTCCCTTTTGCTTAGACTTGCCTTTCTTGAATTTGGTGGTCTTATTGACCAACAACACTTGATGCTCTTTCTTGATCTCCACTTCTGTAGATTTCAACATGGAGAAGAGTTCTGGCAATGTCTTGTTCATGTTTTGCATATTGTAGTTCATCACAAAGTTCTTGTAACTTGGTGGCAGTGATTGGAGGACACGGTAAATTCCCAAAGCATTAGGAATCACTATACCCAAACTTTGGAGTTTGTTTGCGTGCCCAGACATCTTAAGCACATGCTGACTGACAGAGCTGCCCTCTTCCATCTTGCAGTTAAAGAACTTTTCAGAAGCCTCATAACTCTCAACTGCCGCGTGAGCCTCAAATATCATTTTGAGTTCACGAACAATATCATGTGGGTCATGGTTCTCAAACCTTTTCTGAAGCTTCGATTCCAAACCATACAAGATAGCACACTGAACTGTGGAGTACTGATTCTTCTGAGTGAGGTAAACATTCTTTACTTCATCGGTAGCATCAGCTGCAGGCGGGTCACCCAGCGGTGCATCCAGCACATAGGTCAAATTACCAGCATTGAGGACAATCCTCAAATTGCGGAACCAATCCGTGAAGTTGCTTCCATTGTTTTTCAACTGTTCTTTCTCTAGCAACACATTAAAATTGATGGTAGGGGCCGCCATTGATCTACAACATATTTGCAATAGTTTAGACTAAGTTTATGACAAATTGAGTTCTAATTAATAGTTAAATTAATCTAGGTGAACTCCCACTCAAAACAATATCCCTCACATTGTTTTAGTGATCACACGAACCAAATCCACCACATCAAAACCGATCATCACGAGAGTTGATGTAGCTTCAATGGCGAACAATCGACATGTTCATCATATCTACTATATGACTCATGCTTTACCTTTCGGTGATCCGTGTTCCGAGACCATGTCTGTACATGCTAGGCTCGTCAAGATCAAACCTTAGCTTCCGCATGAGCAAATCTGGCTTGCTCATGTTGTATACACTTGCAGAATCTAACACACCCGATCATCACGTGGTGCTTTGAAACAACAAGCTTTAGCAATGGTGCTTACTAAGGATGAACACTTTAAAACTTGAAATTTATGTGCGTGAGGGATCATCTTATAATGCTACCGTCGTTTAACTAAGCAATACAAGATGCATAAAGGATTAACATCACATGCAATTCATAATATGTGATATGATATGGCCTTTCTTTTTTTGCTTCCGATCTCCATCTTCAAGCACGAACATGATCTCCATCATCACCGGTGTGGCGTCAAGGTCAATGGCGCCGCATCATGGTTGTCGTCCACTAGCTCCAACTATTACAACTACTTTAAATAGACACGCGGGTCTTAATAGAATTTAAAGACAACCATATGGCTCCTGCCGGTTGCTAACTTACAATAAGGAACATTGCATACATCAAATATAATCACAATCATGGCCATATCACATCACAGCACACCCCTACAAAACAAAGTTAGACGCCTCTAATTTTCTTTGCATATTTTACGTGGTTTGGGGATTTCAATAAGTGTCGATCTAACTTACGAACAAGAACCACAATGTTGATGTTTGAACTATCAAGTGCCCATTGTAAATTGGATCTATACTATAATGGGAGAGACAGACACCCGCAAAGCCACTTATGCAATACAAGTTGTATGTTGAGCGTGGAGCAAGTCTCATGAACGATGTCATGTAAGGTTAGCCCGGGCCGCTTCATCCCATCATACCGCAAGATGCAAAGTACACAAGAAGCAATTGATAATAAAAGCACCACCGCCCACAATGATCATTGTGTTCTACTCGTGCAACAGATCTACATATAGACATGGCTCTGATACCACTGTTGGGGTTCGTAGCATGGAAAACAAAAAATTTCTACCGCATGCAAACAAACAAGCCAAGATCTATCTACTAGATTGTAGAAACGAGTCGATAGAGGAACTCACCCTCGAAGATTCCAAAGCGGTTAACGAGAGCAGATTCTCGTGGGTGATGTAGTCGTACTCTTGCCGATCTCAAGATCGTGCAGATAATCCTTCCGGCGCTGCGTTCCGGCAGCGCTTCCGCAGTCGGTCACACATTCGGTACTCGGTGAAGACCTTCCTCTCCCTTGTTCCAGCAGGCAGCGGAGGTTGTAGCACTCTCCTCGCGATTCCGGCAGCACGACGGCGTGGTACCAGAAGTAGAGGGGAGATCTCACAGGGCTTTGCCTTAAACCGGAGCGAGTATGGTGGACTATGAGAGAGGACTTGGCGATCTAGGGTTTAGAGGGAACCAAGGGGTAGAGCTTGGCCGGTGGCTAGGGCTTGGGGAAGCCCCAAGTCGGCGGCTAGGAGAAACCCTAGGGGCGGCGGCGACTTGCAGGAGGCCGGCAGCTAGAGTTACGGTTTGGGTGGTGTTGGGTGTAGGCTAGAGGGGCAGCCCTTCCCCTCCTTATATAGGTGGGAGGGCGCCGGTTGGGAGGAGGGATTCCTCCCCCAACTCGGCCTCCTTGGCCGGTGTGTGGAGGGAGGAGGACTTCCTCCCCAAGTAGGTTTCCTACTCTCCCTCCACCAAGCAAACTTCTTGTTTGACTTTTCAAATTGGCATTTGACTTTTCAAACTAGGATTTGACTTCTTCCTTTATTTTGCCCAGCCATGTTATCTAGTACATGATGCAACCATTCCATATTGTCATGACACATTCATGTACCCTTACCCTCCGGAGTGCCGGACCTTCCGGAACCTTCTAGAACATTCCCTATGAAAACACCGGAATCATTCCCCAATTCCGAAACAGGACTTTCCTTATATGAATCTTATTCTCCGGACCATTCCGGATCTCCTCGTGATATCCGGATCCCATCCGAGACTCAGAACAACATTCGGTCTCTTACTCATCATACCATAACTACTCAACAACATCGAATCCTTAAGTGTGTCTCCCTACGATTCGTGAATTATGCGGACATGATCAAGACACTTCTCCGATCAATAACCAATAGAGGAATCTGGAAATTCATATGGCTCCCACATATTTCTACGATTACTTTGCGATCGAATGAACCACTTACATACGATACCAATTTCCCTTTGTCTCACGATAGTTTACTTATCTGAGGTTTTGATCGTCGGTATCTCTACATACCTAGTTCAACCTCGTTACCGATAAGTACTTTTTTCTCGTTCCCGTGATATGTGATCCCTTGTGAATCATTCACATGCTTGCGAGCTAATTGGATGACATTCCACCGAGAGGGCCCAGAGTATATCTATCCGTCATATGGATGGACAAATCCCACTCTTGATCCATGTGTTTCAACACATACTTTCTGAACACTCAATGTCACCTTTATAGCCACCCAGTTACGGTGTGGTGTTTTATTTCATCAAAGCATCCTTCCGGTGATGGTCATAAGCATGATCTCATGGTCGAAGGAATTAGGTTACTATGTATCAGAAAGCTTATAGCAATTGAACTATTAAAATGACTTGATCTTTATGCTACGCTTATCTATAGGAGTATGTCCATCATATCATTCTCCTAATGATACGACCTTGTTATTAACAACATCTCAAATGTTCATGATCAAGAAACCATGATCATCTATTAATCAACAAGCTAGTATTATAAAGAGGCTTTACTAGGGACTCTAAATTAGTTCACAAATCACACAAGTATTAATGTTTCTGGTGAATACTATTATAGCATGAATGTAAACATTTATCATAAACACAAATATATAATAATAACTACATTTATTATTGCCTCTAGGGCATATCTACAACACTAACCTTGATAATACATCAGCTGCCTCTTTTTCTTCTCTGGGTATATGATGAAATCCACATCCATCAAAGTATCCCAAAATCTGTTGTACATGAAAATGATAAAGTGCCATATTTGCATCCAGTGCATCCGGATGTCCAAACAATTGCTGAATAACCAAATCCGAGTCACCGAAACACATGATCCTTTTGATGTCAGTTTCACTGGCCACTTTTATCCCATGGACAAATGCTTCATACTCGGCTACATTATTGGATGCAGCGAAGTGGATCTGCAACACATATTTGAGCTAATACTTCTTGGGTGAGGTAAGTACTATCCCGGCACCTAGTCCCATCTTTGTCTTGGACCCGTCAAAGTGCATTCTTTAGTAATTCGGGTCTGGCAATGGTGGTTCATATTGCATTTCCATCCACTCCACGAAGAAATCCGCTACAGCTTGAGATTTAATTACATCTCACCTGTCGTATTGTGGAGTGTATGGTGCTAGCTCTATGGCCCATTTTGCCACTCGGCCATTGGCATCTATAACATCCCAAAAATATTAAACAAGATTATCAAGTGCTAATCACCCAAGTTTAGGGTTAACAAAAACTTTTATTATGAATGCATGTGTGTGTGTGATTAATGCATGAATGATTGCAATTGCCATGTTTGATTGCTATGAATGATAAGGATTAGTTTAAAGATGAAAACAATATCATCTAGGTCATTTCCAAGCAGAATCAAATAAAGAGAAAATCAAATATAATACATATGAGCAAATGGTCATTTTGGCCAAACTTGTTCACTAGACCACTTTGGGTGTTCCTAGTCACATATTTCTAACAGAAACAAATCCAATTCTTTTCACCCCTTGCTAGACCAAGTAACAATGAACCCAAGACCACTTTACAAACCAACAGAAACAAATTCCAAATCTATTTAAAGGACAATTCAAAATTGAATCAAGTGTAGGTCCTAAGATGGTCATTTCTCAAAAACCAACCAAATCACTTCACCTTGGCAAGAAGCATATAGGAGGAAGTGCCGCGCCCGTCCACGATGTCTAGGAGGCAGGCCACCATCCACCGCCAGTCCCTGTCCACACCTCGAGCTCAGCCAAGCCCTGGACCACCAGACTCTGTGACCATGTCGAGAGTGCGCCAAAGCGCCATAGCCTACACGCATGCACACGTCGCGCCTTACTCTCACCATGCTTAACTACACTTGCCATAACCCTAGCTACCTCCCAAACATGACCGTTCAGCACTGTAGCACCCCGGGTAAATCCACTACTAGAAAAAAATGCGTGTTATTTTATCTATGCATCATCATGACATCATGCATATTTCTGCACTAAACTATTTTCCAAAAGCCCTATTTTATTTTCTACATTAGCTCCTCTTATTGCAAATTATAAGGCCAATCATTTCGGGTATTTTATCTGTCTAACAAACTGTCTACAAAATCTTTTAAATAAAATTAAATAAATTTATATTTTTTCAGGGAGGCACTCCAGACGGCTGGCCCAAAAGCCCAACCGGCAAGACTACCTACTACCCAAAATAA
Organism: Avena sativa; assembly: GCA_916181665.1. NCBI lineage: Eukaryota > Viridiplantae > Streptophyta > Magnoliopsida > Poales > Poaceae > Avena > Avena sativa. The sequence goes on along the minus strand of OV702293.1, from coordinate 186,065,043 downwards.
ACCCTAGACTCTTTCAAACCCTAACCCTAATCCTCCCTCTCTTACCCCCACCCCGCCGCCACCCCTGGTTCACACCACATCGACACTCCCGCACCAGGCAACCCCACACGGTGGTGCACCAACACAACACACGACCACCACCCACAACCAAAACCCACACACACCAACGCAACGCACCCACGCAGTCAAAGATCCCCGGGCCCCACCCTCTCTCGCATCGTGCGACGCCCACCTACCCCGCGTTTCTCCCCCTGTTCTTCTCTGTGCCGCCCTCCCTACCCGATCGATCAGCCGCTCGGCTCTCCGCTTCCCCGCCGCCAAGCTCCCTCACCTCCCTGGCATTTCCCCTGACCCCGGCCCTTCCGTCGCTGCCGCCTCCCCAAGCGCGGGCCGCCACCGCTGCCACCTCTCCTCGCCGCCCTCTCCACAGACCCTGCCGCCATGCCTCTCCTCCCTTCCCCGAGCCCGAGCAACACCGGCTGCCGCGTTGCACGCCCCTGTGAGCCGCGCCTTCCTCTTCGCCTCAGCCTCCTCCCCGCCATAGAGAGCCTCCTCCATGGTGGCCCCGTACCCGTCCTCCTCACTCCTTCGCAGCAAGCCGCATACCCTAGCCGTATCCGCCTCTGTGTGCCCGCCTCGCACCGGCCCCGTCACTTCCTGTGCTTCCTCTGCAACTACCCACGGCAGCGCGCCCTTTGCCTCGGACGAGCTCACCGGCCTGCAGCCGCCTCACCCTCGAGCCCCTCCCTCGTTTCCACCATGGCCGCGTCGGTGTTCCACGGCCCCAAGCGCCACCGTCCTCGACGCCGGCCTCGCCTCTCCGCTTCGGTCCCGCCTCTTGTAGCCGTATGCTTTCCTGGATGCACCCATGGAAGTTGTTTGGCTACTCCATCGTGTCCCAGGCACATGTTTGGCCATTGTCGTTTGTTCGTTGCTGTCACCTGGAGCGCCCGATGCCTGTGTTGTGGCCATGACAAAAAGGACCTAAGGGCCTCGACAAGATCTTCTCCGTTACCAAGGACGCCAGAAGTTCGAAATGCCAAGATCTTCGATGCAAAGAACACCCGCATACCGGTACCGATGCAAGAGGCCGGAACCCCAAGACCGATCACCCTGTCAACCCCAAGACCAACTCCGAAGGCCGAACCTCGGTGACGTCCTTCTCCTTCCCGAAGTCCGAAGACCCGAACACCGCCGAAACCTCAAGATCTTCGATCCGAAAAGTGTGACCTCTATCTGAGACCTCTATTTTATAAATGCCCTCTACATAATTGTTGCATATTAAATTGTTCATACTTGTATAAATTGTGTGGTTTGGGGGCCTTATGACGATTCACCTAAATTAAATATGGAGGTCATATGTGAGCTTATCTAGTCTTACATTGGCCCCAATTAAATTTATGTAGCGAACCGATGACATGTCATGCCTTGTTAAGTCAACATTTAAATTGCGGGGTATCTAAATAACTTGAACCATATAATTAATTGTCGGGGCTCCGGTTCCGCTTAATATGACCTAATTGCATTGCACCTTTGTCATGTCATGCATCATACATGCATCATGCCTGATCTTCTACCGTAGTATTAAATAGTGCATCCGGTGTTTCTTCTAGTGTTTTGCTTCTTCACGGACTAGGCCGATGAGTTGATGCGAGTGTCGACCCGATCTTCGGATGAACCTTCGGCAATGTTTTCAGGCGAGCATCCTCCCCCTTTCTACATATTTTACCTTTCTAGTCTTTATTTCCTCATGTTGATCTATTGCTATCTATGTTGCGATGCTCTAGTTTTCGTACCCGTGATATCCCTTGCAGCCTTATATTGCCTTGGACACATCCTATTACATGTTTCTTGGTAGATAGTTGGACTTGTGTGTCGTAGTCGCTTGCTCAAGTGCTGTTGCGTGTCGTCAAGTACCACCGTTGTTGGAAGAATGCCATATGCTTTATCTTAGAGATGATCATGGCTTTAATTACCGTTTAATAACTAAAATTGAAGTAGGCAAATAATGCAGAGGCACAGGTGGGCAATAGATGTTATTTGGTTTTTAACCGTCCACTTGTGTCCCGTAGGACCCCGAGTACTTGATACCTGTTCTTTGAATATTCGCACTATCCGCATGTGGGACCATGAATCCCCCTAGCCAGAGTGTGGCATCCCGCTAAAACCACTACTAGAAAATCGCGTTGTTTTCGTGCATTGTATCATCATGACCGCATGCTCATGTCATCATGCCACCTTGCATTTGAGCATCGTCATCATCATGCATTTGTTTGTCTGAAACTATTTTCGAAAAACATATTTTGTTTTCTAAATACTCCGCCTTTATTTCAAATCCAAAACCCGGGACTCCGGATTATTTTGTTTCGTCTACCAATGGATTTCAAAAGCCCAGTTTTAAATATTAAAATATCTGTTTTATTTTTAGGAACAGCCGTTTCGGGCCGATTCGACCCAGTCGGCCACCCCCAGTACAAAACCGGTCTACCTAAACCGTTTTCCTACCCCAACCTAATCTACCCACCCTGCCTCCAACTCATCCCATCCAATCGGAGCCCGCCACCTCAGCTATCCTTCCTCCATCCACCAACCACCTTCTGCCACCTCGCCCCACCCCACTAAGCTACCAGACGCCACCAACTTTTCCCGCCCTCACGCGCGCCCCAGCGCGCGGACCACCGAACCCGGGCGCGCAACCCAACCTCACCTGGTCGCCACCAACCGCCCAGGCCCACCATCCTGGCCCCACTCCCCCGGTCCCACCACCCACCAACTCCCCGCGTTTCTCCCTCCCCCGTTCTTCTCTGTGCTGACCCCCTCTCCTTCAATCCTCGCCGCCAGGAGCGAGGCATCCGCCGGTGCTCTCCCGTCATCGACCTCCAGCCCCTTCCTCCGTTCGAGCTCGCCGGGCCACCGCCTCCTCCCGCTCACAATCCACCCCGCTCCCCCTGGCGCCTCATCCCCGGTCGCCTCCCTCCTCCTTCCTCTCTCCCGCGCCGGCGCCGCCTTCCCCAGCCCGGAGCCGGCCACCGCACCACCGCGATCAACCTCGGGACCGACCTCGCCTCTCCTCTTCCCTCGCCTGGGTCCCCTTCCCCCGCGTCGCCGTCCCCGTCGGGCTCCGCCTGCCGCCGCGGGTGCTCCTCGCCTCCGACCCCGAGCGCTGCTGCCGTGCCTCCCTTGCCTCTGTGCTCGGCCCCGCCGCCTCTCCGGCCTCCCGAGCGACCCGGCCCCCGCTGCGCCGCCCTTCCCTCCTCCTCTAGCACGCCGGAGTCGCCCCCCCGCAGCGCAGCCCCGCGCCCTTCTCTGGCCGCCTCCGCGACGCCTCGTCCGCCACCGTCGAGCCGTCCTGGACCTCCTCTCCCCGGGCCTGCTCCTCGCCGCAGCCGGCCTCCCTCCCTGCCTCGCCTCCTTCCCCGAGCCGCCGCAAGCTAGGCGTCGCCCCGCTCTCTGCTCCAACCGCATGTTCAGGTGCTGGCGCCACCATCTTGCTTCTGCCCCGAGCTCTGCGCGTTGCCACCTCCAAGCGTGTGGGCGCCGCCCAGCAGCCTCTGCCTCCCTGCAAGCTCTCGCCATGTCATGCTCTTTTGGCACACGAGCCTCGTGCCAGGCCTCCTCTTGTCGCAGCCGTGTCCAACATATGCTTGTGTTTTTGTCTGAAAGGAAACACAACCCAGAAATAAACAGAAACAGTGGCCTTGCATGTTCTGTTGTTGTTCAGCTACTTCTTTGCGTGCGTCCTCGTGTTCCTATCTGGGTGTTGCTGCCTCTGTTGATGCTCCTTCACAATGACCACTTCGTAATTAGTTCAAGCAATATGGAGAAGTTGTGGCGATAGGAGTGTGAAGTCTGTGGTGTCACCTTGTGAACCAACAGATGTCTATTACAAGTTCTTCCCCGACAAGGCCGTCGAGCCCCAAGATCTCCTTCACGGAATTCATAGCCTGACCCCTCCGAGACTCAAGTTCGCCATCGAGCCCGACATCGGCAATCGGAGCTGGAACCCCTAGGTCTTCTACACGGACGCCATGATCTGCCTCACGGATGCCAAGACCGAAGCCCGATGCCCGGATCCGAAGACCGACCCCGGCGAGACCGATCCCTGTCGAACCCCGAGAACCCTGAACCAAGTTCGCTGAACCCCAAAGTGTGACCCTCTTTGCCGTGACCTATATTTTATAAATAATATTACTGATGCATATTAAATTGTTCATGCATGCATACTTGTCTGTGGTTTGGGGGCATTATGCCAATTCATCTCATAATTAAATATGGAGTCTATATGCGGGATATCTTTGTCTTATTCAGGACTCCATTTAAATTGGCATAGCGAACCGAAGCCATGTTTTGTCTTGCTAATCCAACATTTAATTTGCGGGGTAGATAAATAACATGAACCTATTAATTAGTTGTCGGGACCCCGGTTCCGCTTAATATTGCCTAAATGCATCGCACCTTTGCCATGTCATACATCATACATGCATCATGCCCGATCTTTTGCCGTAGTATTAAATAGTGCATCCGGTGTTTCTTCTAGTGCTTTGCTTCTTCACGGATTAGGCCGATGAGTTGATGCGAGTGTCGACCCGATCTTCGGATGAACCTTCGACAATGTTTTCAGGCGAGCACCTTCCCCTTTCTACCTATCTTACTTTTATAGTCTTTATTCCCTCCTGTTGATCTATTGCTATCTGTGTTGCGATGCTCTAGTTTTCGTGCCCGTGATATCCCTTGCAGCCTTATATTGCCTTGGACACATCCTATTACCTGTTGATTGGTAGACAGTTGGACTTGCGCGTCGTAGTCGCTTGCTCAAGTGCTGTTGCGTGTCGTCAAGTACCACAGTTGTTGGAGTTTTGCCGCATGTTTAATGTTGGAGATGACCATGGCTTTAATTATTGTTTAATAACTAAAATTGAAGTAGGTAAATAATGCAGAGGCACATGTGGGCAATAGATGTTATTTGGTTGTTAACCGTCCACTTGTGTCCCGTAGGACCCCGAGTTCTTGACACCTGTTCCGAGATCGAGCGCGCTAACCACAGGTGGGGTGTATGGGCACCCCCATCGATTAGTACCTGATTTCAAAGTATTGTACTGGGGGGCCACAAACTAGTTTGAGGTTTTATTTACTATCCTGTACTCATGCCATGCTTTACTGCTTTATTTAAATTGTGCGAGGTACTGCACTCTGTACTGTTTAGGAATGCGGAGTGTTTTCGCGGTATCGACAAGCCCAGTCTCCCTTTCGGGTTCCCAGTCGTTTACAGCCACTGACGCAAACCCTGAGTCCGTCTCGGAGACCGGCCGACTTCGTTGCGGGTAGCTTAGTGGGGTGGCCCCCATGTACTTGCTTTGGGTCTGGGAAACGTCATGACTTAGTCCCCGCCGACATACCGATGGGTGTATGTTAACTGATCTGGCAAAAAGGGTCGAAGTGCGTGTGGATACTTTGGTGCACCCCTGCAGGGTTAAATCTTTTCGAAAAGCCGTGTCCGTGGTTATGGACGACTTGGAGCACAGTTCTCGATCATAGACAACTATCACTAAAGTTTACTGTTATAATTTGACTTGTATCCGATATGACTAGTAATCAACAACTACAACGGAATGGCTAAATAAAAGTACCAACAACTACTGGGTTTGGGATATCTCATGCTAATCGTATCTGACTAGTAAGTGTTGCAACTACAACGGAATGGTTAACTAAAACTGCCCACTGCTTATTATATCAAGATGACTATCCATACCTGACTAGTAATTGCTGCAACGATAACGGAATAAATAAAATTGCCAACTGTGTGAGTTCCTCGGTTGACTTCCTCGTTTGGTCTCGAGGGGGAAATACCAGGATGGGTATGTTTGGTGGTAGCATCAGGTTGGTTCCGAATAGGTCTTTCTTACCCCTCTCTGATAGCCGACAGTTATATCGAGTCTCTATAGGTTGTTTAGTGCATGCTGCGCTGCCGCTTCAGTCCACCATACCTATGTAGGCGAGGACCGCCGAATTCTAGTCTCGCTGTGTACTGGCCTCAGTACTGACCGCTCTCTCTTTTTCCTTTGCCCTTTGTCGGCACCCCTTTTGTTTAAGCAGGTTTTGAGATCGACGTCGTTAGCAGGGTTACCCTTCCGGCTTGGCCTAGGCAGGGTTATGGACGCCATTGGTTATTCTTCAGGGCTCTTAGCTCAATTTGCATCTTGTCCGTACTCGGACGCTGTATCGTTTTCAAGGTGATTTGGATCTTTGTATGTTATATCTGTAATCTTGACTCCTCGAGTCGTTGTTGTATATATCTGTTCTGTGGGTTCCATCGTGGACTATTGTGTAATGATATTACTTCGTTTTCCACCCGCACGAAAGTGCCTGGTGGGCACCTTTGAATCGTTTCTATGCGGGTTTGGCGAGATTCGCTAAAACTTGCATAGAGCCGATTCTGAGGGTGTTACAGAGTGGTATCAGAGCTCAGCAGTTGCGATACCCCACAAGACCAGCCTGTAGGATAACCTAGCTAACGGCCGAAGTAGAGTGTCAAAACTATTTTTGCAAAATCGGTTGGATAGTTCTGATTAGGTCTGGATTTACTCCTTACCCCTCTGCTATTCTCCTCTTACCTCTGCGTGTTTCGAATCCACTCTCTTACCTTTCTTCAAGTCCAGGATTTCTCGTGGTTGGGTTCCGTCGTACCTTCAGGGTTTCGCTTCCTCCTTTGATAACGGTGTTCCACCATCCGGTGTTCATGCTATCTGAGGAATCCGTCTTCTGTGGTACCATTCTTTGTTCCTTGTTTGTGCCTTCCGTTGATTTCTGACGCGACGACATCATCTACGCCAGATTCGATGCAGAGTCTGCATCACTCCTTTGTTTCTGAGCCTCGATTGTCGAGATCTTCAGTCTGATTCCGAGAATGGTTGCACGCTTTTCCGCTGGTTGTGCGGAGTAATAGTTTGGGTGCGTGATGGATTGGCCCCCATGCCGACTACCCCTTCTATTCGCTTTTGTACATTGAAGTGGATGAGAATGCATCGGTTCCCTCTTTCTATCGAAGCTAGAGGTGGCTTTATTTGTTGATACCTCTACCTTCGCCCTTTATTCCCGGAGTGTTCTCTTGACGATCACGGACAACGACCTCTTGTTAGTGGTGTCGCGAGGATCTACACGATGCGAGAAGTTTCAGATCGCCGTCCTTCTTCCCGGTACCATGAGGCGGATCTCGAGGGCGAGATCCATTGTTAGTGGTGTCGAATTGTGGCATCCCGCTAAAACCACTACTAGAAAATCGCGTTGTTTTTGTGCATTGCATCATCATGACCGCATGCTCATGTCATCATGCCACCTTGCATTTGAGCATCGTCATCATCATGCATTTGTTTGTCTGAAACTATTTTCGAAAAACATATTTTGTTTTCTAAATACTCCGCCTTTATTTCAAATCCAAAACCCGGGACTCCGGATTATTTTGTTTCGTCTACCAATGGATTTCAAAAGCCCAGTTTTAAATATTAAAATATCTGTTTTATTTTTAGGAGCAGTCGTTCCGGGCCGATTCGACCCAGTCGGCCACCCCCAGTACAAAACCGGTCTACCTAAACCGTTTTCCTACCCCAACCTAATCTACCCACCCTGCCTCCACCTCATCCCATCCAATCGGAGCCCGCCACCTCAGCTATCCTTCCTCCATCCACCAACCACCTTCTGCCACCTCGCCCCACCCCACTAAGCTACCAGACGCCACCAATTTTTCCCGCCCTCACGCGCGCCCCAGCGCGCGGAGCACCAAACCCGGGCGCGCAACCCAACCTCACCTGGTCGCCACCAACCGCCCAGGCCCACCATCCTGGCCCCACTCCCCCGGTCCCACCACCCACCAACTCCCCGCGTTTCTCCCTCCCCCGTTCTTCTCTGTGCCGACCCCCTCTACTTCAATCCTCGCCGCCAGGAGCGAGGCCTCCGCCGCTGCTCTCCCGTCGTCGACCTCCAGCCCCTTCCTCCGTTCGAGCTCGCCGGGCCGCCGCCTCCTCCCGCTCACCAACTACCCCGCTCCCCCTGGCGCCTCATCCCCGGTCGCCTCCCTCCTCCTTCCTCTCTCCCGCGCCGGCGCCGCCTTCCCCAGCCCGGAGCCGGCCACCGCACCACCGCGATCCACCTCGGGACCGACCTCGCCTCTCCTCTGCCCTCGCCTGGGTCCCCTTCCCCCGCGTCGCCGTCCCCGTCGGGCTCCGCCTGCCGCCGCGGGTGCTCCTCGCCTCCGACCCCGAGCGCCGCTGCCGTGCCTCCCTTGCCTCTGTGCTCGGCCCCGCCGCCTCTCCGGCCTCCCGAGCGACCCGGCCCCCGCTGCGCCGCCCTTCCCTCCTCCTCTAGCACGCCGGAGTCGCCCCCCCCGCAGCGCAGCCCCGCGCCCTTCTCTGGCCGCCGTCGCGACGCCTCGTCCGCCACCGTCGAGCCGTCCTGGACCTCCTCTCCTCGGGCCTGCTCCTCGCCGCAGCCGGCCTCCCTCCCTGCCTCGCCTCTGTCCCCGAGCCGCCGCAGGCTAGGCGTCGCCCCGCTCTCTGCTCCAACCGCATGTTCAGGTGCTGGCGCCACCATCTCGCTTCTGCCCCGAGCTCTGCGCGTTGCCACCTCCAAGCGTGTGGGCGCCGCCCAGCAGCCTCTGCCTCCCTGCAAGCTCTCGCCATGTCATGCTCTTTTGGCACACGAGCCTCGTGCCAGGCCTCCTCTTGTCGCAGCCGTGTCCAACATATGCTTGTGTTTTTGTCTGAAAGGAAACACAACCCAGAAATAAACAGAAATAGTGGCCTTGCATGTTCTGTTGTTGTTCAGCTACTTCTTTGCGTGCGTCCTCGCGTTCCTATCTGGGTGTTGCTGCCTCTGTTGATGCTCCTTCACAATGACCACTTCGTAATTAGTTCAAGCAATATGGAGAAGTTGTGGCGATAGGAGTGTGAAGTCTGTGGTGTCACCTTGTGAACCAACAGATGTCTATTACAAGTTCTTCCCCGACAAGGCCGTCGAGCCCCAAGATCTCCTTCACGGAATTCATAGCCTGACCCCTCCGAGACTCAAGTTCGCCATCGAGCCCAACATCGGCAATCGGAGCCGGAACCCCTAGGTCTTCTACACGGACGCCATGATCTGCGTCATGGACGCCAAGACCGAAGCCCGATGCCCGGATCCGAAGACCGACCCCGGCGAGACCGATCCCTGTCGAACCCCGAGAACCCTGAACCAAGTTCGCCGAACCCCAAAGTGTGACCCTCTTTTCCGTGACCTATATTTTATAAATAATATTACTGATGCATCTTAAATTGTTCATGCATGCATACTTGTCTGTGGTTTGGGGGCATTATGCCAATTCATCTCATAATTAAATATGGAGTCTATATGCGGGATATCTTTGTCTTATTCAGGACTCCATTTAAATTGGCATAGCGAACCGAAGCCATGTTTTGTCTTGCTAATCCAACATTTAATTTGCGGGGTAGATAAATAACATGAACCTATTAATTAGTTGTCGGGACCCCGGTTCCGCTTAATGTTGCCTAAATGCATCGCACCTTTGCCATGTCATACATCATACATGCATCATGCCCGATCTTTTGCCGTAGTATTAAATAGTGCATCCGGTGTTTCTTCTAGTGCTTTGCTTCTTCACGGATTAGGCCGATGAGTTGATGCGAGTGTCGACCCGATCTTCGGATGAACCTTCGACAATGTTTTCAGGCGAGCACCTTCCCCTTTCTACCTATCTTACTTTTATAGTCTTTATTCCCTCCTGTTGATCTATTGCTATCTGTGTTGCGATGCTCTAGTTTTCGTGCCCGTGATATCCCTTGCAGCCTTATATTGCCTTGGACACATCCTATTACCTGTTGATTGGTAGACAGTTGGACTTGCGCGTCGTAGTCGCTTGCTCAAGTGCTGTTGCGTGTCGTCAAGTACCACAGTTGTTGGAGTTTTGCCGCATGTTTAATGTTGGAGATGACCATGGCTTTAATTATTGTTTAATAACTAAAATTGAAGTAGGTAAATAATGCAGAGGCACAGGTGGGCAATAGATGTTATTTGGTTGTTAACCGTCCACTTGTGTCCCGTAGGACCCCGAGTTCTTGACACCTGTTCCGAGATCGAGCGCGCTAACCACAGGTGGGGTGTATGGGCACCCCCATCGATTAGTACCTGATTTCAATGTATTGTACTGGGGGCCACAAACTAGTTTGAGGTTTTATTTACTATCCTGTACTTATGCCATGCTTTACTGCTTTATTTAAATTGTGCGAGGTACTGCACACTGTACTGTTTAGGAAAGCGGAGTGTTTTCGCGGTATCGACAAGCCCAGTCTCCCTTTCGGGTTCCTAGTCGTTTACAGCCACTGACGCAAACCCTGAGTCCGTCTCGGAGACCGGCCGACTTCGTTGCGGGTAGCTTAGTGGGGTGACCCCCATGTACTTGCTTTGGGTCTGGGAAACGTCATGACTTAGGCCCCGCCGACATACCGATGGGTGTATGTTAACCGATCTGGCAAAAAGGGTCGAAGTGCGTGTGGATACTTTGGTGCACCCCTGCAGGGTTAAATCTTTTCGAAAAGCCGTGTCCGCGGTTATGGACGACTTGGAGCACAGTTCTCGATCATAGACAACTATCACTAAAGTTTACTGTTATAATTTGACTTGTATCCGATATGACTAGTAATCAACAACTACAACGGAATGGCTAAATAAAAGTACCAACAACTGCTGGGTTTGGGATATCTCATGCTAATCGTATCTGACTAGTAAGTGTTGCAACTACAACGGAATGGTTAACTAAAACTGCCCACTGCTTATTATATCAGGATGACTATCCATACCTGACTAGTAATTGCTGCAACGATAACGGAATAAATAAAATTGCCAACTGTGTGAGTTCCTCGGTTGACTTCCTCGTTTGGTCTCGAGGGGGAAATACCAGGATGGGTATGTTTGGTGGTAGCATTAGGTTGGTTCCGAATAGGTTTTTATTACCCCTCTCTGATAGCCGACAGTTATATCGAGTCTCTATAGGTTGTTTAGTGCATGCTGCGCTGCCGCTTCAGTCCACCATACCTATGTAGGCGAGGACCGCCGAATTCTAGTCTCGCCGTGTACTGGCCTCAGTACTGACCGCTCTCTCTTTTTCCTTTGCCCTTTGTCGGCACCCCTTTTGTTTAAGCAGGTTTTGAGATCGACGTCGTTAGCAGGGTTACCCTTCCGGCTTGGCCTGGGCAGGGTTATGGACTTCATTGGTTATTCTTCAGGGCTCTTAGCTCAATTTGCATCTTGTCCGTACTCGGACGCTGTATCGTTTTCAAGGTGATTTGGATCTTTGTATGTTATATCTGTAATCTTGACTCCTTGAGTCGTTGTTGTATATATCTGTTCTGTGGGTTCCATCGTGGACTATTGTGTAATGATATTACTTCGTTTTCCACCCGCACGAAAGTGCCTGGTGGGCACCTTTGAATCGTTTTTATGCGGGTTTGGCGAGATTCGCTAAAACTTGCATAGGGCCGATTCTGAGGGTGTTACACAGAGCTTGAGTCATATTTATTTCTTGGGGCCACAAAGTAGTTTGGGGCTTTATTACTATCCTGTACTTATGCCATGCTTTACTGCTTTATTTACGACTGCGCGTGGAGCGCCTGTACTGTTTAGGTAAGTGGAATGTTTCCGCGGTATCGACAAGCCCAGTCACACTTTCGGGTTCCCAGTCGTTTACAGCCATTGACACAAACCTCTGGGTCCGTTTCGGAGCCGGCCAACTTCGTCGCGGGTAGCTTGGTGGGGTGGCCCCCTGAAATTTATATGAATCTTGCAATTGCTCTGTCGTGATGCCTCGTTGGGTTTTATTTGGTTTTTCTTGAGGTTGATCGTGCGTGTGTTGCTATTTGTGCCCCCTGCAGGGTAAAACTTTCTGAAAGCCGTGTCCGCGGTTATGGACGACTTGGAGCACAGTATCTCGATCATAGACAACTATAACTAAAGTAGTGCTATAAATTTGACTTTATAATGACTAGTAATCAGCTTCACTATAATGGAATGGCTAAATAAAAGTGCCAATAATTGCTGGTTTGGGTTGTCACTTGTTACCATTGTATCTGACTAGTAAGTATTGCAACTACAACAGAATGGCTAAATAAAAGTACCAACAACTGCTGGGTTTTGGGATGACTCATGTTATATGTGTCTGACTAGTAAGTACTACAACTACAACAGAATGGTTAACTAAAACTGCCCACTGCTTATTATATCAGGATGACTCATGCTATCTATATCTGACTAGTAATTGCCGCAACTATAACGAAATGAATAAAACTGCCAACTGTGTGAGTTCCTCGGTTGACTTCCTCGGTTGGTATCGAGGGGGAATACCAGGATGGGTGTGCTTGGTGATAGTTTCAGGTGGGATCCGAATAGGTCTTTCTTATCCCTATCTGATAGCCGCCAGTTGTATTGAGTCTCTATAGGTTGTTTAGTGCATGCTGCGCTGCCGCTTCAGCCCACCATACCTATGTAGGCGAGGACCGCCGAATTCTAGTCTCGCCGTGTATTGGCCTCAGTACTGACCGCTCTTTTTTTTCCTTTGCCCTTTGTTGGCACCCCTTTTGTTTAAGCAAGTTTTGAGATCGACGTCGTTAGTAGGGTTACCCTTCCGGCTTGGCCTGGGCAGGGTTATGGACGCCATTAGTTATTCTTCAGGGCTCTTAGCTCAATTTGCATCTTGTCCGTACTCGGACGCTATATCGTTTTAAAGGTGATTTGGATCTTTGTATTGTATATCTGTATTCTTGACTCTTGGAGTCATTGTTGTATATATCTGTTCTGTGGGTTCCATCGTGGACTATTGTGTAATGATATTACTTTCTATTTCCATCCGCACGAAAGTGCCTGGTGGGCACCTTTGAATCGTTTCTATGCGGGTTTGGCGGGGGATCGCTGATACTTGCATAGGGCCGATTCTGAGGGTGTTACAGAGTGGTATCAGAGCTCAGCAGTTACTATACCCCACTGGTCTAGCCTGTAGGATAACCTAGCTAACAGACGTACTAGAGGTTTAAAACTATTTTGGAAAAATCGGTTGGATAGATCTGATTAGGTCTGCTTTTACTTCTTACCCCTCTGCTATTCTCCTGTTATCTCGACGTGTTTTGAATCTGATCTCTTATCTCTTCTTCGAGTCCAGGAACTCTCGTTGTTGAGTTTTTGTCGTACCTTCACGGTTTCGCTTCCTCTTTTTTTAAACGGTGCTTCGACATCCAGTCTTCATGCTATCTAAGTAAATTTCATTTTTTGTACCTTTCAGTGGACCAAAAATACTAAATTTTTTCTTTGTATCTTCCATTGTTTCCAATGCGACGGACTCATATCCATTAGATCCGATAAAGACTCTACATCACTTCTTTGCTTCCGGACCTAGTTTGTCAAGATCTCCAGTCTAAATTCTGAGGGTTGGTTGCACAATCCGTCTGTTCGTGTACAGAGTAATGCTTTGAGTGCGGGATGGAGTCGCGACCATACCACTACTCTTTTCATTCTCTTTTGTATATTGAATGGTGGATCGATGCAATTCTTACTCCTTCCATGGAAGTTAGAGGTGGCCTTACCTTTAACTTCGTCCGTTGTTTATCCGGAGTGTTATCTCGACGAACATGATCAACGACCTCTTGTTGGTGGTGTTGCCGATTTCAAAATGGAACAAGAACCTTTGTTAGTGGTGTCGCGAAGATCTACACGAAGCGAGAAGATTCAGATTGTCGGCCTTCTTTCCCGAACCATGAGGCGGATCTCGAGGGCGAGATCCATTATTAGTGGTGTCGAATTGTAGCACCCCGGGTAAATCCACTACTAGAAAAAAATGCGTGTTATTTTATTTATGCATCATCATGACATCATGCATATTTCTGCACTAAACTATTTTCCAAAAGCCCTATTTTATTTTCTACATTAGCTCCTCTTATTTCAAATTATAAGGCCAATCGTTTCAGGTATTTTATCTGTCTAACAAACTGTCTACAAAATATTTTAAATAAAATTAAATAAACTTATATTTTTTCGGGGAGGCACTCCAGCCGGCTGGCCCAAAAGCCCAACCGGTCAGACTACCTACTACCCAAAATAAACCCTAGACTCTTTCAAACCCTAACCCTAATCCTCCCTCTCTTAGCCCCACCCCGCCGCCACCCCTGGTTCACACCACATCGACACTCCCGCACCAGGCAACCCCACACGGTGGTTCACCAACACAACACACGACCACCACCCACAACAAAAACCCACACACACCAACGCAACGCACCCACGCAGTCAAAGATCCCCGGGCCCCACCCTCTCTCGCATCGTGCGAAGCCCACCTACCCCGTGTTTCTCCCCCTGTTCTTCTCTGTGCCGCCCTCCCCACCCGATCAATCCGCCGCCCGGCTCTCCGCCTCCCCGCCTCCAAGCTCCCTCACCTCCCTGGCGTTGCCCCTGACCCCGGCCCTTCCGCCGCCGCCGCCTACCCAAGCGCGGGCCGCCACCGCTGCCACCTCTCCTCGCCGCCCTCTCGACGTACCCCGCCGCCATACCTCTCCTCCCTTCCCTGAGCCCGAGCAACACCGGCTGCCGCGTTGCACGCCCCTGTGAGCCGCGCATTCCTCTTCCCCTGAGCTTCCTCCTCGCCATAGAGAGCCTCCTCCATGGCGGCCCCGTACCCGTCCTCCTCACTCCTTCGTAGCAAGACGCGTACCCCAGCCGTATCCGCCTCTGTGTGCCCGCCTCGCACCGGCCCCGTCACTTCCCGTGCTTCCTGTGCAACTACCCGCGACAGCGCGCCCTCTGCCTCGGACGAGCTCACCGGCCTGCAGCTGCCTCACCCCCGAGCCCCTCCCTCGTTTCCACCATGGCCGCGTCGGCGTTCCACGGTCCCAAGCGCCACCGTCCTCGACGCCGGCCTCGCCTCTCCGCTTCGGTCCCGCCTCCTGTAGCCGTATGCTTTCCTGGATGCACCCATGGAAGTTGTTTGGCTACTCCATCGTGTCTCAGGCACATGTTTGGCCATTGTCGTTTGTTCGTTGCTGTCACCTGGAGCGCCCGATGCCTGTGTTGTGGCCATGACAAAAAGGACCTAAGGGCCTCGACAAGATCTTCTCCGTTACCGAGGACGCCAGAAGTTCGAAATGCCAAGATCTTCGATGCAAAGAACACCCGCATACCGGTACCGATGCAAGAGGTCGGAACCCCAAGACCGATCACCCTGTCAACCCCAAGACCAACTCCGAAGGCCGAACCTCGGTGACTTCCTTCTCCTTCCCGGAGTCCGAAGACCCGAACCCCGCCGAAACCTCAAGATCTTCGATCCGAAAAGTGTGACCTCTATTTGAGACCTCTATTTTATAAATGCCCTCTACATAATTGTTGCATATTAAATTGTTCATACTTGTTTAAATTGTTTGGTTTGGGGGCCTTTTGACGATTCACCTAAATTAAATATGGAGGTCATATGCGAGCTTATCTAGTCTTACATGGCCCCAATTAAATTTATGTAGCGAACCGATGACATGTCATGTCTTGTTAAGTCAACATTTAAATTGCGGGGTATCTAAATAACTTGAACCATATAATTAATTGTCGGGGCTCCGGTTCCGCTTAATATGACCTAATTGCATTGGACCTTTGTCATGTCATGCATCATACATGCATCATGCCTGATCTTCTACCATAGTATTAAATAGTGCATCCGATGTTTCTTCTAGTGTTTTGATTCTTCACGGACTAGGCCGATGAGTTGATGCGAGTGTCGACCCGATCTTCGGACGAACCTTCGGCAATGTTTTCAGGTGAGCATTCTCCCCCCTTCTACCTATTTTACCTTTCTAGTCTTTATTTCCTCCTGTTGATCTATTGTTATCTGTGTTGCGATGCTCTAGTTTTCGTACCCGTGATATCCATTGCAGCCTTATATTGCCTTGGACACATCCTATTACCTGTTGCTTGGTAGATAGTTGGACTTGTGTGTCGCTTGCTCAAGTGCTGTTGCGTGTCGTCAAGTACCACCGTTGTTGGAAGAATGCCATATGCTTTATGTTAGAGATGATCATGGCTTTAATTACGATTTAATAACTAAAATTGAAGTAGGTAAATAATGCAGAGGCATAGGTGGGCAATAGTTGTTATTTGGTTTTTAACCGTCCACTTGTGTCCCGTAGGACCCCGAGTACTTGATACATGTTCTTTGAATATTCGCACTATCCGCATGTGGGACCATGAATCCCCCTAGCCAGAGCTTGAGTCATATTTATTTCTTGGGGGCCACAAAGTAGTTTGGGGCTTTATTACTATCCTGTACTTATGCCATGCTTTACTACTTTATTTACGATTGCGCGTGGAGCGCCTGTACTGTTTAGGTAAGTGGAATGTTTCCGCGGTATCGACAAGCCCAGTCACACTTTCGGGTTCCCAGTCGTTTACAGCCATTGACACAAACCTCTGGGTCCGTTTCGGAGCCGGCCAACTTCGTCGTGGGTAGCTTGGTGGGGTGGCCCCCTGAAATTTATATGAATCTTGCAATTGCTCTGTCGTGATGCCTCGTTGGGTTTTATTTGGTTTTTCTCGAGGTTGATCGTGCGTGTGGTGCTATTTGTGCCCCCTGCAGGGTAAAACTTTCTGAAAAAAGCCGTGTCCGTGGTTATGGACGACTTGGAGCACAGTATCTCGATCATAGACAACTATAACTAAAGTAGTGCTATAAATTTGACTTTATAATGACTAGTAATCAGCTTCACTATAATGGAATGGCTAAATAAAAGTGCCAATAATTGCTGGTTTGGGTTGTCACCTGTTACCATTGTATCTGACTAGTAAGTATTGCAACTACAACAGAATCGCTAAATAAAAGTACCAACAACTGCTGGGTTTTGGGATGCCTCATGTTATATGTGTCTGACTAGTAAGTACTACAACTACAACGGAATGGTTAACTAAAACTGCCCACTGCTTATTATATCAGGATGACTCATGCTATCTATATCTGACTAGTAATTGCCGCAACTATAACGAAATGAATAAAACTTCCAACTGTGTGAGTTCCTCGGTTGACTTCCTCGGTTGGTATCGAGGGGGAATACCAGGATGGGTATGCTTGGTGATAGTTTCAGGTGGGATCCGAATAGGTCTTTCTTATCCCTATCTGATAGCCGCCAGTTGTATTGAGTCTCTATAGGTTGTTTAGTGCATGATGCGCTGCCGCTTTAGTCCACCATACCTATGTAGGCGAGGACCGCCGAATTCTAGTCTCGCCGTGTACTGGCCTTAGTACTGACCGCTCTTTTTTTCCCTTTGCCCTTTGTCGGCACCCCTTTTGTTTAAGCAGGTTTTGAGATCGACGTCGTTAGCAGGGTTACCCTTCCGGCTTGGCCTGGGCAGGGTTATGGACGCCATTGGTTATTCTTCAGGGCTCTTAGCTCAATTTGCATCTTGTCCGTACTCAGACGCTATATCGTTTTAAAGGTGAGTTGGATCTTTGTATTGTATATCTGTATTCTTGACTTTTGGAGTCGTTGTTGTATATATCTGTTCTGTGGGTTCCATCGTGGACTATTGTGTAATGATATTACTTCATTTTCCACCCGCACGAAAGTGCCTGGTGGGAACCTTTGAATAGTTTCTATGCGGGTTTGGCGGGGGATCGCTGAGACTTGCATAGGGCCGATTCTGAGGGTGTTACAAGCACCGCGTGACCCGAAGAACCTGTACGCCATCTCGAACACCTTCATTTCCGCTAAGAGCACCGAACGCGCCCGACCGTTCTTGACCGCCCCTTGCCGCGCCATTAAGCCAGAGACGACCTCCAGGAGGCACCACACCGTCTTATGCCCATCGCCATGCCGTTAGCTCACTGCCTTGTCGTCACCGACGAGCCCTGACCATCCCGCTCGGTCCCCATCGCCGGTGTATAAATAGAGGCCACCCCACCTCAATTATTCACACCACTTCACTCCCCCCTCTCTCAGAACCACCCCACAACTTTCCTCGGAGCTAGGCGAGCACCAGCCTGCCAAAATTTTGCAGGAGTCCGCCGCTGTAGAGGAGGAGAGGAGCCGTTGATTGGAGCTACCCTAGGAGCCGCCACAACCACCATTCGAACCGCCATCGTCGACAACGTCATTCACCCCCATCGCCGACCCTAGCTAGAGCCCAGGCAAGCCACCACGTACCCCCAACATCGTCGTTTGGGTTTTGTCTCGCCGAAGCTATCCGCCGAAGTCGTAGGGATCAGATTGAAAGGCACTGCTTCGTTTAGATTGAGCCAATGACTAGCAGGACCCCGCTGCCAGCAGCCTACTGCGCGCGTGCTGTGCAGTTGGTCCGACCCAGTAACATTCCCGCGCTTAGCCCAGAGATTCAAATAATCTTTTTCCATTTTATTCAAACCCTAGTTCAGTCAGTAACTTTGAAAATCAATTCAAAGAGTTTTACTAAACCAAATTGCATGAAACCAATTTTGTTAGAAAGTTATTCAAATTATCAATCCAAGCCCGTTGGATTCAAACCATTTGAAATTATAGATCACTTATAATAAAAATAACAAGACATAGACTTTTACACATTCAAACATTTTTCAAAAAATCAACCATAAATGCTTTTGAGTTGATTCCAACTCTCAAAAATCACATTTGACAAGATCTTTCTGAATATGTAAAAATATTTAGGTTTACTTGCAATGATCTTGGACTAGTACTAAATGAATGCTATATAGGTATTTCTAGTTACTTTAATTATATAAAATAATCATTTTAAACTTTATAAAATATGACCACCACTTTAAATCACATTCCCAAGTTTTAGAATATGTGGTGATGACATGTGTCAACATGATCCCATATTTTTGGAGAATATTAAATCTTAAGTAGTTTTCAATGAGTAGAAATTACGTTTCCAAAATAAAATAAATAAGACTAGGTCTTTATTTCATGTGATGATTGTGATGATGCTAGATCATCTAGTGTGAACCTTTGTGTGCTAAATAGAGGTAGTTAAGTATTTTTTGTTGATTGTGTACCTCATATTTATTTATAGACGCTAGTACCGACCAAGGCTACGAGGCAGAGTACTACTACGAAGAAGAAAATTTCAACCACTGCATCAATCAAGGCAAGCCATCCTAGCAAGCTAACACTTGCAAGTTTCTTAACTATGCAAGATACACTGTACAAGCCTAACATTACAAGATAACCTATGCAAGATGCATTAGTCATGATTTGGTTATGCAACCTTGATTATATCAAGTCTCAGTTTTACTTGCAAGCTTTATTATTTTAGCTTTACCAAAGTTCCTTATTACTTTTAATTAGTGCTTTGTGAGTTTTGGAAAGATAGTATAGGTAGCATAAAGAGTATAAAACTTGGCCTAAGTAGTTAGAACTAGATGTCATACTAAGGCGTGAGACTAGATTTGGATAGTCACACTTGATTAGCACCCCTCAGTAGTGACTACCCTCAACTTTAGTGGCTAGTGGTAAGCATAAAAGATGATCACTTTAGATGGGAATACTTGGTGAAAATGATTATGAAAAACTTGGAATGAAGATTCATTCTATTGAAATGTTTTGACATGTGTTAAGAACACAAGATGATTTGATGATGAAAATGTTGAGGCATGAGACTTATCCCTTTACCAAACTTGGAATGAAGGCTTAACTAGAAGTTTATATGTCTTAGTATGGGTTCCCTTGCAGAAGAGATTTGAGCTGAGGCTACCTTGTGAATGTGAATTTCCACCTATGCAGTTCCCAAGATGACAGATGTTCATGGTTGGGAGGAAAAACTCATAGAGATGGTGCCTATACTAGGGTGTGTAATTGAAAGGTTATGATTGATTATCCACATACTAAGTATGATGATTTAGGGTTATCCCTGACGGATATATCAAATGTTTTGGTGAAAGTGTACCACCTCTGTAGAGTGTCAAACTATTAGAATAGCCACGTCCGCGGTCATGGACAATTGGAGTGGCCATACTGTTCCATCATCTGATGTTTTCAAAATGACTTGTGAAATGAACTATGACTTTGACTTGACCACAATAGGGTTATGAACATGAAAACTAAGTTCCCACTAGGTGTTGTAAAACATTAAACTAGTTTTTCTTTACTTCTAAACTCAGTTTGAGATAAACCTAGATTTTTGCAAATAAACCTAGAGCTTAGGATTCCTACTCGAACTACTATACTTGTTAGTGATAGTTTGCGAGTACTTAAAGAGTAATCATGGCTTTTTCCCTGGCTATTCCTATGGCCAGACTATGAGGAGGACTACTAGGATGATGGACAGCAGGAAGTCTATGACAACTAGGATCATCTCCCATCGTCAGCATTGCCTATGACCCTGAAGATGGAGCCAAGACCACGCTACCGTTATTATTATTCCGCTGCAATGATTGTATTAAGACTGGATCATGAGATCCTTTATTTGTAATACCTTTATTATGGTTTGTAATGGATTATGAACTATGGTACCAATCTGTTATGTCTCGCAAAAATGGTAATCCTGGGATTGCGATGTATGGCATAACATGCATCTAGTCTTAAAAATCCGGGTGTTGATAAGTTGGTATCAGAGCCATCCTGACCATAGGAGACCCTAGTTAGAATGGACACTCGAATCAAAAACTTAGTTTCGAAACAAAATAAGTGAGTATTTATGAAAACCTGTTCTCATTCTTATCACTAAGATTCTTTCAAGAAAATTCATCTTCCTCAAAAACTCATGCAATCCTACATAAAATTTGACACACTTGATCACTCTACTAACTTACTCATCTTACATTCTTATAGATGGAAGTCAAGTATAGCATGTTCTACCAGTTGGTCAATGGAGGAGAGCTCATCTTCGAGCGCGACTTAAGCCAATTCTCGGAACTTCTTGAGCGCCCTCACCCCAAGTTCTTCGGAGCATAGCTCAATGATTAGATAGGAGGAGAACTACAATGGCTGATAGTTGCAAATCTCAGAGGCAATATGGAGGCACCCACCCAGCTCAATGATCAGCAAGGAGGAGAACTATATGGACTCGCCAGGGCTATGCAGGAGGCTCTTGCCTGTCTGTGTGGGCAAAGCATCAACCAGATCAATGGCACTCGCTTTGCTTACTATGCAAGGCGTGATGCTATGGGACAACCATTGGAGGTACCAGGCCATCCGGAGCTGAAACATCAGGTGGATCATCTCGACTTCATGCTACATGACAGGCAGAAGGAGTTGGACAACGCCTGCGCATACGCCAACCACAACTATGCCATTGCAGTCAAGAAGGACTAGACCCTCGCCATCCTTGTGAAGGAGAGCAAATCACTTCGCCGTCTGCGTGACAAGAAGGATCACATCATTGTTCGCCTTCGTCACAAAGTGTCAGACTTGGAGGAGACCATCCATGAGCGGGACATGCAGCTTGAGGAGAGGGAGAACGTAGGGGAAGATATTCGTGGAGATCCCTATTCCTACCTCAGTGATGATGATGATTACCTGGAGGACCTCGACATGGACTTCCAGACTGATGATGATGATTCCCCCTTCATTGAAGATGATGAATAAGACACCAGTCCTGATGAGTAGTAGCACTTGAGAACTATCATAGGTGTGAGTTGTATCTGGTTCCACTGTATCGTAGCTTCATAGAACGGTTCCTAAAACCATCTATTACTCTAGTGTGGTGTGTGTTTGTATTGGGTGCTATTAATGAATGAATGAAAAGAAAGTTGCTAGTTGGCAAACCAGAGTCAATCTTAAATTTTAAATCTTTTAAAAAACAAATCCATGGACCTTAGAAATTTCCCTCTTGTCTCATGATCTATCTCAATCTTCAGATGCCTTGCGGAGTAAGCAGCTCATCTCAGGATCCAATGCTACAAATTTTGCAAATGTTGGTTGCTGACCGTGAAGCTGGAAGAGCTGAACGTCAAGCTAATTTGGCCACCCTTCAACAGATAGCTCAGATGGCCCATAATAATCAAGGTCATGGAAACCAGGACAACCATGGATCCAAACTCAAGAACTTTCAAAACACCAATCCCCCCATATTTAGTAAGTCTGAAGAGCCATTAGATGCTGATGACTAGCTGCAGACCATGGAGAACAACTTAGAAGTCGCAGGAGTGGAGGCCAATGAGAAAGTACCATTTGCCACCCATTATCTAGCAGGTGATGCAAGAGCTTGGTGGAATAGCATTCTCACCATGAATGGAGGACAAATGATGGCTTGGGATGAATTCAAACTCAAGTTCAGCCAAACCCATGTGCCACCAGGTTTGATTCTGCGGATGAGGGATGAATTCAAGGAGCTGAAGTAGGGAAGGATGACTGTGGTAGAGTACCGTGACATATTTCTGTCTCTCTCTAGGTATGCCCCTGATGAGATTGGTACTGAAGCCAAGAAGAAGGAGAGATTCTTGAATAGTCTGCATGATGAGAGGCAGACAGTGCTGGTCAATATTCCCTTTGCTGACCTTGAAGCCTTAGTGGATTCTGCAATCCAGATTGAAGGCAAGATCAACCAAGCAAATGAGAATCGCAAAAGTCGAATGATGTATCAACCAGGATCCCACCATACACCGAAGTATTGCCCCAATCTGTCTCTAGGATATTCCTCGAGAAACAATAGAACCTCTATGTCCCGTCCAAACTATCCTAACCGTGGAGGAAACAAAAGGCCCGGAGGAAACCACAACAACAACCTCGGCAACTCCGACAATTTCAATCGTGCACCACCCAAGTCCAACACCAACAACACCAATACTGCCCCAAGGACTGGAAGCAATGTCATGCTTGTTGCAGGAAAAGACAAGTCTATGGTTACTTGTTTTGAATGCAGAGTCAAGGGTCACTACTCCAACGAGTGCCCCAAGAAGCTTGCAGTAGCCACCAATGTGAATGCCCTAGCTCAGCAGCAGCATCGTGTTCAGCCTGGAAGGAGATTTTCCCAAGGGAATTTGCTCAACCGCAACGGCCGTCTGTTTCACATGAATGCTGAAGAAGCTCAGGAAGCGCCATATGTCGTGTTGGGTATGTTTTCTATTAACTCAGTACTTGCAAGAGTGTTGATTGATTCTGGAGCATCGCACTCATTTGTTACAGAAGAATTTGCATGCACTAGTAAGATTCAACCAACAAAATTTAAGCATGTTATGATAGTTCAAATACTTGGTTCAACCACCAAAGCTAGACAAATTTGCAAGGCCGTACCTATCAGAATCCATGGAATAGATTTTTATGCTAATCTAATAGTACTTGGAACCAAAGGTTTGGAAGTAGTACTAGGAATGGACTGGATGTCGAAACATAAAGGATTAATCGACTGTGCTAAGAAAGCCATAACCATGACTAGTACCACTGGAGTATCAGCAGAGCATGTATTTGAGACTTTGCCTCGTCAATTCAAGTGTAACAAGAGTCTATCCCAACCAAACCATTGACCAAGTCAGAGTAGTCTGTGAATACCCTGACATATTCCCAGATGTGTTGCCCGGTATGCCCCTAGATTGGGATATCGAGTTTATCATTAAACTAATCCCTAGAAATGGACCCATAGTTCAGAGACCTTATAGTATGAACCCGTCTGAATTAGTGGAGCTAAAGAAGCAACTGGATGCTATGCTGGAAATAGGTTTGATTCAACCAAGTGCGTCGCCATGGAGATCACCTGTCTTGTTTGTGGATAAAAAAGATGGAGGTAACCGTTTGTCCATGGATTATTGGAAGTCGAATCATGTCAACATTAAGAACAAGTACCCACTGCCAAAGATAGAAGACCTGTTTGACCAGTTGATCGGTGCCAAAGTGTTTCCCAAGATTGATCTTAGACTGGTTATCATCAACTCAAGATTCACGCAATGGATATTCCAAAGACCGCCTTCACCACCAGATATGGATTGTATGAGTACACTGTCTTGTATTTTGGATTAACCAATGCCCCCGCTTATTTCATGAACCTCATGAATAAGATTTTTATGAACTTCCTGGATAAATTTGTCGTTGTTTTTATCGATGATATTTTGATCTATTCCAAATCATAAGAAGACCATGACCTACACCCGAGGACCATCCTTGAAACTCTTAGAGAGCATCTGTTGTATGCCAAGTTTAGCAAATGTGAGTTCTGGTTAAAGGAAGTAGTATTCCTAGGACATATCGTGTCGGCAGTAGGAATTGCTGTCGACCCTGCCAAGGTTAAGGATGTTGAAGAATGGCAAGCCCCAACCACTCAAACCCAAGTTTGCGCATTTCTTAGATTTGCGGGATATTACGGCAAGTTCATAGAAGGATTCTTGACCATCGCAAGACCCATGACCCAGTTGTTGAAGAAAGATAAGAAGTTTGAATGGAAGGACAAATGTGAAGCAAGTTTTCAAGAGCTCAAGAAGAGATTGATTTCATCCCCAATCTTGATTATGCCGGATATCAAGAAGCCTTTTGATGTGTATTGTGACGCATCCAAGATTGGTATCGGATGTGTGCTGATGCAAGAAGGCAAAGTCATATCCTATCTATCCCGACAACTTAAGCAACATGAGCAGAATTACCCTACCCATGACCTTGAACTAGCAGCCGTAGTTTTAGCCTTGAAGACATGGCGGCATTACCTCATGAGTAACTGCTGTGAGATTTATTCGGATCACAAGAGTCTGAAGTATATTTTCACCCAGAAGGAGCTAAATATGAGGAAAAGGAGATGGATAGAGCTAATCAAGTACTATGACCTTGACATTCACTATCACCCCGACAAAGCCAATGTGGTAGAAGATGCTCTTAGCAGATTGCCGTGTCGATTGAACACCATGATAAAATAAGCCTAGCCAACTTTTCATGAGGAGATGGAAAATTTCAGAGTAGAGCTAGTTAGTGAAGGATTTTTGGCTAGCATAGAACTTTAACCCACTCTGATCAGTCAGATCAAGGAGGCGCAGAAAGGAAATGGTAGTATCTATGGAATCAAACATCGTATCGGTACATGGAAGGTATCCGGATTCACCGAAGATAAGGAAGGAGTTTTGTGGTACAAAGGATGTATCTTTGTATCAGCAGATTCAGAGTTGAAACAAGCTATTTTGCAATAAGCCCATGATACACTTTATTCTATCCACCCTGGAGGAACCAAGATGTATCAGGACTTGAAGGATCAATTTTGGTGGCATAAGATGAAGAGAAAAATCGGAAGCTACATAGCCAAATGTGATATCTGTCAGAGAGTCAAAGTGGGACATCAGAGACCCGCAGGACTTTTGCAACCATTGTAGATTCCAAAATGGAAATGGGATTTAGTTGAAATGGATTTTATCACCGGTTTTCCTACATCTAGTAGGGGAAATGACTCTATTTGGGTCATAGTGGACAGACTGTATAAAGTAGCCCATTTCTTACCGGTCAAGACCACTTATCAGAGTTCAAAACTAGCAGAGTTGTACATTGCTAGGATTGTCAGTTTGCATGGAGTCGCAAGAACATTGTGTCGGATCGAGGAACCCAGTTTACCTCGAGGTTTTGGAAGAAAGTACAAGAAGGATTGGGAACCAGACTGGATTTTAGCACAACTTATCACCCGCAGACTGATGGACAAACGGAGCGAGTAAACCAAATCCTCGAAGATATGTTGAGAGCTTGTGTGTTGGAATATGGATCAAAATGGGAGGACTCTCTATCTTTCGCAGAATTCTCATTCAACAACAGTTACCAAGCCAGTTTGCAAATGGCCCCATTTGAGTTTATGTATGGAAGGAAGTGTCGTACCCCACTGAATTGGTCGGAAGTAGGAGAGAGTCGGATTTTCGGACCCGACATCCTAAGAGAAGCCGAAGAGAAATTTCACAAGATCCGTGAGCACCTTAAGACCCCCCAATCCAGACAGAAGAGTTATGCCGACAAGAGACGTCGAGATCTAGCCTTCACTATCGGAGATTTTGTGTTTCTGAAAGTATCACCCTTGAAAGGAATGCAACGTTTCCAAGTGAAAGGAAAGTTAGCCCCCAGATATATTGGACCCTTCAAGATTTTGAATCGCTGAGGAGAAGTATCATATCAACTGGAACTACCGAAGGAGATGTCAGCCATGCATGATGTGTTCCATATCTCGTTACCTTGCAAATGCCTAGAAGTCCCGGAGAAGACCGAAGTTTTCAAGAATATTGATCACAGAACCATAGAGATCACCAAGGACCCAACTTATCATGAAGTACCCATTCGTATTCTGGAAGAAGCCTTCAGAACCACCGGAACCCGGAGTGTCAAGTTTCTCAAGATCAAGTGGAGTAACCATACTGAAGAAGAAGATACTTGGGAGCGAGAAGATTACATTAGGAATGAGTTTCCAGATCTCTTTAGTTCCTAGTTTTATTTTTCTTAAATCTCGGGACGAGATTTTTTTAAGGAGGGAAGGTTTGTAACATCCCAAAAATATTAAACTAGATTATCAACTTCTAATCACCTAAGTTTAGGGTTAACAAAAACTTTTATTATGAATGCATGTGTGTGTGATTAATGCATGAATGATTACAATTTCCATGTTTGATTGCTATGAATGATAAGGATTGGTTTAAAGATGAAAATAATACCATCTAGATCATTTCCATGCAGAATCAAATAAAGAGAAAATCAAATATAAGACATATGAGCAATTGGTCATTTTAACCAAACTTTTTCACTAGACCACTTTGGGTGTTCCTAGTGACAAATTTCTAACATAAACAAATCCAATTCTTTTCACCCCTTGCTAGACCAAGTAACAATGAACCCAAGCCCACATTACAAACCAACAGAAAAAAATTCCAAATCTATTTAAAGGACAATTCAAAATTGAATCAAGTGTAGGTACTAAGATAGTCATTTCTCAAAAACCAACCAAACCACTTCACCTAAGCAAACCCAAACATCCAGAGACTACCAAGCTTATGATCAGAGCACTCACCAAAATTCATCCAAAAATTCAAACTTTGAATTCATGTGGCCATTTCATCAAACACTTGGTGAGCATAGTAAGAACTGCCTAACTTCTACTGTTCTTGATCAATGCCTTGTCCAATTATTGTCCCCAATTCACTCCCCTTGTCTCCCCAGCACCCAACACTTCATTGCAGCAGCTACCCCTCTACCCTTTGCACCAGTGCTGCGCCACCGAGCAGCCATTGTCGGTCAACCATAGACATCATGCAGGAGGAATCTCCGCGCCCGTCCATGATGTCTAGGAGGCAGGCCACCATCCACCGCCACTCCCTGTCCACCCCTCGAGCTCAGCCAAGCCCTGGACCACCAGACAATCGCTGCGCCCATTTTCTCTGCAACCATGCCGAGAGCATGCCAGAGAGACGCAGCCGACACGCGTGCACATGCCGCGCCTTGCTCTCACCGCTCTTAACTGCACTCACCATAACCCTAGCTACCTCCCAGACACGACCGTTCGCTGTCGCGCGACACGAAGTTTCTGTACGCCGTCTCGAACACTGCCGTTTTAGCTCAGAGCACCGAACGCGCCCGACCGTTCTCGACCGCCCTTGCCGCGTCATTAAGCCAGCGACAACTGCCAGGAGACACCGCATCATCCTATGCCCTTCACAATGCCATTAGCTCACTACATCATCGTCATCGACGAGCCTTGACCATCCCGCTCGGTCCCCATCGCCGGTGTATAAATAGAGGCCACCCTGTCAACACCCGGATTTTTAATCACAAATGCCTGTTATGCCATACATCGCAATCCCAGGATTACCATTTTTGCAAGACATAACAGATTGGATATCACCGTACATCATCCATTACAAACCATATATATTACACAAATAAGGATCTCATGATCCAGTCTAAATATAATTCAAGCAGCGGATTAACGTAATAATAATGATAGTGTAGGCGAGGCTCCATCTTCATGGTCACAAGCAATGCTGACCATGGGAGATGATCCTAGTTGTCGTAACCTTCCTGCTGTCTGTCTTCCTGATACTCCTCTTCAGAGTTTGGCCACGGGAATATCCAGGGACAAAGCCATGAGTACTTGTTAAGTACTCGCAGGCTAATACTAACAAGTGAAGTGGTTTTGAATAGGATATACTAAGCTCTAGGGTTGTTTTGCAAAAAGCCAGATTTACCTCTACTAAGTTCAAAGAAAAGAAAGCTAGTTGAAAGTTTTATAATACCTAAGTGGGAACTTAAGTTTCATGTCACAACTCTGTTGTGGTCAAGTCAAAGTCATGAATAATTTCACAAGTCATTTTGAAGACATCTGAAGGGGGAACAGTATGGCCACTCCAACTGTCCATAACCGCGGACGCGGCTATTCGAATAGTTTGACACTCTACAGAGATTGTACACTTTCACCACAACATTCGATACATCCGTTAGGAACAAATCCTGAATTCACCATACTCAGTATGTGGATAATCAATCCTAACCTTTCAATTACATGCCCTAGTATAGGCACCTCTCCTGTGAGTTTGGCCACCCAACCATGACCAACTGTCATCTTGGGTACTACACGTGTGGACAATCTTCACAAGGTAGCCTCAGCTCAGACCTTGGCCGCAAGAGAACCCATACTAAGGTATATAAATTTCCAGTCAAGCCCTACCCAAATTTTGGGTATTGTGGTTGTACGGTAAAATTGGAATGGTATCGCATCCAGACAACCATCAGTTTTGTAAAAGGGCTAAGGCTCATGCCTTAACATTTTTATCATCGAAATCATCTAGTGTTCGGAAACACATGTTAAAACACTTCAGTAGAATGACTCATCATTCTAAGGTTTTCATAACCATCTTCATCAAGTATTCTCATCTAAAGTTGATCAAGTTTTATGCTTAGCACTAGCATCTACAAGTGGGGGGTAAATACTAATGATGGGTAATAAACAAGTGGTAATTAGCTAAGTTCAATCTCATGCCTCAGGATGACATCAAGATTATCTAACCTAGGTCAAGTTTTATGCTACCTTCAAATATATTTCTAATATCTACAAGTCACTAAATAAAATTTTGATAGAAAGCTTTGATAACAAAATAAAAGAATTAAGCTTGCAAGTAAAACTAGGATTGGGTATCAAGTGGTGTAAGCTTGCAAGTAAAACTAGTATGGTTTAGCTTGCTAAGGTAGTAGTATAATCTTGCTAAGTTGCAAGTGATAGCTTGCTAAGTTGCAAGTGTTAGCTTATCGTGTGCAGAGCAGTGGTTGAAGTTCTCCCCGGCTTCTTCCTCGTAGTATCCTCCTTCCTCCTTGTATCCTTGGTCGGTACTAGCGTCTATAAATAAATACGAGGTACCCAATCACCAAACAATACTTATATATTTCTAATCATCACACAAAGGTTCATACTAGGTGATCTAGCATCATCACTAACATTACAAGACTAAAGCATTTCTCCCATTTATTTTATTTGAGAAAAGTAATTTCTACTCATTGAAAAACTACTTAAGATTTAATATTCTCCAACTAAAACATGAGATCATGTTAACACATGTCATCACCACATATTTCATTACATGGGAATGTGATTTAAAGTGGTGTCACAATTTAATAATGCTTAACCTTTTTATTTTATTTAATTAAAGTGACTAGAAATTCCTATGTGGCATTCTTTTATTACTTGATCATTATTTCTGTAAGTAAACCTATATATTATTATATATTCTAAAAGGTATGGTTAAATGTGATATTTGAGAGTTGGAATCAACTCAACAGCTCTTATGGTTGAATTTTAAAAAATGTTTGAATGCATAAAAGCTTCTGCCTTGTTATTTTTACCATGGGTGATCTACAAATCTAAATGGTTTGAATACAACGGTCCTGGATTAAGCATTCCAGTACCTTTCTAATAAAATTGGTTTCATGCATTTTGATTTAGTGAATCGAGCTGGGTTGATTTTTGAATCTAGATACAGAACTGGGTTTGAAATTAAATGAATAAAACTAAATTTGAATTAATGGGTCACGCGGGATGTTTAACTGGTCCGGCCCAGTACGCACAGCGCACGCGCGGGCTTGTTAAGTGAGCGACCCCACTTGTCAGTGAGACAACGAGTGGCGAAGCGGTACGTGGTGATCTAGTCCGCACGATCTAACTCTAATCGAACGGCTCTGGTTCATCGTCCACGTCGGGTAGCACCAGCGAGACAGAACCCTAGCACGTCAGGTGGTGGTCGCGGGAGGCTCACCGGGGCTCAGGCGATGGTCGGCGACGGGGGCGAGCGACGAAGTCGACAACGGCGATCCTCCTGGTACCGGCAGCTTCTCCTGGGGCGGCTCCAATCGACGGCGCCTCTCCTCCTCTGCAGCGACGAACTCCGATGAAATTCTGGCCACCTGGTGCTCGCCTAGCTCCGGGAGTGAGTGGGGGGTATCAGTGATAGGCAGAGAGTGAACTGGTGTGAAGAAAACGAGCGAGGGTGGCCTCCTTTTATAGTGCGACGAGGGAAACGAATGGCGCGGGTGGAGCTCGTCGGGGTCGGCTGCACAGTGTGCTACTGGGATGGGCGACAATAGGGGCGGTGATGTGCTTCCTGGCGAATCTCAACGGCGTGGTGGCGAGGCGTGGGGCGGTGCGAGATGGTCAGAACATCGTGGCACTCTAGGCAGGTTCGACGGCAATTTTAATGGCACATAGCATGCGTGGTCCGCGCAGCGCCGAACGAGGATGTCTGACGGGGTGTTGGGGTGCTGGCGATCACGTCTGCTAGCGGTGAGGGCGACACGTTGTTTGTGGGCTGGTGTCGCTGACGGTGCACTGGTGCGCTCTCGGCTCGCACGCAGAGGGACTGGGCGCGTTCTTGGCGGGTGGTCCAGTGGCTAGCAGGGTTCGAGCATTGGACAGGGGTGGCGATGGACGGTGGAGTGCCTGCTAGACAAGGTTGGCGAGGCTAGTTAGGCTTGTAGCTTGCTGTCGACATTGGGGTTGGCAATGGGGCTCGGCCATGGTCACCATTGATGGCATTGTCGAGTTTACAGTGAGCTAGAGCTGGTTAAACTAGTTAGATGATCTACTGAGAGTGTAGAGAGAGCTAGGGAGGTTACAAGGTTGGCACCACACTGCTCACTATAGTGTTTGTTGTTTAATTTGATTTGTGCCCAGAAGGTGTTTGATGAAATGGCCACAAGAAATTTAAAGTGGGTTTGCTAGGCACATACTAGGGAGTGTCTGGTTAGTTTTATTGGTCAAGGGGCACTGGTTTGGTTTGGTTTTGAAAATGTGTGATCTTCACATATGTTAAAGATTCAATCTTGAATTGTCATTTGAATGGGGTTGCTAAATGTTTCTGCAAGTTTGAAAGGTGGGCTTTGATTCACTTTTACTTGGTCTTGCAAGGGGTGAAAATAATTGGAAAAGTTTCTATTTGAAATCTTGGACTAGAAACACTCAAAGTGACCTAGTGAGCAAGATTGGCAAAAATGACCATTTGCCTTATTTGATTTGTTTTTGGATTTCTCTTGATTTGTTTCTGCTTGGAAATGTTTTAGATGATGTTATATTCATCTTTGAACCATTCCTTACTATTTAGTTGAATCACACAAGTCCATTCATGCATTCATCAAATCACCACATACACACATGCATTCATTTTGTTTTTATTTAATCAAAGTTTTTTGTTAACCCTAATTTTAGTGATTAGTGTTTGATGATCATTGTTTCATATTTTTGGGATGTTACAAACCTTCCCTCCTTAAACAAAATCTCGTCCCGAGATTTGAAAAAGAAGAAAAAAGATTACCTAGGATTTAAAGAGATCGGGAAACTCCGTCGTGATGTGATCTTCTCGCTCCCAGGTAGCTTCTTCTTCAGTGTGGTTGCTCCACTGAATCTTGAGAAACTGGATGCTTCGGGTTCTGGTGGTTCTGAAAGATTCTTCCAAAATATGGATGGGTAGTTCGGGATACGTCAGGTCATCGTTGATCTCTATGGTCCGGTGATCAATGTTCTTGAACACTTCGGTCTTCTCCAGGACTTCAAGGCATTTGCGAAGTAAAGATATATGGAACTGTCGGGCCACGCAGATATAAAACAAAACTTTTCCTCTAACGTGGTGATCCCAAGATCTAGCTGAGGTAGAAGGCCACGAGTTTTACCACTAGACGCGCAGTTGGGGATTACTGATGAACCGCGTCAGTTGATGCAGTGCAGTCCTCACGATACGATCGTCCTAGTGCTGATCGCACAACACCTCTGCTGGTATCCACACGTACAAGGAGGAGCGCCGATGTCGAACTGCTAGGTTCGAAACGACGGCTGGACTGCTATGGAGATAGGGTTTCCAACACATGGAATGACCTAACCGAACAACGATTAACCTTTCTGAGTTACGGTGCTCCACTATATATAGGGAGATAACGTGGGCTCTGCTTGCGCGACCGATTCACTAAAGCCCATATAACACTAGTCACCGTGAGTCCAACTCACTAACTCAGTCCTAATCCGGTTTAGGTCCAACCCAACCAGATTACAGGTTCAGATCCAATCCGAACTTGCTCCCGCTCTTAAGTGTGTGACCCCGCAGGCTCATGGCTACTTGGACACGATTGGAGTCCGACTCTCAATCGATCAGTTGGTAGCGGCTCCTAGCAGAACGTGCCAACTCCCAAGTACCAAAGAGTCATGACGACTTGCCTTTCCAATGCGAATTACGTCCGAGTCCCTTTTGCCTCACGATATAGCTTGTCAGACTATAGGCGAATAATTGTCATCCCTTAAATAGTCCGACTCTCTTCTCGATCCGAGATAAGTGATTCACCCGACTAACTCTTAGTCGATCGCCTCAGTTAACACTTAACCGAGTCGTGCATGGCCATGCTTTCCGAATCATATCTCACGAGAGGGCCCAGAGAATATCTCTCCGAGTGGAGGGGCAAAATCCCATCTTGGTTATTCACATCACATAGCTTGATTCTCAGTCGACCTGAACCCTGCCTTTATAGCTTCCCAGTTACGGATCAGCGTTTGACATAACCTAAGTCGGTGACCCTCAACTCGGACTATGCAACAACCTCAGGTCTAAGGATTACATTGATTGAGATATACAAATGACAACTTGTTTGTTGTACCTCAATATGGGTAAATCCGACTCGCTAAACTCTTTAGCCGAATCTGTGTAAGTTGGAATAGCATCTCCATGCTCATGACAAGTGGAACCGAGTCATCAAGCCAACTTTCACATTGGTCTAAGTTGTGTGTCCAGCACAACTTTGATGAACAAGGATATTTAGTACAAACAACATGAATGCATAGTTCCACAACCGAATCACATATTCAATGATACATATCAGATGTTTATACAAGGACTACTTAATATCTTTATGAATTCAATGGGAAATCTCATCATACATGATTGCCTCTAGGGCATATTCCCAACAGTCTCCCACTTGCACTAGAGTCAATCTTCTGACATCACATGTATAAGCATCTAATGCCCATGGCTCTCAGGTGCGCCTCATACTTCGGCTATGGTAACGGCTTTGTCAACGGATCCGCAATATTTGCATCCGTGTGTACCTTGCATAACTTGATATCACCCTGATCCACGAACTGACGAATCAGGTGGTACCGCATGAGTATGTGCTTGTTCTTCTGGTGCTGTCTAGGTTCCTTGGCTTGTGCAATAGCACCATTGTTGTCACAATACACGTCTAACGGATTGGACGAGCCTTGAACCACACCAAGATCCATGAGGAAATTCCTCATCCAAACATCTTCCTTTGCTGCCTCCGAGGCGGTAATATACTCAGCCTCTGTTGTAGACGCAGACATAGTCTCTTGCTTGGAAATCTTCCAGATCACAGCACCTCTATTTATAATAAACACATATCCGGATTGCGAACGAGAATCATCAGAGTCGGTAAGATAACTCGCATCCGTGTAACCCTTTACACTGAGTTCATATTCACCACCATAAACTAAGAACATATCCTTAGTCCTTCTCAAGTACTTTAGGATATTTTTAGCCGCTGTCCAGTGGATCTCTCCAGGATCAGCCTGGTATCTGCTCACAACACTTAGAGCATAGGAAACATCCGGCCTAGTACAAATCATGGCATACATGATGGATCCGAATGCAGAAGCATATGGAATCGCACTCATCCGACTTCGCTCATCAGTTGTCGAAGGACACTGAGCCTTGCTAAGTTTTACACCATGGGACATCGGTAAGAACCCCTTCTTAGTCGATTCCATGTTAAACTTCTTCAAAACTTTGTCCAAATTAGTACTCTGACTCAATCTAATGAGCCTCCTTGATCTATCTCTATAGATCCGGATTCCGAGGATGTATGTTGCCTCACCCAAGTCTTTCATTGAGAAACTCCTTTCCAATGATTCCTTGGTTTCTTGCAACATCTGGACATCATTTCCAATCAGTAGTATGTCATCCACATATAAGATTAGAAATTTTACTTTGCTCCCACTAAACTTCTTGTATAAACAAGAATCATGATCACTCTTGATGAAGCCAAACGATTTGACTACCTCATCAAAGCGAATATTCCAACTCCGAGATGCTTGCTTCAACCCATAAATAGATTTCTGCAGTTTGCATACCTTGTCAGCATTATCCGGATCGACAAAACCCTCGGGATGTATCATATACACGTCCTCGGTTAAATTTCCGTTAAGGAAAGCCGTTTTGACATCCATCTGCCATATCTCGTAGTCGAAATAGGCCGCTATAGCTAACATGATCCGAACTGATTTAAGCATTGGTACGGGTGAGAAAGTCTCGTCGTAATCAACTCCTTGAATTTGTCGGAACCCCTTTGCGACAAGGCGTGCTTTATAGACGGAAACATTTCCATCCATATCAGTTTTCTTCTTAAAGACCCATTTGCACTCGACGGGTCTTGCACCGCCTGGCAGATCAACCAAGTTCCAAACTTGATTTTCGTCCATGGACTTTAACTCGGATCTCATGGCTCCAAGCCATGACTCGGAATCAGATCCCACCATCGCTTCCGAATAATTTTCCGGCTCATCAGTGACTAACAGTAACACATCACGAACACTTCGTAATCTTGCCGATCTTCGTAGTACAGGTGTTGCCGCCGGCTCAGCTACCACGACCGGCTCAACCTCCAAGGTTTTTGCCGACTTGCTACTAGCCGGTTCCTCTCGAATTTCTTCGAGCTGCACCGTGCTCCCACTTACTCCCTGACTCAGAAACTCTTTCTCAAGGAAGACACCGTTCCGAGCGACAAACACTTTTCCCTCTTCTCGGTTGTAGAAGTAGTAACCCAAGGTTTCCCTTGTATACCCCATGAAAATACACTTATCCGACTTGGCTGTAAGCTTGTCCGACTGAAGTTGCTTGACAAATGCTTCACAACCCCAAATCTTAAGAAAAGACAAACTCGGCTTTTTGCCTGTCCACATCTCATGCGATGTCTTCTCTACCGATTTTGATGGTACTCTGTTTAGTGTGAATGCCGCTGTTTCTAGACAATAACCCCAAAATGATAAAGGCAGATCTGTCTGACTCATCATTGATCGTACCATGTCCAACAAGGTTCGATTCCGCCTTTCCGAAACACCATTCCTTTGTGGCGTTCCTTGCGGAGTAAGTTGAGGAACTATTCCACAACTTTTCAGATGGTCATCAAACTCATGGCTCATGTACTCGCCTCCTCGGTCCGACCGAAGAAACTTTATTTTCTTGCCGAGTTGATTTTGTGCTTCATTCTGGAATTCTTTGAACTTTTCAAAGGCTTCCGACTTGTGTTTCACCAAGTAGATATATGCATACCTACTCAAATCATCAGTGAAGGTAATGAAGTACTCATAACCACCCCTGGCTGTCGTGCTCATTGGTCCACATACATCACTATGTACTAGTCCCAACAAGTCGGACGCCCTTTCGCAACTCTTTGCAAAAGGTGTCTTGGTCATTTTGCCGAGTAGGCAAGATTCGCATGTCTCGAACGACTCCAAGTTGAATGAAGTTAGGAGTCCATCATCATGGAGCTTCTTCATGCGTTTCCAACTTATATGACCAAGCCGACAGTGCCAAAAGTAAGTCATATTCAGATCATTTGGTTTCAACCTTTTAACATTTATGTTATAAACCGACTCACCATCAAGATTCAAAATAAATAACCCGTCCTGGACGGGTGCAAAGCCGTGAAACATATCATTCAAATACAAAGAACAACCATTATTCTTGATATTCGACTCATAGCCTTGCCTCATCAAACATGAAGCAGAAATAATGTTTCGACTGAGCACTGGAACATAATAACAATTATTTAGTTCCATAATGAATCCGGAAGGTAAATGAAGTTGCATCGTGCCGACTTCCAACGAAGCAACTCTTGCTTTGTTGCCGACTCGAATATCAACCTCGCCTCTTGCTACGCTCCTAGTTCTTACCAGTCCCTGCAACGAGTTGAAGATGTGAATAACTAATCCGGTATCATATACCCAAGAACTATTAGGTGCATCAGCAAGATATATGTCTATAACATTGCAAACAAGTGTACCTGAGTCGGAAGTCATACCTCCATTCTTGGCTTTATCGGCCAAGTACTTGCTGCAGTTCCTCTTCCAGTGGCCATCCGCCTTGCAGTAGAAGCAAGTGGATCCGGCTGAAGGAGATGGTTTAGTCCCTGAGGAAGCGCTTGGGACTGGGTCTGGAGCCTGCTTTCCTCCTTACTTAGCCTTCTTCTTAGTCCAAGAACTCTTCTTGAACTTAACCTTATTCTGCACCATCAACACTTGACTGGCGCCCTTCTTGAGATCCGCCTCTGCCTGCTTGAGCATCCCATGTAATTCAGTGAGCTTCTTATCCATACCATGCATGTGGTAGTTCGAAATGAACTGCCCATATGCACTAGGAAGAGAGTTCAGAATTATATCCGTAGCGAACTCTTCACTAATGGGGTAGCCAAGCCTCTCCAGAGACTGCACATAACCAACCATTTTGATCACATGCGGACTCAGTGGATCACCATCCTTAAGCTTGCAACTCAGCAAAGCCTGAGAGACTTGATACCTCTCAGTCTTCGCCTGAGCCTGGAACATACTTTTGAGGCTTTCGATCATATCGTAGGCCTCAACATGCTCGAACTGCTTTTGCAAGTCCGGTTCCATGTGAGCAAGCATAAGACAGCTAATATCCGTGGACTCATCCTTAGCCCGACGGTAAGCATTGGTGGCTGCGACAGTCGCATTCTCATTCGGCTCATCTGGAAGTGGGTTGTCTAGGACATGGTCCTTCTTTTCTTGTTTGAGAAAAATTCTCAGATTTCGATGCCAGTTGGTAAAATTAGTGTCGTTCAGTTTATCTTTCTCAAGAATGGTTCTCAACGCAAAAACGGATATCTGAGAGTGACTGCTACTTGGTGCCATGATCTACAACAAAAAATATGCAAAACACTTAAGACATGTATTCATAAAAGAGCAAGCATATTAAACATTTTAATATTTTATGCTCCCACTAGAACCAACACCCCTCCGATGGTTGCTTAGTGATTCAGGATCCTAAATAAGCAAGTCGGCTAGTGAGCTTTAGCATCACCACTAGCCGCCAAGTGATCTAGGTAGACAAATCCTTGTCAATCGCATCTCATGCGACTCCTGTTGGACGGGTGGCATCACATGCCCCGGCTCCCATCCGACTTTTCCCTGAGGCCCACAACCGTTGTGATAGACCCGTCTAGCTTACCGCGTGTTTCCGCAGTAAGAGTACAACTCGAACCCACCTAGTCGGAAAGAATTGGTAGCACCTCAATTTTATGAGCCCACTACCAAAAATGTCCGACTTGTGATGGTGCAAACACCGGCGGGAAAGCCGACTAGACCTTCTTTGAGGGATTAAATTTTACCGACTATCTAATAGAGGTAAAACTGAGACATAACAATAACACAAAATAAAGCATTTATAATGTGAAATGGTATGACTCTCTTCATGGCGATCTCCATCTCCACGAAGCCTGTAATCCGACTCGTGCCAACTCTTGTCACTTGTCGTCTTACTCCATGTCGCCGACATGTACAACGCCTTGCATGCCTTCCCGGTTCTCCAGCAGCTATACTAGCTTAGTAAAGTAAATTACATGGAGAATACGACACGCAGGTCGTTATACAATAAAATGACAGCACCTAGGCTCCAGCCGGCTGACAAAAAAACCGTGATTCGCAGATCACGTATGGATTACACACATACATCACATGCACATGAACCATACCATTCACAACTTCTTGCAAAAACAAGTTATGCATAGATACAATATCTACCGGGGTTGTGAAACTCGCAACGACATCTAAGGCGCTACGACAGGGCGAAGACGGCGGTCCGAAGGGGCAGCGCCCCTCGCGGGTGCGGGCAGCGCCCGATGTTTTTTCCGAAAACGTAGATCTCATCTACGATCCGAACATGGATTCCGACCATCGTTCCAATTTGATCAAACTCTTTGATCTTCGATCACCGCTTCTGGATTTACATGTCACAGTCTACCCCGATGGCGGAAGCCGACCGGTAGGGGTATGTCGTTCCATGACCTCAGCAATATGATCACGGAAATCAGATCTACCATTCCCCGAGCACAGTTGATCCAATCAACTTTGTACAAAACCGATCTATCTCATAGGTCGACCACCAAACAACACATAGATCTCATCTACAGCCAACCGCATATCACATATGCGAGATCTCGAGCCTAAAACGAGAAGCTATCGCTCTGATACCACTGTCAGGCCACGCAGAGATAAAACAAAACTTTTTCCTCTAACGTGGTGATCCCAAGATCTGGCTAAGGTAGAATGCCATGAGTTTTACCACTAGACGCACAGTTGCGGATTACTGATGAATCGCGTCAGTTGATGCAGTGCAGTCCTCACGATCCGATCGTGCTGGTGCTGATCGCACAACACCTCTGCTGGTATCCACACGTACAAGGAGGAGTGTCGGCGGCGAACTGCTAGGTTCGAAACGACGGCTGGACTGCTGTGGAGCTAGGGTTTCCAACACATGGAATGACCTAACCGAACAACGATTAACCTTTCTGGGTTACGGTGCTCCACTATATATAGGGAGTGAACGTGGGCTCTGCTTGCGCGACCCATTCACTAAAGCCCATATAACACTAGTCACCATGAGTCACACTCACTAACTCAGTCCTAATCCGGTTTAGGTCCAACCCAACCAGATTACAGGTTCAGATCCAATCCGAACTTGCTCCCGCACTTAAGTGTGTGACCCTGCAGGCTCATGGCTACTTGGACACGATTGGAGTCCGACTCTCAATCGATCAGTCGGTAGTGGCTCCTAGCAGAACATGCCGACTCCCAAGTACCAAAGAGTCATGACGACTTGCCTTTCCAATGCGACTTGCGTCCGAGTCCCTTTTGCCTCACGATATACCTTGTCAGACTATAGGCGAATAAATTTCATCCCTTAAATAGTCCGAGTCTCTTCTCGATCCGAGATAAGTAATTCACCCGAATAACTCTTAGTCTATCGCCTCGGTTAATACTTAACCGAGTCGTGCATGGCCATGCTTTCCGAATCATATCTCACGAGAGGGCCCAGAGAATATCTCTCCGAGTGGAGGGGCAAAATCCAATCTTGGTTATTCACATCACGCAGCTTGATTCTCAGGCGACCCGAACCCTGCCTTTATAACTGCCCAGTTTCGGATCAGCGTTTGACAGAAGCTAAGTCGGTGATCCTAAACTCGGACTATGCAACAACCTCAGGTCTAAGGATTACATTGATTGAGATATACAAATGAAAACTTGTTCGTTGTACCTCAATATGGGTCAATCCGACTTGCTAAACTCTTTAGCCGAATCTGTGTAAGTTGGAATAGCATCTCCATGCTCATGACAAGTGGAACCGAGTCATCAAGCCAACTTTCACATTGGTCTAAGTTGTGTGTCTAGCACAACTTCGATGACCAAGGATATTTATTACAAACAACATGAATGCATAGTTCCACAACCGAATCACATATTCAATGGTACACATCAGGCGTTTATACAAGGAGTACTTAATATCTTTATGAATTCAATGGGAAATCTCATCATACATGATTGCCTCTAGGGCATATTCCCAACAGGAACACATTGTGTACTGCTAACATCTCCTCTAGCAGTTCCAATTGATATGATACTTCTCCTCGACGATTTAGAATCTTGAAGGGTCCGATATATCTGGGGGCTAACTTTCCTGTGAGCTGG
The DNA here is from genome assembly GCA_916181665.1 of Avena sativa. Taxonomy (NCBI): domain Eukaryota; kingdom Viridiplantae; phylum Streptophyta; class Magnoliopsida; order Poales; family Poaceae; genus Avena; species Avena sativa. The sequence continues at coordinate 186,024,873 of OV702293.1, read as the reverse complement.
AAACGCTCAATTCCCTTCAAAGGCGACACTTTGAGATACACAAAATTTTCGATATTGAAGGCGAGGTCTCGACGTATCTTGTCGGCGTAACTCTTCTGTCTTGATTGGGCAGTCTTAAGGTGCTCACGAATCTTGTGAACTTTCTCTTCTGCTTCTCGTAGGATGTCGGGACCGAAAATGTGACTCTCTCCTACTTCCGACCAGTTCAAAGGGGTGCGACACTTCCTTCCATACATGAATTCAAATGGGGCCATTTGCAGACTAGCTTGATAACTGTTGTTGTATGAAAATTCTGCAAAAGGCAGACAGTCTTCCCATTTAGATCCATACTCTAGCACACATGCTCTCAACATATCTTCGAGTATTTGATTTACTCACTCCGTTTGTCCATCCGTCTGAGGGTGATACACTGTGCTGAAATCCAGTCGGGTTCCTAAACCTTCTTGGACTTTCTTCCAGAATCTCGAGGTAAACTGAGTTCCTCGATCCGATACGATGTTCTTGGAGACTCCGTGCAAACTGACGATTCTAGTGACGTACAACTCTGCTAGCTTCGAACTTTGGTAGGTCGTCTTGACTGGTAAGAAAAGGGCTACCTTGGAAAATCTGTCAACTATGACCCAGATAGAGTCATTTCCTCTAGTAGAAGTAGGCAATCTGGTGATAAAGTCCATTCCAACTGAATCCCATTTCCATTCCGGAATCTGTAGTGGTTGCAACAGTCCTTATGGTCTTTGATGTCCCGCCTTGACTCTCTGGCATATATCACACTTGGCGACATATCTTCCGATTTCTCTCTTCATCTTATGCCACCAAAATTTCTCCTTCAAATCCTGATACATCTTGGTTCCTCTGGGGAGGATAGAATAAAGAGTATCATGGGCGTCTTTCAAAATAACTTCTTTCAACTCCGAATCTGCTAGTACACAGAGATGTCCTTTGTACCACAGAACTCCTTCTTCGTCTTTGGTGAATCCGGGTACTTTGCATGTACCGATACGATGTTTGATTCCGTCGATACTAGCAGTTCCTTTCTGCGCCTCCTTGATCCGACTAATCAAAGTGGGTTGAAGTTCTAAGCTAGCCAAAATCCTTCACTAACTAATTCCATTCGGAAATCTTCCATCTCTTTGTGCAGACTTGGTTGCTCCTTGAAAATCATGGAGTTCAAGCGGCACGACAATCTGCTAAGGGAATCGGCTACCACATTGGCTTTACTAGGGTGATATTGAATGTACAGATCATAGTACTTGATTAGCTCGATCCATCTCCTCTGCCTCATATTCAACTCCTTCTGAGTGAATATATACTTCAGGCTCTTGTGATTCGAATAAATCTCACAATGGTTTCCCATGAGATAATGCCTCCATGTCTTCAGGGCTAGAACTACGGCTGCTAGTTCAAGGTCATGGGTTGGATAATTCTGTTCATGTTGTTTTAGTTGTCAGGATAAATAAGACATAACTTTGCCTTCTTGCATTAGCACACATCCGAGGCCGATCTTAGATGCGTCACAATACACATGAAAGGGCTTTGTGATATCCGGGATGATCAAGATTGGGGCTGAAATCAATATCCTCTTGAGTCCTTGAAAACTCGCTTCATATTTGTCCATCCATTCAAACTTCTTGTCCTTCTTCAACAATTGGGTCACGGGTCTTGCAATACTCGAGAATCCTTCTACAAACTCGCGGTAGTATCCCGCTAATCTGAGAAATGCACGAACTTGGGTTTGAGTGGTTGGGGCTTGCCAGTCTTCAACATCCTTCACCTTCACAGGGTCCACGACAATTCCTCCTACTTCCTATAACTAGAATTCACATTTGTTAAACTTGGCATATAGCTGATGCTCTCTAAGGGTTCCAAGAATGGTCCTTAGGTGTAGCTCATGTTCTTCTTCTGATTTGGAATAAATTAGAATGTCATCGATGAAAACAACGACAAACTTATCCAGGAAGTCCATAAAAATATTATTCATGAGGTTCATGAAATAAGAGGGGTCATTGGTTAATCCAAAAGACATGACAGTATACTCGTATAATCCATATCTGGTGGTAAAGGCAGTCTTTGGAATATCCTTTGTGCGAATCTTGAGCTTATGATAGCCGGTTCTAAGATCAGTCTTAGAAAACACTTTGGCACTAGTCAACTGGTCAAATAGAACTTCTATTTTTGGCAACGGATACTTGTTCTTGATGGTGACATCATCAACTTCCGATAATCCATACACAAACGGTTACCTCTATGTTTCTTGTCCACAAACAAAACATGTGATCTCCATGGTGACGCACTTGGTTGAATCAGTCCAATTTCTAGCATGGCATCCAGTTGCTTCTTTAGATCCACTAGTTCAGACGGGTTCATACCATATGGTCTCTAGGCTATGGGTCCGGTTCCAGGTATTACTTCAATGATAAAATCGATATCCCGATCTGGGGGCATATCGGGCAAAACATCTGGAAATACCTCGGGGTATTCACAGACTATCCGTACTTGGTCAATGGTTGGATGGGATATACTCTTACTGCACTTGAATTGACGGGGCAAGGTTTCAAATACATGCTCGACTGATATTCCGGCTGTACTGGTCGTGGTTATGGCTTTCTTGGCACAATCAATTAGTCCTTTGTGTTTGGACATCCAATCCATTCCTAGCACTACTTCCAAACCTTTAGTTCCGAGTACTATTAGATTAGCATAAAAATCTATGCCATGGATTCGGATAGGGACGGACTTGCAAATTTTCCTAGCTTTGGTTGTTGAACCAGGTATTTGAACAATCATAAAATGCTTCAATTTGGTTGGTTGAATCTTACTAGTGCATGCAAATTCTTCAGTAACAAATGAGTACGATGCTCCAGAATCAAACAACACTCTTGCAAGTACTGAGTTAACAGAAAACATACTCATCACGACATCTGGCGCTTACTGGGCTTCTTCAATATGCATGAGAAGGAGACGGCCGTTGCGGTTGAGCGAATTCCCCGGGGCAAACCTTGTTCCGGGCTGAACACAACGCTGTTGCTGTGCTGGGGCATTTACATTGGGGGCTGCGGCAATCTTCTTGGGGCACTCATTGGAATAGTGAAATTTGGTTCCACATTCATAACAAGTCACTTGCGACTTGTCCTTTGCTACAACAGGCACGACATTGCTTCCAGTCTTTGGGGCAGTGTTGGTGTTGGTGGCGGCATTGTCGTTGTTGAACTTGGATGCTGCACGGTTGAAATTGCTGGGTTGCCAGGGTTGTTGTAGTTTCTTTCGAGCCTTGGGTTTCCACGTTTGGGATAGGTGGGACGGTTCATCGGGGGTCTGTTGGTTCTTGAGGCAAATCCTGGAGATGGGTTGGGGCGATACTTTGGTGTATGGTAGGTTCCTGGTTGATGCATCATGCGACGCTTGAGGTTTTCATTAGCTTGGTTGATCTTTCCTTCCATCTGAATGGCAAAGTCAACTAAAGCTTCAATATCAGCATCTCGTCGTGCATCTGATAGTGACTAACACTGTCTGCATCTCGTCGTGCAGACCATTCAGGAATCTCTCCTTCTTCTTGGCTTTAGTATCTATTTCATCAGGTGCATACCTAGCCAATGACAAGAATTTGTCACGGTATTCCACTACTGTCATCCTTCCTTGCTTCAGTTCCCTAAATTCATCTCTCATCCTCTTGATCAAACCCGGTGGCACATGGGTTCTGCTAAACTTGACTTTGAACTCTTCCCAAGTCATCATTGACCTCCATTCATGGCGGCGAACTCTGTTCCACCATGCTCTTGCATCTCTAGCCAGGTAGTGGGTGGTGAACAGAACTTTCTCGTTAGCTTATACTCCTGCAACTTCCAGATTGTTCTCCATGGTTTGCAGCCAATCATCTGCATCTACGGGCTCTTTTGACTTAGTGAAAACGGGTGGATTGGTGTTCTAGAAATTCTTGAGCTTAGATCCATGGTTGTCCCGATGTCCATGGCCTTGATTGTTGTTGGCCATCTGAGCTATCTGTTGAAGGGTGGCTAAGTTGGCTTGACGTTCGGCTCTTTCGGCTTCGCGGTCAGAAACCAACATTTGCAAGAGTTGCAACATTGGGTCCCGGGCTGAGTTGCTTCCTGCGCGAGGCATCTGAAGATTGAGATAGATCATGAGAAAAGAGGGAAATTTCTAAGGTTCAGGGTTTTTGAAAAGTTTTTAAAGTTTGACTCAGATTTTTCTAGCACTTGATTTTCATTCATTCATAGCACATGATACAAACACACACCACAACAAAGGAAAACATATGGTTTTAAGAACCAGTCTGGGAAGCTACGATATAGTGGGACCAAATACAACTCACTAACGCTAGTGCTCAAATGCTACTACTCCTCGGAGTCAGTGTCTTCATCATCCTCGTCATCATCGATGAAGGAAAAGTCATCCTCATCGGTGAACAAGTCCATAGCCTGATCCTCTAGAAAGTCATCATCATTGCTGAGATAGGAGTAGGGGTCTCCACGAAGGTCTTCCCCTGCATTCTCCCTCTCCTCCAACTGCATATATTTCTCATGGATGGTCTCCTCTAAATCCGTGATCCGGTGGAGAAGACGGACAATGATGCGCTCCTTCTTGTTGAGTTGACGGTGACGAGACTTGTGATCCTTCACTAGCATGGTGATGGTCTGATCGTTCTTGGTGGTGATGGGGTACTTGTGGTTGGCGTAGGAACGGGCATTGTCCAACTCCTTCTGACGGTCATACATCATGAAGCTGAGGTGGTCCAATTAACTCTTCAGCTCTTGGTGATATGGGGCCTCCAGTGGCTGTAGCATAACATCACGCCTTGGGTAGAACTCAAAGCGGGTACCCTTGATTTGATTGATACTCTGCCCACACAGACGGGCAAGAGCTTCCTGCATGACCCTGGCAAGTCCATCGAGCCAGTTGTTCTCTCTTAAGGTGAACTGAATTCACTTTGAAGTGGGGGGTTCAATCTTTCCTCGGAGACTTGCAACAACTAACCACTGTAGATCTTCTCCTACTTGATCATTGAGCTCAGCTCCAAAGAACTCGGGGTGTGGACGCTCCAGCATCTCCGAAAGCTGGTCCAAGTCACGCTCAAAGATGAGGTCTCCTCCATTACCCAACTGATAAAACTTGTTGTACTTCGCGTCCATCTATAAGAATATAGGATGAGTAAGTTAGTAGAGTGATCAAGTGTTTAAAATTTTATGTAAGTTTGCAAGAATTTTTGAGGAACATGAATTTTCATGAAAGAATCCAAGTGATAAGAATGAGAATAAGTTTTTGTAAATACTCACTTCCTTTGGTCTTGAAACTAAGTTTTTGGATTCAAACGTCCATTCTAACTAGGGTCTCCTATGGTCAGGATGGCTCTGATACCAACTTGTCAACACCCGGATTTTTAATCACAGATGCCTGTTATGCCATACATTGGAATCCCATGATTACCATTTTTGCGAGACATACAGATTGGATATCACCGTACATCATCCATTACAAACCATACATAAGGTCTTACACAAATAAAGAGCTCATGATACAGTCTTAATACAATTCAAGTAGCGGAATAATGTAATAATAACGATAGCGTAGGCGAGGATCCATATTCATGGTCACATACAATACTGACGATGGGAGATGATCCTAGTTGTCGTAACCTTCCTGTTGTCCGTCTTCCTGATACTCCTCTTCATAGTCTGGCCACGGGACTAGCCAGGGACAAAGCCATGAGTACTCATTAAGTACTCGCAAACTAATACTAACAAGTGAAGTGGTTTTGAATAGGATATACTAAGCTCTACGGTTGTTTTGCAAAAAGCCAGATTTACCTCTACTAAGTTCAAAGCAAAGAAAGCTAGTTGAAAGTTTTATAACACCTAAGTGGTAACTTGAGTTTCATGTCACAACTCTGTTGTGGTCAAGTCAAAGTCATGAATCATTTCACAGGTCATTTTGAAAACATCTGATGGGGGGACAATATGGCCACTCCAACTGTCCATAACCACGGACGCGGCTATTCGAATAGTTTGACACTCTACAGAGATTGTACACTTTCACCACAACATTCGATACATCCGTTAGGAACAATTCCTGAATTCACCATACTCAGTATGTGGATAATCAATCCTAACCTTTCAATTACATGCCCTAGTATAGGCACCTCTCCTGTGAGTTTGGCCTCCCAACCATGACCAACCGTCATCATGGATACTGCATAGGTTGACAATCTTCATAAGGTAGTCTTAGCTCAGACCTTGACCGCAAGGGAACCCATACTAAGGTATATAAATTTCCAGTCAAGCCCTACCCAAATTTTGAGTATTGTGGTTGTACGGTAAAATTGGAATGGTATCGCATCCAGACAACCATCAGTTTTGTAAAAGGGCTAAGGCTCATGCCTTAACATTTTTATCATCAAAATCATCTGGTGTTCGTAAACACATGTCAAAACATTTCAGTAGAATGACTCATCATTCTAAGGTTTTCATAACCATTTTCATCAAGTATTCCCATCTAAAGTTGATCAATTTTTATGCTTAGCACTAGCATCTACAAGTGGGGATAAATACTAATGATGGGTAATAAACAAGTGGAAATTAGCTAAGTTCAATCTCATGCCTCAGGATGACATCAAGATTATCTAACCTAGGCCAAGTTTTATGCTTTTTATGCTACCTTCAAATATCTTTCTAATATCTACAAGTCACTAAATAAAATTTTGATAGAAAGCTTTGATAACAAAATAAAAGAATTAAGCTTGCAAGTAAAACTAGGATTGGGTATCAAGTGGTGTAAGCTTGCAAGTAAAACAAGCATGGTTTAGCTTGCTAAGGTAGTAGTATAAGCTTGCTAAGTTGCAAGTGTTAGCGTGCCTTGTGTAGTATCCTCCTTCCTCCTCGTATCATTGGTCGGTACTAGCGTATATAAATAAATACGAGGTACACAATCACCAAACAATACTTAACTATTTTTAATAATCACACAAAGGTTCATACTAGGTGATCTAGCATCATCACTAACATTACAAGATTAAAGCACTTGTCCCATTTATTTTATTTGCGAAAAGTAATTTCTACTCATTGAAAAAATACTTAAGATTTAATATTATCCGACTAAAACATGGGATCATGTTGACACATGTCATCACCACATATTTCAGTACATGGGAATGTGATTTAATGTGGTGTCACAATTTAATAATGCTTAACCTTTTATTTTATTTAATTAAAGTGACTAGAAATGCCTATGTGGCATTATTTTATTATTTGATCATTATTTCTGTAAGTAAACCTATATATTTTTATATATTCTGAAAGGTATGGTTAAATGAGATTTTTGAGAGTTGGAATCAACTCAAAAGCTCTTATAGTTGAATTTTGAAAAATGTTTGAATGCATAAAAGCTTCTTCCTTGTTATTTTTACCATGGGTGATCTACAAACTAAATGGGTTGAATCCAATGGGCTTGGATTAAGCATTCCATTACCTTTCTAACAAAATTGGTTTCATGCATTTTGGTTTAGTGAATCGAGCTCGGTTGATTTTTGAATCTAGGTACATAACTGGGTTTGAAATTAAATGAATAAAATTAAATTTGAATTAATGGGTCGCAGGGGATATTTAACTGGGTCGGCCCGCTACGCATAGCGCACGCGCGGGCTGGTTAAGTGAGCGACCCCACTCGTCAGTGAGACAATGAGTGGCGAAGCGGTACAGGGTGATCTTGGCCGCACGATCTAATTCTAATCGAACGGCTCTGGTTCATCGTCCACGTCGGGCAGCGCCGGCGAGACTGAACCCTAGCGCGGCAGGCGGGGGTCGTGGGCGGATCAACGGGGCTTAGGCGATGGTCAGCGATGGGGGAGAACAATGAAGTCGATGACGATGATCCTCCTGGTACCGGCAGCTTCTCCTGGGGCGGCTCCAATCGACTGCGCCTCTCCTCCTCTGCAGCGGCGAACTCCGGTGAAATTTCGGCCACCTAGTGCTTTCCTTCCTCCGGGAGTGAGTGGGGGGTATCAGTGAGAGGCGGGGAGTGAACTGGTGTGAATAAAATGAGTGAGGGTGGCCTCCTTTTATAGTGTAACGAGGGAACCGAATGGTGCGGGTGGAGCTCGTTGGGGTCGGCTACATAGAGTGCTACTGGCATGAGCGACGATAGGGGCGGTGCTGTGCTCCGTGGCAAAGCCCAATAGCGTGGTGGCAAGGCGTGGGGCGTGCGAGATGGTAGGAACGTCGCGGCGCTCTGGGCGGGTCCGACGGCAATTTTAATGGCGCACAGCGTGCATGGTTCACGCAGCGGCGAACGAGGATGTCTGGCGGGGTGCTGGCGATCACGTCTGCAGGCGGCGAGGGCGGCGCGTGGTCTGTGGGCAAGTGTCGTTGACGGCGCACTGGCGCGCTCTCAGCTCACACGCAGAGGGACTGGGTGCGTGCTTGGCGGGTGGTCCAGTGGCTAGCACGGTTCGAGCGTTGGACAGGGGGTGGCGGTGGACGGTGGACAGTGGAGTGCCTGCTAAACAAGGTTGGCGAGGCTAGTTAGGCTTGTAGCTTGTTGTCGACATTGGGGTTGGCAATGGGGCTCGGCCATGGTCACCATTGATGGCATTGTCGAGTTTACAGTGGGCTAGAGCTGGTTAAACTAGTTAGATGACATATTGAGAGTGTAGTGAGAGCTAGGGAGGGGACAAGGTTGGCACCACACTGCTCACTATAGTGTTTGTTTTTTAATTTGGTTTGTGCCCAGAAGGTGTTTGATGAAATGGCCACAAGAAATTTAAATTTGAATTTTGGATTCAAACTTGGTGGGTTTTCTAGGTACATACTAGGGAGTTTCTGGTTAGTTGGATTGGTCAAGGGGCACTGGTTTGGTTGGGTTTTGAAAATGTGTGATCTTCACATATGTTAAAGATTCAATTTTGAATTGTCAATTGAATGGGGTTGCTAAATGTTTTTGCAAGTTTGAAAGTTGGGATTTGATTCACTTTTACTTCGTTTTGCAAGGGGTGAAAAGAATTGGAAAAGTTTATGTTTGAAATCTTGGACTAGAAACACTCATAGTGACCTAGTGAGCAAGAATGACCATTTTCCTTATTTGATTTGTTTTTTGTTTTCTCTTGATTTGTTTCTGCTTGGAAATGTTTTAGATGATGTTATATTCATATTTGAACCATTCCTTACTATTTAGTTGAATCACACAAGTCCATTCATGCATTCATCAAATCATCACATACACACATGCATTCATTTTGTTTTTATTTAATCAAAGTTTTTTGTTAACCCTAATTTTAGTGATTAGAGTTTGATGATCATTGTTTCATATTTTCGGGATGTTACACACCCCTACCTCAATTCTTCATACCACCTCACTCCCCTCTCTCTCAGAACCACCCCACGCGTTTCCCCGGAGCAAGGTGAGCACCAGCCCGCCGGAATTTTTCCAGAGTCCGCCGCTGCAGAGGAGGAGAGGAGCCGTTGATTGGAGACACCCCAGGAGCCACCGCGACCACCATTCGAACCACCTTCGTCGACAACGTCATTCGCCCCCATAACCAACCCTAGCTGGAGCCCAGGTGAGCCACCACGTACCCCCAACATCGCCGTTAGGGTTCAGTCTCGCCGGAGCTATCCGCCAGAGACGACGAACGTAGGCCGTAGATCTTGTTCTAATCACAGGGCTCATATTGAAAGGTACCGCTTCATTTAGATTGAGCCACTGACTATCAGGAACCCCTGTCAGCAGCCCGCTGCACGCGCGCTGTGCAGTTGGGCCGGCCCAGTTACATTATCGCGCTTAGCCCAGAGATTCAAATAATCTTTTCCATTTTATTCAAACCCTAGTTTAGTCAGTAACTTTGAAAATGAATTCAGAGAGTTTTACTAAACCAAATTGCATGAAACCAATTTTGTTAGAAAGGTATTCAAATTATCAATCCAATCCTATTTGATTCAAACCATTTGAAATTATAGATCATCTATAGTAAAAATAACAAGACAGAGACTTTTACACATTCAAACATTTTTCAAAAATCAACTATAAATGCTTTTGAGTTGATTCCAACTCTCAAAAATCACATTTGACAAGATCTTTCTGATATGTAAAAATATTTAGGTTTACATGCAGTGATCTTGGACTAGTACTAAAATAATGCTATATAGGCATTTCTAGTCACTTTAGTTATATAAAATAATCATTTTAAACTTTATAAAATATGACCACCACTTTAAATCACATTCCCAAGTTTTAGAATATGTGGTGATGACATGTGTCAACATGATCCCATATTTTTTGAGAATATTAAATCTTAAGTAGTTTTCAATGAGTAGAAATTACTTTTCCAAAATAAAATAAATAAGACTAGGTCTTTATTTCATGTGATGATTGTGATGATGCTAGATCATCTAGTGTGAACCTTTGTGTGCTAAATAGAGGTAGTTAAGTATTGTTTGTTGATTGTGTACCTCGTATTTATTTATATACGCTAGTACCGACCAAGGCTACGAGGAGTACTACGAAGAAGAAGAAAACTTCAACCACTACATCAATCAAGGCAAGCCATCCTAGCAAGCTAACACTTGAAAGTTTCTTAACTATGCAAGATACACTGTCCAAGCCTAACATTATAAGATAACCTATGCAAGATGCATTAGGCATGCTTTGGTTATGCAACCTTGATTATACCAAATCCCAATTTTACTTGTAAGCTTTATTCTTTTAGGTTTACCAAAGTTCCTTATTACTTTTAATTAGTGCTTTGTGAGTTTTGGAAAGATAGTATAGGTAGCATAAATAGAATAAAACTTGGCCTAAGTAGTTAGAACAAGATGTCATACTAAGGCATGAGACTAGATTTGGATAGTCACACGTGATTAGCACCCTCATTAGTCACTACCCTCAACATTAGTGGCTAGTGCTAAGCATAAAAGTTGATCACTTTAGATGGGAATACTTGGTGAAAATGATTATGAAAACCTTGGAATGAAGATTTATTCTATTGAAATGTTTTGACATGTGTTAAGAACACAAGATGATTTAATGATGAAAATGTTGAGGCATGAGCCTTAGCCCTTTATCAAAACTGATGGTTGGGTTCGGATTCAATACCATTCCAATTTTACCGTACAACCACAATGCCTGAATTGGGTAAGGCTTAACTGGAAGTTTATATGTCTTAGTACGGGTTCCCTTGCAGAAGAGGTTTGAGCTGAGGCTACCTCGTGAATGTGAATGTCCACCTATGCAGTTCCCAAGATTACAGATGTCCATGGTTGGGAGTCCAAACTCATAGGGAAAGGGGCCTATACTAGGGTGTGTAATTGAAAGGTTAGGATTAATTATCCGCATACTAAGTATGATGATTCACAGTTATCCCTCATGGATATATCGAATTTTTTGGTGAAAGTGTACCATCTCTGCAGAGTGTGAAACTATTCGAATAGCCGCGTCCGCGGTCATGGACAGTTGGAGTGGCCATACTATTCCGTCGTCAGATGTTTTCAAAATGACTTGTGAAATGAACTATGACTTGACCACAATAGGGTTGTGAACATGAAAACTAAGTTCCCACTTAGGTGTTGTAAAACATTAAACTAGTTTTTCTTTACTTCTAAACTCAGTTTGAGGTAAACCTGCCTTTTTGCAAATAAACCTAGAGCTTATGATTCCTACTAGAACTACTTTACTTTTTAGTGATAGTTTGCGAGTACTTAAAGAGTACTCATGGCTTTGTCCCTGGCTATTTCTATGGCCAGACTATGAGGAGGACTACCAGGATGATGGACAGCAGGAAGTCTATGACAACTAGGATCATCTCCCATCGTCAACATTGCCTATGACCCTGAAGATGGAGCCGAGACCACGCAACCGTTATTATTATTCCGCTGCGTTGATTGTGTTAAGACTGGATCATGAGATCCTTTATTTGTAAGACCTTTATTATGGTTTGTAATGGATGATGAACTATGGTACCAATCTGTTATGTCTGGCAAAAATGGTAATCCTGGGATTGCGATGTATGGCATAACAGGCATTTGGGATTAAAAATTTGGGTGTTGACAGCATCTTTGCTGCCCAATATGTCCGAGATAGTTGCCTCACATATTACCCGGATTGGATGTTCTTGGAAATAGTGCTTCAGCTTCTTTGCTGCCATATACACCCCATATGTCATTTTTTGGTCATGAGGGTAGTTTTGATTTGATGTAGAGAGCACTTCACTCAGGTAATAATCTGGCCTTTGGACTGATTTTCCCTCTTCTTCATGCTCTACCACTATTACCGCACTGACAACTCTATTGGTTGCTACGACATAGAGCAGCATTGGCTCTTTGGACAGTGACGAGGCTAATATTGGTGTTGTTGCCAACATATTTTCAATTTCATGGAAAGCGGTATCAGCTTGCTATGTCCATGTGAATTTGTCTGATTTTTTCATCAGTTGATATAATGTTAAGGCTTTTTCGCCTAGCCGACTCACAAACCTACTCAACGAGGCCAGACATCCTCTAAACTTCTGGACATTGTTGAGGGTTTTCGGCAACTCCATTCTTTCGATGGCTCTGATCTTTGTCGGGTTAGCCTCAATTCCTCGGCTAGATACAAGGAATTCGAGTAAATTTCCAGCCGGGACGCCAACGGTGCATTTTCCCGGGTTAAGTTTCATCCGGAATCTTCTTAAGTTTGCGAATGTTTGACGCAAGTCCTTGATTAGAGTGTGACTTTGCTTGGTTTTTATTACAATGTCATCGACGTATACATGAACATTTTTGTCAAGCTAATCTTGCAGGCATTTTTGCATGCACCTTTGGTATGTTGCACCCGCATTTCTAAATCCGAACGGCATAGTACAATAGCAATAAGCCCCGTACGGGGTGATAAAGGCTGTATTTATTTGATCATCCAGATTCAGTGGTATCTGGTGGAAACGAGAGTACGCATCCACAAATGACAACAACTCACACCCGGCAGTAGAGTCAATGACTTGATCGATCCACGGCAATGGGAATGGATCGTTTGGACACGCCTTATTAAGGTTCGTGTAGTAAATACACATGCTCCACACCACTGCCATGTTCGGGTCATCCTTCTTCTTCTCGACCAAGACTGGATTTGACAAGCAATCTGGGTGCAGTACTTCCATGATAAACCTGGCAGCCAAGAGCCTGGCTATCTCGGTGGCTATCACTTTCCTCCTATCTACGGCGAAGCAGTGGAGGGATTTCTTCACCGGCTTGGCATTTGTCCTTACATGAAGAGAGTGCTTAGCTAGCTTCCCTCGGAAATCCCTGTAGGTCTAATGTGGACCAAGCAAAGATATCCCGATTCTCAAGGAGGAAGCTGGTGAGCTCGCTTTCCTATTTGTTAGATAACCCTGCGCCAATAGTCACTATGCGGTTTGGAAAGCCTCATCAACCTATATCTTCTTCGTTTCCTGATGGGTTGGAAAGATACGCTACCGTGCGGATTAGAGAGTGCCGGCATGGACATCTGCGCAGCCTTGGCCAGTGCTGCAACTTCCATCATTTGTTGTTTTTCCTGCTCTATGACTAGTGACTCCACAAGCGAAGATCCGCCTGAGGCGCATGCGATAGATCGCTTGTAGTTGATACGTCGGAAATGTATCTATAATTTTTGATGCTCCATGCTTGTTTAGTATCTACTTTGCTTTTTCTACACTTTGAGGTGTTTTTATATCTTTTCTGGAACTAATCTATTAACAAGATGCCACAGTGCCAGTTGCCTGTTTTCTTCTGATTTTGGTTCCAGAAAGGCAGAAAATCAATATTCTCGAAATTGGATGGGACAAAATCCAAAGTCAATATTTTACCGTGGGCATCACGAAGACAGAAGGGGAGACAGGGAGGTGCCAGAGGGCCACCACAGCCCCCATGCGCAGGCTAGGGTGGACTCACGCCTGGGCAGGGTGTGGCCCCTCCGGCCGCCTCCCAGCCTCGCCTCTTCGCCTATAACAAACCCTCGATGCAGAAACCCTAGATAATCTATCATACTTCTAGAAAAACCTTCGTAGCACCGCCGCCACTGAAAGGGAGATTTGGGGGAGGGGTAGAAAGTCTCTGTTCCGGCACCCTGCCGGGACGGGGAAGTGCCCCGGGACCCATCTCCATCGCCATCTTCATCACCGTTTCTGATTCCCATGATGAGGAGGGAGTAGTTCTACCTCGAGGCTAAGGGCTCTACCGGTAGCTATGTGTTCATCTCTCTCTCTATGCATGGTCATATTGTGATCATGAGCTTTGTAATCAAGTAGATATACCTTGCTACTCAAGTGCTTCAATAGATCTCTTCTCTCCCCATGTGTGTGAAAGTGACAGTGTGCACGCCATGGTGGAACTTAGGTTTGAGTCTACATAAATACTCTTTGTTCTTTAATAGATCTATGCTTTTCCCCACATGTGTGAAAGTGACAGCGTGCATACCGTGTGTGGCACTTTGGCTAGATTGAATATTTTTTATGAGTTATATTTGTAGTTGGATGTATCTATGAAATTGTGGTGTTTGTTGGAACCATCTAGCGCTCAAGGTGACAGTGTGGGGTTATCTAGATTGGGGAAGGCGGACTTTGAGGAGTGCTGCTATAGCCCTACCGATGATTAGAGTGTCCAACCGGAGAGTAGTCAAGAGTAGTATCATGAATAGAGGATATTTATATGAGAGAGTGTTCACTAGTGAAAGTTTGATCCCTAGGCCTTGTTTCTAAACATTAAAACACCATTTGCATCTAGATCTGTTGCATGTTTGCTTGCTTTAGTCTTTACCTCACCGTCAAGCTATTTTTTGGCACCGTTACCATTTGTATTTCACTATCTCTTTGCCGAACTAGTGCACCTATACACCTGATAAGTGTATTCGGTGTGTTGGGGACACAAGAGACTTCTTTGTATCTTGATTGCATGATTGCTTGAGAGGGAATACCTTTGACCACTTCCTCCCTGAGTTCTATATAGCTTGGGTGATCCACTTAAGGGAAACTTGCTGCTGTTCTACAAACCTCTGCACTTGGAGGCCCAACAATTATCTACAAGAATAGAAGTGCATAGACATCAGTAGTCACCCTCAACTATGATAACTCCACACGGACCTAGCAGTTTTATCTTCAAGTAGGCAATGTGAGGAGTGGCCATGAACTTCGCCATAGCTGGCCTGCCGATTAAGGTGTGGTATGATCTGACCAGGTCTCCCACCTAGAACTCCATGGCTTTAGTGTGATAGTTTTCCCTGTTGCCGAATAAAACATCGACCCAGATCTTGCCAATTGGTTCACACAAAAATCCTGGCACAATGCCATGGAAGGTCATCTTAGTCGGCTCCAACATGTTCATAGTAATGCCTAACTTGAGCATGGTATCCTTGTACATGATGTTGATACTACTGCCATCATCTATCAGTACATTGGAAAACTTCACATTGATATCTGGGCCCATGACCGTTGGATCCAAAACAAGAGCATAACCTCCTGGCGGCGGCATAATATTGGGGTGATCCTTTATGCTCCAAGTTATCTCCTGTTTAGACCAGTGCATGTATTTTGGTATTGCCGGCATTCACTTCCATCATCCGTCTCTGTTGACTTTTCTTGTCATTCGACTCTATAACAAACACGACATAGCTCTGGTGATGCTCTCTGTACTTGTTTTTTGTCTCATGGCTGACATAAGCTCCATCACCTCTTGGGTCGTGCACTTGGTTCACAACCTCTCTTCTTTATTGGTTATGATATCTCGGCTGTCGGTTCTCATATCTATTCTTAGCTCCAACAACCTGAGCATTTCCTCATGTGAGTGCTGGTGGGGGAGGTGATGGTAGCTGCTGAGTCGGCGAGTCTACTCTGTCTCCCTTCTGAAACCAAGTGCATTGTCTTGTTGTGTGATTCGCCGGCTTACTCGGACTTGGTGTGTGAAACTTACAAGGCTGATCCAGCATCATCTCATAGGTGTACTTCTTCCTGTCTTGATATGGATTTCTTTGTTCATATGGCCTTTTGCCATCATTCTTTGGTATCCATTGCTGTTGCCCACTTGTCCTTTGATGCTGGCTGCTTCCAGCATCTAGATGATCCTGACTTACGGCTGTGACTTGAGTCGAGCCATACCTGTAGTCTGGTCTCTCATCTCGTCTTTTTCTTCTATATTCGGTCCTTTCCTGGAGCCTTTGCGACCCGGCTGCGTCATAGATCTAAGTCTCAGTCATCCCGTCTGCCGACATAAGCAGAGGTTGAGTCGGATCTCGTAACACATACGAGTCGGCGATTCTTATTGTTTCCGCCAAGCTTGCCAGCATATCTCTCTGTAACCTTTGCCACAATACACTTACGTGCCTGCATCCTTGTGCAAACCATGCAATGGCCTGAGACTAGATTACCCCTTCACAAGAGTTGCGCATAGTGCACCATCTAGTGAGGAACTCCCTGTCTGTTTCATTCGGCATTTGCTTGCACATAGCCAGTTGTTGTGGTCGATTCGGCTTCTTGTACGTGCTTGTGAAATTGCTCACAAAAGCTTCTTGGAAATCAATCTAGCTGTTGATGCTTCTGGGTGGAAAATTTTTCATCCACACCCTCGCTAGTCCTTCTTGCATTTGCGGTACATACCGCACTGCCCATCTCAGATTTCCCTATGCAATCTTCACTGTAGTTCCATAATCTATGAGCCAGTCCTCTGGTTTTATGCTTCCATCATAGGTTTTTGTTCCTCTTGCTAGCTGAAAGTCCTTGTGGACCTTGCGATTTGATTAGTTCTGCCATCTTTATCCATTCGAGCTTTAGCCTTGCATCATCTGGCTGGAGATTTATGCCTCCAAGTCTAGATCACATAGCTTGATACACGTGATCCGGCAATTCATACCCATCATTTACCATCGCCGAGTAACCATCATTGTACCTATTGGCGTTCGGGTCTGCGGGCTGCTGTACTGCTTTTCCCGCACTTTGCTGTATCCTTTCGGGTTGGGCTGGTAGAGGATTCGGAGATAGGTTTCCTCCTCCTGTCGAGTGAGTCCCACGCCCAGGCTGAGGTGCAAAGTTTTACCCTCCATTGTCATTTCTTTGTCCTGCTTGCCTTTTCTGGCCAACAGTTTCCTGGTTCCCATTTCCTTGAGCAGCATTTCTTCTTATGCCCTGGGCATGAGATGGGTTTCCTTGTACCACTTCCGGATCATAGGCAACCATCTGCTTGTTCCTTCTGGAGTCCACACTTTTTATTTTCTCTGTCTCGGCGCTACTCCTGGAGAGGAGGCCGTATGCCCTGCTGATCTTGCTGGGATTGGGGTTGCCGAGTGAACGAGCTGTGAACTCCCATCTATACCCGGATTCGCCCTGTAGTATTCTCTATTCAGCATTCCTGCTGCTCTCAACAATTCATTTACTCGTTCTTGTTGCTTTCTCTTTGCCTCACCCATCAGATGGGGTAACTCGGCCATTGCCGCCTCTGCGGCTCTCATGTTTGCTGTTGCTGCTGTGTTGTATGTCGGCCGCATGGCTATTTTGTTGCTGTTTTCTGGTGTAATCTTTGACGTTGCATCCACCAATTCTTTATTGAGGTTCCTTCCTCTCATTCTTGTTGCATCAAGCCGGGTCTTAGTGCCCTTGACTCGATTTGCCGAGTTATATTCTCGGATCGTGATATCCATATCCTGCTGCATCTGAGCTAACTCCTTTGCCTTCTCTAGAACTTTTTTCCTGGTTTCCTCTAACTCGGCTTGTATGCCACCGGCTCTTCTAATTTTTCTATTGCTTCCTACAATTATTTGGCTCTTTTACTCCTAGATATGTTCTCTTGCTTCTCTAGTGGCGCTTTCGCAGTTCTTGTTGCCCTCGGTGTCCCTTCTAGGTTTTCTCCCTCAACATTCTCATTCACTACAGGAGCTATTGGATGTGCTAGGGGACGCGACGGGTCTGGAGCGGTCATCATTACCTCGGCAGAGACGAGTTGATGTAGCTTTCCCGCCATGCGAACCGCATGTGGATCTGGCGCCAGGATGACGCGCTCCGGGTACACGCGGTACACGGGCACCGCGACATAGACCTGGTGCTCGCCGAACTTGATGAAGCCACCGCCCCTTGGGAACGGCTTGGTCCCGAAGCAGCCCGCGTTGTCGCTGACGAAGTTGAGTGCCCCAAACCTCTAAATGAGGCCGGAATAGACGCGCTCGCCCGTCGTGGCGATGAAGTTGCCTGCCCGGATGAAAACTCCAGCAAGCGCTTGCTTCTGCCCCATGGTGGGCACCAACTGTCATGGTGGTGCCACGGCAGATGCCATGGGTAGGCTTAAGTTGGGGGGTGAATGGACGCTTGTGGTAACCAGGGAGGGAGTGCACGATCTAGCCGCACACGAAGAACAATATGAACTCTCCACACTTAGGATTTTTATTGATCCAATAAGTTTCCAAGTGCTCCTAGAGTTGTTCAATCATAGCCTCAGGGCACTGGTTTCCTACTTGGTCCAACCTCTTTCAACCCTAGATATGCCCCTCCTTATATAGGTGATGGCCAACTAGGTTACATCTTTGGGTCCTAGGGTTACTGTTTGGATCTTTGTCCTTACTGTGCGGGATGGGTTCATGGGATAGCCCTGAGCCCTTGACCCAGTCCACAAAGCTATATAGACAATGGTCTTCACGTACGTAGCCTCCATCTCTTTCGGCGTCATGCGGTGACTTTGTACGTCAGCCCTTGCTTTGGGCGTCACCCGGCTCCTTTTATGTCACTCGGCGTTGCCCTTCTCTCTTTTGACCAAGATTTACCATGGTCCCTCCTGAATCTCACTCGGAAAACTGCCACGCGTCTTCTCTCACTCGGCCTTCCCTCGTGAGACCCAGATTGTCGCTTCCTGGAAGGTAAACAGATTTGTCCTATGCGGGCCGACATAGTTCTTATGTCGGCCTCACATAAGCTTCATATCCCGGCTGCTAAGACTCGGTCAGGGATTTCTTTGACTCGGCATTAGCCAAGATGGGTAATGTTTTACCCCTTATGACCCTACTAGGGGTTATCCCCCGACAAAATCCTTGTAGTGTAACTAAATATTTAAATCTCATATAAGCTCTTACTAGTCCTTCATTAGGACGGTTCCTCCAAGTCATTATAAGACGCCTGATTCCAAAATATTTTGATAAAGGATAATACTTATCTAGAAACTCACATGCTAAATTATCCTAGGTAGTAGTGTCCTCTGGGGTAAAGATCTATACCATGAGAGAGTTGTGCTGGTCAAAGTCTGACTAAAGAGTTTTAGCCTTAACTCATTAGCGGTATACCCCGGTAATTGGAAAGTGTCACATATATCCTTAAAACATGCAGTATGCTCGTATGGATCAGGATCTTCTTCATGTCCAGTAAATTGCTTCTTGTGTAGAATACCAAGTAGTAGAGGATTTATTTGAAACCCTCTTGTCATCTCGTTGGAGTTGTCTCTTTTATTTATATCATAGGGCTTCCCAAAGTGGCTGAGTGGGTTAGCACTAGTCAAATGCTCAAACTCCATCATGTTGGTGGAAACCTGTTACTCAAAACGAAACTTAGCAAGACTAAAATAAATAAACAAAAACTAAAATAGATTAGCTCCCCAGCAATGGTGCTAGAAAATAGCTTGATGACAGCAATTGCACACATCATTTGTAGCTAGTTTCGAAATAAAGATATCGATCCCACAGGGAGGGGAAATTCTGAAGTCTAATAACTCTTCAATTAAATAATAAAATAGTAATGCTAAATAACGTTCTAAGTAACAAGATAAAATGCGATTGTTGTGTAAAAATGTGTTTTTGGTCTTTTTATAAGAGAACAATAAGTAAAGTAAAACAAACCGAATACAGGAAAGTAAATATCGCGTATGTAAAAGAGATTTGAAACTGCAATGGGAAAAAGCATTCTTAGGGAGTAGCAGATACACCTCTAGCAGTTATAAAGGGTCTAAGGTAAAGATTATTATCATGATCATTCTCAACTTTGTATGTGTGGGAGGAACTCCGTATTAGGATGAATAGGCAGCAACCACTGCTCACATCATCCTCATAACCACAATAGACAAGCAATCAACATCAATCGAATTACTGTGCTATTAAGGGACTTTACCCCGTAGGATGTATCCCATGACATGGATAGTGTTCCGTAAGTTTCCTCGGTTCCCAAGTTGATACGTAAGGAGTGCCAATAGCTTTATAGTCACTATAAGTGCTAGCACACCTCCGTCTACCAACAAGTAGTTCCCTCCATCAAGTCCCCACAAGAGGCAAATATTGAGAGGTCGACCTCCCCCAACATCAAGATGAAGACAATCTAACACATGGTCACAACAATGAATATCATAATAACCTTATCTTATTTCAATGTCATGCTAGGGTTTCTTCATCTCCCCAAGAACTATTGATCTACTTAGACATGGAGGCAATCAACATCATGTCAAATACAATGTAATCTATCATAGATGAATAGTACTTGTATTAATCCACAATGAGTACGGAAATTACAACAAGATCTAGACAAGATGTAGATGGGATGGATGAGATGGTGGTGATGCAGCGGTTGATGACGATGAAGATCGATGCCTTGGCCTCCTAGATCTGCGTAGGGCGAAGATGGATCCCTTGGGCAAGTTCCCCCTCTAGATCCCTTCCGGAGGTGAGGTTTCTACAATTTCTGGTCGTTCTGTATATCATCTCACTGATCCAGTTGCACGGGGTGAAACTATTTGAGGAGGCGGTGACGGCGCCAATTATACATCGGGAACTATATGGCCGAAAAATTTATTCCTGTCGTATAGTTGGTCGTTAAACCTTCTGTATACTTAGATTGCTTCAGATTTTCTTATGGTGTTATTGATATTTCCCAAATTAGCGATTTACGTTGTTTTTTACTCCTTTTCGCTCCAATACAAATGATCCAAGAATTGTGTCATCGTATCCATCATCTGTCCTGATCCTGGTGAAAATAGACATAAAAGATGCACGCGAACACCGTAAAATACCAAGATCCTACAACTACTGTGTAAAATAATAATATAAAACATGACGCAAATATGCACTAAAAAAGGTACCAGAGTATATCTATCCATCATATGGATGGACAAATCTCACTCTTGATCCTTGGGCTTCAATACATACTTTCAGAATACCCAATGCCACCTTTATAACCACCCAGTTATGGAAGTGGTGTTTGATGTCATAAAAGTACTCATCTAGTGACGGTGATTAACATGATCTCATGGTCGAAGGATTAGGTTACTATGCAGCTAAAAGCTTGTAGCAAAACAAAATTTAATGACTCGATCTTATGCTATGATTATTATGGGTGTGTGTCCATCACAACATTCTCCTAATGATATGATCTTTTTATTAATAACATCCAATGTCCATGATCAGGAATCCATGATCATCTATTAATCAACAAGATACTTTCAACAAGAGGCTTACTAGGGACTCTTTTATGTTTAAAAACACACATAAGTATTAATGTTTCCATTTAATTCAATTATAGCATGGAATGTAAACATTTATCATAAACACAAAGTTATAATAATAACCACTTTATTATTGCCTCTTGGGCATATCTCCAGCAGTCTCCCACTTGCACTAGAGTCAATAATCTAATTTGGAAAACTTTGTGCATTCAACACCTATGGCTTTGTCGTGATGTATATACATGATTTCTAGTGGTAAACATAGTCTTCAGATCTGACACTTTTAGGTCCATGTGTATTTGCATGTCTTTGCGTTTCTATGCATCACTCATTCTCCAATGAGATGGCATTGTATAAATTTGGTCCTTTGGTTAAATCATGTTGATACAATTGTCATACAATATCTCTTCATAGTACTAGCCTGTTGTGAACCATACCTAGTTTTATAACAAAATATTTTACACAAATGCCCTCTTTTGCTCCTACAATAGCAGTATTATACTTAACCTTTTATTGTAGTATCTGTCACAATGTCTTTACTTTGGAACTCATCCAAATCCGTTATGAAACTTTCTTTCCATTACATTGTGCCACAAATAGTTTAAATTAAAATAAACTTAATTTGTATCTTGTGACAAAACTAGTGTCAATGTAACACTTTATAATGAACTATCTATCTATCTATTTTGTTACTTCTACATAAATAACATATTCTTAGTTCTTCCAAAAGATCATAAGAATATCCTTACTATCGTCCAATGATTATCTTATGAATCATTCTGGTATATGCTCATAACATTTAGAGCATACGACATATCTAGATGTGTACATATCACAGTATGATTGATCAAAATATTCTTGTGAGTTCACTCACCAAGTGTCAAAATACTTGAATCTTGATTCAATACTTCCTGTGCGACAAGTACCTTTCTTGTTTTTTCCATATTGAACTCATTCAATACCTCATCTATGTACATTTGGCACAACCATATTAGCGTCTCAATCTATCCATAAATACATTGATACTTAATATTCAGGTTTTGCCTGAGTATTTCATCAAAATGAAATTATTAACATGTGTCAATAAAAGATACATCATTTCCAATCAACAATATGTCTTTCACATAATGCATTAGAAATATTTTTTAGCGCTCCCACTTAATTTCTTGCAAATGCAAGCATATTCATCGTCTCCGATGAAATTAAACTCTTTTAATAGTTTCATCACGATGAAGATTCCAACTCCGGGATGCTTACTTCAACCATTGAAGTTTGCATGCACTTTTAGAATCCTTTGAATTAACAAAACCCTTTGGATCGTGTCATGTACATGTCCTAGGTAACCATTCTATTAGAAGAACTTTGTTTTGTTTGTTAAACTACCATATACCAAAATTATATGTAGTGGTTGCTACATTAATCTGCCTAGACTAAATATCGCTATAAAATTTCAAATCTTGTCATAGTCAAATCCTCGAACATTGTCGTAAAACTCTTTCCCGACATGTTGACTATTTCATAGATGTGAAACATCCATGTCTATTACTTTATAGATCCAAATACGACTGAAAAGTTTTACACCTTTCCAGAGGGTTTTCCAAGTTCAAAAACTTAATTTCTCGTGTATGGAACTATCAAGGATTTTATGGCTTCAAGTCATGTGACGGAGTCAGGGCCCATCATCACTTCTTTGCATGTAGTCAGTTCATTATTATCAAACAATAATGATTTACTCTCAAATATTTAGTATCTGATTGTTTACCCGACCTAGTCGGTACAATAGAAACTTAGACCTCTGTGACAGTAACCTTTGAGGCACATGAGCCATGAGCATTGTTGCTGCCTCCGGGACACTTTCCGGCATTCCGCAACTCCGCACATTATAAAATCCCAAAAATCATGAATTACAAAAGCTTTCATATCATTCATGCGTTCATAGCATCCTTGTCTTGCACAAAAATTTTCAAAACAAAATCTCAAATAAAACCATCTTTATGCCTATTAACTATATACAAATAAGGCATGGTTTTATTGTATTTTTCAAAGTATCAAAGTGATTTTGGCTAAACAGTAGTGTTTTGTACACCAATAAGTACAAGGGTCACACTACAAAAATTTAGAAGTGATTTTTATTCAAACCCATTTGATTTGGTTTGAATTTGTTTCCTGAAAAATCAAAATAGAAAAAGAAAAAGAGAAAAGAAATAGAAAAGGGTCGGCACCACCTATTCGGCCCAGCAGCAGAAGTAGCCCACGAACCCACCCGGCCATCTCCCCCTCTCCCCTCTCTCTCACCCACGCTCGCTGTACCCCCCTCTCGCTGACAGTGGACCCTACTGCCACCTCATCTTCTTCCCCAAACCACGCGCGAGACCAGCGCCGCCGTGGCTGTTTCCTCCTGTCGATGTCACGAGTAATTTGCCATGGATAGCGAGCGTAACTCACCCCCCCTCTATGGCTACTTAACACCCCCTGCCCCCGCAGCGTTTCCCCTCACTCAATCATGCCCGAGCGCCCCAGGCTGCCTGTATTGATGATTTCTTCGCCGCTGCCCGACCCACTCCGGTGAGCTATTCCGGCTAACTCCGGCCGCCCCGTGCCCTCTGTTGTCGACTGTCGTTCTACCCTTGCTTGCATGCTTCTTCTCATACCTCTATTTCCTCTGCTCATGGCCCAGGTATTCGCATCCATCAAGCACTGCAGGTGCCCGACGCCGTCGGCGACTCCGGTGAAGAATCATGGTAAAGCCAGACCACCCCTTGACCCCTAAATCATAAGACTATGTTCGCCATGCCTTTGTGCATCTCCTATTGCCTTTTGTTTGCCCTATTACACCGTAGAACGTCGACGTTGTCTTTGGTAGTGAACATCCGGCGCGGGTACAAACTCCGACGAGGTCTCCCGGCCACCACAACACGCTCCCCGTCCACGCCAGCGACAAGTTGAGCTTCCCCGCAACCTTGCGACACTAGTAAGCCAAACCACAGCCCCCAACCCCCTATGTAGCCGCCGGAACATCAGTGGCAGTGCGCCGCCGCCGCGCTACCGTCGCTAGCGCCACCAGGCTTTGGTCGCATGCTTAGTAGCCGTTAGATCCAGATCCAGTGGCGACGATAGATCACTTAAGTGAAATGTTTTTATTAGATATGAGCCGTACAGAGTCACTTAGATCCTATGGCTCTGGATGATCGATCCAACCGAACCGGTATCAACCAATCAGCCATAGCCATGTGGCTAGGGTTTCGATTTAAAGTCTGTTTTTATATCTATTCGAGATTCAAACTTGTAAAATTCATAACTTTTGTTTTGTTTGGTCAAATTTTGCAAATAATATATCATTGGAATCAGAAAAATAAATCCTACACTACTGCGGGCTTGAATTTTTATTTTGTTTCTGTAAAATTGGTTTTATTTGTGGAATCAAATATAGTCTTATTTTGAATATATAAAATATATAGAAAATGATTTTAAAGAAAATTAAAGTTTATTTAGACTATAAATAATTAGTTTTGTGTTGAGTACAGTTTGACTTGTCCTGTTTTAGCGTAGAATTCATTTCGTTGCATTTGCATGCATTCATAATATTTTTTGCTTGAATATGGGAATGTGAATTTGGTGCTATTATTTTATGTGTAGATTTTGGTGCTAGTGGTGATTGTGATTGTGAGGATTGTTGCTACTCCCCCAACTACCAAGGCAAGTGGTGCTTCATGTATATTTGTCCTATTTTTTTAACTATGCACTAGTGTTATTTTGTATAGGGCTTGCATGAAAGTTTTGCTAAGTGTCTATATGCCATGCCATGGGAAATCCTAGTAGTTGTAGTCTTGGTATAATTATTCTCTAAGTTAAGATACTTGTTGATATCATGCTTAGCCTAGCTAGTAGCAAACAAGGGTGGAATATATATACATGCTATGGAAATTTTACTAAGTCTTTTGACTTATATTTTTGCTTAATAAAACTACTAAGTGAAGGAATCACCTGGTGGAATGGTATGAATGGGTTATGTTGAGTGGTTACACAAGGACCATATCTATGGTCTACCTTGTGTATCACACTTGTGGAAAGCCAGCCAGGAACAAAGGGATTTGAGATAATAAGTGTTTAGAAGCTTCTAGTGCAACCACATGGCATATGGGCTCTGCCTTGATCATATAGGTTGCAATAACTTAGCTAGATGGATAGATGGTGGTAGGGTGATAGGTTGGAACGCGTCCATTTGGTCTAAGGGAAGGCTTCTGAAAGATCTTGTCCCGATGCATGTCGAGTCTTGTGGGGAAAGTGCACCACCTCCCGAGAAGGAAAAATCTGAGTACTTAGCTCTGTCCCCGGCAACGGACAATTTGAGCATCAACACATTGAAGCTATCAAGGATCTCCTCATCCAAATTTCTAAGTTAAAAACTTGTGGTTAAACAAGGGTAAAGGTTAACCAATTTCTATTGGTTGTTCCTTGGGTGTTTTTGATAAACAAAAACTTAGTGTTTTCACCTAATAAGGAAAACTTTATTTTAAGCAAATCAAGACTAAGCTACACTTAGCCAAATTCATATAGATACTAGATACTACTATTCTACTATGGTATCACTTGCCAATACAATTCCAAATATATTGACCCAATATGGCTTTAACATATGATGTTGCAAGTTACTCTGATGAGGATTAGGGTTATGAATCTAAACTCAACATGCTTGCCTGTGGAACATGAAGTTGAAGACTTTACTTTATTTACTTATGTTATGAATTCTTGTACCAGCCTTTGGCTAAGGAGTTGTAAAAGACTATGTTTATCTCTGAAATGACAATGTAATTAAGACCTTTGTATCTGTGTACTTCATATTAAACTGTGGATGCTAGATTTTGATCCAGGGACTAGCATTGTAATCACAGGGATCCTTTAACTTTCTTAAGGTGGGGTCTTACAGATGGTATCAGAGAACTGTGTTGCCTGTAGGATTATGACCCTAGGTCGGATTAGACTAAGAAAACAACTAAGGAAAAATTCAACTCTTTGCAAATTCCACACTTGTCTTTTTCTTCTCGTAAACCTTTCCTAATCTTCTTTATCATCTCTACCTGTAGATGGCCACCATCAACGAAGCCATCAAAAAGGGACCACTCATGACGATGACTTTAGAATGTGAGACAGAGTTTCCCAAAGCACTCAAAACCCTTATGGTTAGCTTGGGAATACATGGTGAGGCCGTGTACAAAGGATTTCCAGTAATGGACGAAGGAGAAGAATATTGGTGGGTATAACTTCACTTGTACAAAAACAAGGGAGACAACCACGAAGAGTCGGGATTATACATGGGCACCAACTCAGAAATGTATACAACATTCTTTGACTCTACAAGAAATGCATCTTGGAATGCTATCAAGGAGCTTGGTGAAAGACTCAGGTGTAGAATGCTCAACACTAGAAATGACCTTGAAGAGGAGAAGAAGTATACCCAAGATTTAGAGACCGCCATAAAACGTCTAAGGGAGGATATCATAGACTTAGCATATGAGTGAGAATTGTAACGTACTCCGCTAGTTGGACCACCACACTTATCCTATTTTCAAAAAAAAATTCTAAGTTATGTTGAACCTTAGTGTTTGTATTGGATGTGTATGCCATGACTTGTATGTTTTACTATGGAAAATGTGCTTTGTGTTTTTGTTGTCTTGCAAATTTTCTCCACTGGTATTGATTCTAATCTTTCTCTATCTTATACAATAGATGCCTAACATTGTTATCAGCACTGCCGAGGAGTTCAAGGGAACTCGTTTCGGTTCTCATCTTGTGGAGCTCACTAGTGTGCTCAATCTTCCACTTCCTAGTATCAAGGCACTCTATCTCACCAAGTTTGAGAGGAAGGACCTTTGGGGCTTTAGAGTCACACAGCCAGGACACCAGACAGAGCCACCCACGGTGGAGATCACTTTCAAGCTGATGCATGATGACAAGGAGAAGGGATTAGATGTAGTCATGCAGGAGTTACTTGGACGCCTTGTAGGACGACACTCCACTGAGCTCAGGGGCCTCTACTTTCACCCGTTCGGGAGACGTGATGAGCAGGGTGAGGCTATAGTGTACGATGATGCTACTAGAGAGACGATTGAGCTAGTTCGTCTGTACCTCTAGGACCTCGAGGGTCTTATTAGGCACCTCGACACAGATAGGACCAATGTCATGCTTAGAAATGACGAGATCCAGGTTCAGTTCAGGGAGAAGGACAAGCTCTTCAAGGAGCAAGACGAGATAATCAAGGAGATGGAGGCCAGATTCGAGAGCCAGGACAAGAAGTTCAAGAATCAGAAGAAAAGAGTCCAAGACAGAAACAAGAATATTAAGGACATGAAGGCTGAGATGGAGGCCAAGGACTTCGAGCTTGAGACACAACAGGGAGTGATTGAGAGACTTCACTCACAGAAGAGAGATCCCCGTGCGAAGGTCGAGGCCTTGAACACCAGTGTCACCACCAGTGTAGAGCAGTACAAGGCCGCCATGGAGACAACAGGTCTTTCTCTTGTTGACGTGGAGGTCGACATGGAGGAGTAGAGTAGACTAATCGACTATCTTTTATCTATCATACCTAGATTATTGAGTCGCAATGACCATCCAACATGTGGATGGCTTGCTATGGTGTGTTTACTTTTTCAAAACCTATTGTTTATGTCGTTCAAACTCTATATTATTTTGAGCTTGGTTATTGTGATTGTTACTATGTGATGTATTGTGCATGTTAAGAATCTATGGGTATCTCATTCTTATCCTTATTGAAACCACAGATGTCTCCCCGTCGTGCCAATCGCAACCAAAACAACAACAATAACGTCACTCCCAAGATGCAACAGTTGATGATAGCTCAAGCTCAACTGATGCAGATGATGACTTAGTTCATGCAAAATCAGAATCAGAACAACAACAATAACAACAACAATAACAACAACAATAAGAACAACAATAAGAACAACAATAACAACAATCCTCCAACATTTGACATGCTCACCAGATTCCTGAGACTGAGGCCTGCAAAGTTCTCGGTAACCACTGATCCAATGGTGTCCAATGACTGGTTACATTCAGTGAAAAAGGACTTAGTCACTGTTGGCTGCACCGATGAGGGAAAAGTCAGGTTTGCAGCACATCTGCTCGAAGGACCAGCAGCAACATGGTGGGACAACTTTCAGATCACCACTCCCCTTGAGAATGTGACCTGGGCTATTTTTGAGGATGGTTTCCGCACAGCTAACATTTCATCCAGGGTGATGAACTTAAAGAAGAAAGAGTTCCACAATCTGAAATAGCGTGACCGCAGCGTGGCTGAGTACATAGAGGAGTTCAACAATCTTGCGTGCTATGCACCAGATGAAGTTGATACTGATGCTAAGAGGAAGGAGAAGTTACTCGAAGGATTGAATGATGATTTGAACCTGCAGCTATATATTTCCTTTGTCCCAACATATCTATCACTCTGTGACAAGGCCACCATCTTGGAAAACAAGATGAAACAGGTTGAGGGTAGGAAGAGTAAGCATAACTTTGATAAGCACAGCTCGGGATCGTCTCACAAGAGTTCCCATAATGATGATAGTGGAAGTTCTGGATTCCACAAGCATGGAAAGTATAACAACCACCATAACCACAACTGTCACCATGACAACAAGCATCATCGCAGTTATGAGAATGACAAGTATAAGAACCACAAGAGTGGACACAAGAGCCACCACAATGGAAGTGGTAATGGGAGTCAGCCTATAAAGAAAGATCTCAGTCTGGTTGAGTGTTTCTAGTGTAAGAAGATGGGCATTATGCAAATGAATGCCCAGAAAAGAATGTTGAAGGAGCCATAAAGCCCAAACCTTTCCAGAATGGACAAGTGAACCACATCAATGTGGAAGAAATATATGAAGAGTCTGATGTTGCGGTTGGTAAGTTCAAGCTCAATTCTTTTCCAGCACTTGTTCTTTTTGATACTGGCGCATCTCATTCATTCATATAAAGATCATTTGTTGATAAAAATGGACTTCCAACCGAAACTATTGGATATCCTATAAAAGTAAGCTCTCCTGGTGGAGAGATGATAGTGAACGTAGGATGTCATGATCTAGTAATAGAGTTTGGAAAGTATAAGTTTCCGGTTAGTTTGATAATCCTAGATTCCCAAGGATTGGATGTAATTTTGGAATGGATTGGATGACTAAGTATGAAGGAGTACTAGATTGTGCCAATCGTACTGTCACACTCACAACCCCAGATAAAACGAATTAGGTTCAAGTCTAACTTTGAATCTAAAGGGAGTAAGCTAAATTATCTTAAGGGGGTTAGCATAGACAGTGTGCTTATTGTGAGAGAGTATCTGGATGTGTTTCCGGAGGATTTGCCTGGCATGCCACCAGATAGAGATGTAGAGTTTCTGATCAACTTG
This sequence comes from Avena sativa, assembly GCA_916181665.1. NCBI lineage: Eukaryota > Viridiplantae > Streptophyta > Magnoliopsida > Poales > Poaceae > Avena > Avena sativa. The sequence continues at coordinate 185,995,053 of OV702293.1, read as the reverse complement.
CTGCCAGGATCTGGACCAATAGCAAAGAGACCCTACAAGATGTCAGTTGATGAGTTGAAAGAACTCAAGAAACAGCTTGGAGAGTAGTTGCACAAAGGATTTATTCAACCAACTTCTTCTTCTTGGGGCGCACCAGTTTTGTTTGTTGAGAAGAAAGATAGAAGTCAAAGGTTATGCATAGATTACCGTTCACTCAATGAGGTGACTATCAAGAACAAATATCCTTTGCCTAGAATCAACGATCTGTTTGACCAGCTAGAAGGAGCCCATCTGTTCTCAAAGATTGATCTCCGATCAGGCTATTTTCATCTTAAGATTAGGGAACAAGACATACCTAAGAGTGCTTTCACCAGTAGGTATGGCTTGTATGAGTACACCGTGATTCCATTTGGTTTGACAAATGCACCAGCCTATTTCATGAACATGATGAACAAAGTGTTCATGGAGTTTCTTGACAAATTTGTTGTCGTATTTATCAATGACATTTTGATCTATTCCAAGAGCAAAGAAGAGCATGAGGAACATTTGCGTTTGATTCTTGAGAAGCTCAGGGAGCACAAGCTGAATGCCAAGTTCAGTAAGTGTGAATTCTGGCTGAATGAAGTTGGATTTCTCGGATATATTGTGTCGGGAGATGGTATAGTTGTCGATCCCACAAAGGTGTCAGCTATGACTGAATGGGAATCTCCCAAGTCAGTGAAAGAAGTTCGTAGTTTCCTCGGCTTGGCAGGATACTACAGAAGATTCATTTAGAATTTCTCAAAGGTAGCTAAGCCAATGACAGAGTTACTCAAGAAGGAAAATAAGTTTGATTGTACTGAAGGATGTGAACTCAGTTTCCAAGAATTGAAGAAGATACTAGTGACAGCACTAGTCTTATGTCTGCCAGATTTGGAAAAGGACTTCCAAGTCTATTGTGATGCTTCTCACCAAGGATTAGGTGGAGTTTTGATGCAAGAAGGGAAAGTTGTGGCTTATGCCTTGAGACAACTCAAAACTCATAAAGTGAATTATCCTACTCATGACTTAGAGTTGGCCTCTGTTGTCCATGCACTTAAAACATGGAGACATTATCTTTTGGGAAAACGTTGTGAAGTGTTAACAGATCACAAAAGCCTAAAATGTATCTTCACTCACAAAGAAATCAATATGAGACAAATAATATGGGTTGAGATCATCAAGGACTATGACTTGAGTTTGCAATACCATCCCGGTCAAGCAAATGTTGTGGAGGATGCTTTAAGTCGTAAGGTTTATGTGAAAGGCCTTACTAAGGGACAATTGCTAGATGATCTGTGTGCCCAATTCAAATATCTTAGATTAGAGATAGTACCTGAAGGACATCTCATGTCATTAGACGTTCAACCCACATTGTTCGACAAGATCAGGGAAGCCCAAAAGATGGATAAGGAAATTGAAGAGATCAAAGGTAAAATTAATAAGGGGAAAGCTAAAGGATTCCATGAAGACGAACAAGGTACTTTATGGTATGGGAAACGTATCTGCATTCCGCAAGATCCGGAGCTTCGGAAACTAATTCTGCAAGAAGCACACAACTCACCATATTCCATTCATCCGAGTAACACCAAAATGTACATGGATGTGAAGGAAAGATTCTGGTGGAATAATCTCAAGAAGGACATTGCAGAACATATTGCTTTGTGTGATGTGTGTAGTCGAGTCAAAGCGGAACATCAGAAACCGGCAGGATTACTACAACCACTACCTATTCCTAATTGGAAGTGGGACAAGATTGGAATGGATTTCATAACCGGACTGCCAAGGACTAGATCAGGATATGATTCTATTTGGGTGGTGGTTGATGTCGCCTAACTAAAGTGGCTCATTTCATACCCGTGAAGACAACCTATACAAGTTCTAAGTTAGCCAAGATTTATATGAATAGGATTGTGTGTCTACATGGAGTACCCAAGAGTATTGTGTCTGATAGAGGAACTCAATTCACCTCGCATTTTTGGCGACAACTACATGAGTCATTGGGAACGAGATTGGAATTCAGCACAGATTTTCACCCCCAGACTAACATATAGACAGAAAGAACCAATCAGATTTTGGAGGATATGTTGAGAGCATGTGCCCTAGACTATGGTGCTAGTTGGGATGAAAGTCTGCCTTACGCAGAGTTCTCTTACAATAACAGCTATCAAGCCAGCATTGATATGGCACCGTTTTAATTTCTCTATGGAAGGAAGTGTACTACTCCATTGCTATGGAGTGGGGTTGGAGAAAGAAATTTGTTCGGACCAGAACTGATTAAGGAAGTTAAAGAGAAAGTTAAATTGATAAAGGACCGATGAAGATAGCACAGTCCTAAAAGAAGAGCTACACAGATCCAAAGCGTAGAGAGGTTACTTATGAAGTAGGCGATAGAGATTATCTTAGAGTCTCACCACTTCGTGGTGTGAATAGGTTTGGAGTGAAAGGAAAATTGGCACCAAGATATGTTGGACCACTCAAGATCTTGAGCCGCAAAGGAGAAGTGGCTTATGAGATTGAATTACCTGAATCACTGTCTGCAGTTCACAATGTGTTTCATGTGAGTCAGTTAAAGAAATGCCATCCGGAGATGGAAGAAACTTCTTTGGAGGATACTATTCCTTTAGAAGAGGTTTAGTTAGAAAGTGATCTCACCTACGAGGAGAAACCCATCAAGATTCTTGAGACTGCGGAAATAGTTACTCGTACCAAGACTATCAAATTCTGCAAAGTTCAGTGGAACCACCATTCCGAAGAAGAAGCAACTTGGGAAAGAAAATATGACCTTCGGAAAGATGACCCTCACGTATTTGCTAGCCAATCCGAATCTCGAGGGCGAGATTCATCTTAAGGGGGTTAGATTTGTAACATCCCAAAAATCATGATTTACAAAAGCTTTCATATCATTCATGCATTCATAGCATCCTTGTCTTGCACAAAAATTTTCAAAACAAAATCTCAAATAAAACCATCTTTATGCCTATTAACTATATACAAATAAGGCATGGTTTTATTATATTTTTCAAAGTATCAAAGTTCTTTTGGCTAAACAGTAGTGTTTTGTACATAAATAAGTACAAGGGTAACACTACAAAAATCTAGAAGTGATTTGAATTCAAATCCATTTGATTTGGTTTGAATTTGTTTCCTGAAAAATCAAAATATAAAAAGAAAAATAGAAAAGCAATAGAAAAGGGTCGGCGCCACCTATTCGGCCCAGCAGCAGAAGCAGCCCATGAACCCACCCGGCCATCTCCCCCTCTCCCCTCTCTCTCACCCGTGCTCGCTGTACCCCCCCTCTCGCTAACAGTGGCCCCTACTTCCACCTCATCTTCTTTCCCAAACCACGTGCGAGACCAGCGCCGCCGCGGCCGTTTCCTCCTGTTGATGTTGCGAGTAATTGCCATTGATAGCGAGCGTAACTCACTCCCCCTCTATGGCTACTTAACACCCCTACCTCTGTAGCGTTTCCCCTCACTCAATCACGCCCGAGCGCCCCTAGGCTGGCCATATTGACAATTTATTCGCCGCTGCCCGAACCTCTCCCGTGAGCTATTCCGGCTAACTCCGGCCGCCCTGTGCCCTCTATTTCCTAAAGTCGTTCTTCCCTTTCTTGCACACTTCTTATCATACCTCTATTTCCTCTACTCATGGCCCAGGTAGTCGCATCCATCAAGCACTGTAGGTGCCCGACGCTGTCAGCGACTCCGGTGAAGAATCACGGTAATGCCACACCGCCCCTTGACCCCTAAACCATACGACTATGTTCGCCATTCCTTTGTGCATCTCCTAATGCCTTTTGTTTGCCCTATTGCACTGTAGAATGTCGACGTCGTCTCCGGCAGTGAACATCCGACGCGGTACGAACTCCGACGAGGTCTCCCAGCCACCACATCACGCCCCCCATCCACACCATCGACAAGTCGAGCTTCCCTGCAACCTTGCGACGTTGGTAAGCCAAACCACAGCCCCCAACTCCCTCTGTAGCCGCTGGAATATCACTGGCAGTGCGCCGCCGCCACGCCGCCGTCGCCAGCGCCGCCAGGCTTTGGTCGCATGCCCAGAAGCCGTTAGATCTAGATCCAGTGGCCACGATAGATCACTTAAGCAAAACATTTTTATTAGATCTGAGTTGTACAGAGTCACTTAGATCCTACGGCTCTGGATCGATCCAACCGAACCGGTATAAACCAATCAGACACAGCCATGTGGCTACAGTTTCGATTTAAAATCTGTTTTTATATCTATCAGAGATTCAAACTTGTAAAATTCATAACTTTTGTTCTGTTTGGTCAAATTTTGCAAATATATATCATTGGAATCAGAAAAATAAATCCTACACTACTGTAGTCTTGAATTTGTATTTTGTTTCTGTAAAAATTGGTTTTATTTGCAGAATCAAATATAGTCTTATTTTGACTATATAAAATATATAGAAAATGATTTTAAAGAAAATTCAAGTTTATTTATACTATAAATAATTGGTTTTGTGTTCAGTACTGTTTGACTTGTCCTGTTTTAGTGTAGAATTCATTTCATTGCATTTGCATGCATTCATAATATTTTTTTGCTTGAATATGGGAATGTGCATTTGGTGCTATTATTTTATGTGTAGATTTTGGTGCTAGTGGTGATTGTGATTGTGATGATTGTTGCTACTCCCCCAACTACTAAGGCAAGTGGTGCTTCATGTATATTTGTCCTATTAATTTTTTAACTATGCACTAGTGATATTTTGTATAGGGATTGCATGAAAGTTTTGCTAAGTGTCTATATGCTATGCCATGGGAAATCCTAGTAGTTGTAGTCTTGGTATAATTATTCTCTAAGTTAAGATACTTGTTGATATCATGCTTAGCCTAGCTAGTAGCAAACAAGGGTGGAATATATATACATGCTATGGATATTTTACTAAGTCTTTTGACTTATGTTTTTGCTTAATAAAACTTCTAAGTGAATGAATCACCTGAGTGGAATGGTATGAATGGGTTATGTTGAGTGGTTACACAAGGCCCATATCTATGGTCTACCTTGTGTATCACACTTGTGGAAAGCCACCTAGGAACAAAGCGATTTGAGATACTAAGTGTTTAGAAGCTTCTAGTGCGACCACATTGCATATGGGCTCTGCCTTGATCATATAGGTTGCAATAACTTAGCCAGATGGACATATGGTGGTAGGGTGATCGGTTGGATCGCGTCCATTTGGTCTAAGGGAAGGCTTCTGAAAGATCTTGTCTCGATGCATGTCGAGTCTTGTGGGAAAGTGCACCACCTCTCGAGAAGGAAAAATCTAAGTACTAGCCGTGTCCCCGGCAACGGACAATTTGAGCATCAACACATTGAAGCTATCAAGGATCTCCTCATCCCAATTTCTAAGATAAAAACTTGTGGTTAAACAAGGGTAAAGGTTAACCAATTTATATTGGTTGTTCCTTGGGTGTTTTTGATAAACAAAAACTTAGTGTTTTCAACTAATAAGTAAAAAATTATTTCAAGAAAAGCAAGCCTAAGCTACACTTAGCCAAATTCATATAGATATTAGATACTACTATTCTACTATGGTATCACTTGCCAATACAATTCCAAATGTATTGACCCACTGTGGCTGTAACTTATGATGTTGCAGGTTACACTGATGAGGATTAGGGTTATGAGTCTACACTCAACATGCTTGGCTATGGTACATGAAGATGAAGACTTTACTTTATTTACTTAGGTTATGAACTCTTGTACTAGCCTTTGGCTAAGGAGTTGTAAAAGACTATGTTTATCTCTGGAATGAAGATGTAATAAAGACCTTTGTATCTGTATACTTCATCTTAAACTGTGGATGCTAGCTTTTGATCCAGAGACTAGCATTGCAATCACAGGGATCCTTTACCTTATTAAGGTGGGGTCTTACACACATATAGCTAAGGTTCAATAAACTTATCAAAGTTCTATTTTCCTCCCACTTAACTTTTCATGAAAAATTCCCTCTCAGGAAACTTGACTTTCTAAGCACGAAACACTTTTGTCTTCGGTGTTACGGAGGAATACCCAACGGTTATTCCAAATAACATACAAAGACATGCTCATCCAACTTTGGTTGTAAACATTTTACTTATGCCTAGCATACCAAAATTTAAGAAAGGACAACTTGGGTTTTATCCCAAACCATAACTTATATGGTGTCATTTCAATGGATCACGATGGTGCTCTTTTCAGTGTAAAAATGGTAGTCACTAAACCTTTAATCTTTAAAATACAATGACAATTTTATAACTGACACCTTTGATCTCACCATGCCAAACAAGTTTTAATTACATATCTCGAACACTCCATAATCCTTATGGTGTTTCGGTAAATGCAAATCCATGGAACGATTCCTCAAATCTTAGGTGTTATTGATGCAGCACAAGGGTTGGGGAGGAACAACTCCACCTTGTTTCTATAATAATGACATCACAAATGTTGAAGGAACCACTCCAACGTGCTGCGCTAGATATCGCTCTAGGGGCGTGAGCTAGATATCGCTCTAGAGACGGGGTTGTCAAGAGTTCAATCCAAAACTCCTAACACACAATATCTAGTCCAAGATCTTAAAACTGGAACACAAAGTTCTTTATTGATAGGTGAAGGTTACATAGTCTGGTCCCTAGATATAGGAGTGTTCCTCTATATATAGGCTGCATAAGCCTTCACTACTTAGTTCTACTTATAGTTGGAACATTCTAGAAAACACTACTTAAAGCTAATAAATAATACAAGAAACATGTCTACAACACATAGCTAGAACACTCTGGAAACTTCTATAACACATATGACTAAAGTACCAAAATATGTAGAACAGAGTAGAACTCTGTAGAAGTCAGTATTGTACTTGACTTTTGCTTTATTTTCTTTTTTATTTTCTCTGCTGTTCTCCATCATCCTCCCCTGGTTGTTTAGAACTCGACCTCGAGTTATCCTCATAAAGTTCTTCTTCGTGGTGATAGAGAGTCAGGTCTGCCACATTGAATGTGTTGGATATTCCTATCTCAGCTGGAAGATCTATCATATAAGCATTATCATTTATCCTTGTTAGAATAGAGAAGGGTCCATATTTCCGTTGTCTAAGCTTCCCTTTAATGTCTAATGGCAGTCTTTCTTTTCGGAGGTATACCATCACCTTATCTCTAACTTTGAATTTCTTCAAATAATTTAGTGTAGTTATCAGCAAAGGATAATGCTGACTTTGAGCTCCCCTTTGATGGTAGCTTCACCATATCTACCACATGTGTTGGAACTTTAGTGTAGACAATAGAAAAAGGACTCCTTCCTGTTGATCTATGCTTGGAGTTGTTGTAGGAGAATTCAACAAGAGATAAGGCCAAATCCCATTGTCCCTTTTTGTCTCCACAAATGCAATAGACTATACTGCCCAAAAACTTGTTCACCACTTCCGTTTGGACATCGGTTTGTGGGTGAGCAGTACTCGAAATTTTTAATTTGGTATTGAATTGCTTCCACAAAGTTAGCAAAATGCTATCACGGTCTGAGACGATGGACCTTGGGACCCCGTGAAGTCTGACCACTTCCCGAAAGAATATATTTGCAACATGATGAGCATACGTTGTCGTGAGACACGGAATGAAATGTGCCATTTTAGAGAATCTGACCACAACCAGGAATACTGCATCATTCCCATGTATTTTTATTGGCAAACCTAAGACGAAATCCATAGAGATATCCTCCCATGGAGCATAAGGAACAGGCAAAGACATGTATAACCCGGTGTTCTGGACTTGACCTTTGCATGTTTGACATACAGGGCACCACTGAATAAACTTTCCCGCATCCCTCTTTAGTTGTGGCAAAGTAACGAGCCTCCAAGTTTGCGATAGTTTTGTCACGTCCAACATGGCCACTAAGAACACTTGAATGAAGCTCTCTAATCAATTTGTCACATAGAGAACTTCTTGGGATAAATAAACGATCATTCTTGAAGAGATGACCATCTTGCACCAAATAGTTATTACCTAATTGTTGATCTCTCAAGTGCTTCATCCAAACATGGCCAAAGTCTTCATCCTCTTCATACAACTCCTTTATTTGATCCATGTCTGGAAGTTCAGCCTCGAAGGAAGTCAAGAGGCATGCATGCTGACTCAAAGCATCTGCTACCTTGTTGGTTACTCCAGACTTGTGAACCATAAGGTAGTTAAACCTCTTTAGGTACGATGCCCATCTTGCTAACATGGGATCCACACGCTTTTGATTTCTAAAATGCTTTAAGGATTGATGGTCAGTGTAAACAATGAATTACTTATGCATCAAATAGACTTCCCAAGTCTTCAAAGCCCTGAAAACAGCATATAATTCTTGCTAATAGTGTAAGATCCCTCCTTTATAAAGAAAAAGGATCCATGTGATTGCAATGCTAGTCCCTGGATCAATGCTAGCATCCACAGTTTAAGATGAAGTACACAGAAACAAAGGTCATTATTATAGTCATTCCAGAGACAAACATAGTCTTTACAACTCCATGGCCACAGGCCTAGTACAAGAGTTTAAATAAGTAAATGTATAACAAGTCTTCATCTTCATGTGCCACAGGCAAACATGTTGAGTGTAGACTCATGACTCCTAATCCTCATCAGAATAACCTGCAACATCACAAGTTACAGCCACAGTGGGTCAATACATTGGAATAGTATTGGCAAGTGATACCTTAGTATAATTTTGGTGGACTAGATACTATATGCAATTTGGCTAAGTGTAGCTTAGGCTTGCTTTGCTCAAAATAAGTTTTGCCTATTAGTTGAAATCACTAAGTTTTTCTTTGTCAAAACTTTTCCCAAGGAACCACCAATAGACATTGGGGTCCGTCACCCTTGTTCACCCACAAGTTTTACTTAGAAATTGGGATAAGGAGATTCTTGATAGCTTCCATGTCTTGATGCTCAAGTTGTCCTTTTCCAGGGACATGGCTAAGTACTTAGATTCTTCCATCTGCAGAGGTTGTGCACTTTCCCCACAAGACTTGATTTTCACCAAGACAGGACCTTTCAGAAGCCTTCCCTTAGACCAAATGGACGCGTTCCAAACTATCATCCCACCACCACCAACTGTCCAAATGGCTAAGTTATTGCAACCTATGTGATCCAGGCAGAGCCCATATTGCCAAGTGGCTGCACTAGAAGCTTCTTAACATTTGGCCTCTCAAATCCCTTTGTTCCTGGGTGGCTTTCCACAAGTGAGATACACAAGGTAAACCATAGAAATGGGCCTTGTGTAACCACTCAACATAAACCATTCCTTCCATTCCACCCAGGTGTTTCATTCACTTAGTTGTCTTATTAAGCAAAACACAAGTCCAAAGACTTAGAAATATTTTTCCATAGCATGAATAATTCACCACCCTTGGTTGCTACTAGCTAGGCTAAGCATGGCATAGATAAGCATCTTAACTTAGAAATTTGTAGCAATTCTACAACTACTAGGATTTCCCAAGCATAGCATATAAGCAAAATATAACCATGCATGACTAGCAAAATATTTCTAATGCATAGTAGAAAACATAGGGATAAAAATATCATGAAGCACCAATTGCCTTGGTAGTTTGGAGAGTAGCTACACTCCTCACAATCACAATCACTATTGGCACCAAAATCTACACATAAAATCATTGCAACAAATCACATACAAAATAAATACAAGCAAAAATATATGGATGCATGCAATATGATATGTGATGATTTTCTAAACTCAACAAGACAAGTGCACAGTACTGGTTCATAAACAAGTTCAAAAACTTTCCAAACAACATTTATTTAAACACTAAAACATTTCTCAAATAATTAATATACACAAAATAGGCCTACATATGTTTCTGTAATTAAAACCATTTTAACAGAAGCAAAACATTAAACACATTGCATATTTGGAAAGGACTTTCTCTCCCGATTCCATTGATATAAAATTCATCAAATTTGGACGTGGGAATCAAAAGTTATGATTAAAACAAAATCAAACATCTAATAGATTCAAATTCTAATTTTAAATCTAACTAGCAGACACGCGTCATGTTCCTATTGGCTGGTACCGGTTCGGGCGGATCGACCAACGAGAGCCACACGATTTAAGTGAAGATGCACGGCCAGATCTAGCGCGTACCTCTTCGACCCAGATCTAATCCTACTCGTTAGATCTAAATCCTACGGCCCTAATCTAACTGACCACAGACGGGCGGCGCTAGCGACAGCGACTGGCGGCGGCGTCTCTGTCAGAGCTTCTACCGGCGTTCTAGGTCGCGCGGGAGAGGGAGAAGGGGCTTACCAAGCTCGTCGTGTGTTGCTCATGCTCAAGGTGGCGATGGCTGGTCAAGGGGCGCACTTTAGTGGCCGAGGGAGCTCGTCGGAGTTGCTGGCGACGTCAGATGCTTGCTGTCGAAGACGAAGGCGACGCTCTTGGATGCGAGGATACAAACAAAGAGTGTCAGCAGATGCGCTAGGTGCAGGCAAGCATGTTCGTGTGATTCAGAGACGGAGGGGAACACGAGGCTCACCGAATTTTGTCGCCGGAGTTGGAGACGTCGTCGGGAACCTGCAGTGCTTGACGAAGTCGGCGACCTGGGGTAGTATAGGATGAACTAGAGGTGTCAGTAGGAGCGCAAGGAGGTTGCGAAGCTGTTCCTATGAACCATAGATGAAGGGGCGCACAGAGCTCACCGGGATTGGTCGCCGGAGTGGGCTCTGTCTGCGGCGGTGCAAGGGCGATTACGGGCAGCCTGGTGGCGCTCTATGCTCGGGGTCTAGGGGAAAATGGAGAGGGGCAAAGGGGGTTTAAGTAGCATGGTTGCGAGCGTGATTTACTCCGGCATTGATCGTGAATTGACGCCGCGAATCAATACAGAGAACGGCCAGCGTAATTTGGGGATTGAGCTGGTCGCTGGGTGGAGACGATGACGCCGTGTGGGCCGCGGTTGTCAGCGAGAGAAGGAGAGAGGAGGTGGGGTCCTTGCGTCAGCGACTCTGGGGGTGTGTCTGCGGGTGAGAGAGAGAGAGAAGGGGAAACTCGGGTGGGCTTAGTGAGCTGATTCTTTTGTTGGGCTAGAAAGGTGGCGCCGGCCCTTTTCTATTTCTTTTCTCCTTTTCTTTTTCTGTTTGCAATTTCAGGAATCAAATTCAAATGATTTCAAAAGCTGTTTGAATTCAAATCTTTTTAGGATTTTTGTAGAGTGTAACACTCACAGTTATGGGCACAAAACCAAGTGGTCACTTTGAATTGGCCTGGTCACTTGGAATAAAAAAAATAAGCAGTGACATAGCCCTAGTTTTAAATAGGTTTTGAAATTGGTTTTCAAATCATATTTGTTTTGAAACTTTGGTTTAAATCCTAGCAATCTAGCAATACAACCTGCGAGCAATAAGACAACTAGGTTTGGTTCAAAGAGCAACAATCTCTCATTGGAGAGTAGCATTTGCTTTAAATGCTAATCACATAAAATAATGAGCTCATATGCTCCTATTTTTGAATTGGTTTGTTCGAAATGAACTCTACATGATCATGGATGCATCAATGATATGCATGAGTTTGAAACATGATTTTAGGGATGTTACAAATCTAACCCCCTTAAGGTGAATCTCGCTGTAACATCCCAAAAATATCAAACTTAGATCATCAAAACACTAATCATCAAGATTAGGGTTAACAAAAACTTTTCTAAATAAACTCATGAATGCATGCATATGTGTATGCATGGATTTTTAATTTCTTTAAAAACCACCTTGTTTGTGTGATCCATTGCTTGTAAAATGTTTCTTAGGTGAAATGAACATCATCTAAAACATTTCCCACACTTTTCCTAAAGACAAGTAAATCAAAACAAATATATTAAGTGAATGGTCATTTTGGCCAATTTAACTCCCATGCCTACTTTGGCTGTCTCAAACTTTCAAAACCTAACAGAAACTTTTCTGGACCTTTGCACCCCTTGAATGTACTCATAACAAAGTATCAAGGCCCACTTTGTGATCATCCAGAAACTTTCAAATGCATAGTTTAAATGACAATTCAAAATTGAATCTTCTTCATATGGGAAGATCCCACTTTTTCAAAAACCACTCAAACAAGCTCAACTTTCAAAACCCAAGCATCTGCAGACTCACCAGCACCAATCTAGCAAACCCACCAAAATTGATTTCAAAATTCAAAACTTGATTTCATGCGGCCATTTCATCAAACAGGTTGCAGACACAAATCAAACAAAACATCAAACACTATAGTGTGCAGTGATTCTTGCCTAACTTGTTCCCTAGTTAGCTCACACACAACTCAGTAGATCATCTAGAAAGATTAGCCCAACACTAGCACCCCTGTGATCTTGCCATTGTCATTAATGGTGAATAGCCGAGCACCCCCATGTCACCCCATTGTGGACAGCAGGCTAGAGGAAGAACTAGTCGTGCCAACCTTGTCTGGGAGGCAGCCCACCGTCCACCGCCACTCACTGTCCCAGCCGCGAGCGTTGCCAAGCCATGGACCATGCGCACAAGCCGCGCCCAGACCATGCCGAGCGTGCGCCAGAGTGCCACCGTCGACCAGCGTCCACAGACCGCGCGCCGCCCTCACCGCGCGCACACACGATCACCATCGACCCAGGAGACCGCCAGACATCCCCGTTTGCCGCCCCGTGCCATACAGCCACTGCCCGTCATCGAAGACGCCGCCTCTGCCGCGCAGAGCATCGGCCGTTCCAGACCAAACCAGACCGCCCCATGCCTCGCGACCATGTCATTGAGCATCGCCAGGAGACACAGCACCATCCCCTACCCTTGCCCATGCCATTAGCCGCCTGTAACATCGCCCCCGACGAGCTCACCGTGCGCCCGACGGTCCCCTCGCTCGACTATAAATAGAGGCCACCCCCGCACGATTTCTTCACACCATCTCACTCCCCTCTCCTCACTGATCGTGCCACACCATTCTTAGAGCAAGGCGAGCACCACCTCGCCGGAATTTCACTGGAGCCTGCCGCTGCCGGAGAAGAAGGGAGCCAGCGATTGGAGCCGCCCCAGGAGAAGCCACCGGTACCAGGAGGTTCGCCGTCGTCGACTTCGTCGTTCGCCCTCCTCGCCGAGCCTAGCCCGTACCCCGGTGAGCCCCTAGCACCCCTCACTGGCCGCGCTAGGTTTCGTTCTCGCCGAAGCTGTCTCGCGTCGACGATGACCCTCAACCGTTGGACTAGAACTAGATCGAACGATCCACGTTGCCCCATACCGCTTCGCCCAGCCCCGTGTCACTGACAAGTGGGGACACCCACTTAAGCAGCCCGCGGGAGCCCTGTGCTTAGCAGGCCGGCCCGTTAGAATTTCCCGCACAGCCCAGCAATTCAAATTAAATCTTTTTCTATTTAAATTCAAACACACTTCTGTACCCAACTTCAAAAATCAACCCAGATCGATCCAGTGCACCAAATTGGATGAAACCAATTTTGTTGGAAAGGACTGTGAATGCTTAATCCAAGCCCGTTGGATTCAAGTCATTTGGAACTATAGATCACCCATAGTAAAAATAACAAGGCAGAAGCTTTTCTGCATTCAAACATTTTTCAAATTTAAACCATAAAAGCTTTTGAGTTGATTCCAACTCTCAAAAATCACATTTAACCATACCTTTCAGAATATATAAAAATATATAGGTTTACTTGCAGAAATAATGTTCAAGTAATAAAAGAATGCTTCATAAGCATTTCTAGCCACTTTAATTAATTAAAATAAAAGGGTAAAACCTTATTAAATTGTGACACCACTTTAAATCACATTCCCATGGACTAAAATACGTGGTGATGACATGTGTCAACATGATCCCATATTTGGTTTAGAGAATATTAAATCTTAAGTAGTTTTTTAATGAGTATAAATTACTTTTCTAAAAATAAAAGATGTAAACCAAGCTTTAACCTTGTAATGTTAGAGATGATGCTAGATCATCTATAGGACCCTTGTGTGTGATGAGTGCAAGTAGTTAAGTATTGTTTGGTGATTGTGTACCTCGTATTTATTCATAGACGCTAGTACCGACCAAGGATACGAGGAGGAAGGAGGATACTACGAAGAGGAAGCCGAGGAGAACTTCAACCACTGCTCTGCACAAGGCAAGCCTATACTACTAGTTGATTGAGCAAGCTAGTAACCTTGCAAGCTAACACTTGCAATGTAGCAAGCTTATACTGATATTGATGCAAGCTAACCCTTGCCAGATACCCTACTGATGCCACAAACCCATACTTGTAATCCTACCTACTTGTTAAACCAATCCCAGTTTTATGGAAAGCTTCTTACTTTATTTCTTTATCAAAGCTTACTTAGAGTCTACCTAAGAGTTTGGTAGATACCAGACAGTTGTGCTGAAGGTTGCATAAAGAGCATAAAATTTGTCCTAAGCTAGAAACCTTGATATCAGCCTAAGATATAAGGTTGGACTTAGTAAAACTCCACTAGTTACCACCCCTCATTAGTACTACCCTCACCTGTAGATGCTAGTGCAAAGCATAAAACTTGATCAACTTTTAGATGGGAATACTTGGTGGAAAAATGGTTATGAAAACCTTGGAATGATGGATCATTCTATTGAAATGTTTTGGACATGTGTTTCCAAACACTTGATGATTCTAGTGATAAAAATGTTGAGGCATGAGCCTTAGCCCCTTTATAAAACTGATGGTTGTCTGGATGCAATACCATTCCAATTTTAGCATACAACCACAATACCCGAATATTGGGTAGGGCTTGACTGGAAACTTATATACCTTAGTATTAGTTCCCTCACGGCCAAGGTCTGAGATGAGGCTACCTTGTGAAGATTGTCCACCTGTGCAGTACCCAAGATGACAGTGGTCATGGTTGGGAGGCCAAACTCACAGGAGAGGTGCTTATACTAGGATTGATTATCCGCATACTGAGTATGGTGAATTCAGGATTTGTTCCTGACGGATGTATCGAATGTTGTGGTGAAAGTGTACAATCTCTGCAGAGTGTCAAACTATTCGAATAGCCGCGTCCGCGGTTATGGACAGTTGGAGTGGCCATACTGTTCCCCCGTCAGACTTTTCAAAATGACTTCTGAAATGAATTGAGACTTTGACTTGACCACAACAGAGTTGTGACCTGAATTACAAGATCCCACTTAGGAGTTATAAAATTGTGACTAGCTTTGGAACTTAGTAAAGATAAACCTGGCTTTTTGCAAAACAACCCTAGAGCCTAGTGTCCTATTATCCTAAACCCCCCCCCTTTACTTGTTAGTATTAGTTTGCGAGTACTTAAAGAGTATTCATGGCTTTGTCCCTGGCTATTCCCATGGCCATACTATGAAGAGGAGTACCTGGAAGATGGACCCCAGGAAGGTTACGACAACTAGGATCATCTCCCATCGTCAGCATTGCCTGTGACCCCGAAGATGGAGCTTCGCCTACGCTACCGTTATTATTACGTATTCCGCTACTTGATGTTGTATTAAGAACTGGATCATGAGATCCCTATTTGTGTAAGAACTTACGTATCGTTTGTAATGGATGAAGTACTATGGTATCCAATTCTGTTATGTCTCGCAAAAATGGTAATCCTGGGATTGCGATGTATGGCATAACAGGCATCTAGGATTGAAAAATCCGGGTGTTGACAAGTTGGTATCAGAGCCATCCTGACCATAGGAGACCCTAGTTAGATTGGACGTTGACCCAAAAACTTAGTTTCAAAACCAAAGAATAAAAATATTTACGAAAACTTATTCTCATTCTTACCTCTTTAATTCTTTCATAAACTTCATGTTCCTCAAAAAACTCTTGCAAAATAGATAAAATTTTGACACACTTGATCACTCTGCTAATCTAGTCATCCTCTATTTTTATAGATGGACGTGAAGTACAGCAAGTTTTATCAGTTGGGGAATGGAGGAGACCTTATCTTTGAGAGGGATCTGGATCAGCTTTCGAAACTTCTGGAGCATCCACACCCCGAGTTCTTCGGAGCTCAGCTCAATGATCAAGGAGGAGAAGATCTGCAGTGGCTAATTGTTGCAAGTCTCCGAGGAAAGATTGAACCTCCCACTGCGGAGGGAATTCAGTTTACCTTGAGGGAAAACAACTGGCTCGATGGACTTGCCAGAGCAATGCAGGAAGCTCTTTCCCGTCTGTGTGGGTAGAGCATCAATCAGATCAAGGGTACTCTCTTTGAGTTTTGCCCAAGGCGTGATGCAAATGGCCAACCACTGGAAGCCCCATACCACCCCGAGCTGAATACTCAATTGCACCACCTTAGCTTCATGATGTATGATCGTCAGCAGGAGTTGGACAACTGCCGTGACTATTGCAACCACAAGTCGGCCATCATCAAGACGAAGGACCAGACCATCGCCATGCTAGCAAAGGATCGCAAGTCTCGCCGCCGTCAGCTCGACAAGAAGGAGCGCATTATTACCCGTCTTCACCATCGCATCTCATCTCTGGAAGAAACCATCCACGAGAGAGACATGCAGTTAGAGGAAAGGGAGAATGCCGGAGAGGATCTTCGTGGAGACCCTTACTCCTATCTCAGCGATGACGATGATTTTCTGGAGGATCAGGCCATTGACTTCTTCACCGATGAGGATGATTTCGCCTTCATCGGTGATGATGAAGATGATGAAGCCACAGACTCCGAGGAGTAGTAGCACTGAGCACTAGCGTAGTGAGTAGTAGTCGGTCCCACTGTATCGTAGTTTCCAGAATGGTTCATAAAACCATCTGTTTTTCCTTGCTGTGGTGTGCGTTGTATCGAGTGAATGAATGAATGAAAAAGCAAGTTTCTAGAAAAAGCTGAGTCAAACTCTAAAAACTTTTCAAAAACCCAAAACCTTAGCAATTTCCCTCTTTTCTCATAATCTATATCAATCTTCAGATGCCACGTGGAGGAAGTGGTTCAGCCCCGGACCCGATGTTGCATATCCTGCAAATGTTGACTTCTGACCGCGAAGCTGAAAGAGCGGAACGTCAAGCCAACCTAGCCACTCTGCAACAGATAGCCCAACTAGCCCACAACAACCAAGGCCATGGAAATCAGGACAACCACGGATCTAAGCTCAAGAATTTCCAGAATACCAACCCACCCGTTTTCACCAAGTCAGAAGAACCCCTAGACGCCGATGATTGGCTGCAAACCATGGAAAATAACTTAGAAGTAGCAGGAGTGGAAGCCAACGAGAAAGTCCTATTCGCCACCCATTATCTAGCCAGAGATGCCAGGGCATGGTGGAACAGTGTTCGTGCCATGACCGGAGGCCAGATGATGACCTGGGAGGAATTCAAGGTCAAGTTTAGCAGAACCCATGTGCCACCAGGTTTGATCAAGAGAATGAGAGACGAGTTTAGGGAGTTGAAGCAAGGAAGGATGACTGTAGTGGAATACCGTGACAAATTTTTGTCATTAGCTAGGTATGCCCCGGACGAGATAGACACCGAAGCCAAGAAGAAAGAAAGATTCCTGAATGGTCTGCATGACGAGATGCAGACTATGTTAGTCAATATCCCCTTTGTTGATATTGAAGCCCTTGTCGACTCTGCTATCCAGATGGAAGGAAAGATCAACCAGGCCAATGAGAACCGCAAGCGTCGCATGATGCATCAACCAGGAACCCATCAGACCCCAAAGTATCGCCCCAACCCATCTCCAGGATTTGCCCCAAGAACCAACAGACCCCCTATGACCCGTCCAACTTATCCCAATCGTGGAAACCCTAGACCAGGAGGAAATCACAACAACCCCGGCAACTCTAGCAATTTCACCCGTGCCCCACCCAAGTTCAACACCAACAATGCTACCGCCAACCGCAACACTGCCCCGAGGACTGGAAGCAATGTTGTGCCTGACGCAGCTAAGGACAAGTCACAAGTGACCTGTTATGACTGTGGAAATAAAGGCCACTATTCCAACGAGTGCCCCAACAAGAAGAATGCTACAGCCCCCAACGCCAATGTCCCAGCTCAGCAGCAGCGTCGTGTCCAGCCAGGGAGAAGATTTGCCCCAGGGAATTCACTCAACCGCAATGGCCGTCTTTTTCTCATGCATGCTGAAGAAGCTCAGGAAGCACCAGACGTCGTGCTGGGTATGTTTTCTGTTAATTCAATACTTGCAAGAGTGTTGTTTGATTTTGGTGCATCACATTCATTTGTCACCGAAGAATTTGCCTGCACTAGTAAAATTCAACCAACCAAATTGAAGCATGTGATGATTGTACAAATTCCCGGATCAACCACCAAGGCTAGGCAAATTTGCAACGCCGTCCCTATCCGAATCCATGGCATAGATTTTTATGCTAACCTAATAGTACTCGGAACTAAAGGTTTGGAAGTAGTACTAGGAATGGATTGGATGTCTAAACATAAAGGATTGATTGACTGTGCCAAGAAAGCCATCACCATGACCAGTACCACCAGAATATCAGTCGAGCATATATCTGAAACCTTACCTCGCCAATTCAAGTTTAACAAGAGTCTAGCCCAACCTACCATTGACCAAGTTCGGATAGTCTGTGAATACCCCGATGTATTTCCAGATGTTTTGCCCGGTATGCCCCCAGATCGGGATATCGAGTTTATCATCGAACTAATCCCCGAAACAGGACTCATAGCCCAGAGACCCTATAGTATGAACCCGTCAGAACTAGAAGAACTGAAGAAGCAACTGGATTCCATGTTCGAAATCGGATTGATTCAACCAAGTGCATCCCCATAGAGATCACCTATCTTGTTTGTGGACAAGAAGGATGGAGGTAACCGTTTGTGTACGGATTATCGAAAGTTGAATGATGTCACCATAAAGAACAAGTACCCCTTGCCTAAGATAGAAGATTTGTTTGATCAGTTGACCGGTGCCCGGGTATGTTCTAAGATTGATCTTAGGACTGGCTATCATCAACTCAAGATTCGTGAAGAAGATATTCCAAAGACTGCCTTTACCACCAGATATGGATTGTATGAGTATACAGTCATGTCTTTTGGATTAACCAATGCCCCCGCTTATTTCATGAACCTCATGAATAAGATTTTTATGGACTTCCTGGATAAGTTTGTCGTTGTTTTCATTGATGACATTCTGATTTATTCCAAATCAGAAGAAGAACATGAGCTACACCTAAGGACCATTCTTGGAACCCTTAGAGAGCATCAGCAGTATGCAAAGTTTAGCAAATGTGAATTCTGGTTACAGGAAGTAGGATTTCTCGGTCACATTGTATCAGCCGGAGGAATTGCCATTGACCCTGCCAAAGTGAAAGATGTAGAAGATTGGCAAGCCCCAACCACTCAAACCCAAGTTCGTGCTTTTCTCGGATTGGCGGGATATTACCGCAAATTTGTAGAAGGATTCTCTAGTATCGCCAGACCCATGACCCAATTGCTGAAGAAGGACAAGAAGTTTGAATGGACCGACAAATGTGAAGCGAGTTTTCAAGAACTCAAAAGGAGATTGATTTCAGCCCCAATCTTGATCATGCCGGATATCACGAAGCCCTTCGATGTGTATTGTGACGCATCCAAGATTGGTCTCGGATGTGTGCTAATGTAAGAAGGAAAAGTTATATCTTATCTATCGCGACAACTGAAGCAACATGAACAAAATTACCCAACCCATGATCTCGAACTCGCAGCCGTAGTTCTAGCCCTAAAGACATGGAGACATTACCTGATGGGAAATCGTTGTGAGATTTATTCGGATCACAAGAGCCTAAAGTATATATTCACTCAGAAGGAGCTGAATATGAGGCAGAGAAGATGGATTGAGCTAATCAAGGATTACGACCTGGACATTCACTATCACCCTGGTAAAGCCAATGTGGTAGCCGATGCCCTTAGTAGATTGTCGTGCCGCTTGAACTCCATGATTTTGAAGGAGCAACCAAGTTTGCACAAAGAGATGGAAGATTTTCGAATGGAATTAGTAAGTGAAGGATTTTTGGCTAGCATAGAACTTCAGCCCACTTTGATCAGTCAGATTAAAGAGGCGTAGAAAGGAAATGCTAGTATCGACGGAATCAAGCGTCGTATCGGTACAGGCAAAGTACCCGGATTCACCGAGGACGAAGAAGGAGTTCTGTGGTACAAAGGATGCCTTTGTGTACGAGCAGATTCAGAGTTGAAAGAAGTTATCTTGAAGGAGGCTCATGATACTCTTTATTCTATCCATCCCGGAGGAACTAAGATGTATCAAGATTTGAAAGAGCAATTTTGGTGGCATAAGATGAAGAGAGAAATCGGAAGCTATATCGCCAAGTGTGATATATGTCAGCGAGTCAAGGCAGGACATCAAAGACCCACTGGATTGTTGCAACCTTTGCAAATTCCGGAATAGAAATGGGATTCTGTAGGAATGGACTTTATCACTGGACTACCTACTTCTAGTAGGGGAAATGACTCTATTTGGGTCATAGTGGACAGATTGTCCAAAGTCGCCCATTTCTTGCCCGTTAAAACCACCTATCAGAGTTCGAAGCTACCAGAGTTGTACATCGCTAGAATCGTTAGTTTGCACGGAGTCCCCAAGAACATCGTATAGGATCGAGGAACTCAGTTTACCTCGAGATTCTAGAAGAAAGTCCAAGAAGGTTTAGGAACTCGCCTAGATTTCAGTACCGCGTATCACCCTCAGACCGATGGACAAATGGAGCGAGTAAACCAAATACTCGAAGATATGCTTAGAGCATGTGTGCTAGAATATGGATCCAAGTGGGAAGACTGTCTGCCGTTTGCAGAATTTTCCTACAACAACAGTTACCAAGCCAGTTTGCAAATGGCCCCATTTGAATTCATGTACGGAAGAAAGTGCCGCACCCCTTTGAACTGGTCGGAAGTAGGAGAGAGTCAGATTTCGGACCCGACATCCTATGAGAAGCAGAAGAGAAGGTTCACAAGATTCGTGAGCACCTCAAGACAGCCCAATCTCGACAAAAGAGTTACGCCGACAAGAGACGTCGAGACCTCGCCTTCAACATCGGAGATTTTGTTTATCTGAAAGTGTCGCCATTGAAGGGAATGCAGCGTTTCCAACTCAAAGGAAAGTTAGCCCCCAGATATATCGGACCTTTCAAAATTTTGAACCATCGAGGAGAAGTATCTTATCAACTGGAACTACCTGAAGAGATGTCAGTTGTGCACAATGTGTTCCATATCTCGTTACTTCGCAAGTGTCTCGAAGTCCCCGAGCAGACCGAAGTGTTCAAGAATATCGATCACCGGACCATAGAGATCAACGATGACCTAACCTATCCCGAAGTACCCATCCGTATATTGGAAGAAGCCCTTCGAACTACCAGAATCCGAAGCATCAAGTTTCTCAAGATTCAGTGGAGCAACCACACAGAAGAGGAAGCTACCTGGGAACACGAAGATCACGTCAGGACAGAGTTTCCAGATCTCTTCAAATCCTAGGTAATCTTTTCGTCCTTTTTCAAATCTCGGGACGAGATTTTGTTTAAGGGGGGAAGGTTTGTAACATCCCAAAAATATCAAACTTAGATCATCAACACACTAATCATCAAGATTAGGGTTAACAAAAACTTTTCTAAATAAACTCATGAATGCATGCATATGTGTATGCATGGATTTTTAATTTCTTTAAAAACCACCTTGTTTGTGTGATCCATTGCTTGTAAAATGTTTCTTAGGTGAAATGAACATCATCTAAAACATTTCCCACACTTTTCCTAAAGACAAGTAAATCAAAACAAATATATTATGTGAATGGTCATTTTGGCCAATTTAACTCCCATGCCTACTTTGGCTATCTCAAACTTTCAAAACCTAACAGAAACTTTTCTGGACCTTTGCACCCCTTGAATGTACTCATAACAAAGTATCAAGGCCCACTTTGTGATCATCCAGAAACTTTCAAATGCATAGTTTAAATGACAATTCAAAATTGAATCTTCTTCATATGGGAAGATCCCACTTTTTCAAAATCCACTCAAACAAGCTCAACTTTCAAAACCCAAGCATCTGCAGACTCACCAGCACCAATCTAGCAAACCCGCCAAAATTGATTTCAAAATTCAAAACTTGATTTCATGCGGCCATTTCATCAAACAGGTTGCAGACACAAATCAAACAAAACATCAAACACTATAGTGTGCAGTGATTCTTGCCTAACTTGTTCCCTAGTTAGCTCACACACAAATCAGTAGATCATCTAGAAAGATTAGCCCAACACTAGCACCCCTGTGAGCTTGCCATTGTCATTAATGGTGAACAACCGAGCACCCCCATGTCACCCCATTGTGGATAGCAGGCTAGAGGAAGAACTAGCCGTGCCAACCTTGTCTAGGAGGCAGCCCACCGTCCATCGCCACTCACTGTCCCAGCCGCGAGCGTTGCCAAGCCCTGGACCACGCGCACAAGCCGCGCCCAGACCATTCCGAGCGTGCGCCAGAGCGCCACCCTCGACCAGCGTCCACAGACCGCGCGCCGCCCTCACCGCGCGCACACACGATCACCACCGACCCAGGAGACCGCCAGACATCCCCGTTTGCCGCCCCGTGCCATACAGCCACCGCCCGCCGTCGAAGACGCCGCCTCTGCCGTGCAGAGCACCGGCCGTTCCAGACCAAACCACACCGCCCCATGCCTCGCGACCATGTCGTTGAGCATCGCCAGGAGACATAGCACCGTCCCCTACCCTTTCCCATGCCATTAGCCGCCTGTAACGTCGCCCCCGACGAGCTCACCGTGCGCCCCGACGGTCCCCTCGCTCGACTATAAATAGAGGCCACCCCCGCACGATTTCTTCACACCATCTCACTCCCCTCTCCCCACTGATCGTGCCACACCATTCTCAGAGCAAGGCGAGCACCACCTCGCCGGAATTTCACTGGAGCCTGCCGCTGCCGGAGAAGAAGGGAGCCAGCGATTGGAGCCGCCCCAGGAGAAGCCAACGGTACCAGGAGGTTCGCCGTTGTCGACTTCGTCGTTCGCCCGCCTCGCCGACCCTCGCCCGTACCCCGGTGAGACCCCAGCACCCCTCACTGGCCGCGCTAGGTTTCGTTCTCGCCGGAGCTGTCTCGCCTCGACGATGACACTCAGCCGTTGGATTAGAACTAGATCGAACGATCCACGTTGCCCCATACCGCTTTGCCTAGCCCCGTGTCACTGACAAGTGGGGACACCCACTTAAGCAGCCCGCGGGAGCCCTGTGCTTAGCAGGTCGGCCCGTTAGAATTTCCCGCGCAGCCTAGCAATTCAAATTAAATCTTTTTCTATTTAAATTCAAACACACTTCTGTACCCAACTTCAAAAATCAACCCAGATCGATTTTGTGCACCAAATTGGATGAAACCAAATTTGTTGGAAAGGTCTATGAATGCTTAATCCAAGCCCGTTGGATTCAAGTCATTTGGATCTGTAGATCACCCATAGTAAAAATAACAAGGCAGAAGCTTTTCTGCATTCAAACATTTTTCAAATTTAAACCATAAAAGCTTTTGAGTTGATTCTAACTCTCAAAAATCACATTTAACCATACCATTCAGAATATATATAAATATATAGGTTTACTTGCAGAAATAATGTTCAAGTAATAAAAGAATGCTTCATAAGCATTTCTAGCCACTTTAATTAATTAGAATAAAAGGGTAAAACCTTATTAAATTGTGACACCACTTTAAATCACATTCCCATGGACTACAATATGTGGTGATGACATGTGTCAACATGATCCCATATTTGGTTTAGAGAATATTAAATCTTAAGTAGTTTTTCAATGAGTATAAATTACTTTTCTAAAAATAAAAGATGTAAACCAAGCTTTAACCTTGTAATGTTAGAGATGATGCTAGATCATCTATAGGACCCTTTTGTGTGATGAGTGCAAGTAGTTAAGTATTGTTTGGTGATTGTGTACCTCGTATTTATTCATAGACGCTAGTACCGACCAAGGATACGAGGAGGAAGGAGGATACTACGAAGAGGAAGCCGAGGAGAACTTCAACCACTGCTCTGCACAAGGCAAGCCTATACTACTAGTTGATTGAGCAAGCTAACACTTGCAATGTAGCAAGCTTATACTGATATTGATGCAAGCTAACCCTTGCTAGATACTCTACTGATGCCACAAACCCATACTTGTAATCCTACCTACTTGTTAAACCAATCCTAGTTTTATGGAAAGCTTCTTACTTTATTTCTTTATCAAAGCTTACTTAGAGTCTACCTAAGAGTTTGGTAGATACCAGACAGTTGTGCTGAAGGTTGCATAAAGAGCATAAAATTTGGCCTAAGCTAGAAACCCTGATATCAGCCTAAGATATAAGGTTGGACTTAGTAAAACTCCACTAGTTACCACCCCTCATTAGTACTACCCTCACCTGTAGATGCTAGTGCTAAGCATAAAACTTGATCAACTTTTAGATGGGAATACTTGGTGGAAAAATGGTTATGAAAACCTTGGAATGATGGATCATTCTATTGAAATGTTTTGGACATGTGTTTCCAAACACTTGATGATTCTGGTGATAAAAATGTTGAGGCATGAGCCTTAGCCCCTTGATAAAACTGATGGTTGTCTGGATGCGATACCATTCCAATTTTAGCGTACAACCACAATACCCGAATATTTGGTAGGGCTTGACTGGAAACTTATATACCTTAGTATTAGTTCCCTCACGTCCAAGGTCTGAGCTGAGGCTACCTTGTGAAGATTGTCCACCTGTGCAGTACCCAAGATGACAGTGGTCATGGTTGGGAGGCCAAACTCACAGGAGAGGTGCTTATACTAGGGCGTGTAATTGAAAGGTTAGGATTGATTATCCGCATACTGAGTATGGTGAATTAAGGATTTGTTCCTGACGGATGTATCGAATGTTGTGGTGAAAGTGTACAATCTTTGCAGAGTGTCAAACTATTCGAATAGCCGCGTCCGCGGTTATGGACAGTTGGAGTGGCCATACTGTTCCCCCGTCAGACTTTTCAAAATGACTTCTGAAATGAATTGAGACTTTGACTTGACCACAACAGAGTTGTGACCTGAATTACAAGATCCCACTTAGGAGTTATAAAATTGTGACTAGCTTTGGAAATTAGTAAAGATAAACCTGGCTTTTTGCAAAACAACCCTAGAGCCTAGTGTCCTATTATCCCAAAAAACCCCCCTTTACTTGTTAGTATTAGTTTGCGAGTACTTAAAGAGTACTCATGGCTTTGTCCCTGGCTATTCCCATGGCCATACTATGAAGAGGAGTACCTGGAAGATGGACCCCAGGAAGGTTACGACAACTAGGATCATCTCCCATCGTCAGCATTGCCTATGACCCCGAAGATGGAGCTTCGCCTACGCTACCGTTATTATTACGTATTCCGCTGCCTGATGTTGTATTAATAACTGGATCATGAGATCCCTATTTGTGTAAGAACTTATGTATCGTTTGTAATGGATGAAGTACTATGGTATCCAATTCTGTTATGTCTCGCAAAAATGGTAATCCTGGGATTGCGATGTATGGCATAACAGGCATCTAGGATTGAAAAATCCGGGTGTGGACACTCGCCCTCGGGATTCGGATTGGTTAGCAAATAGGTGAGGGTGGTTTTTCCGAAGATCATCTTCTCTTTCCCATGTTGCTTCTTCTTCGGAATTATGGTTCCACTGAACTTTGCAGAACTTGATAGTCTTATTCCGTGTGACTCTTTCTGCAGTCTCAAGAATCTTGATAGGTTTCTCCTCATAAGTGAGATCACTCTCCAATTGAACCTCTTCCAAAGGTATAGTATCCTTCAAAGAAGTTTCTTCCATTTCTAGATTACATTTCTTAAGCTGACTCACATGAAACACATTATGAACAGCTGACAGAGACTCTGGCAATTCAATCTCATAAGCAACTTCTCCTTTACGACTCAGAATCTTGAATGGTCCAACATATCTTGGCGCCAATTTTCCTTTGACTCCAAACCTCTTCACTCCACGAAGTGGTGACACTCTAAGATAAGCTCTACAACCAACTTCATACGTGACTTCTCTATGCTTAGGATCTACGTAGCTCTTCTGTCGGGACTGTGCTATCTTCAATCTGTCCTTAACGAACTTGAATTTCTCTTCGGCTTCTTTGATTAGTTCTGGTCCGAATAGACTTCTTTCTCCCACACCATTCCATAGCAATGGGGTGGTACACTTTCTCCCATAGAGAAACTCAAATGGTGCCATTTCAATACTAGCTTGATAGCTGTTATTGTAAGAGAATTCTGCGTAAGGCAGACTTTCATCCCAACTGGCTCCATAGTCTAGGGCACATGCCCTCAACATTTCTTCAAGAATCTGATTAGTCCTTTCTGTCTGTCCATCAGTCTGAGGATGAAAAGCGGTGCTGAATTCCAACCTCGTTCCCAATGACTCGTGTAATTGCCTCCAAAAATGAGAATGAATTGGGTTCCTCTATCTGACACAATACTCTTGGGTACTCCATGTAGACATACAATTCTACTCATATAGATCTTGGCTAACTTAGCACTTGTATAGGTTGTCTTCACGGATATGAAATGAGCCACTTTAGTTAGGCGATCCACTACTACCCAAATAGAATCATATCCTGACCGGGTCCTCGGCAATCCGGTAATGAAATCCATACCAATCTTGTCCCACTTCCAATCAGGAATAGGTAGTGGTTGAAGCAAACCTGCTGGTTTCTGATGTTCCGCTTTCACTCTACTACATACATCACACAAAGCAATATGTTCGGCGATGTCCTTTTTGAGATTATTCCACCAAAATCTTTCCTTCATATCCATGTACATTTTGGTGTTACCCGGATGAATGGAATACGGTGAGTTGTGTGCTTCTTGTAAAATCAGTTTCCGAAGCTCCGGATCTTGTGGAACACAGATACGTTTCCCATGCCATAAAGTACCTTGTTTGTCTTCATGGAATCCTTTGGCTTTTCCCTTGCCAATCTTTTCCTTGATCTCTTCAATTTCCTTATCAGTCTTCTGGGCTTCCTTGATCTTGTCCAACAAAGTGGGTTGAACATCCAAAGACATGATATGTCCTTCAGGCACAATCTCCAATCTGAGATCTCTAAATTGGGCACACAAATCCTCTGACAATTCTCCCTTAGTAAGGCCATTCACAAAAACCTTACGGATTAGAGCATCCACTACAACATTTGATTTACCGGGGTGGTATTGCAAACTCAGGTCATAGTCCTTGATGAGTTCTAGCCATCTTCTTTGTCTCATGTTAATTTCTTTCTGGGTGAAGATATATTTCAAACTCTTGTGATCTGTGAACACTTCACAACGCTTTCCCAAAAGATAGTGTCTCCATGTTTTGAGTGCATGGACAACAGAGGCTAACTCCAAATCATGAGTAGGATAGTTCACTTCATGAGTTTTGAGTTGTCTCGAGGCATAAGCCACAACTTTTCCTTCTTGCATAAGTACTGCACCCAAACCATGATGAGATGCATCACAATACACTTGGAAATCCTTCTCCAAATCTGGTAAACACAAGACTGGTGCTGTCACAAGTCTCTTCTTCAACTCTTGAAAGCTGAGTTCACAACCTTCAGACAAAGCAAATTTCTTGTCGTTCTTTAGCAATTCTGTCATAGGTTTTGCTACCTTGGAGAAATTCTCAATGAACCTTCTGTAGTAACCTGCTAAGCCAAGGAAACTACGAACTTCTTTCACTGACTTGGGAGATTCCCATTCAGTCACAACTGAAACTTTGGCAGGATCAACTGCTACTCCATCTCCTGACACAACGTGTCCAAGAAATCCAACTTCATTCAACCAGAATTCACACTTGCTGAATTTGGCATACAGTTTATGCTCTCTAAGCTTCTCAAGTATCAAACGCAAATGTCCTTCATGTTCTTCTTTGCTCTTGGAGTAGATCAAAATGTCATCAAGGAAAATGACAACAAATTTATCAAGAAATTCCATGAACACCTTGTTCATCATATTCATGAAGTATGCTGGTGCATTGGTCAAACCAAATGGCATCACGGTATACTCATACAATCCATACCTTGTGGTGAAAGCTGTCTTGGGTATGTCTTGTTCCCTTATTTTTAGCTGAAAATAACCTGACCGGAGATCAATCTTTGAGAACACACAAGCTCCTTCTAACTGATCAAACAATTCATTCATTCTAGGCAAAGGGTATTTGTTCTTGATAGTCACCTCATTGAGTGAACGGTAATCTATGCATAACCTTTGACTTTTATCTTTCTTTTCCACAAATAAAACTGGTGCTCCCCAAGATGAGGAACTTGGTTGGATAAAACCTTTTTGCAACTGTTCTCCAAGTTGCTTCTTGAGTTCTTTCAACTCATCAACTGACATCTTGTATGGTCTCTTTGCTATTGGTCCAGATCCTGGTAGCAAATCAATGAGAAATTCCACATCTCTATCAGGTGGCATTCCCGGTAATTCTTCCGGAAACACATCTGGATACTCACACACAATAGACACACTGTCCATGCTAACCCCCTTAAGAGAATTTAGCTTACTCCTCTTTGATTCAAAGTTGGTCTTGAACCTGATTCTTTTGTTTTTTGGAGTTGTGAGTGAGACAGTATGGTTTGCACAATCTATCACTCCCTTGTGCTTAGTCATCCAGTCCATTCCCAAAATGACATCCAAACCTTGGGAGTTTAGGATTATCAAGTTAACGGGAAACTTATACTTTCCAAACTCTATGACTAGATCATGACACCCTGAATTCACTATCATTTCTCCGCCAGGGGAACTTACTTTTATAGGAAACCCAATGGTTTCTACCAGTAGTTCATTTCTTTCAACAAATTCTCTTGATATGAATGAATGAGATGCACCAGTATTAAAGAGAACAAATGCTGGAACAGAATTGAGTTTGAACTTACCAGCAACAGCATCAGGTTCCTCATAGATCTCTTCCACATTGATGTGGTTCACTTGTCCCTTTTGAAAAGGGTTGGGCTTGCTGGGTCCTTCAACTTTCTTTTCTGGGCATTCATTTGAATAATGCCCCATCTTCTTGCACTTGAAACACTCAACCTGACTAATATCCTTCTTGACAGGCTGGCTTCCACTGCCACTTCCACTACCACTGTGGTGGTTCTTATATCCACCCTTGTGGTTCTTGTACTTGTCATTGTCATGACTACGGTGATGCTTGTTGTCATGATGACGGTTGTGGTTGTGGTGCTTGTTGAATTTCCCATGCTTGTGGGATCCTGAGCTTCCACTATCATCATAATGGGAACGTTTGTGAGACGATCCCGAGCTGTGCTTGTCCGAGTGCTTTCTCTTCCTACTCTCAACTTGCTTCATTTTGCTCTCCAAAATAGCAGCCTTATCACAAAGATACTGATACGTGGGAACATAGGCCACTGATAGCTGCAGGTTTAGTTCATCATTCAACCCTTCAAGGAACTTTTCCTTCCTCTTAGCATCAGTGTCAACTTCATCCGGTGCATAACGCGCCAAATTGTTGAACTCCTCAATATATTCAGCCATGCTGCGATGGCGCTGCTTCAAGTTATGGAACTCTTTCTTCTTCAAACTCATCACTCCGGATGAGATGTGAGCAGTACAAAAACCATCTTCAAAGATAGCCCATGTCACATCTACAATGGGAGTGGTGATCTAGAAGTTATCCCACCAAGTAGCTGCTGGTCCTTCCAACAGGTGAGCTGCAAATCTGACTTTTTCTTCACCAGTACAGCCAACAGTTATGAAGTCTTTGTTCACAGAGCGTAGCCAATCATTGTCCACCATAGGATCAGTTGTTCCTGAGAACTTTGCTGGCCTCAATCTCAAAAACCAGGTAAGCATGTCAAAACCCGGTGGGTTGTTGTTATTGTTGTTGTTGTTGTTGTTGTTGTTGTTCTGGTTCTGGATGAACATAGTCATCATCTGCATCAGCTGAGTCTGAGCTGTCATCATTTGCTGCATCTCAGGGGTGATGTTGTTGTTGGGGTTGGGATTGGCACGATGGGGAGGCATCTGTGGTTTGTTCAATAAAGATAAGAATGAGATACCCATAGATGCTATCATGCACAATACATCACATAAACAATCACCAAGCATGCATCACAATAATAATAGTTCAACAACATAAACGACAAGTTTGCAAAGTAAACACACCAATAGCAAGCCATCCACATGTTGGATGGTCATTGCAACTCAAATAAAGCATGATAAATAAATGATAAATGAGTAGTCACCACTACTCCTCGACATCAACCTCCTCCTCAACAAATGTAAGACCTGCATTCTCCATAGCGGTCTTGTATTCCTCGACATTGGTGGTCAAGGTCTCTACTTTGGCTTTGAGAGCCCTCTTTTGAGAACGAAGCCTCTCAATCACAGTCTGCTGATGCTCGAGCTCGAAGTCCTTGGCCTCCAGTTCTACAGTCATGTCTCAAATCATCTTGTTCCTGTCTTGGACTCGCTTCTCTTGACTCTTGAACTTTCTGTCCTTACTCTCGAACTTTGCCTCCATCTCCTTGACTATCTCATCCTGCTCCGCGAAGAGCTTGTCCTTCTCACGAAGCTGCACCTGGAGTTCGTCATTGCTGAACATGACGTTGGTCCTATCAGTGTCCACGTGCCTAAGAAGAACCTCTAAGTCCTGGAGGTATAGACGAATCGGCTCTGCTGTCTCCCTTGAAGTGTCCTCGAAGTCGATGGCCTCTCCATCCTCATCACGTCTACCTCTAACCTGTCGAGAGTGTCTCCCTAACAGACGTCCAATCAAGTCCTGCATGACTACCTCTAGGCCTCTCTCCTTGTCATCGTGCATGAGCTTGAAGATGATAGCCTCCGTGGTAGGCTTAGTCTGGCGTCCGGGCTGATTGACCTTGAAACCCCAAAGGTCTTTCCTCTCAAACTTGGTGAGGGGAAGCACCATGATAGTAGGAAGAGGGAGATTGAGCAAAGTAGTGAGCTCAATAATACAAGGGCCAAAACGAGTTCCCTGGAACTCTTCAACAGTGCTGATGGTAACATTAGGCATCTATTTATAAGATAGAAAAAGTTAGAAGCAACACAATTTAAGACAAAACACAAGACAAGGCATCACATGCATAACTTTGGAAATCAAACACACAAGTCATGGCATACATGGATCCATTATAAACAACCAAGGTTCAACTTATTTTAAACAACATCTTGGAAAATAAAATGGTAAGTGTGGTGGTCCAACTAACGAAGTACGCTTACAATCCTATCTCACTTGTCAAGTTGGCTAACGTAATATTTCTAGAAGCAATCAGTCTATCTTGAGCACATGACTCCATTACTAAGTCTATAATGTCTCCTCTTAAAGTTTGGTTGGTAGCTTCCAACTCTTGGGTTCGTTTCTTTTCTTCGTTAAGTCATTCTGAATGTTGAGCATTCTTCACTTGACTCTATCACCAAGTTCTTTGATGGCTTTCCAAGCTGCATCCCTTGCTGAATCAAAGAATGTAGTGTGCACCACTGAATTGGTGACCATGCAGAATCCTGTTTCTTTGTGGTTTTCTTCATTGTTTTTATACAAGTGAAGTTGCACCCACCAGTACTCAACTCCTTCACCCATCATAGGAAAACCTTTGTACACAGCTGCACCATGTATTCCCATTGCAATCATGAGGTCCTTGAGAGCCCTAGGGAATTCTGTCTCACACTCCAAAGTCATAGTCATGAGTGGTCCCTTCCTTACGACTTCGTTGGTGGAGTTCATCTATAAATAGAGATGAGAAAGAAAATTAGAAAATTTTACGAGAAGAAAAGACATGTGTGGAAGTTTGTCAAAAAATTTCCTTAGTGGTTTCCAATCCTAGGGTCATAATCCTACAGGAAACACAGTGCTCTGATACCATCTGTAAGATCCCTCCTTTATAAAGGAAAAGGATCCCTGTGATTGCAATGCTAGTCCCTGGATCAATGCTAGCATCCACAGTTTAAGATAAAGTACACAGAAACGAAGGTCATTATTATAGTCATTCTAGAGACAAACATAGTCTTTACAACTCCATGGCCACAGGCCTAGTACAAGAGTTTAAATAAGTAAATGGATAACAAGTCTTCATCTTCATGTGCCACAGGCAAACATGTTGAGTGTAGACTCATGACTCCTAATCCTCATCAGAATAACCTGCAACATCACAAGTTACAGCCACAGTGGGTCAATACATTGGAAGAGTATTGGCAAGTGATACCTTAGTATAATTTTGGTGGACTAGATACTATATGAAATTTGGCTAAGTGTAGCTTAGGCTTGCTTTGCTCAAAATAAGTTTTGCCTATTAGTTGAAATCACTAAGTTTTTCTTTGTCAAAACTTTTCCCAAGGAACCACCTATAGACATTGGGGTCCGTCACCCTTGTTCACCCACAAGTTTTACTTAGAAATTGGGATAAGGATATTCTTGATAGCTTCCATGTCTTGATGCTCAAGTTGTCCTTTTCCAGGGACATGGCTAAGTACTTAGATTCTTCCATCTGCAGAGGTTGTGCACTTTCCCCACAAGACTTGATTTTCACCAAGACAGGACCTTTCAGAAGCCTTCCCTTAGACCAAATGGATGTGTTCCAACCTATCATCCCACTACCACCAACTGTCCAAATGGCTAAGTTATTGCAACCTATGTGATCCAGGCAGAGCCCATATTGCCAAGTGGCTGCACTAGAAGCTTCTTAACATTTGGCCTCTCAAATCCCTTTGTTCCTGGGTGGCTTTCCACAAGTGAGATACACAAGGTAAACCATAGAAATGGGCCTTGTGTAACCACTCAACATAAACCATTCCTTCCATTCCACCCAGGTGTTTCATTCACTTAGTTGTTTTATTAAGCAAAACACAAGTCCAAAGACTTAGAAATATTTTTCCATAGCATGAATAATTCACCACCCTTGGTTGCTACTAGCTAGGCTAATCATGGCATAGATAATCATCTTAACTTAGAAATTTCTAGCAATTCTACAACTACTAGGATTTCCCAAGCATAGCATGTAAGCAAAATATAACCATGCAAGACTAGCAAAATATTTCTAATGCATAGTAGAAAACATAGGGATAAAAATATCATGAAGCACCACTTGCCTTGGTAGTTTGGAGAGTAGCTACACTCCTCACAATCACAATCACTATTGGCACCAAAATCTACACATAAAATCATTGCAACAAACATACAAAATAAATACAAGAAAAAATATATGGATGCATGCAATATGATATGTGATGATTTTCTAAACTCAACAAGACAAGTGCACAGTAATGGTTCATAAACAAGTTCAAAAACTTGCCAAACAACATTTATTTAAACACTAAAACATTTCTCAAATAATTAATATACACAAAATAGGCCTACACATGTTTCTGTAATTAAAACCATTTTAACAGAAGCAAAACATTAAAACATTGCATATTTGGAAAGGGCTTTCTCTCCTGATTCCATTGATATAAAATTCATCAAATTTGGACGTGGGAATCAAAAGTTATGATTAAAACAAAATCAAACATCTAATAGATTCAAATTCTGATTTTAAATCTAACTAGCAGACACGCGTCATGTTCCTATTGGCTGGTACCGGTTCGGGCGGATCGACCAACGAGAGCCACACGATTTAAGTGAAGATGCACGGCCAGATCTAGCGCGTACCTCTTCGACCCAGATCTAATCCTACTCGTTAGATCTAAATCCTACGGCCCTAATCTAATTGACCACAGACGGGCGGCGCTAGCGGCGGCGACTGGCGGCGGCGTCTTTGTCAGAGCTGCTACCGGCGTTCTAGGTCACGCGGGAGAGGGATAAGGGGCTTACCAAGCTCGCCGTGTGTTGCTGATGCTCAAGGTGGCGATGGCTGGTCAAGGGGCGCGTTGTAGTGGCCTAGGGAGCTCGTCGGAGTTGCTGGCGGCGTCAGATGCTTGCTGTCAAAGACGAAGGCGACGCTCTTGGATGCGAAGATACAAACGAAGAGTGTCAGCAGATGTGCTAGGTGCAGGCAAACATGTTCGTGTGATTCAGAGACGGAGGGGAACACGAGGCTCACCGAATTTTGTTGCCGGAGTTGGAGACGTCGTCGGGAACCTGCAGTGCTTGACGAAGTCGACGACCTGGGGTAGTATAGGATGAACTAGAGGTGTCAGTAGGAGCGCAAGGAGGTTGCGAAGCTGTTCGTATGAACCAGAGAGGAAGGGGCGCACGGAGCTCACCAGGATTGGTCGCCGGAGTGGGCTCTGTCTCCGGCGGTGCAAGGGCGATTATGGGCAGCCTGGGGGCGCTCTGTGCTCGGGGTCTGGGGGAAAATGGAGAGGGGGCAGAGGGGGTTTAAGTAGCATGGTCGCGAGCGTGATTTACTCCGACATTGATCGTGAATTGACGCCGCGAATCAATACAGAGAACGGCCGGCGTAATTTGGGGATTGAGCTGGTCGCTGGGTGGAGACGATGACGCCGTGTGGGCCGCGGTTGTCAGCGAGAGAAGGAGAGAGGAGGTGGGGTCCTTGCGTCAGCGACTCTGGGGGTGTGTCTGCGGGTGAGAGAGAGAGAGAAGGGGAAACCCGGGTGGGCTTAGTGGGCTGATTCTTTTGTTGGGCTAGAAAGGTGGCGCCGGCCCTTTTCTATTTCTTTTCTCCTTTTTCTGTTTGCAATTTCAGGAATCAAATTCAAATGATTTCAAAAGCTGTTTGAATTCAAATCTTTTCAGGATTTTTGTAGAGTGTAACACTCACAATTATGGGCACAAAACCAAGTGGTCACTTTGAATTGGCCTGGTCACTTGGAATAAAACAAAATAAGCAGTGACATAGCCCTAGTTTTAAATAGGTTTTGAAATTGGTTTTCAAATCATATTTGTTTTGAAACTTTGGTTTAAATCCTAGCAATCTAGCAATACAATCTGAGAGCAATAAGACAACTAGGTTTGGTTCAAAGAGCAACAATCTCTCATTGGAGAGTAGCATTTGCTTTAAATGCTGATCACATAAAATAATGAGCTCATATGCTCCTGTTTTTGAATTGGTTTGTTTGAAATGAACTCTACATGATCATGGATGCATGAATAATATGCATGAGTTTGAAACATGATTTTAGGGATGTTACAAATAGGTACTCCACTTTTGTCTTGCTTCGCTTAGCTTCTCACTGAAGAAAGCAATGGGTTTTCGTTCTTGTGATAGAATAGCCCAATGCCTACTCCACTTGCATCGCATTCTAGCTCAAATGTCTTAGTAAAATCAGGTAGTACCAAGACGGGAGCTTGTGAAAGCCTTTCCTTTATCTCCTTGAAACTAGCTTCAGTGGATTCATTCCATTGAAATTTTCCTTTCTTCAAGCATTCAGTGATTGGTGCCATAATGGTACTAAATTTTTTCACAAACTGCCTATAGAAAGTTGCAAGACCATGAAAACTTCTCACCTCTGAAATAGTTTTTGGAGTTGGCCATTGCTTCAACTTTAGAGTCATCAACATGGATGCCCTTACTTGTGATGACAAACCCCAAGAAAAGAAGTCATGTTTGAAGGAAAACACATTTCCTCAAGTTGACATAAAGTTCATTTTCCTTTAGTACCCATAGCACCTCACGAATGTGACCCAAGTGTTCATCTTCTTCCTTGCTATATATCAGGATGTCATCAAAATAAACCACAACACAGTGGGATAAGAAGGGTCTAAGTACCTGGTTCATCAAGTGCATAAAGGTACTTGGCACATTTGAGAGTCCAAATAGCATGACCAACCATTCAAACAACCCTTCCTTTGTCTTGAAAGCTGTTTTCCATTCATCCCCAGGTCTGATGCGAATTTGATGATATCCGCTTTTTAAATCTAGCTTTGTGAACACCCTAGCACCAGTGAGCTGATCTAACATATCATCTAGACGGGGAATAGGGAATCTGTACCTTATGTTGGTCTTGTTGATAGCTCTACTATCCGTACACATGCTCCAAGATCCATCTTTCTTTGGCGTGATAAAAGATAGTACAACACATGGAATAATACTTTCTCGTATGTGTCCTTTCTGCAATAACTCATCCACCTTTTCCTTTAGTATATCATGCTCTTTTGGGATCATTCAACAGTGTGGAAGATTAGGAAGACTTGCTCCTGGGATCAAGTCACTTCGATGTTGTATTCCCCTCATTTGCGGTAGGCCTTATGGTTCTCCAAGAATGCTTTGAAATTCAGCTAGTAGGCCATGTACCTTTGCTGGAATTTCAACTGCCGGTTCCTCTTCACCTTTAACAATTAGTGCAACACACATATCTGCCTCCTTCAAGTCTGCCATAAACTCCTTAGAGGTGTGGGAGATAGTTAACATGTTTTTCCCCTCCTCCTTAGAGGCATCACCATTTGATTGGTTTGGTAGGATGATGATCTTTCTCCTGTTCCAAGTGAAGGAGTAAGAATTTTCTTTTCCTCTGCATGTCGTATCCACATCAAACTGCCAAGGTCTTCCTATAAGAACATGGCTTGCATCCATATCAACAACATCACGCATCACATTTGAGCAGTAGTACTTACCCAAAGAGAGTGGCAAGTTGCATTGTTTGGTGACCCTCATATTCACCCCTTTCTTGATCCACCCAATAGTGTAGGGACTTGGATGGTCATGTGTCTCAAGCTTTAAATGGTTCACCAAATTCTGAGAGATAAGGTTCTCAAAGCTGCAACTGTCAATCACTAGTTTACATACCTTGCCATTCACCGTGCATTTTCTCTCAAATATCTTCTTTCGTTGTGTGTTGTCGGGTTGTGGTGTTGAGCACAACAGACGCTAAATCACGCACTTCTTCACCCTCTTCTTCACAAACATCTTGTCCTTCTATTTCCTCGGATTCATATTCTTCTTCATCTTCACGATCATGGATTGCCGTGTTAACAAATTTCCTCAATGGACATTTGCTAGATACATGTCCATCTTCACCGCATTTATAGCATTTTATCCTTGTCTTTGCCTTACTCTTGCCTCCATCTTGCTTTGGGGCAGGTTGCTTAGCCTTGGGTTGGGTGATCTTCTCTTCCACCCTGTGGGAATGACTCCTAGTTGAACCTTCTGTATGAGAGTATGGGGCCTTACTTGCTTTCCTTGTCTTCACCAACCTCTCGGCCTTTATGGCTAGAGATTGTGCTTGGTCAATGGACCAAATCTGTTCCATCCCCAAATGATCTTCGATAATGTCATTGGGAGCATTGATGTATCTTGCAACTTTTTGATCTTCAGTTTCAACGAGGTTGCAACTCACTTGTAGCCTTAGAAACTCTTCCGTGTACTCTGAAACAGTCCTATTTCCTTGAACACAATTCTGAAACTGAATGAATAGGATCTGATCATAATCTGCGGGCAAAAATCTCCCTTTCAAAAGATTCTTCATTTGTCGCCAAGATCTCACACACGGTTCTCCTCTTAATCAGTGGTCTTCTTGAAGGCGTTGCCACCATGCACTAGCTCCTCCTTTCTGCTTGTATGCGACCAAAGAAACTCTACGGTCTTTCGGAATATTCATGACCTCAAAGAAAGTCTCGACCTCATAAAACCAATCAAGGCACCCTTCAATATCAACATTTCCATTGAAAGTGGGGATTTCATCTTTCACCTTGTACGTATCTCTTTCATATGTAGAGTTGGGTACTCTCGGGTATGTATAGAGATCAGGTTCCTCAAGGTCATCATCATATTCTTCCTCTTTAGAAGCTTCCGTATAAGTTGCCCTTCTCGAGGTATGTTGATATGTGTGTCATCGGGGAATTTGGGATTGAAGATGGCATCCTCTTCTTTGTTGTTGAACATATTTTCTCTCCTTTGATGAATCTTCTTCATCGACAGTAGGAGGAACACCCCTTTTTATCATCTCAACGAGCTGATTGAACCTCCGGTTAAGATCTTCACGTAGCTCTTGGATTTGTTGTTCTACAACATCAACTCTCTTTCCCAAATCCTCCATTGCTTGCTGCATCTTGATCTCAATGAGAGAACTAGCAGCTAGAACGGAACAACAGGGATCTGATACCACATGATGCAGCACAAGGGTTGGGGAGGAACAACTCCACCTTGCTGTTATAATAATGACAACACAAATGTTGAAGGAACCACTCCAACGTGTTGTGCTAGATATCGCTCTAGGGGTGTGATCTAGATATCGCTCAAGTGATGGGGCTATCAAGAGTTCAATCTAAAACATTTAACACACAAGATCTAGTCCAATATCTTAAAACATGAACAAAAATTTCTTTATTGATAGGTGAAGGTTACATAGTTTGGTCCCTAGATAGAGGATTGCTCCTCTATTTATAGGCTACATAAGCCTTCACTACTTAGTTCTACTTGTAGCTGTAACATTCTAGAGAACACTATTTAAAGCTAATAAATAATACAAGAAACATGACTACAACACATAGCTAGAACACTCTAAAAACTGCTACAATACATATGAGTAAACTACCAAATTATGTAGAATAGGGTAGAACTCTGTAGAAGTCAGTATTGTACTTGACTTTTGCTTTATTTTCTTGTTTTATTTTCCCTATTGTTCTCCATCAGTTATGCTAAACTTGTAACTCAAATATCTTCCTTTATGATCCAATCATAAACTCTTTATTTTCTTGTTACAATGATTTTACACTTCATCTTGAAAATCTTTGAAAATTTTCAAATATTTCACACTTCATCCTCATTAAGTAAATATACACATGTATTCACTCAAAATTCCAGAGAAATCATATGAAGTTGAAATCCATCGCTCATGACTACACATAATGCATTACATACATCAATATGTACAAATTCCAATAAGTTAGTCGTTCGTTCTTCTTTGGCCTTTGAACGAAGTTTCAATTATCTCCAGGAAAGTCTCACAAGCGTCATTGGATCAAAATCAAAAGAATCCAAAATTCCATCAACATGGAGTTTCTACATGTTTTCTTTACAATATAATTTAAATGGTGATGCCAATTTTTAAATGATCTTTCAATCATTTCCTTTCGGCATTTGTAGCATTAGTTTTATGGACATGATTTCTCCAACCAGATTTTTAAATCATCCATATTTGATGGAATACGGTAATTATTTGAACAAACCTTTTGTTCTCATAATGCCTGATCAAAATAACTATTATTGAAACATATCTTGAAGGAAAGCTTTGATGTCAACGAGAAATATAACAACACTTTGTTTATTTTTTATGAATATCATCACATATTCTCTTGCTAGTTACTTAGGCCATTGCAGTTCATGAACTGTGTTGTCCTTCATGACATTCACAGTGTGAGGACCGGAACTTAACTTCTAGACCCCCTTGTGTTTATTCGTCAATCCCAAGATCAACGTTGACGACACAGCGAAATGTATATCATTGCAGACATACAAAATAGTAATTTATTACAAAGTCTGAATAACAACATAGTGAAATGTCTAGTGACATTTATTACATCCAGAAACACAGCGGAAATATAAAATGCGTAGCGACTCCATCTCAGCCATAGGCAGTCGATGTAGTCCACGAGACCTCACTCATCAACGTCATCGTAGTAATCATAGTCATCTCCTTCTCCATAGTAATCTGAATTATCAACAAAAGTATTGCCATGAGTACATGACGTACTCAACATACCCCTTATGCAAAACCTATAATATCTACATGTGGCTTTATGTGGAGGTTATATGGTTCTTTTGCATAAAGCCAATTTTATTTGCAATATGGTAATAGTTTTGATGAAAGCAGTTTTTGACGAAAACATGTTTATCATCATTGTGGTAATTCTCAATAGTGTGATTGTCCACGACAACTCACACAGTTCACAGATTCCGGGATAAGGATAGGGGCAAAGAGGAAAGTAGCAAGACAGGTTCCCGTATGTCAAGAAAGATTCATGTGTCGTCCATGACCGTGGACACGGCTATTCGAATAGTTTAAACTCTGCAGAGGTTGTACACTTTTCCCACACGACACAATCCCGTCTTGACGCCCACCATCCGTCGCTGGTTTAATACACACCAATTGGTGTACCGGCAGATGGATTGTGACAAGGTCTTTTAGTTAGATCCCCCAAAGATATGACATGCCCACCGGGTATGGCGCACGGAACTGAGAGTATGTCCCCAAACCGGTCCCCCCATCTGTGCCGAAGGTTCTCCCGCAGGCAGACACCTCATCAGCGGTACGGTGACATCAACACCTAAGGTTGACTAACTTACTTGACCAAGCCAGTGCCCATTATAGCATATGGTTGTACGGTTGGTCACAATCTTCAAATTCAAGACTTATTAGGACCTCATGCAGCACGGACGACGGATTGCCCCCTCCAACTAGTGAAGGGCAGCCAATCGCTCCTTCCTTTGATCCAGCTGTCGCCCGCGCCAGTGTTTAGACGGTAAGTTTCACCCAGAGTAGAATAGAGTAGAGGAAGCAACAACAGCTAGCTCAGCGAGCTCATCAAGGTTTAAAAGGGTATATGTGACCCGAGGGTCATCCAATTCCTCCGAAGAGGGGAGATCAAGGATCCTACTTATTATTAAGCATGGCTAAGCAATTCTACTCTAATAAGACTACTATATAGTATCTGCTCAGGGTATTGTATGGCGACAGGTGTATCAAGGTATGTGTGTAACCAAAATAGCATATATTTGTAAAACAATAAAATATAATGCACTTTATAAAGCTGGGATAAGACATGGTAAGGGGCATGCCTTCGTTGTCGTTGAAGTGTTCTTCCCCAAAATCTTGATTCTGCTCGAACCCGTCACTCCCTACGCGTCATAACGGTGAACCACCGATAAATACACATTTCAAATAACCACAAATAAGATCCAAATATAAAGATCCAATAAAAAGAGCCAAATATGCTTGCGAGGTTTGGACGGTTCGATATAAGGGTCGATCTACCGTTCTCGATTAATAAAATAAGTTTATGAAGAATAATATGTTTCTTTGAAATATCCACGTCGCATAAACAAAAAATATGTCATGCACAAATAGACTATATGCTAGCTATTCATACAGTAAACACACAAGTGATAAAGGTACACAAAAAGCTATTGACCATACACGCATAAAATGCTAGATCATACATTAAGCATACATGTGTATATAAATCATACAAAAGCTACTGTGATCCACACATGCAATGAGGGAGCACATCTAGAATAGATAAAAGAACAATAACATGACTCTATAATCAGCTAGCAAAGCTACAGTATCCGAAGCACAATATACTAATATAGCATAATAGGCTACCAATGCAATAACATGACCACTAATAAACTTAATCCAACTTATACATATGTAGTCGAAATAATAATAATAATAAAATATAAGAGAAACATGCGAGACTGTTTTAAAAAAAACATAGTATATGGAGAGCACGACAAAACAATATACCAACTAAATAAAATATTACTAAACGTAGAAGTTGTAACATCTACTAGTGTAAAAAACAAAACTACATGCTGAAATTCATGATGAGTAACAAGCCAATATAATAAATCCTATGATTACTCTACCCTGATGAACTGAATGAACAACATCACTAGTATATAAAACTACATGTCGTTCGTACACTACCAAACCAAAAACACTTGAGCAAATTTTATCAATTGTGCTCTATTACAATCAAACTAGATGACCAAACATACTCACTAGCTAGCGGAAACAGAACATCGACACAACAGTGTGTACACGTACATGATCGCGTGCATAGCAAAGTACTGAAGCAAACACTTTCTAAAACAGATTGATAGTGACAAATCTACTCACAACTAACAATACTACCGGCTTCCTAATGTTGTTTGACACGTTTCATAGGTTGGGATCAAGGTCAAAAGGCATGTCCTTGATGGTCTAATCTGCTCATGTCATCGGACGGCATTCGGTTCACCGGCACCGCCGTAAACTATAAAACTACGGCGGAAAAACATGTCTAGGAGGTAGGCATATGTGCCGATAGGAGGTGGGTGCAAGGATTTGTGCCGAAGCTCACCGAATACGACACGGTCGTCGGACGAAGATGATGAACTGGGATGAATGTAGGCGAAGTGCGTCTCCGGCGACCAGCGACTTGTCCTTCTAGTCTAACGAATCTGCCCTGCTTCTCCTCTCAGTCGTGGTGCAGCAGTTCGTCCCACTCTCACCCTCTCCTTGCCGGAGCTGCCGGAAGTGTGGCCGGCGTTCAGTGCGGCGACCAGCGAGCTCTCCAAAAGAACTAGAATAGGATCCAAGCTCCGATGATGGTGTGGAATGGCAGGAGAGGACGCCAGGAGGTGTATGTGGCTTAATATTTGGTCGTGTGAGAAATGGTATCAGTTTCTGGTGAGTTATGGTGATTAACGCTGGCGTTTCTTGTCTGGCTGGTTAATTGCCCGTCCGTGCGTCCGAGGAAAAAAAGAAGAGAGACGTTTTAGCAACGGCATGCAAGGATTTGATACCTCGTATGGTCCATCCCACTATGTAGTTATATGGCTTTGCATGTGCGTGCACGGAGACAAAGGTGAAGCAAAGTTTCAGCTGATTGAAGTACTGGCACGGACAGTTCACTCAATCACTCAATCAATCTAGTATATTGTGTAACTTGCTAGTATAGTACGGACATACGGCTGACTTATTTAGAGGATGTAAGAAAAAGAAAAGAAAAACGAGAAGAGGAGTACGATCGAGTGTAAATACAGGAAAGAGCAAGCCAAAGAAATGGCATGCATGTCATCTGCATATCATTGCATGCAGATGTGCATTTATATAGAAAAAAGTCCAAAAAGATTTTTGTGAAGAACCAATCAAAATCAAATTGATAAATTAAAAGTAACTCTAAATAACAATACTTCAAGTAACTTTGAGAATTTAATCTCCTTCCTTTATACGCAAGATTAATTTCAAAACATTTGGAATTAATTTTCAACAACTCTAAATAAAATATTTATTTTTATTTGACCGTATTGGAACATCCTTTGATAAAAAAAATCAACCATAAAAATTAGGATGCTACACACAGCAACCAATTCGGTATACAATACCCAAGAACCACATTGTTCAACAAGCAAAGAATACAACCATAATATGTATATCATCTATATACCTAAGCTGGACACTTCTAGTCTTATATTTTCTGCAAAATATTTATGAGATTCTCTTTGATCATTTCCTTTCCCTTTTAAAATAATTTATCAACATCAACCAATGGCGCCATACACACGATACATAGTCCAAAACATGTATAGTCAAATACTAATACCTTTGGACTTGCACTTTGAAGTAGATCATCATCATCAAATGTTTGGTGTTCTTTTAAAATCCATTCTTTAGTAATCTTTTAGTGTAGTAAATATTTTACCTACAACTTCTATTCATCCTTATCATGACACCTTTCATGATCAAGCTACCATCAATTATTAAGGCGAATCGCAAGTATAATATTGCTTTCCAAATCCTCTTCATAGGATTAGGACGACTAGCATATCCAACCTTTGTAAATTCTCATCAAATATAAGAACATATGTTTTGCTGAATTATACTCTATCATGTTGAAACCAACACATTATTTTTGATATCACAATATCTTCCACATATGATGGTTTCTCAAACATTTCTTTCAGCTCCTAGATAACCTTGATATTAAAGAAAAATCTTTTGAATATCAAGAATCATGGATGCAAACATGATACTTTAGACACTAACACTGGAATTGTTACTTTTGATTTAATACCAATTATTAAACTTCACGGAGTAAACGGAGTTTCCTGAAAGTTTGCAATAGGACTTTTAAACTTTAGATTGATACTCAAAATAATGCGATACCAGTTCATAAAGTAACTATCCAGATTCAATAGTTCTATTATCACAATTATAACTAATAATAAGGTGGTGAACGGATGCCAATGACTACAACAATTATGCAAATTCACTTTGATTTAATTTATGATAAATTGTGTTCAACTCTAGTCATATTACTATTTGAACTCCCACTCAAAACAAAATCCCTCATGAGATGCTAGGAAACGACGAGTCTTAGCATCGGTGCCTACTAAGGATGAACACTTTATTACATGATATTTAGTGAGAGGGATTGATGGATGTGAAATATATCCATCCATGTTCGCATTTAAACTAAATATTATTCATATATTTGATAAAATATTTCTCTAAAACCTGCCAATAATGCCTAATGATCAAAGGGGTATGCAATCCTTTCTTGATATTTTTGCCTGCGCAGATAATGATGTATTATGATGGGAATTACTACATAAATGCCAAATATATGAGATTTCCAACATGTCAAAGAAACCAGGAGCCGTGAAGAGGTTACTACAAGATTAACGACCAACTATATGTCCCGTCGCCGTATAGTTGCTGCCATATAGTTTGCACCGACCATATTAGGTCAAACAGAACAACTTTCGTGAAGGTACCCCTATATAAAGAGGCTTCAGGCAACGAGAAACAAGCCCCCGACTCCACAATCTCGCTTATTTCACCCTAAACTCTCCATGCCGCCACGCTGGAGGAATAGATCTAGATCTAAACCTCTAAACCTTTCCCCACCACCATAGCCGTCTTACACCACTTGTAATAGTATATCTCACTCCTTGTCCTAAGGGCTTTGGCCAAGCCATGTAGCTTTTGTGCATGTCATTTATCATAGATGGGATCATGTATTAGTTTGTATGACATGATGATTGTAGTACCCTCTCTTGCCTCAATCTAAGGACTTGCCAGGTACCCAAGACCCCAAAGATTGATCTAGGTAAAGGGAGTGCGAGTAACGACTGATCTGCAGGATAGGAACCCCAGTGACAGAAAGGGTAGTATGACTGTATGTGAGGAACTTACTTGGGATTAACTGTGACATCACTATGCACTCTTTCTTCTATGGATGATACTAGTA
The DNA here is from genome assembly GCA_916181665.1 of Avena sativa. NCBI lineage: Eukaryota > Viridiplantae > Streptophyta > Magnoliopsida > Poales > Poaceae > Avena > Avena sativa. The sequence continues at coordinate 185,950,237 of OV702293.1, read as the reverse complement.
GGTTATTACCATAAACGGTTGCGGAGGCGATAACAATTATGGATGCACTGCCCACATATAAGTATCTTTCTCTAACAATTACATGAGTAATTTATTATTATCTATTATTCACATAAGATCTTTTGCACAACTACTGGTGAAAATCGAAGACCCTAGTCCCTGTCTCTCTCCATCATCAACAACAACAAGATCGCAAACACTTGGTCCGGTGAAAACGCAATAGGAATTCTAAAACTCTCGAATGTCCATTTAAGTAATCTCACTTTGCTTTCTGCTATCCGAGGATTCGATAAACCTAGGTATACTAGGGAAAAAGAGCTATACTATATTCGTAATCTGGATCGAAGGTATCAACCCCTTTTTTGGCGCCATTGCCGAGGAAGCAATAGCTACCCTGGTGATGTTAGTATGAACCTTGCTAGTTTTAATTCTCATTTTTAATTTTGTTAGTTTGCTTTTAGTTTTTACTTGAAAAACCAAAAAAAAATAGTTAGTCTTTTAATTCTTGCTTTATCATCACTAGTACTTGTTTAAGAAAATCCAAAAACATAGGAAGTATGGTTGAAAAGAAACTTGGGGAGTTTGCAACTCCTAAGAATTATTATTTACGTACTCCTATTACTCAGCCGACAATTGCTGCGGAAGATTATGAAATTAAACCCCACTATTTAAGTTTGGTTCAACATAATCAATTTGGAGGCTCTGCCGTAGAAGATGCAGGTATGCACTTAAATACTTTCATTGAAATATGTGATATGATGCGTATTAAAGATGTTGACCCCGATGCGGTCAAGTTGTGTTTATTTCCTTTCTTTCTTAGAGGAAGAGCAAAATAATGGTTGTTACCTTTTCCTAGAAATACTATTGCATCATGGGTGAAATGTACTTTTTTATTTATGACTAAATTCTTTCCATCTGCAAAGACTATACAACTCAGATCTAATATTACTGGTTTTAGACAGGAAGAGCGTGAGCCACTAGCGCTTGCATGGGAGAGACTGAAAGAATGCATGAGAAAATGTCCCAGCCATGGGATGGAAGATTGGTTAATTCTACATTTATTTTATAATGCTCTTAACCCTGTTTCTAAGTCTATGCTATATATTGCAGCTGGAGGAACATTTATGGGTAAACTACCGAAGCAAAGTAGCTGCTAGACAATATGCAAGACAACCATGCGCAATGGAATGTGAAAAGATCAAACACAAAGAAGGTGAAAGCCGTCACACCTCAACAGAATGAAGAACTCAATGCTAAGTTGGATGAGCTCATATTAGCCGTTAAAGGTAAGAAAACCCCGGTAAGATCTACTCCCGAACCAACTATTGAAGAAGTAGACTTCATAGCTCGTAATGATTATAACCCTGCTTGGAAGAAGAATTATAATCCAAACTTTCAGAAATATTATTCTAGTCCAACAGGTAGCTCTAATAATAATATGGCATCAAGTAATACTAGTATCCAAGAAACTCTTAAAGCTTTTATGTACTCACAAAGTGAGCAAAACAATATTCTATTCAAAATTACGGAGAATCATGATGCTATCCTTGGTAAATTATCCAACCAAGCTGTTAGTTCGAGAAGTGATATGCAGGACCTGCAAGAAAGAACAAGGATCTTGAGGCACAGCTAGGTAAGATAACCGAGAGTAAAACTCTCATTCTAGCTAAGTTTGCAGGTAAAGCTGAGCCCAATCCAGTGAAAGACCTCAAGATGATAAGAATCCAAAGGGAGGAGCCCGAGGAACTTGATTATAGCAATGCCCCTTCACCAAACTACACAGTTGAAGATCTTATAAAAGGATCAATGTCAAGATTCCGGTAAGTGAAGGAAATGAGGAAGCCATGTATCAATACATCATTAACCAGGTATCAATAAAGGTACGTGAGCTTGAAGAAGAATATAAGAAAATAGCTGAAAAATTGCCTATTAAGCTAGATGATATATTTGAGCCTACCATTAAGATTAAAATTGGGACTGATGAAATAGCTGCACTATGTGATATAGGTGTAAGTGTTTCAACAATTCCAAAGAGTCTTTTTTACAAGTTAAATCTTGGATCTTTTGAAATTACCGAACTAAAATTACATCTAGAAGATTCTACCTATAAACAAGCAGTAAGCATTAAGGAAAATACTTTAGTATACATTAAAGGCTGTCTTGCTCTTATTGATTTTATTATTGTTGACATGCCTGAAGATGCTACTGCCCCTATTCTATTAGGTCGTCTTTTATTAAGAACTATTAAGGCTTTAATCAATTTTCATGAAGGGAACGTGAATCTCCAATTGCCTTCGCGGGATCCTTTTGTTATTCATTTCCCTAGGAAAAAGAAAGTCAAACAAGATGATAAGGAGGCCATCACTTTGAAGTCCAATTACTTTGGAGTGGGTGTTGACTCATATGACCTAAGTAAGCAATATCAAGGTCAAGCTATTGACCATAAAAGAGCGCTGCATGGGAGGCAACCCATGTGAAATAAAGGTTTGAGTTAAGTTTTTAAGTTTTAGTTTAAGTTTTATATAGAATAAAGAGTGCTAGAAAACTCCAGTGAGAAGAAGAGATTCAGCGGTACAAAAAATTCCGGTTTTATATATGCCATAGTTGGTCAAAATTTTAGTCTATCTTTTTTCTGACAAAACAAGGTGTTTCGCTAAATTTTAGTCTAAAAAGTAATCCTCAAAGAAATAGAATTGTTTTGATGTGTACAGAAAGGTTAACGACCAATTCCCGCCATACAGTTGCGGCCGTATAACTATGTTACCCATCGACAAATTTTCATCCCAGGATACATAAGGTTTGATGACCAAATATAAAGCCGGAACAAAAGTTCTGGCCGTATAATTGTCGTCATATAGTTACAGCCACCAAGAAGAAACCCTAGAAACCCTAAAATTTTGCCATCAAACAAACTATATGGCTGGAACAGTTTGTCCCTGCCGTATAGTTGCCGCCGTCCGACCAGTTAAACACTCGGGGAGGTACCCAAAACATCAAAAACACAATCCTTTTTCTCTCTTATACCTCCAAACTCTCTCAAAAACTGAAGGGATCTTCACCTGTGCTCAATTTTGTTCGAATTCCTCGCACACAAGTGATCTTCGGTTTGGTTCTCCTTCGATCCTCCAATTACTTTTTGCAAATTCATCTCTAATCTATTATCATTTTCAATCTAGGGTGAGACTTGTTTTGAACTATTTGCCATGATTATCTTGCCTAGATTATTATGTTGTGGAGATTCTTTAGTGTTCTATGATGACGATTATGCTATGACTAATATTGTTGGATCAAAAAGTTTTATATTTGTCTCTGTTATATGTTTTTAGAAGATGAACATGAGGAGCCAGACACGTTCTCTTACCGCTGCTAGTTCTTCTCGGGCTGCAGCTCAGGAACGCATGGGGATTCGATCCAAGAATGAAGCCCACCGTGATTGTTTTGACAGGATAATAAACCGAGAAGTCAAGGCAACCAAGTGGGCTTGCCCCATCACTTTGAACCAACTCGGTATTTCTGATGACTTTAATTTACTTTGCAATAGAGATGGCATGCAAACCTTTGAATTCCATGATGCACCAACCTATCGCCGGTTAACCATTGAATTTCTTAGCTCTTTGCAAAGCACCGTTAAGACATGGCATGGGGAAGATAATATTTTTTTCCGACTCAGGAACAATAACTATTCTTTAACACTTGATGAATGGTGCAATTGTTTTGGTTTACCCAACAATGATCACAATGCTCTACGCGCAGCTTTTACTGACATGGAACCTTCCCCTAAATACTATTATAATAGAATGAGCTTTACCTCTAGAGTCAGTAAGGGGAAGAATATTCAATATCCTGCTATTCACTATTTGTTCTATGTTATTGCTAACACCTTGCAGGCGTGCAATGAGTTTACAAGACTCAATGAGGAGGACATCTTAGTCCTTGCAAAAGCTGCTTTCAACTATGACAATTTGTCACTTCACTTGGGCGCAATTCTTGTGCGCTACTTGGAGTACCAATCCCACCAAAGCCAAGGACCAATCACTTGTGGAGGCGTCATCACCGTACTTTCCAATGCATTGGGTATCAACCTAGGTGAGTGTAGCATCCCAATTGTCTAACAATTGTAATGCTACTTGGTCTAGTAATATAATGGCTACTTCAAATATATAATTGTTGCATCATCATTATATCATGCTCATGTCATCATGCCACCTTGCATTTGAGCATCATACAAAACCCCTTTTGATTTGGTTCTTCTCTCATATGCATTGTTAAGTGTTTTTGCCTTTTGATATTGTATTTGGTTCTTGATATATTGTTTCAATGCCCAAGTTGAGTTGGGGGCATATCTCTTTTAACTCCACCACCTTTTCTTTCACCACCTTATAATTCCACCATCCAACTAAATATGAGCTTGGCATTTACTGGTTTACTTCTAGCTCCTGTGGGTTGGGATGGATCCAATCCTTTGCCACATGCTCTCATCTTGGCATCATGTTGTTTTCACAATATTGATATATGAGAGCCACATGGCCACCTTTGCATGCCTTGTGAGTGGAACCTTTTCCTAGCTTCCATAGGTGTGGTTTGGGGTTATCATCATGTTGGGGTATTTTTGAGGGCTTGTTAAAATACCTAGTGGCATATACACACTAGCAAGCCCCAAATATAATCCAATGTGATCATCTCCATATACTCCACTTGGAATTATTTCTAAATTCCTTTGCTTGTGCCTTAGTCCAATTTTGGGGATGCATCATAATAATGCCATGTATTAATATTGTCTTCACAAGAATCAACATGGCATTGAATAGTTGCATGGGCCATGCAAGTACATCTTTTGCTTGTCTTTTGGTTTTTACTTGTTTTGGATGGATCATGCCATCTCTCATCTATCTCTCCCTCCTTTTAGCTTGGTCTTAATTTGATCGTGCTTGCACCACCTCCCCCTCTTTTCTTGTTTTGTTTTGGTTTGATCTTAGTTGTTCTCGGCTTGACCTTGTCCTAGAAAAACCACTCCATCTCTCTCTCTCTTTAGTCCCTAGACCATCATCTACCCTTCATCACCATACCCATACCCCCTCTCCTAAACCCTAATCTACACCTAAGCTAAACCACACCCTAAGTACACCCCCCTCTTTCCCTCCTTCCTCTAGCCGAGCCACCCCACCATGACCTACCCGTGTTGGCCCCACTTGGCCACCCTGCCACCTAGCTACCCCACCCCAAACCCTAGCTAACCCAAGTCCCAACCCGAGCCTAGCTCCTAACCTAGCTCTACCCGAGGCCACCACCTCCCCCTCTCCTTTCTCTCTGCCACAAAGGGGCACCCGAGTCTGCCCTGTCCTTGGCCTCGCCCCTGGTCCCACCTGGAAGCCTCACCACCGGCCAGCTACCCCCTGCCTGCCTGCCCTGCCGACCGAGCACGTGAGAGAGGAGGAAAGGTGGCCGAGCCACCTTTTCCTCTACCTGCTCCCCACGGCACCCCATCTCCCTCTCCGTCCCTATCCCCCTCTCTGCCTCGCCCCTCTGCCTCTCCCAGATCCCCCCAGGCACCTGCCGCTCCTCCCCTTCCTCTCCACCACCAGCTACCCCCGACGCCGGCCACCGTCGGTCCCCTCCGTTCCCCTTACCTGCAGCCGGTGGCGAGGAGCTCTAGGTGTCGAGGAAGAACGAGGAGACGCCTAGGAGGCCGCCCGTACCCGCCGTCGAGGAGGAGGAGACCTGTACGCCGCTGTACTCCGCGAGGCCGACACGAAACCCTAGCCGGCCGTCCGTCCGCGTCATCGCCGTCTCCCTGCGCCCCAGGCCGATCCGTCCACGTCAAGCAACTCTCGGTGAGCAGACCTACCTCCCAGACAACCCCCGCTCGCCGATCTCGCCCTAGCCTCGCCGGACCGGCCGTCGAACGCCCTCCGCGCGCCGCTGCTCGCTTCTGTCTGCAGCCTCCCCGCACCACGCCAGCCTTTCTAGCTGCGTAGCCCTCTCTTGCCAGCGCCCCCGCAGCCACCGCAGCGGTCAGAGCCTCTGCGCGCGAGCCCCAGGTCCAGGGTTCGATCCCCCACCCTGCGCCGCGCACCGATCGGTCGCCAGCGACGCCGGGAAGAGAAACAGTACGGGCCCCCTTTTTGCGCATACCCCCTTCGTTTCTTTTCTGCTCAACCCGCGGTCCAGCTAGGGCCACTAGTCAGCCGCGCTAGCGCTTTTACACGAAACCCCCTGGCTTTTCTCGTTCGCAACCCGCGCTCCAGCCGCGGCCCCACCTGTCGGTCCCTGCGCACTCACCCGCTGACAGCTGGGCCGCGAAGTCTCTGGCCCACCTGTCATTCGCTTAGGCTGGGTCAGCTCGCGGTGAGGAAACCTCCTCTGTGCGCGTCTGGTCCAGTCAGCAGGGAGGCTCCACTCGTCTGTGTCCGCGGCTAGACATGGGCTGGGTGCCAAAAGTAATTCGGCAATCTGTTTCAAATTCAAATCTTTTCAATTTAATTCAAATCTAATTTAAATTCTGTTTTCCAATAACTTTTCAAATATTAATCCAAATAATACAAATAATATATGTTTTCAAATCAGAAAAATGTGAGGATTTCAAATATGCAATCCAAAATATATTTTGAACATTTAAAATTCCAAGTTTATTTAAATTACAATTAAATGCCCTTTTACCTTAATAAATTAATAACTTATGATTTATAAATCCAAATTTAACAAATAATATGTCTAAAATGATTAGCTCGACGAGACCTTTCTGTTTATGCATTCCATGGTTTGTTATGAAGCATGCATCATACAAATATAAAGTATACAGCAACTATTATGGGCATAAAATGGGGCCAAAACTAAATAAAAATGTTTATTCTTGTGTTCCACACTTCACCTATGCCATGCTACTTCCTTGCCATGCAAATTGTGCATCATTCATCATGGCATGATTGTTTGCTTGTCGCATTTTATTCATATGCTTGTGCACTTTATTTATGTTGGCCCTTGTTTGTTTGGTTCTTCTTCGAATAGACGCTGAGCAGGGGATTTATCAAGAGAACCAGGAGCACTACCCAGATCCATCACTTGCTTCAACTGAGCTGCCAGGCAAGCACTACCACCTGCTTGCATACATATAGTACCTATTGCCTCTATCTTATTCTTGCATCATTTGAGTCGCAATTGAATCCCAAGTATTGCATAGCCTTTACTTTTAAACCCCACCCAAGCTTGTTCCTCCATCCCATGAGCAATTACTACAGGAGTTGTTTGAGCCATGCGAGTCCTAGAACAGCATGTGTAGGGTATGTGAGTGTCTGATGGATAACGAGGTACCTAAACAACTTAACCTGAGTAGTAATGGGATAACTAATGAAAGTGGCATCGGTGAGCCATATTCGCTATTTGGTTTTTCAGGCTCACTTGTGTCCCGTAAGACCCCGAGTACTTAAATCCTGTTCCAAGACTATTCGCGCTATCCACATCCGGGAGGCCTTATGGACCCCCCTGAGCCAGAGCTTGATTTATTCCTATTTCTTGGGGCCACAAACTAGTTTGAGGTTTTATTTACGATCCTGTACTTATGCCATGCCTTACTGCTTTAATTTAAATTGTGCGAGGAGCACACTGTACTGTTTAGGATCGTGGCCCGATTTCGCTGTATCGACAAGCCCAGCCACACTTTCGGGTTCCCAGTCGTTTACAGCCTCCTCCACAACCTTAAGCCCGTCTCGGAGCCGGCCGGCTTCGTTGCGGGATCTACTTAAAGGGGTGGCCCCCTGAAATATTTCTGAATCCTGTAATTGCTTTGTCGTGACTGTCTCGTTGGGTTTTGATTTGGTTTTTCCGAGGCATATCGAGTGTGTGTTGCTATTTGTGCACCCCTGTAGGGTAAAACTTTCTGAAAGCCGTGTCCGCAGTTATGGGCGACTTGGAGCACAGTTTCTCGATCATAGACAAGCATAACTAAATGACCGCTTTTAATTTGACTAGACTAGGTACCTGACTAGTAAAAAGTGCAATACTCACGGAATGGATAATAAAACTGCCAACGGATGGGGGGTTGTTCGTCCGCTTCCTCGTCGGTATGCGAGGAGGAGGATGGATCTGTGGATATTACCGTTATTACTGTTATAACTGCTGTTATTAATTCACGGACATCCGTCTATCTCTGGATGGGCGGATGGTTAGCGAGTATCTATAGAATTGCTAGGGTTTATCTTTTGCTACAATTGCGTCACCCCAGGTTGTGTCCCCTTTAGAGGCATAAAGACTTGCTGAGTACCCCTAGGGTCTCACACGATAAATTATTGGTTCAGATGAACAGGTACACTCGCAAGATGGATACTAGGTGGAAGAGACGGACGATGTGGGCAACGATCATTCGATGTAGAGATTCCGGGAACGGGGATCCGTGAGATCTATGGGCGGGATGTGCTTATTTATGGGGCATCTTATGCCGATTTGCTTCTTATCCGTACTTGGATTTTGTCTTCCGCTTCCGCTTGATACTCTGTTGATTGATGTATGAGGAGATATCCTAAACTATTATATCTATTTAGGATATTTGGATCTTGCCGTATGGCGTTGCTATATTTCCTTTCTTTTTAGATGGAATGGCTCTGATGTACTATTGTATGGTGGATTGCATACATACTCATTTGTGTATGTAGTTGATCCCTTCGCCTGCCGATTACGCCGCCCGTTCTTGTCCCGATGTTTGGAAATGGTTGGGACGGCCGAAAGGTCTACCTGTGAGTGGCATTTGGGCCCCACCGTACTATTTCAACCCTTTCTGATCATCCAGGCTTGTACTAGGAGCGTAATTCACCGAGGTAGTTACAATTGGTATCAGAGCCATCCCGACCTTCAGGGTCTCAGCCAAATGGTCGTTGTCTGTATAGCAATTATTTTTGGTAGTTATGTATACTAGGGAAAAACAAAACGCGAGAGTAGGACTGCTTCCACTTTTCTTCTTACCCACCCACCCACCCTTTTCTGGTAAGGAAGTGTAACGTTTTCAATCCTCTTCTTAAAATTCAAACTAGGATTCACGTGTTCTGGGTTTCCGTAGTACCATAGGTTGTGTATCTGTGTGTGTGAGTGTGTGTGTGTGTGTAATCCCTTGTCTATCTGTTGCATCCAAGTTGTTATCTGATCGGCCTTTTGGTTATCAACTGTTGGTACATTCCATACCGACAGGCTTTTGTAAACCGACGCGATCTATCTGATTCGTTGTGTACCGACGCGATCTATCTTACTCTTTGTTATCCGACGTTATCTTCTTTGTGGTGTTCGTTTCCGTAGTTGCTAATCTTTAGGTTCGTCGTGAGAAGAAGGTGTTGAGATATGTGTTTTACTTATTCATGTGCGGAGTAATGGTTTGAGTGCGGGATGGAGTCGCGACCATACCACTACTTTTATCATTCGCTCTTGTATATTGGATTGGTAGAGTCACTAATCTTGATTCGTTAAGAGATTTTGCGCATCTATTGGTATCTTAATGCCGGAATTTGTAGAAAATTTTTCTTTGATATATTTGTGTACCACACTCCTTTTCAGTCGTGTGCGATATGCTTAATATATTCTAGGTGCTTTGAACTTTGTTGATATTTTAATATCATCTTAGTAAACTGTATCCTTTAATCTTGAGTAATTCCATCTTGGTACTATTTTGGATTATTATTATTCTCCATCATAGTACTGACTTGTGTGTTATATCAATAACAGGATGGCACCACCACGCCGTTCTGAGGAGGACATACAACCTGAACTGGGGGCAGCATTGTCAAGCATCGCCAATGCCTTGGCAGCAATGCAGCAGAACCAGCAGCGCTTTGAGGAAAGCGTCAGGAGGAACGAGTTTGTGCCGCTACCTCCACCTCCCAAGCGAGGAGACATCAAGAGCTTCCTGAAGTTCAACCCTCGCCAGTTTGATGTTTCTGATCAACCACTTGATGCTGATGATTGGTTGCGTGAGATGTCAAGGTTACTGGCAACTGCTGATGTTCCCGAGCAAGAATGGGTAAAGTGTGCTACTCACCTTCTGAAGGGAGATGCAGCTCTCTAGTGGGAGAATTACCTGAAGGCAAACTGCACTGGTTTTCAGCCTACTTGGGGACAGTTCACTGGAGCTTTCAAGGAGCAGTATCTGTCAGAAATTGTCATGGAGAGAATGAAGGAAGTGTTTCTTAACCTGAAGCAAGGCAATGATAATGTCAATACCTACATCAGGAACTTCATGAACCTTTCTCGTTATGGTGGCGATGAGATCTCTGATGATAAGAAGAAGCAAAAGAGGTTCAGGCAAGGGCTCAATGCATCGATTAAGTATGCAATCACACATGCAAGGCCGGCATCTTTTCTGGAACTTCAGCATACAGCTCTGCAGGAAGAGGCAAGTAGGCAAGTGTTTGAGGAGTCAAAGAAACACAGCCGTGATGCAGCAAGCTCTTCAGCTATGTCAGCTCCTTCTAAGCGTCGTGTCTGGGTTCCTAACACCCCACCGTCGCTCCCGGCACCACCAAGACCTTCAAGCTACGCGGCAAGGCCACCAAACTTCCTCACTGCTGCTCCCGGGGGCTACCACAACCACTACCCCGGAGCGCCTGGCGGAGTCCCTGGCTACGTTGCTCCACGTCCACGGGGTGCTTGTTACACTTGTGGAGAAACTGGGCATCCAAGCTGGAACTGTCCGATGAAGAACAAGGCTCTTCCTCCACCACCTCCAAGATCTGCGGCAAGCTCTCCTTTGGTTCGTGCACCACCACCTCGGGCTCTCAACATCAACACCAAGCCCGGGTCTACTGTTACTCGTGCCAACTGCATCAACGCCGCTCAAGCTGAGCATGCACCTGGAGTTGTGATGGGTATGCTTCCCGTTAACTCAGTTCCTGCAACAGTTTTGTTTGATTCTGGTGCATCACATTCTTTTGTGTCAACCAAGTTTGCAGATGAGAATGTGTTAGCTATGGAACCTCTCCTTAAGCAGTTAAGGGTCCTATCTCCTGGTTCAAACATGAGGGCTGCTCATATCAGCCATGGCAATCAAATTGAGATTGGTGGCTCTTCCTTCTTGGCATCCTTAATTGTTCTGGGCAATTCCGACATTGATGTCATCCTGGGCATGGATTGGTTGACAGCAAATGCAGCTGTGATTGATTGTGCTGAACGCTCGGTTTCTCTGAAGATTCCTGAAGGCCATATAGTCTATTCTCCAAGTCTGACTCCTGCTATCCAGCTTTTCTCTTTGGCGGCTCTGAATGTTGATGCTATGGAAGCTATTCAGAGTGTTGCGGTGGTCTGTGAGTTCCCAGATGTCTTTCCTGAAGAGTTGCCAGGTATGCCTCCGAATCGTGAGGTTGAGTTTGTTATTGAGCTTGAACCTGGTACCGCTCCTATCTCCAAGCGGCCTTATAAAATGGGTCCTGCTGAGTTGGCTGAACTCAAACGGCAGCTTGATGAACAAGAGAAGTTGGGTTTTATTCAGCACAGTACTTCTTCTTGGGGTAGCCCAACTCTCTTTGTGAAGAAGCGAGATCAGACTGATAGACTTTGTGTTGACTATCGGGCTCTCAATGCGAAAACCATCAAGAATAAATATCCCCTTCCGCGGATTAATGATCTCTTTGATCAGCTAGCTGGAGCTGTGGTATTCTCTAAGCTTGACTTGAGAAGTGGTTATCACCAAATCAAGATTCGCAAGGAAGATGTTCCGAAGACAGCTTTCACCACCCGCTATGGCCTGTATGAGTACACGGTCATGTCTTTCGGTCTCACCAACGCACCTGCCACCTTCTCGAGGCTCATGAACTCGGTTTTCATGGAGTATCTTGATAAGTTCGTTGTGGTCTATCTGGATGACATCCTAGTCTATTCTAAGTCAAAGGAAGAGCATGAAGAACACCTTCGGTGTGTCCTAAGCAAGCTTCGTGAGAATCGCTTGTATGCAAAGTTCTCTAAGTGTGAGTTTTGGCTGCCTCAAGTAACCTATCTTGGTCACGTCATCTCTGCCAAGGGCATTGCAGTCAATCCGGAAACTGTGAAGACAATCGTTGAATGGCTTCCTCCTGTTAATGTCAAGCAAGTGCGGAGTTTCCTTGGTTTGGCTAGTTATTGCCGTCGCTTCGTTCAGAACTTTTCGAAGATAGCGAAGCCTCTTACCGATCTCCTCAAGAAAGGCAAGAAATACCTTTGGACTCCTGCATGTCAAGCAAGCTTTGAGACACTCAAAGAGAAGCTCACTTCCACACCAGTCTTGGTTCCTCCGGATACATCCAAGCCGTTCCAGATCTTCTGTGACGCCTCTTTGCATGGATTGGGTGCGGTTCTCATGCAACAAAAACAAGTTGTTGCTTATGCCTCTCGTCAGTTGAAGACGCATGAGATCAACTATCCTACACATGACCTCGAGCTCGCAGCAGTTGTCTTTGCTTTGAAAGTATGGAGGCACTACTTGCTTGGCAACCGTTGTGAGATCTTTTCTGATCACAAGAGTTTGAAGTATATCTTTACTCAACCTGATCTCAACCTTCGGCAAAGGAGATGGATCGAAGCAATCAATGACTTCGATTTGACCATCGACTACACTCCGGGCAAAGCTAATGTCATGGCAGATGCTCTCAGCCGCAAAGCTTATGTCAACAACCTCATGATGGAAGAACAACAGCCTCTCTTGTGCGAGGAATTCCGTCAGCTCAACCTGGAAATTGTGGAACAAGGGTATCTCCTGAACCTTCTAGCAACACCTCTCTTGGAAGAAAAGGTTCGCTCTTCTTAGCTTGGTGATCCGCACACAAGAAAGATCATCTCCAGGATTCAGCTTCCAAAGTATGAGTCCTTCCATGTCGATGATCAAGGAACGCTTTTCTTTGAACACCGGATGTTTGTTCCGAACTACCCGGGTTTGAGAGAGCAAGTTCTCAAGGAGGCGCATGACTCTGTTCTTTCTATCCACCCTGGCAGCACAAAGATGTACATGGACTTGAAAACACAATATTGGTGGCCTGGTTTGAAAAGGTATTGTGCCAAGTATGTCTCGGAGTGTGATGTCTGTCGCAGAGTGAAAGCTGTTCATCAGAAACCTTCCGGTCTTCTACAGCCATTGAAACCCCCGGAATGGAAATGGGAGAAAGTAGAGATGGACTTCATCACTGGTTTTCCTAGGTCGCAGAAGGGCAACAATGCAATCTTTGTTGTCATTGACAGGCTTTCTAAAGTGGCTCACTTCTTCCCCGTCAAGGAAACCATTTCTGCAATTCAGTTGGCTGAGCTCTATATCAACAGAATTGTCTCTCTGTATGGGGTTCCTCTCGAGATCAGTTCAGACCGTGGAAGCATCTTCACTTCCAAGTTCTGGGAGAGTTTCCAAAATGCTTTGGGAACAAAGTTGAACTTCAGCACAGCTTACCACCCTCAGTCGCAAGGACAAGTTGAAAGGATCAATCAGATTCTGGAGGATATGCTTCGTGCTTGCGTCATCTCTTTTGGCATGAAGTGGGAAGAATGTCTTCCTTATGCTGAGTTCTCTTACAACAACAGCTTCCAGAAGAGTCTAAAGATGGCACCATTTGAGGCTCTCTATGGTCGCAAATGCAGAACTCCGATTGGTTGGTCGGGTGCAGGTGAAAGAATCTTGTTTGGCCCTGACATTGTGACTCAAGCGGAGGAGAAGGTTCACATCATTCTTGAAAATCTGAGGATTGCTCAAAGTCTCCAGAAGAGCAATTATGACAGGAAGCACACGGACATGGAGTATGTCCCTGGTGATCTCGTTTACCTTCGTGTCACTCCCATGAGAGGCACGCACCGCTTTGGTATCAAAGGAAAGCTGGCTCCTAGATACATCGGTCCCTTCAAAGTTCGTGGAAGAAGAGGAGTAGTTGCTTATGCTCTTGAGCTCCCGGAAAAACTCAAGGTCCATGATGTTTTCCACATCTCTCAGCTCAAGAAGTGCTTCAAGGATCCCGGTAGAACCGTGGACCATGAGCTGATCAATCTCCAAGAAGACCTATCTTATCAAGAACACCCCACAGAAATCCTTGAAGTCGCAGAAAGAAGGACTCGCAACAAGTCCATCAAGTTCTGCAAGGTGCAGTGGTCGCACCATTCCGTTGATGAAGCCACTTGGGAACGTGAAGATGATCTCCGTGCCAAGTATCCTACCCTCTTTGTGTCTTCTTCTTCATCCTAGAATCTCGAGGCGAGATTCCTGTTTAGTGGGGGAGAGTTGTAGCATCCCAATTGTCTAACAATTGTAATGCTACTTGGTCTAGTAATATAATGGCTACTTCAAATATATAATTGTTGCATCATCATTATATCATGCTCATGTCATCATGCCACCTTGCATTTGAGCATCATACAAAACCCCTTTTGATTTGGTTCTTCTCTCATATGCATTGTTAAGTGTTTTTGCCTTTTGATATTGTATTTGGTTCTTGATATATTGTTTCAATGCCCAAGTTGAGTTGGGGGCATATCTCTTTTAACTCCACCACCTTTTCTTTCACCACCTTATAATTCCACCATCCAACTAAATATGAGCTTGGCATTTACTGGTTTACTTCTAGCTCCTGTGGGTTGGGATGGATCCAATCCTTTGCCACATGCTCTCATCTTGGCATCATGTTGTTTTCACAATATTGATATATGAGAGCCACATGGCCACCTTTGCATGCCTTGTGAGTGGAACCTTTTCCTAGCTTCCATAGGTGTGGTTTGGGGTTATCATCATGTTGGGGTATTTTTGAGGGCTTGTTAAAATACCTAGTGGCATATACACACTAGCAAGCCCCAAATATAATCCAATGTGATCATCTCCATATACTCCACTTGGAATTCTTTCTAAATTCCTTTGCTTGTGCCTTAGTCCAATTTTGGGGATGCATCATAATAATGCCATGTATTAATATTGTCTTCACAAGAATCAACATGGCATTGAATAGTTGCATGGGCCATGCAAGTACATCTTTTGCTTGTCTTTTGGTTTTTACTTGTTTTGGATGGATCATGCCATCTCTCATCTATCTCTCCCTCCTTTTAGCTTGGTCTTAATTTGATCATGCTTGCACCACCTCCCCCTCTTTTCTTGTTTTGTTTTGGTTTGATCTTAGTTGTTCTCGGCTTGACCTTGTCCTAGCAAAACCACTCCATCTCTCTCTCTCTTTAGTCCCTAGACCATCATCTACCCTTCATCACCATACCCATACCCCCTCTCCTAAACCCTAATCTACACCTAAGCTAAACCACACCCTAAGTACACCCCCCTCTTTCCCTCCTTCCTCTAGCCGAGCCACCCCACCATGACCTACCCGTGTTGGCCCCACTTGGCCACCCTGCCACCTAGCTACCCCACCCCAAACCCTAGCTAACCCAAGTCCCAACCCGAGCCTAGCTCCTAACCTAGCTCTACCCGAGGCCACCACCTCCCCCTCTCCTTTCTCTCTGCCACAAAGGGGCACCCGAGTCTGCCCTGTCCTTGGCCTCGCCCCTGGTCCCACCTGGAAGCCTCACCACCGGCCAGCTACCCCCTGCCTGCCTGCCCTGCCGACCGAGCACGTGAGAGAGGAGGAAAGGTGGCCGAGCCACCTTTTCCTCTACCTGCTCCCCACGGCACCCCATCTCCCTCTCCGTCCCTATCCCCCTCTCTGCCTCGCCCCTCTGCCTCTCCCAGATCCCCCCAGGCACCTGCCGCTCCTCCCCTTCCTCTCCACCACCAGCTACCCCCGACGCCGGCCACCGTCGGTCCCCTCCGTTCCCCTTACCTACAGCCGGTGGCGAGGAGCTCTAGGTGTCGAGGAAGAACGAGGAGACGCCTAGGAGGCCGCCCGTACCCGCCGTCGAGGAGGAGGAGACCTGTACGCCGCTGTACACCGCGAGGCCGACACGAAACCCTAGCCGGCCGTCCGTCTGCGTCATCGCCGTCTCCCTGCGCCCCAGGCCGATCCGTCCATGTCAAGCAACTCTCGGTGAGCAGACCTACCTCCCAGACAACCCCCGCTCGCCAATCTCGCCCTAGCCTCGCCGGACCGGCCGTCGAACGCCCTCCGCGCGCCGCTGCTCGCTTCTGTCTGCAGCCTCCCCGCACCACGCCAGCCTTTCTAGCTGCGTAGCCCTCTCTTGCCAGCGCCCCCGCAGCCACCGCAGCGGTCAGAGCCTCTGCGCGCGAGACCCAGGTCCAGGGTTCGATCCCCCACCCTGCGCCGCGCACCGATCGGTCGCCAGCGATGCCGGGAAGAGAAACAGTACGGGCCCCCTTTTTGCGCATACCCCCTTCGTTTCTTTTCTGCTCAACCCGCGGTCCAGCTAGGCCCACTAGTCAGCCGCGCTAGCGCTTTTACAGGAAACCCCCTGGCTTTTCTCGTTCGCAACCCGCGCTCCAGCCGCGGCCCCACCTGTCGGTCCCTGCGCACTCACCCGCTGACAGCTGGGCCGCGAAGTCTCTGGCCCACCTGTCATTCGCTTAGGCTGGGTCAGCTCGCGGTGAGGAAACCTCCTCTGTGCGCGTCTGCGCGTCTGGTCCAGTCAGCAGGGAGGCCCCACTCGTCTGTGTCCGCGGCTAGACATGGGCTGGGTGCCAAAAGTAATTCGGCAATCTGTTTCAAATTCAAATCTTTTCAATTTAATTCAAATCTAATTTAAATTCTGTTTTCCAATAACTTTTCAAATATTAATCCAAATAATACAAATAATATATTTTTTCAAATCAGAAAAATGTGAGGATTTCAAATATGCAATCCAAAATATATTTTGAACATTTAAAATTCCAAGTTTATTTAAATTACAATTAAATGCCCTTTTACCTTAATAAATTAATAACTTATGATTTATAAATCCAAATTTAACAAATAATATGTCTAAAATGATTAGCTCGACGAGACCTTTCTGTTTATGCATTCCATGGTTTGTTTTGAAGCATGCATCATACAAATATAAAGTATACAGCAACTATTATGGGCATAAAATGGGGCCAAAACTAAATAAAAATGTTTATTCTTGTGTTCCACACTTCACCTATGCCATGCTACTTCCTTGCCATGCAAATTGTGCATCATTCATCATGGCATGATTGTTTGCTTGTCGCATTTTATTCATATGCTTGTGCACTTTATTTATGTTGGCCCTTATTTGTTTGGTTCTTCTTCGAATAGATGCTGAGCAGGGGATTTATCAAGAGAACCAGGAGCACTACCCAGATCCATCACTTGCTTCAACTGAGCTGCCAGGCAAGCACTACCACCTGCTTGCATACATATAGTACCTATTGCCTCTATCTTATTCTTGCATCATTTGAGTCGCGATTGCATTAAATTGAATCCCAAGTATTGCATAGCCTTTACTTTTAAACCCCACCGAAGCTTGTTCCTCCATCCCATGAGCCATTACTACAGGAGTTGTTTGAGCCATGCGAGTCGTAGAACAGCATGTGTAGGGTATGTGAGTGTCTGATGGATAACGAGGTACCTAAACAACTTAACCTGAGTAGTAATGGGATAACTAATGAAAGTGGCATCGGTGAGCCATATTCGCTATTTGGTTTTTCAGGCTCACTTGTGTCCCGTAAGACCCCGAGTACTTGAATCCTGTTCCAAGACTATTCGCGCTATCCACATCCGGGAGGCCTTATGGACCCCCCTGAGCCAGAGCTTGATTCATTCCTATTTCTTGGGGCCACAAACTAGTTTGAGGTTTTATTTACGATCCTG
Organism: Avena sativa; assembly: GCA_916181665.1. Taxonomy (NCBI): domain Eukaryota; kingdom Viridiplantae; phylum Streptophyta; class Magnoliopsida; order Poales; family Poaceae; genus Avena; species Avena sativa. The sequence goes on along the minus strand of OV702293.1, from coordinate 185,932,559 downwards.
TACTTATGCCATGCCTTACTGCTTTAATTTAAATTGTGCGAGGAGCACACTGTACTGTTTAGGATCGTGGCCCGATTTCGCTGTATCGACAAGCCCAGCCACACTTTCGGGTTCCCAGTCGTTTACAGCCGCCTCCACAACCTTAAGCCCGTCTCGGAGCCGGCCGGCTTCGTTGCGGGATCTACTTAAAGGGGTGGCCCCCTGAAATATTTCTGAATCCTGTAATTGCTTTGTCGTGACTGTCTCGTTGGGTTTTGATTTGGTTTTTCCGAGGCATATCGAGTGTGTGTTGCTATTTGTGCACCCCTGCAGGGTAAAACTTTCTGAAAGCCGTGTCCGCGGTTATGGACGACTTGGAGCACAGTTTCTCGATCATAGACAAGCATAACTAAGGTACCGCTTTTAATTTGACTAGACTAGGTACCTGACTAGTAAATAGTGCAATACTCATGGAATGGATAATAAAACTGCCAACGGATGGGGGGTTGTTCGTCCGCTTCCTCGTCGGTAAGCGAGGAGGAGGATGGATCTGTGGATATTACCGTTATTACTGTTATAACTGCTGTTATTAATTCACGGACATCCGTCTATCTCTGGATGGGCAGATGGTTAGCGAGTATCTATAGAATTGCTAGGGTTTATCTTTTGCTGCAATTGCGTCACCCCAGGTTGTGTCCCCTTTAGAGGCATAAAGACTTGCTGAGTACCCCTAGGGTCTCACACGATAAATTATTGGTTCATATGAACAGGTACACTCGCAAGATGGATACTGGGTGGAAGAGACGGACGATGTGGGCAACGATCATTCGGTGTAGAGATTCCGGGAACGGGGATCCGTGAGATCTGTAGGCGGGATGTGCTTATTTATGGGGCATCTTATGCCGATTTGCTTCTTATCCGTACTCGGATTTTGTCTTCCGCTTCCGCTTGATACTCTGTTGATTGATGTATGAGGAGATATCCTAAACTATTATATCTATTTAGGATATTTGGATCTTGCCGTATGGCGTTGCTATATTTCCTTTCTTTTTAGATGGAATGGCTCTGATGTACTATTGTATGGTGGCTTGCATACATACTCATTTGTGTATGTAGTTGATCCCTTCGCCTGCCGATTACGCCGCCCGTTCTTGTCCCGATGTTTGGAAATGGTTGGGACGGCCGAAAGGTCTACCTGTGAGTGGCATTTGGGCCCACCGTACTATTTCAACCCTTTCTGATCATCCAGGCTTGTACTAGGAGCGTAATTCACCGAGGTAGTTACAGTGAGTTACAACTGGTGCTAGGTGAGCGACGTGTTGGTTTCTCTACTTTGAGGGCTTGTGGAATGCTTACTAGGAGAGGTGGTGTTTATTATATGCATATTGCTGGAGCTGGGCGTCTATACCCCGTTCCTTTGCCTAATGGTATTTTCTCTATCGACGAAGGACATGTGCTTTATGACTTGCAGGTTAGCAACACCAACCCGATGTAACATCCCAAAAACATTGATCAATGATTATCCAATTCCAATCACCAAAATTAGGGTTAACAAAAACTTTTGTTAATTAACATCATATGAATGCATGTGTGTATGTGATGATTGTATGAATGCATGAATGGACTTGTGAGATTGATCTAAATAGCAAGGAATGGTTTAAATATGAAAACAACATCATCTAAAACATTTCTAAGCAAAAACAAATCATGAGAAAAATCAAAAACAAATCAAATAAGCAAATGGTCATTTTTGCCAATCTTGATCACTAGGCCACTTTGAGTGTTGCTAGTCCAAGATTTCAAACAGAAACAATTCTATTTCTTTTCACCCCTTGATAGACCAAGTAAAAGTGAACCGAAGCCACCTTACAAACTTACCGAAACATTTGGCAACTTGATTCAAAGGACAATTCAAAATTGAATCTTTAACATATGTGAAGATCACCCATTTTCAAAAACCAACCAAAGTAGTACCCCTTGACCTTTCCAGCTAAACAGAGACTCCCTAGTTTGTAACTAATACACCCACAAAGTTTGAATAAAAAATTAAAATTTGAATCTCTTTCGGCCATTTCATTAAACACCGTGCAAACACCAAACCAACAAACATCAAACACCTAACTTGTTCCCTCTCTGGTTCACAACAAGCTATTAGTAGATCATCTAGCCCAATTAACAAGCTCTAGCACCACTGTGAGCTTGCCATTGCCATCAATGGTGAGCATGCCGAGCTCAACTTGCCACCCCAATGTCGACAGCAAGCTAGGAGCTTCCCTAGCCTCGCCAACCTTGTCTAGTAGGCACTCCACCATCCACCGCCACCCCCTGTCCGATTCCAAAGCGCAGCCATCCCCTGGACCACACAACCCGAGCGTGCCCAGCCTCTCTGCGAGCGTGCCGAGAGCGCGCTAGAGTGCCGCACGCGACACACGCCTACAGACCGCGCGCCGTCCTCGCCGCGTTCAAGCGTGATCACCACCACCCCAGCATCCCCGTAGATATGCCCGTTCGCCGCCGCGCGGACCGTAGACGATGTGCGCCAGAAAACTTTCTGTCAGACCCGCCTAGAGCACCGCGACGTCCTGACCGTCTCGCACCACCCCACATCACGTGACCATGCCGTTGAGCTTCGCCAGGGAGCACAGCACCGCCCCCTATCGTCGCCCATGCCTTTAGCTCGTTGTGCCGACGACACCGACGATCTCAACCCGCGCCCTTCGGTCCCCTCGCTGCACTATAAATAGAGGCCACCCCCGTTCAAACTCAGCACACCATATCACTCCCCTCTCTCTTAGAAGAACCCCACCTCACCCCGAAGCAAGGCGAGCCGCACACCGCCGGAATTTGGCCAGAGTCTGCTGCGGAGGAGGAAGAGAGGAGTCGTTGATTGGAGCCGCCCCAGGAGAAGACGCCGGTACAAGGAGGTTCGCCGTCGTCGACTTCATCGTTTGCCCCCGGACCCTCACCTGAGCCCTGGTGAGCCCCCGTAGACCCCTACTGTCTGCGTTAGGGTTTAGTCTCGCTGGAGTTTCCTGACGGAGATGATAGGTCGTAGCCATTGGATTAGAGTTTGATCGCACGATCTAGATCACTCTGTACCGCTTCGCACCCCCCTCTCTCACTGACTGGTGGGGTCCTTCACTTAAACCCACCCGCGCGTGCGCTGTGCACCATGGGACGGCCCAGTTACCATCCCACGCAACCCAGTTAGTTTGAATTTGTATTTTCCAATTTAGTTTCAAACCTAGTTCTGTACCTAGATTCAAAAATCAACCCAGGTCGATTCACTGAACCAAATTGCATGAAACCAATTTTGTTAGAAAGGTACTGGAATGCTTAATCCAAGCCCGTTTGATTTAATTCATTTGGAATTGTAGATCACCTGTAGTAAAAATAACAATGCATAAGCTTTTCTACATTCAAACATTTTTGAAAATTCAACCACAAAAGCTTTTGAGTTGATTCCAACTCTCAAAAATCACATTTAACTAGACCTTTCTGAATATATAAAAATATATAGGTTTACTTGCAGAAATATTAGATAAGTAATAAAAGAATGCCTCATAGGCATTTCTATTCACTTTATTTAATTAAAATAAAAGGGTTAAACGTTATTAAATTGTGACAGCACTTTAAATCACGTTCCCATGTACTGAAATATGTGGTGATGACATGTGTCAACATGATCCCATGTTTTAGTTGGAGAATATTAAATCTTAAGTAGTTTTTCAATGAGTAGAAATTACTTTTCTAAAATAAAAGAAATAAAAATATTTGCCTTAATCTTTGTAATGTTTGTGATGATCCCAGATCATCTAGTGAAAACCTTGGTGTGATAAATAGAAGTATTTAAGCATTGTTTGGTGATTGTACCTCATATTTATATAGATGCTAGTACCGACCAAGGATACGAGGATGAAGGATAATACTACGAGGAAGAAGCCGAGGAGAACTTCAACCACTGCTCTGCACAAGGCAAGCCTATACTTGAAACCTTGCAATCCTCACTATACAAGTTGACTTAGCAAGCTTATACTACTATCTTAGCAAGCTAAACCATGCAAGTTTTACTTGCAAGCTTACACCACTTGATACACAATCCTAGTTTTATTTGCAAGCTTAGTTATTTTATTTCTTTATCAAAGCTTTCTTTTAGAGTTTACTTAGTCACTTGTAGATTTTAGAAATATATCTGAAGGTCGCATAAAGAGCATAAACCTTGGCCTAAGTTAGATAAATCTTGATGTCATCCCAAGGCATGAGATTGAACTTAGATAAGATACACTTGTTTACCACCCCTCATTAGTATTTGCCCCCATTTGTAGATTCTAGTGCTAAGCACAAAACTTGATCAACTTTAGATGGGAATACTTGGTGAAAATGGTTATGAAAACCTTAGAATGATGAGTCATTATACTGAAATGTTTTGACATGTGTTCTTGAACACCAGATGATTTTGATGATGAAAATGTTAAGGCATGAGCCTTAGCCCTTTATAAAACTGATGGTTGTCTGGATGCGATACCATTCCAATTTTACCGTACAACCACAATACCCGAAAGTTAGGTAGGGCTTGAATGGAAATTTATATACCTTAGTATGGGTTCCCTTGCGTCCAAGGTTTGAGCTGAGGTTACCTTGTGAAGATTGTCCACCTTTGTAGTTCCCAAGATGACAATTGGGCATGGTTGGGAGGCCAAACTCACAGGAGAGGTGCCTATTCTAGGGCGTGTAATGGAAAGGTTAGGATTGATTATCCGCATATTGAGTATGGTGAATTCAGGATTGTTCCTGACGGATGTATCGAATGTTGTGGTGAAAGTGTACCACCTCTGCAGAGTGTCAAACTATTCGAATAGACGTGTACGCAGTTATGGACAGTTGGAGTGGCCATACTGTTCCATCATCAGATGATTTCAAAATTACTTATGGAATGATTCATGACTTTGACTTGACCACAACAGGGTTGTGATATGAAATTCAAGTTCCCACTTAGGTGTTATAAAACATTTCAACTAGATTTCTTTGATTCTGAACTCAGTAGAGGTAAATCTGGCTGTTTACAAAACAACCTAGAGCTTAGTACTTCCTACTCCAAAACCACTTCACTTGTTAGTATTAGTTTGCGAGTACTTAAAGCATACTCATGGCTTTGTCCCTGGCTATTCCCGTGTCCAGACTATGAAGAGGACTATCAGGAGGACGGACAACAGGAAGGTTACGACAACTAGGATCATCTCCCATCGTCAGCATTGCCTGTGACCATGAAGATGGAGCTTCGCCCACACTATCGTTATCATTTCGTTATTCCGCTGCTTGATTTGTATTAACACTGGATAATGAGATCCTGTATTTGTGTAAGACCTTATGTATGGTTTGTAATGGATGATGTACTGTGATATCCAATCTGTTATGTCTAGCAAAAATGGTAATCCTGGGATTGTGATGTATGGCATAACAGGCATCTGGGATTAAAAATCCGGGTGTTGACACCCGAGGAGGAGATTCCAGAGGAGGATGAGGACCAAGAGGAGCAAGAAGTCCATCATCAGGAGCAGCAACCACCAAACCGGTTCGCTACATATCAAGATTTCCAAGAACTTGGAGGAACTATGGAGGGAATGAACAATATCGCCCTGAACCTCCGAGAAACAACAAGTAACCTTTCAACTCAATTTGGGAACTGGAGTTAAAACTCCCCCCCACCACAGTGATTTGAAGGGTTTGAAAAAGCCTAAGCTTGGGGAGGTTTTCTATCCATTTTATATTTTGGTTTTCATTTGCTTTATCTTATTTTCGAGGTTATTCTTTTATTTCGGTTTATAAGCACTCGTGTTGGTTTCCCCAACACTTTATCTTAGTTATTTTATTTTGTTTGAGATTTTCAAGATGAGCTTTGCCGCCAATTTTCTATTCTTTAACCCCCTTCTCAAAAACTACAAAAAGATTTCTTCGTTTATCTTTATTTTACCTCTATCTTTTTATTTTCGCCTCAAAGTTCTCGTTGATTTGCAGGAGAGTGATTGACTTCGATTTTCCAAGAAGCAAACAAAAAGGGAAGAGAGAAGTGGAACCAAATATGAGACGTATGCCTGATGACTTCCAACTTTTGAAGTTTGAGAAACCCATGCTAGTTAGTAGTAATGTTGAGATGTTATATCGGTGGAGCGAGTCTCTATATTGTAGTAAAATTTTGTTTGCATGGGTATTTAATTGGGTACATTTTGTTCCAGCTCTTGTAGTTAACCAAGTCTTGCCTAAAAATTTGCTAAACAATTGAAAATAAGAAAATGTCCCACAAATTGAATACTTGGGTGTTGTAGTGTTTAGTCTTGAAAGTTTATCCCTAGAGACACTCAACACCACAAAAAATAATGATTGACTTGATAGCTCTCTTTGAAAATATTTGTTCAATTGAATTAATGTTTAGCAGTTTTTATGAGCATGCCAAAGTTTGATTTGTAAATCATAAGAATGATATAGCTTTATGCGTGTCAAACTTCATGGGATACCAATAACTCCGCTACCCTACTAACAATCTTCATGGAGGAAACTCCTAGATTTCGGTAATGAGTCGATTAAACATATGTAGCAGCAATGCTATAATGGGTAATATTCTTGGCACTCCCGGGTAGATGTAACATGATGGAATCACTCCTCTGGCTGATAGAAGTAATCATTATGCAAAAGGAACAAAAACCTTAGTGATGCCACGAATGTCCATCTCAGCCCGATAAACTAATGAATTTTTTTGGCATGCTCTCAATTACTTAAGAACTGAAATTCTTGAAGGACAATGAATAGAAAAGTAGTGACTGAAAAGTCTTGATTTATTGATGTGGGAGAACTGAGATACTTTAGTGTATATGCTTTTCATGACAAACTCTCACACCCTTAATTTTACATGATTACATTTTATTGTTCAAAGGCAAGCCTATGAGTTAATTACATGACATGGAATAAAGTGTACTCTTTTGAATCATCCATGCTTACAATACTTTTGTCGCGCTATAAGGATTTAGGAAACCCGTGTGATATGCTTGCCATTACTCTATCTATGCTGATGTTTTTTAGAATAATAAAGTGGAGGAAATATGAGACCACCAATCATGAGTAATATCATCATCTTGTTATTTTAGTTTAGATGATGAGTTCCCTTTTGATTTTGGTTTTCTTGCTCGAGACGATCAAGTTTAAGCTTGAGGAGGTTTATGGATGTGAAATATAGCCATCCACGTCCGCATTTAAATTAGATATTATTCATATATTTGATAAAATATCTCTCTAAAACCTGCCACTAATGCCTAATGATCAAATGGGTATGCAATCCTTTCTTGCTATTTTTTCCTGTGCAGATAATGACGTATTATTATGGGAATCACTACATAAATGCCAAATATACGAGATTTCCAATACGTCAAAGAAACCAGGAGCCATGAAGAGGTTATTGCAAGCTTAACGATCAACTATACGGCCCACCGCCATATAGTTGCCACCGTATAGTTTGCACTGACCACATTAGGTAAAATAGAACAACTTTCGTGAAGGGACCCCTATATAAAGAGGCTTAAGGCGACGAGAAACAAGTCCCCGACTCCACAATCTCGCTTCTTTCACCCTAAACTCTCCCTGCCGCCACGCCGAAGGAATAGATCTAGATCTAAACCTCTAAACCTTTCTCCACCAGCATAGCCATCTCCCCCACTTGTAATAGTAGATCTCATCTCCAATTGGAGACATTGTAAGACTATTTGCTATCAACTCTATGATCTCTATCACAATGTTTATGATTGTTGATTTCATCTCTATGTGTGAGTAATTCTCCTTGGGCTAAGGGCTTCAGCCTAGCCATGTAGCTTTTGTGCATTCTATTTATCATAGATGGGATCATGTATTAGTTTGTATGACATGATGATTTTAGTACCCTCTCTTGCCTCAATCTAAGGACTTGTCAGGTACCCAAGACCCCGAGGATTGATCCAGGTAAATTAAGTGTGAGTAACTACTAATCTGCAGGATAGGAACCCTAGTGACAAAAAGGGTAGTACGGCTGTATGTCAGGACCTTACTTGGGATTAGCGGTGACATCACTATGAATATCATTAGTTATCTTTCTTATATGGATGAGACTAGTAGGTTATTGCCATAAGCGGTTGCGGAGGCGATAACAATTACGGATGCACTGCCCACATATAATTATCTTGATCTAACAATTATATGAGTACTTTATTATTATCTATTATTCCCATCAGATCTTTTGCACAGCTACTGGTGAAAACCGAAGACCCTCGGCCCTCTCTCTCCATCGTCAACAAGAACAACAAGATCGCAAACTCTTGGTCTGGTGAAAATGCAATAGGAATTATAAAACTCTCGAAGATCCGTTTAAGTAATCTCACTTTGCTTTGTGCTTCCCTAGGATTCGACAAACCTAGGTCTACTAGGGAAAAAGAGCTATACTACATTCGTAATCCGAATCAAAGGTATCAGGGATCATAGTATAATGGTACCGTCATAATCTAAGCAATACAAGATGCATAAAAAGGATTAACATCACATGCAATTCATAATATGTGATATGATATGGCATTTCTTCTGGTGCCTTTGATCTCCATCTCCAAAGCAAGGACATGATATCCATCATCACCAGCGTGGTGTCAAGGTCAATGGCGCCGCTTCATGGTTGTCCATCACCAACAACAACTATTACAACTACTTAGAATAAAGCAGTGACATGATGAATAGACGTGCGGGTCTTAACAAATTTAAAGTCAACCATTAGGATCCTGCCAGTTGCCATATTACAATAAGGATCATTGCATACATCAAATATAATCACAATCACATCATGGCCATATCATATCACATCACATGCCTTTGCAAAAAGAAGTTAGACGACTCTAATTTTCTTTGCATGTTTTACATGGCTTGGGAATTTCAAATAAGAACCGTTCTTACCTACGAACATGAACCACAACACGGATACAAGTGTCGTCCAGTGCCCATTGTAAATTGAATCTTAACTATGGTGGGAGAGACAAACACCCGCAAAGCCACTTGTGCAATACAAGTTCCATATTTAGCATGGAGCAAGTATCATGTGCGATGACATGTAAGGTTAGCCCGGGCCGCTTCATCCCACCATCCCGCAAGATGAAAAGTACACGAAAAGCAAGAGACAATAAGAGCATCAATGCCCACAAAACCATTGTGTTCTACTCATGCAACAGATATACGCATAGATTCGGCTCTGATACCACTGTAGGGTTTGTTGCATGGAAAACAAAAAATTTCTATCGCAAGAACACATAAAACCAAGATCTAATCTATGGTGAAGTCAAGATCTAATCTACAATATCGGTGCAACAAGATTTAAGAGAACTAACCCTCGTAGATCCAAACTGTTTAACAAGATCAGATCTCGTGGTTGATGTAGTCGATCACTTGCCGATCTCGAGATCGTGTAGACGATCCTTCTGGCACCGTGTTCCGGCAGCACTTCCGCACTCGGTCACATGTATGGATTCGATGAAAACCTTCCTCTCCCTGTTCCAGTAGGCAACGGAGGTAGTAGATCCCCTTGGAATCCTAGTAGAATGACGACATGGTGGTGGTGGAGAAGAATCCTGCAGGGCTTCGCCTAAGCCGGAGCAGTTGATGGAGGAGGGTGGCAAGGGACAAGGGGCTAGGAAGCCCCTCCCATCTTTATATAGAGGGGGGTGCGGCCAAGGGTTCCCAGCCCTTGGATGAGTCCTTCCCCATCTCGGCCAAGAGGGAGATGTGGAAACTTTCCCCCAAGTTTCCCCCTTACCAAATTAGGGTTTTACCCCTCCTTTCCTTGTGCTGGCCGGCTGGGTCCCCTTGGTGTTGGTGCGGCTGGTCCTAGGCCCCCATAGCATTCCACAGCCCAAGTGACCCCCCAGGTGGTGTACCCACTGGTGGTCCCTCTAGAACATTCTAGAAGCTTCCGGTCAAAACACCGAAAACACTTCCGAACCCTGGAAAATGACTTTCCTTATATGAATCTTATTCTCCAGACTATTCCGGATCTCCTCGTGATGTACTGGATCCAATCCGAGACTCCAAACAACATTAAGTCTCCAACTCATATTTGATATCTACTTAAACAACATCGAACCTTAAGTGTGTCACCCTACGATTCGCGAACTATGCAGACATGATCGAGACACCTCTCTAATCAATAACCAATAGAGGGATCCGGAGATCCATAATGTCTCCCACATATTCAAAGATTACTTCGTGATCGAACACACAATTCACATATGATACCGATTCCTTTTGTCGCGAGATATTTTACTTATCCGAGGATAGATCATCGGTCTCTCCATACCTATTTCAACCTCGTTACCGATAAGTACTCTTTACTCGTTCCGTGATATGACATCCCTTGGGACCTATTCACATGCTTGCAAGCCAATTGGATGACATTCCACGAAGAGGGCCTAGAGTATATCTATCCGTCATATGGATGGACAAATCCCACTCTTCATCCATGCACTTCAACACATACTTTCAAAATACCCAATGCCACCTTTATAACCACCCAGTTACCGAAGTGGTGTTTGATGTCATCAAAGTACTGATCCGGTGATGGTGATTAACATGATCTCATGGTCGAAGGATTAGGTTACTATGTATCTAAAAGCTTGTAGCAAAACGAAATTTACTGACTTGATCTTATGCTATGCTTACTATGGGTGTGTGTCCATGACATCATTCTCCTAATGATATGATCTTGTTACTAATAGTATCCAATTTCCATGATCAGGAAACCATGATCATCTATTAATCAACAAGCTAGTTTCAACAAGAGGCTTACTAGGGACTCTTTTATGTTTACAAAACACACAAGTATTAATGTTTCCGGTTAATACAATTATAGCATGGGGTTAATTTTTTTTAACATAAACACAAAGATATAATAATAACCACTTTATTATTGCCTATTGGGCATATCTCCAACAATTACATCACATGATTGTCTCCAGGGTATATTCCCAATAGTCTCCCACTTGCACTAGAGTCAATCTTCCGACATCACATGTCTAGGCATCTAATGCCCATAGCTCTCAGGTGTGCCTCGACATCACATGAGTATGTGCTTGTTATTTTGGTGTTTTCTAGGTTCCTTGGCTTGTGCAATAGCACCATTGTTGTCACAATACACCTCTAATGTATTGGACGAGACCTGTACCTCACCAAGATCCATGAGGAAATTACTCATCAGCTTCCTTTGCTGCCTATGAGGAGGCAATATACTCAACCTCTGTTGTAGACACAAACACAGTCTCTTGCTTGGAACTCTTCCAGCTCACAACCCCTCCGTTTATCACAACCACATATCCGGATTGCAAACTAGAATCATCAGAGTCGGTAAGATAACCTGCATCCGTGTAACCCTTTACACTGAGTTCATCTCCACCTCCATAAACCAAGAACATATCCTTAGTCCTTCTCAAGTACTTAAGGATATTTTTAGCCATTGCCTAGTGGTGTTCTCTAGGATAAGCTTGGTATCTTCTCACAACACTAAGAGCATCGGAAACATCCGGCCTAGTACAAATCATGGCAGACATGATGGATCCAACTGCCGAAGCATACAGAATCGCACTCATCCGACTTTGCTCATCAGTAGTTGAAGGACAATGAGTCTTGCTAAGTTTTACACCATGGGACATCGGGAAGAACCCTTTCTTAGATGATTGCATGTTGAACTTATTCAACACTTTGTCCAAATATGTACTCTGATTCAATCCAATGAGATGCCTTGATCTATCCCTATACACTAATAGAGAAAACCTTATGCGAGGCGCACCTAAAAGCATATGCGAGGCGCATATCGTATGCGCCTCTTGCTTTGAGCCTCGCCTATTTTTTATGCGCCTCCTATACTTCACATATGCGAGGCACATATCGATATGCGCCTCTATATTCTGCATATGTGAGGCGCATATTGATATGCGCCTCCTATACTCTGCATATGTGCCTCCTATATTGTGCATATGCAAGGCACATATTGATTCGAATGCGCCTCGTATATTATTTTTGAATTTCAAAAAAAAGGCGGCCAGATCTAGATCTAGATCTGGCTAGAATTTCGTCGGAGCTCGTTGGAGACCATGCCCATGGCCACAACCTACCATCGCAGGCATGTGCGGGAGGCCATGTCTATGGGGATCACCAGAGATGGTGGAGGAAGATGAGGCCACCGGAGGTGGAAGAGGAGATGGTCGGTGTGGTTGTGGAGGCCATGGCCGGAGTGGTCGCCGGAGGAGGAGGACGCCGAAGGAGGAGAAGTTCGCCGGAGGAAGAGGAGGAGGAGAGTGGAGGAGGAGGGGGAGAAGGGGAGAAGAAGGAGAGATGAAGGAGAAGGAGGAGAGGTGGAGGAGAAGGAGGAGAGGTGGAGGCGAAGGAGAAGGAGAAGGAGGAGAGGTGGTAGGTGTGGTAGGTGGTTGTTTCGAATTTGAATCCGGCTAGGTTATAAGAGGCGCATATTGCTCCATATGTGCCTCCTATACTTCAAACTAAAGGAGGCACATATTGCTCCATATGTGCCTCCTATACTTCGAACTATAGGAGGCGCATATGACCATAGGCGCCTCGCCTATGCGCCCACCTACCTCCACCCGGGCCCGCATGAGTTACTTGAGGCGCACTCTAGAGGAGCAAGAGACTTCACTTACATATGAGTATCAACCAATGGAGGTTGAGCGAGCTTCTATGGTGAATCAAAGGGGGAAATGAGGTGGGGAGGAGGAGGGGGGCGACCATATTTGTCTTGGTGGAGGAGGAAGAAGTGAGACAGGTGAGTGGGGTGGTAGTTGGCTCCATGTGCAAAAAGCTGGAAAAAAGGTGGTGCTAGGTTATAGGAGGCACATATTGCACAATATGTTCCTCCTATAATTCAAACTATAGGAGGCCCATATAGCAATATGCGCCTCGCCTATGCGGCCACCTACCTCCACCCGGGCCCGCATGAGTTACTTGAGTCACATATGACCATATGCGCCTCGCATATTATTAAATATACGAGGCGCATATGACCATATGTGCCTCGCATATTCGAGCACCTACCAACACGCGGGCCCACACAGATTATGCGAGGCGCATTCTGCCCATATGTGCCTCACCTATCTGATATATAGGAGGCACATATGCTAGAATGCGCCTCGCATAATTTGGGGCTGCTTGATTTCGTCCGTACAAGGATTATAGGAGGCACATTCTTATCATATGCGTCTCGCCTATTTTTATACTAGAGACGCATGGAAAAGGAGTGCGCCTCGCCTATTTATCATATGGTATAATGCGTCCGTACAAGGATTATAGGAGGAACATATGGTCTAAATGTGCCTCCTATAAGCATGTCTCTTATAGCCTTTTCTCTAGTAGTGATAGATCCAGATTCCTAGAATGTATGTTGCCTCATCCAAGTCTTTCATTGAGAAACTCCTTTCCAATGATTCCTTAGTTTCTTGCAACATCTGGACATCATTTTCAATCAGCAATATGTCATCCACATATAAGATCAGAAAGTTTACTTTGCTCCTACTAAACTTCTTGTATAAACAAGAATCATGATTACTCTTAATGAAGCCAAATGTTTTGACTACCTCATCAAAGCAAATATTCCAATTTCGAGATGCTTGCCTCTATCCATAAATGGATTTCTGAATTTTGCAAACCTTGTCAGCATTAGCCGGGAAGACAAAACCCTCGTGTTGTATCATATACACATCCTCGGTTAAATTTCCATTAAGGGAAGCCATTTTGACATCCATCTGCCATATCTCATAGTCGAAATAGGCTGCTAGAGCTAACATGATCCAAACCGATTTAAGCATCTCTACGAGTGAGAAGGTCTCATCTTAGTAAACTCCTTGAACTTGTCGGAACCCCTTCTTGAAAAGCCGTGCTTTATTGACAGAAACATTTCCATCCATATCAGTTTTCTTCTTAAAGACATATTTGCACTCGACGGGTCTTACACCATCTGGCAGATTAACCAAGTTCCAAACTTGATTTTCATCCATAGACTTTAACTCTGATCTCATGGCTCCAAGCAATGACTCGGAATCACATCCCACCATGGCTTCCGAATAAGTTGCCAGGTCATCACTATCCAACAGTAATACATTATGAACACTTCGCAATATGGGGGATCTTCGCGGTTCGGGTGTAGTTGTCGGCTTAGCTACCACGAGCGGCTCAGCCTCCAATGCTTCTGCCGACTCGCTACTAGCTAGTTCCTCTTCAATTTCTTTGATCTCCACCGTGCTCCCACTAACTCCCTGACTGAGAAACTATTTCTCAGGGAAGACTCTGTTCCGAGTGACAAACACTTTGCCCTCTTCTCGGTTGTAGAAGTAGTACCCCAAGGTTTCATTTGGATATCCCATGAAAATACACTTATCCGACTTGGTCATAAGTCAAGGGAATATGCCCTGAGAGGCAATAATAAAGTTGTTATTATATAAATTCCAAGTATATGATAGATCTTTATTTTGCATGCTATAATTTTATTAATACTGAAATGTTAATACATGTGTGTTTAATAAACAAACAGAAAGTTCCAAGTTATGCCTCTCTTATAAACTAGCTCGTTGATTAAAAAGATGATCAAAGGTTTCTTGATCATGTACATTGGATGTTGTTAATAACAAGGTCAAAATATTATTGGAATGGTGTGATGAACATCCATCCGAAGTATAGCATTAAGATCAAAGTCATTGTGTTTATATTTCTATAACATCATACGAAGTAATACTAATCCTTAGACCATGAGATCATGTCAATAACTAACACTAGAAGAGTATCTTGATAACATCAAATGTCACACCGTAACAGGGTGATTATAAAGATGGGTTAATGCTACAAAGGTGTTATGTTGAGGCCCATGGAACAAGAGTGGAATTTGTCCATCCTAATGACGGAGAGATATACTCCGGGCCCTCTCGGTGATATCACATTGGTTAGCTTGCAAGCAAGTGATTTGATCACTAGAATGTTATATCACGGGAGCGAGAAAAGAGTACATGTCGGTAATAAGATCAAACTAGGTATGAAGATACCGATGATCGAATCTTTGACATGTAATATATCGCGAGACAAAGGGATTAAGATTCTAGCATAAAAGGTTCTCACGATCACAAGATATCATCGTTGAATGTGTGGGAGTCGGTATGGATCTCCAGGTCCTGCTTCTGATTATTGATCTGAGAGGGTCTCGATCATGTCTGCATTTTTTGCGAACCATAGGGTGACAGACTTAAGATACACCGACACCATTTGGAACAAATAGTTTCTCGATGAAAAGATTTACAAAGCGGAGGAATTTATTTCACTAGACACCGGAATTGTTTCGGGTGAAATTGCTAAAAGTGTTTCTGCATGTGAAATAGAATACTAGCAAGGGTTTTATGTGAATGTTATTCCATTAATGTAATTGAGTTTTTTTGAATAAATAAATAAAATGAGTTTTATATAAAGAGAGATTGCATTAAATTTGGTGGAAGTTTAATGGGATTTTCTAAGTGGGATTTTGAGTGGAGAAGTGAAGGGACATTTTGTGAGTGGGAGCTCCACCCACATGAATAGAGTGAGGGTAAAGGGGAAGACCCATGCGCTGGCTACCCCTTGGGTTTCCCCCTCCTCCTATATAAGGCCTCCCTCTCCCTCTCTCACACTCACACCTCCTCGTGAAGGATCTCTCCCCTCTAGTTTATCCCCCATGGTCTCGGACTAGCGAGATACATGTTATCGATGACTTTTCATTGAGAAAGAGTTGTCGCTTCCTCTGCATGGCTGGAGCGAGGAGGCGGAGGTTTCTTAGTGGCTTGGACGTGTGTGCAAGTACGGATGCGCTGTGGATTTACGGCGCTGGACTTCTTCTCGATCTTGAGATTGGAAAGCGTTCGTCTACATCATCCATGAGTACAACCTCGTTAAACTTTGTCGGTCTACAAGGGTATGTTCTCTATGGATGTATATCCACCTATTGCTTGTATCTAGTAGATAGATCTTGGTACATAGTTGTTCCCATCGTAGGATTTTTTTGTTTTTTATGTTGCGAACCCTACAGTGGTATCAGAGCCAGATCTATGCGTAGATGCTCTACACGGGTAGTACACATATGAGTATGTGGGCGATGATGATCATGTTATTGCTTCTTGGTTGTACTTTGGATATTGGTGGCATAGTGGGATGAAGCGGTGATATGTCGGAAACGTATCTATAATTTTGATGCTCTTTGCTTGTTTAGTATCTACTTTGCTTTGCTTTGTCTACACTTTGAGGTGTTTTTATACACTTTCTGGAACTAACCTATTGACAAGATGCCACAGTGCCAGTTGCCTATTTTCTGTTGTTTTTGGTTCAAAAAGCTAAAAAATGAATATTCTCGGAATTGGACGGGACAAAATCCAAAGTTCATATTTTTACCTGAGCAATACGGAAAATGGAAGACGATATGGAGGAGGAAACCAGGGTGGCCACACCCTAGGTGGGCATGGGGCCACCCTAGGCTGCGCCCACAGGGGTGTGGGCCCTTGGACCTCCACCGACCTTGCCTCCTGCGCCTATAAGAAGCCCCCGGGGAGAAAACCCTAAATAATCCATCATACTTCCAGAAAAAATGCCGCTGCGCTGCCACCACCGAATGGGAGATTCGGGGGACAGAAAGTCTCTGTTCCGGCACCCTGCCGGGATGGGGAAGTGCCCCTGGAGCCATCTCCATCGATATCCATCGCCATCTTCATCACCGTTGCTGGTTCCCATGATGAGGAGGAAGTAGTTCTCCTCGAGGCCAAGGGCTCTACCGGTAGCTATGTGTTCATCTCTCTCTCTATGCATGGTCATATTGTGATCGTGAGCTTTGTAATTAAGTAGTCTACCTTGCTACTCAAGTGCTTTAATAGATCTCTGCTCTCCCCATGTGTGTGAAAGTGACAGCGTGCATGCCATGGTGGCACTTAGGTTTGAGTCTACATAAATAATCTTTGTGCTCTAATAGATCTATGCTTTTCCCCACGTGTGTGAAAGTGACAGGGTGCATACCGTGTGTGGAACTTTGGCTAGATTGAATATTTGTTATGAGTTATATTTGTAGTTAGATGTCTCTATGAAATTGTGATGTTTGTTGGAACCATCTAGCGCTCAAGGTGACAGTGTGGGGTTATCTAGATTGGGGAAGGCGGACTTTGAGGAGTGCTGTTATAGCCCTACCGATGATTAGAGTGTCCAACCGGAGAGTAGTTAAGAGTAGTATCATGAAGAGAGGATATTTATATGAGAGAGTGTTCACTAGTGAAAGTGTGATCCCTAGGCCTTGTTTCTAAACATTGAAACACCATTTGCATCTAGATCTGTTGCATGTTTGCTTGCTTTAGTCTTTACCTCACCATCAAGCTATTTTCTGGCACCTTTACCACTTGTATTTCACTATCTCTTCGCCGAACTAGTGCATCTATACACCTGACAAGTGTATTGGGTGTGTTAGGGACACAAGAGACTTCTTGTATCTTGATTATAGGATTTCTTGAGAGGGAATACCTTTGACCACTTCCTCCCTGAGTTCGATAAACCTTGGGTAATCCACTTAAGGGAAACTTGCTGCTGTTCTACAAACCTCTGCACTTGGAGGCCCAAAAACTTTCTACAAGAATAGAAGTGGGTAGACATCAAGCGGCCCGGACAAACTTTACACATGTCCTCGCACATGAGACCTGTTCCACGCTTGACATGCAACTAGTTTTTGCAAAAGTGGCTAGCGGGTGTTTGTCTCTCCTACTATAGACAATATCTAATTTACAACAAGTTGTTAATAATTTGGTTATCCTCGTTGCGGAATAGTTCTATCTTCGAAAGCCCTAAGCCACGTAAAACTTGCAATAGATAAATTAGAAGCGTCTATTATAGATTTTTGCTGCGCTAGTGTCATGATATGGTAATATTGTAAGTAGATGTATAGTCGATACTCACAACACACCTAACGTGTAAGTTCCATAAGACCTTGGCCTTACACACAAAGGAATGATAAAGATCATACCACGATGCACATGATGGTGATCAAGTGCAAGAACCATATCATTTCACTTTTCACATATGATGTTTCTTGCATCTTGTATTGCTTGTTTGGCGTTTTATTAGCATAATAAGATGATCCCTCATTTAGATATCAAGATAAAAATGTGTTCTCTCTTAAGTATGCAGCAATTATGTTTTGCTGCTTCAAGACATCACGTGATGATCGGGTGTTCTTGAATCCACGATCATATTTCGGGTGTAAGACAGTTTTACACACGCTTCATGTCCGACTTGTGATGGTGGGACCACAGACCGAAAGGTTAAGCATGAGTTATATGTTTATATGATTCCCATATAGATGCTCGACTTTGAAGCTACACTGAATCACGTGATGAACGGACTTGATGTAGTGAATTTGGTTCATATAATCACCAAAAATACACGAGGGATGTCATTTTTGAGTGGGAGTTCATTCATTATCTGGATTAGTTGAACTCGATCTATAATAAACTTAGTCTAAACTTTACAAATTCTATTGTAGATGGCACCACCTGCTTTTAATTTCAATGTGTTCATGGAAAAAGAGAAACTTGGGACGAATGATAGCAACTTTACCGATTGGGCCATTGTCACATCCCAAATTTTAGATTTGGTCTTGCATATCATTCATATCATTGCATCATGCTTTTCCATGCAAAACCGTCGAGTGAAGAGGTTCGGCGAAACGCCATTTGCAAAACCTTATTCTATTTTGATACGAGGTTCCTGCGGGAAGCTTTAGTAGGACTAGCTTTGTCCACCCTTGTAGATTAGTGGTTTTGCTCGAACCTTGACGCTAGATTGTTCCCCTCGACTGTACGAACCCGTAGGCGCAAGAATCGCTCGAATCGGAGCTCGTACGGAGAAGTTGCGGCCGTTTGAGTGAATCGCCGGAAAACGGTCCGAAATTCCAGACCGATTTCCGAGTCCGAAACCAACTCCGAACCGATTCAGTTTAGGATTTCGCGTGAGGCCCACAAAAGGACCCCACCTGGCCTCGAGACCCGTGCCCGCCGACCCCACCTCCCCCGCGATCGCCCCAGCCGCGCGACTCCCGAGGCCGCCGCCGCCTCTCCTCGTTCCGCGCGCCAGCGCCGCCTTCGGCCGCTGCCGCCGGTCGCCCTCCTCGCCGCCGGCCGCCGAGACCGCCGCCGTCGCCCTTCCCCGCCGCCTAGGTAACCGCCCCGCCTCCCGCGCATCTACGCCGCCTCGGCCGCCGCGCCATCGTCGGCCGTCGAAAGGGAGAATGGAGCTCTAGCAGAGAAGGTGAGGATGATAAAGGAGATTGCAGATTTTACTAGCAATGGTATGGTGGTCCAAGGACAGGAGATTGACACTTTGCATGAAGCTGTGGGAGTTCTGGAGAATGCCCTGATAGCCAAAGATGCAACCATAGCACATCTTCATGGTACTGTGCAGGAGAACACCCAGAACATACAACAATTGCAAGGTACAGTCCAGGAAAGGGATCAAACTATTGAAGCTATGACAGCCCAGATTGCCGCTCTCCAGGCACAGCTGAATCCACCCTCTGATGATGACAATGGAGATGATGGCAACAATGGGGATGATGATGACAGTGGAGATGATGATGATGATGATGATGAGGATGATGATGATGGAGACGATGATGGTGGAGGAGATGAAGTTGTTGTTGTTTGCAGCTAAGAGTGAAGAAGAAGAGGAGGATCCAGAAGAGGTGGAGTTTGAGATCTCAAGTGATGATTCAGGAGAGGTGTACACTACGCCGCCATGGTTGTACCGTGAGCCGAAGCGTCAACGCATGACAGCAAGGACCTACTGCAACCTCTTCAAGAAGTAGATAGAAGTCCACCAATTAGTCCTCGTTAGGCAAATTCGTTAGGATTAGTCTCGATCTTTGTGAAGCTCAGTTCGTGATAGTTTAAGAGTGATTAGTTGCTTATTTGTGTACTCCAATATCCCAGGAATTATTTGCGCGAATTTTAATGAAAGAGTTATGGCAATTTGGTTACTATCTGTGTTATTTTCGCTGCAGTTTTTCTGCTGATACAGCAGTACTGCGCGATTTTTCATATTTTTCTGGTAACTCGGAAAAATCTGAAAAAAATTGTGCTGATTCGAAACTCTCTGTAATATATGTGCAAAAATCAGCTAAATTTTCTGACAAGTTTAAGTCAGGCAGAAAAATTCGCGAACGCTGCTGGACTGTTCTGGCAGAATTGCTGTTTTGGTTGTTTAGTTGATCAACTGTTTAGTTAACCATTGCCAACTCTTGTAAAACTATTTCAGTAGGTATATACTGCTAGGATAACACCTGGGATGTTGCTGGATCACTTGTTTGTTGGTGTGTTGCTTGCTTGTGTTTGTCTGCTATTGTTTATTGTTGATTGATCATATGCAAGGGTAGAATCCAATTGTCGTAGTTGAATTCTTTCTAAACTTACCTGTGCTGAACCGCAGATGCCTCCCCGCCGTCAGCCCACTGAGTTGGAGCAACTCATGGCAGCTCAGGCACAGCTGACCCAAGTGATGACTCAGTTCATGGCAAATCAGAACAACAACAACGGAAACAATCAGCCTCAGGGAGATGCTCTCACCAGATTTCTGAGGTTAAGGCCAGCTAAGTTCTCTACTACAACGGAACCAATGGTTGCTCTCGACTGGTTGCGTTCAGTCAACAAGAATCTGGTAACTGTCGGATGCACTGATGCTGAGAAGGTGAGGTTTGCCGCTCACCTACTGGAGGGACCAGCCGCTTCTTGGTGGGACACATTTCAGATTACCCACCCGCTGGACACCGTGACTTGGGCAATGTTTGAGGAAGGTTTCAGGACCAACCACGTGTCTTCAGGAGTTCTGAGCCTGAAGAGGAAGGAGTTCCGCAACTTGCGCCAAACCAATCGCACCGTGGCTGAGTACATTGAGGAGTTCAACAACCTGTCCCGTTATGCACCTGAGGATGTTGACACTGATGCAAAAAGGAGGGAGAGATTCCTGGATGGTCTCAGTGATGAGCTTTCCGTGCAGCTACTGGTGGTCTATTGCCCCACTTTCCAGGAGCTTATGGACAAGGCCAGGATCTTGGAAGGGAAGCACAAACAGGTGGAAAGCCGCAAGAGAAAGAACAACAATCACCACTCTGGTTCACATCACAAGTCTCGCACTTCATATGATGGATACTCCAAGCATGGAGGGAGTGACCATGGGAGCCATGACCGTCACCACCATGGAGGCGATGGGCATCGTCATGACAACCATAGGAGCACCCACCACAGCCACAAGGGAGGACACTCTCACCACTCAGGTGGACATGACCGCAACCGTGATCACAGCTTCGTGAAGAAGGATCTGAGTGAGGTGACATGCTTCAAGTGTAAACAGAAGGGACACTATGCTGACAACTGTCCGGAGAGGAAAGGACTGAAGCCAACCAACGATGAGAAAGCCACAGTGAACCACATGAATGTGGAGGAGATTCCAGATGAGCCTGACCTTGTGATTGGTAAGTTCCCAATCAACACTTACCCTGCACTTATACTTTTCAATACTGGTGCATCGCATTCATTCATATCAAGGGCATTTGTGCATAAGTATAAGTTACCTAATGAGTCAATGAAGAGGTCTTTTAGAGTGAGTTCACCTGGAGGAGATAAGATAGCTAGTGGGGGATGCCGCGATTTAACTGTGAGGATTGGAACACACAACTTCATTGCACATTTGGTAGTGTTGGATTCGCAAGGATTAGACGTTATTCTGGGTATGGATTGGATGTCTATGCATGGGGGACACATAGATTGTGCATAGCGAGCTGTTTCACTCAAAACCCCGGATGGTAAGAGGATTAGATTCAAGTCAGCTGCACGACCAGGAAGGTGTAAGTTGAATTCTCTTAAGGGGGTTAGCATGGATACTGTGCCAGTGATTAGGGATTACCCTGACGTGTTCCCGGAAGAGCTGCCAGGGATGCCACCTGACAGGGAAGTAGAGTTTCTTATCGACCTGATGCCGGGAACAAGACCTATAGCAAAGAAACCATATAAGATGGATGTGGATGAGCTGAAGGAATTGAAGAAGCAGTTGAAAGAGCAGCTGGAAAAGGGATTCATTCAGCCGAGTGCGTCATCATGGGGTGCACCTATTCTGTTTGTGGAGAAGAAAGATAGCACCAAGAGATTAGTGGTGGATTACCGCTCGCTGAATGAGGTAACCATCAAGAACAAGTACCCTCTGCCGAACATAAATGATTTGTTTGATCAACTGGAAGGAGCGAAGGTGTTCAGCAAGATTGATTTGCGATCAGGCTACTTCCAATTGAAGATCCGGAAGGAGGATGTACCAAAAACCGCCTTCACTACTAGGTATGGTCTATATGAGTATACAGTTATGTCTTTTGGACTAACGAATGCCCCGGCATATTTCATGACCATGATGAACAAGGTATTTATGGAGTACTTGGACAAGTTCGTGGTGGTGTTTATTGATGACATACTGATATATTCCAAGGATGATGCTGAGCATGAGAAACATCTGCGACTGATTATGGAGAAGCTGAGGGAACATCTGCTGTATGCCAAATTCAGCAAGTGTGAATTCTGGCTTAACACTGTTGGGTTTCTTGGACACGTAGTGTCAGGAGAAGGAGTCGCTGTTGATCCAAGCAAAGTGACTGCAGTGACAGAGTGGGAAGCACCCAAGAATGCAGGTGAGATTCGAAGCTTTTTGGGACTTGCTGGATATTACAGGAGGTTCATTGAAAACTTTTCCAAGATTGCTAAGCTGATGACTGAACTTCTGAAGAAGGAGAGAATGTTTGAGTGGTCAGACGTATGTGAAGCTAGCTTTCAGGAACTGAAGCGTCGACTAGTGACTGCACCTGTTCTGTGTTTACCAGACCTTCAGAAGGATTTCCAAGTGTACTGCGATGCTTCTCGACAGGGACTTGGGAGTGTGCTGATGCAAGATGGGAGAGTAGTGTCATATGCCTCGTGACAACTCAAGCACCATGAGCGGAATTACCCCACACACGACTTGGAGTTAACGTCAGTGGTTCATGCGCTCAAGGTATGGAGGCATTACTTAATGGGAAAACACTGTGATGTGTACACCGACCACAAGAGCCTGAAGTACATATTCACGCAGAAGGAACTGAACATGAGGCAAAGGAGATGGTTGGAACTTATCAAGGACTATGATATGAATCTACAATACCACCCAGGAAAGGCCAATGTGGTAGCTGATGCTCTGAGCCGGAAGGTTTATGCCAATGGATTGACAATTGGTGAATTGCCTGAGGATTTGTGCAAACAATTCAAGGACCTTAGACTAGAGGTAGTATCTGAGGGATATTTGGCTACAATGGAAGTCCAACCGACGCTACAGGACAGAATCATAAAGGCTCAGATAGGAGATAAGGAAATAGAGGAGATAAAGGAAAAGATGAAGGAGAATCGGGAAAAGGATATTCGCGAGGATGAGCATGGTACCTTGTGGTACGGAGATCGTTTGTGTGTGCCCAGCGACCCTGAAATAAGGGAGTTGATACTGCAGGAAGCTCATAACTGGCCATACTCCATACATCCGGGCAACACAAAGATGTATATGGATTTGAAGAGCAGTTTTTGGTGGAACAACATGAAGGGAGATATCACCAAGCATATTGCCCTATGTGATGTATGTAGCCGAGTGAAGGCAGAACACCAGAAGCCAGCAGGACTGCTACAACCATTGCCCGTGCCGGATTGGAAGTGGGATAGAGTGGGAATGGACTTTATCACAGGATTGCCCAGGACCAGGTCAGGATATGACTCTATTTGGGTAGTGGTCGACCATTTAACCAAGGTAGCCCACTTTATACCGGTGAAGACGACCTATACGAGTGCAAAGTTGGCCAAGATTTACATGGACAGGATTGTGTGCCTATACGGAGTTCCCAAGAGTATTGTATCTGATAGAGGCACCCAATTTACCTCACACTTCTGGCGCCAGCTACACGAGTCGCTCAGTACTAGATTGGAGTTTAGCACAGCGTTTCACCCCCAGACTGATGGACAGACCGAGAGGGTGAATCAGATTTTGGAGGACATGCTGAGAGCTTGCGCCTTGGCTCATGGCTCTAGTTGGGATGATAATTTGCTGTATGCGGAGTTTTCCTACAACAACAATTATCAAAGCAGCATCAAGACGTCACCGTTCGATGTACTATATGGGAAACGGTGCCAGACTCCGTTGCTATGGGATGGAGTAGGATAACGTCAGTTTTTGGTACCTGATTTGATCAAGGACGCTGAGGACAAGGTCGCCTTGATTAGGGACAGACTGAAGGTAGCACAATCAAGGCAGAAGAGCTACGCTGGCGCCAAGTGCAAGGAAGTGGTGTATGAGATAGGTGATAGAGCATACCTCAGGGTGTCTCCACTTCGTGGAATCAAGAGATTTGGAATTAAGGGTAAGCTGGCACCTCGATTTATTGGACCGTATCGGGTCTTAGCACGCAAAGGAGAAGTTGCTTATCAGTTGGAATTGCCAGAAGCTCTGTCCGCTGTTCACAACGTGTTCCACGTGTCCCAGCTGAAGAAGTGCCATCTGGTGATGGTGGATACACCATTGAGAGACACTGTACCGCTAGAGGAGGTTCAGCTTGAGAACGACTTGACCTATGAGGAGAAACCGGTCAAGATTCTGGAGACAGCAGAAAGGATTACCCGTACCAAGACAATCAAGTTTTGCAAGGTGCAGTGGAGCCACCACACCAAAGATTCATCTATTTTAGATTTGGTCTTGCATATCATTCATATCATTGCATCATGCTTTTCCATGCAAAACCGTCGAGTGAAGAGGTTCGGCGAAACGCCATTTGCAAAACCTTATTCTATTTTGATACGAGGTTCCTGCGGGAAGCTTTAGTAGGACTAGCTTTGTCCACCCTTGTAGATTAGTGGTTTTGCTCGAACCTTGACGCTAGATTGTTCCCCTCGACTGTACGAACCCGTAGGCGCAAGAATCGCTCGAATCGGAGCTCGTACGGAGAAGTTGCGGCCGTTTGAGTGAATCACCGGAAAACGGTCCGAAATTCCGGACCGATTTCCGAGTCCGAAACCAACTCCGAACCGATTCAGTTTAGGATTTCGCGTGAGGCCCACAAAAGGACCCCACCTGGCCTCGAGACCCGTGCCCGCCGACCCCACCTCCCCCGTGATCGCCCCAGCCGCACGACTCCCGAGGCCGCCGCCGCCTCTCCTCGTTCCGCGCGCCAGCGCCGCCTTCGGCCGCCGCTGCGGTCGCCCTCCTCGCCGCCGCGCAGCCTTCGCCTCGCCGCCGGCCGCCGAGACCGCCGCCGTCGCCCTTCCCCGCCACCCAGGTAACCGCCCCGCCTCCCGCGCATCTGCGCCGCCTCGGCCGCCGCGCCATCGCCGGCCGCCGACGCCGCCTGCCACCACGCCGCCACCTCCCGCGCGAGCCGCCGCCTGCGCCCGCCGCCGCGCCAGCCGCCGCCTCGCCGCCGCCTGCTGCAAGCGCTGCTGCCGCGCCGAGCCGCCGCCGCTTCCTGCAGCCGCCGCTGCCGCGCTGCTGCCGCCGCCTCGCTGCGCGTGCCGCACGCTGCTGCGCGCTTGCTGCGCCGCTGCATGCGCTGCCGCTTGCGCGCTGCTCGCTGCGCGCCTACGCGCTGCGCACACACGCTTGCACGCACGCCCGCACGTACGCGCACCGTCTTGCGCGCTTCGTCGACAATCTTGAATCGCTCGTTGACCGTCTCCCTTCGTGCAGGAAAAACCCCGACGCCGAAACCGACCGCCGCCGCTGTCCGGAACTCGCCGCCGTCCGTTTCGCTGTTTGTTTCCGGTAAGATTGCAGCCACCGTCAGATCTCAGATCGGCGGCTTAGATCGTTCGTTGACCAGTCAGACTCAGGCGTTGACTAGTCAGACGCCCAGTCAGCGCCCAGTCAGCAGACGCTTTGACCAGTCAACAGACACAATTGACTGGTCAATTTCGTTAATCCTTTTAGTTGACAGATTTCGATAGAAACTTGTAAATTGCATAGAAATTAAACCGCTTGGCCAAAAATTGCAAATAAAATATGTGTAGATTCAGTGAGTCGTGTAGAATCTCGCTGTACCTTCGGTTCAGACTTTTGCAGCAAGGTTTAGTACAGTTTAATCAAACTAGTTAGTGGCCTTTTTGGAGTAATAAATTCGTAGAAAAAGATCTGTAGCTCCAAAAATCGCCTATGATATGTCCCTGGATTCAGTGGAACGAGGGGAATCTCATAGTGAATTAAAAAGATAGGCTTACGGTAAAAACTTCTGCAGAAACTGTCTATTGGCTTTCTGCAGTGTTTTAATTACTCGGGGAGTTTTATAATTCCTTTTTGAGTAATTCCAGTTGGTACTGTTTCTAATCAGCGATGCCTATGCGATAGAATTATCCCAAGATTTTACAAACAGTATACTACCGGTAGTGAATTATTTAAGTTCTAGCTCTAGTTTTGAGCATTACTTTTACTTAATAGTTTTCCTAGCGCTAAAACTATTTTCCATGCATGCAATCGGTAGTATTATAGAATAGGATGTTGTGGTGCAGCTGTAGCACCAATTCACTTGTCGCTCTTGCATTCATGCATCATATTTGGTGCATATGTTGTGGATTGTTTGTTTATGAATGCAATTGTATCGTGTAGATTGTGACGAGTGCAACGCTTGCTCGTGTGTGGATTGTTCTTCCGACCGCTACAACCAAGGCAAGTAGATGCTACTTTGTTCATGATATCGTCCTACTATTTTCAATGCATTGTCGTGTATTTTGTAGATGCATGTGTAGGATGATACTATCTCTATGCTATGTCCTATTATGTGGTAGGGCTTTCCTTGTAGATGAACCACCGTTGGTAGATGTGCTTAGCCATGCTATGTTGAACGAGGGCTGGGTTACATCATTGAGACTTGTTTCTAAAAGTATTGGTTTGTGAAAACTAAAACAACCTAATCAATGAATCCCCTGGGTGTGATGGTATTGATAATTTTTGGTGGTTTCATTGCGGAAAGGCACCCAGGTATCAAGAGAGAATGATTGGCTTCTTTATTGTGTAGCTTACGTGTATAACCATGTGCCAATAATGGAATGTGCGTTTGGTTGGACTTAGTAGGTTATGGTGACCCGAACCCGCGTATCCAGAGATGTAGAGTTTTGGTAGGTTGGACCGGTGCGCGTCGGGATTGGGGAGCTACTACCCGAACAGTCTCTTCTTGGACTTCTCCCTATCATCACCCAAAATGAGAGTGATGGTACGAGCTGGGCTGGCCAAGTCACATGGGTAAAGTGTACTAACCTCTGCAGGGTGTATAATCTAATCGATTAGCCGTGTCCCCGGTTATGGACAACTAAGTTGCTTGATATTGGTCCCATGACATGTTTCTCGCTCATTCTAATTTCATAATTGTTTTAATATTGTTGGGTTAACTTAAATAGGATCTTTTCAAAGAAAATCAAAAACTGTTTATGAAAGTAGGACAAATGTATTTACGAATGCAAGCCAGACACAGCTCCACTTGCCAAATATGCATGTAGATGTTAGTACTATTGTCTCCTTTACTAGCTCTACTCGCCATACATTCCATGTATTGACCCTTCGGGGCTGCTACGTTTCATGTTGCAGGTTATTCCGATTCTGAGTAATCGATATAGTCCACGGTACTCCACTCGGCACTTGTTCACTTGTGGGCAATTTGAAGAATGGAGGATTTACTTTGTTTATGTTGCTACCTGAATAATTTGAGCTAGCTTTGGGATAAGCTTTTATTGTAATAATGGTACTCTGGATCTTCGTTATTTATGATACACGGATATTTTGCTATGTTATCTATCTTACTCTATTATGGGCCAATGAACCGATCCAGGGATTGGCATGTCACATAGAGGCCACGATCTTTTCAGAACCGGGGTGTTACAGCCATGAATTTGAGGATTCTCCTCTCTGCTGCACAAAAGCAATATGTGCTAGAAGTGCCGCTAGGCTCCCCACCATTCGATGATGCCCCTAACAAGGAAAAGAATGCTTATTAGACTCGTCAGGAGAACTACAAATTAGTTCATTGCGGCATATTTTATGGGCTAGAGCCAGATCTTTGAAAGCGTTTCGAAAATGACAATGCCTTTGATACAATGGGTGAGTTCAAAATAATATTCGACACCCATGCTACTGTAGAGAGTTATAATTCTTCAGAAAAGTTCTTTATCTGCATTATGGAAGAGAATAACTCCATTAGTGAGCACGTACTCAAAATGTCAGGGTACGCCGATAAGCTTGTGTCCTTGGGAATATCGATTCCCATTGACTTAGGCATACATTGTGTTCTCCAATCTCTGCCACCTAGATACAAGAGCTTCATGATGAATTATAACATGCATGGCATGAAGAAGTCTCTCCCCGAGCTTCTGTCAATGCTTAAGACTGCAGAGGTGGAGATCAAGAAAGAACATCAAGTGTTGATGATTAATAAGACCACCAGTTTCAAGAAAGACAGCAAGGGTAAACATAAGGGAAAGAATGGCGGCAAATCGGTTTCCACACCTGAAAAGAAATCCCGAGTTGGCCCTAAGTCTGATACCGAGTGCTATTATTGTAAAGGGCCTGGCCATTGGAAGCGCAACTGCCCCAAGTATTTGGCAGACAAGAAGGCCGGCAAGGCAAACAAAGGTATATATGATATACATGTTATTGATGTGTACTTGACTAGTACTCGCAGTAGAACCTAGGTATTTGATATCGGATCGGGTGCTAATATTTGTAACTCCAATCAGGGGCTACAGAACAAGCAACTGTAGGCAAGGGGTGAGGTCAAGATGCGTGTCGGCAATGGATCAAGTGTTCATGTGATCGCCGTTGGAACGCTACCGCTCCACTTACTGTCAGGATTAGTTATAAAATTAAATAATTGTTATTTGGTGCCTTCACTAAGCACGACCATTGTATCCGGATCGTGTTTGATGCACAGTGGTTATTTATTTAAATCTGAAAACAATGGTTGTAAGACCCCACCTTTATAAAGGTAAATGTCCCTGTGATTGCAATGCTAGTCCCTAGAACAAATGCTAGCATCCACAGTTTAAGATGAAGTACATAGAAACAAAGGTCATTATTACATCGTCATTCCAGAGATAACATAGTCTTTTACAACTCCATAGCCATAGGCTAGTACAAGAGTTTAACTTAACAATATCAATAAAAGTCTTCATCTTCATGTCCCACAGGAAAGCATGTTGAGTGTAGACTCATAACCCTAATCCTCATCAGAGTAACCTGCAACATCACAAGTTACAGCCACAGTGGGTCAATACATTGGAATAGTATTGGCAAGTGATACCTTAGTAGAATAATAGTATCTAGCTTCTACATGAATTTGGCTAAGTGTAGCTTAGGCTTGCTTTGCTCAAAATAGGTTTTACCTATCAGTTGAAAACACTAAGTTTTTGTTTAGCAAAAACTCCCATGGAACCACCAATAGACATTGGTGAACCTTCACCCTTGTTCAACCACAAGTTTTGACTTAGAAATTGGAAGGAGGAGATTCTCGATAGCTTCCATGTCTTGATGCTCAAATTGTCCTTCTCTGGGGACACGGCTAAGTACTTAGTTTCTTACTTCTGCAAAGGTGGTGCACTTTCCCCACAAGACATGATTTTCATCAAGACAGGACCTTTCATAAGCCTTCCCTTATACCAAAATGGACGTGCTCCAAACCTATCATCCCCTACCACCAACTGTCCATTTGGCTAAGTTATTGCAACCTATATGATCCAGGCAGAGCCCATAATGCCATGTGGCTGCACTAGAAGCTTCTTAACATATGGCATCTCAAATCCCTTTTGTTCCTGGGTGGCATTCCACAAGTGAGATACACAGGTTAAACCATTGGAAAATGGGCCCTAGTAACCAATCAACAAAAATCCACCAAGCAATTACCATTCCACCCAGGTGTTTCATTCACATAGTTGTTTTATTAAGAAAAAACATAAGTCAAAGACTTAGCAATATTTTTCTGTATATATTCCACCCTTGGTTGCTACTAGCTAGGCTAAGCATGGAAATAGCAAGTATCTTAACTTAGAGAAAATTCTAACAATTCTACAACTACTAGGATTTCCCAAGCATAGCATATAGATACTTAGCAAAAATTATCATGCAAGCCCTATACAAAATATTTCTAATGCAGAGTCAAAATATTGGGATAAAAGTATGAAGCACCACTTTCCTTGGTAGTTGGGGGAGTAACAACAATCCTCACAGTCACAATCACAACTAGCACCAAAATCTACACATAAAATGATAGCACTAAATTCACATTTCAAATAATATATGAATGCATGCAAATGCCATGTGATGATTTTTTTATAAACTAAACAAGAAAAGTAAAATAGTACTGAACAATAAACAAGACAATTATACACCAAATAAACTAAATTTGGCCTTTAAAACATTTTCCAAATAATTTTTATACACAAAATATGCTTACGAATGTCTCTGCATAAAATTCCATTTTAACATAAAAAAATACAAAACTATGACCATATATGTGTAGGATTTCTTTTTGTGATTCCAATGGTATATTATTTGTATTTTTTGGATAAACAGAACAAAAGTTACTGAATTTACAAATTTGAATATCTAATAGATGATATTCCAGATTTTAAATCTAAACCTAGCCACGCGGCGCTTCCTGATTGGACGGTACCGCTTCGCGCGGATCAGGCTCTCTGGATCGTCAGATTTAAAGTGCATCACACGGCTTAGATGGATTCGTACCCCTTCACTTAAGTAATCTATCCTATGCGTCGGATCTATATCTAACGGCCCAAATCGAACAGACCAAAAATGAGCGGCGCTGCGACGGTGGCTGGCGGCGGCGCGCTCGGACGGTGATGCTGCCGGCAATACAGGAAGCGAGGAAAGTAGTGGAGCAGATCACCGAGTTCGCGTGATGTCGCTGATGCTCGAGGTGGTCTTCGTTGGCGAAGGGAGCTCGAGGACGTCAGGGATTTCTCGTCGGAGTTCGCGAAGGCGTCGGGTACGTGCTGCCGTTGTCGGGGACGAGCTGTTGGGGCACAAGTGATCAAGGCAATGCGTCAGGAGGGTGCTCAAGTTCTCGAGGGTCGTAGGGGTACTCACCAGAACTCGAGGGGTGCTTGGGGTTAGCGTCAGTAGCTCGACGGAGTTGGAGCAGGAGGTGGTGGCGTTTAGGCGATGACTTTGCCGACGATAGGGGCACGCGCGGACGAGCTAGTGTTGGAGATATGCCCTAGAGGCAATAATAAATGTAGTTATTATTATATCTTTGTGTTTATGATAAATGTTTACATTCATGCTATAATAGTATTAACAAGGAAAAATTAATACTTGTGTGATTTGTAAACTTAAATTAGAGTCCCTAGTAAAGCCTCGTCATAATACTAGCTTGTTGGTTAATAAATGATTGTGGTTTGCCTATCATGAACATTGAGATGTTATTAACAACAAGATCATATCGTTAGGAGAATGATATGATGGACATACTCCTATAGATAAGCGTAGCATAAAGATCAAGTCATTTTAATAGTTCAATTGCTATATGCTTTCTGAGACATAGTAACCTAATTCCTTCGACCATGAGATCATGCATATCACCATAACCGGAAGGATGCTTTGATGACATCAAACACCACACCGTAACTGGGTGGCTATAAAGGTGGCATTAAGTGTTCGGAAAGTATTGGTTGAGACACATGGATCAAGAGTGGGATTTGTCCATCCATATGACGGATAGATATACTTTGGGCCCTCTCGGTGGAATGTCATCCAATTAGCTTGCAAGCATGTGACTGGCTCACAAGGGATCACATATCACGGGAACGAGAAAAGAGTACTTATCAGTAACGAGGTTGAACTAGGTATGCAGAGATACCGACGATCAAAACCTCGGATAAGTAAACTATCGTGAGACAAAGGGAAATTGGTATCGTATGTAAGTGGTTCATTCGATCGCAAAGTAATCGTAGAAATATGTGGGAGCCATATGAATTTCCTGATTCCTCTATTGGTTATTGTTCGGAGAAGTGTCTCGATCATGTCTGCATAATTCACGAACCGTAGGGAGACACACTTAAGGATTCGACGTTGTTGAGTAGTTATGGAATGATGAGTAAGAGACCGAATGTTGTTCGAAATCTCGGATGGGATCCGGGATATCACGAGGTGATCCGGAATGGTCAGGAGAATAAGATTCATATAAGGAAAGTCCTGTTTCAGGTTTGGAGAATGGTTCCGGTGTTTTCATCGGGAATGTTCTAGAAGGTTCCGGAATGTCCGGCACTCCGGAGAGGAAGGGTACATGAATGTGTCATAACAAGTTGGAATGGTTGCATCATGTACTAGGTGTCATCGCTGAACAAAATAAAGGGTTAAATCAAATCCTAGTTTGAAAAGTCAAACGCCAATTTGAAAAGTCAAATGGCTATTTTGTTTGGTGGAAGGAGAGTAGGAAACCTACTTGGGGAGGAAGTCCCTCTCCCTCCACCGCCGGCCTTGGAAGCCGAGTTGGGGAGGGACTCCCCTCCCCTTGGCGCGCCCCCTCCACCTATATAAGGAGGGGCAGGGCTGCCCCTCCATGACCTACACCTTGCCCCTCTAAACCGTAACCCTAGCCGCCGCCCACCATAGCTGCCGCCGCCCTAGGGTTTCTCCCAAGCCGCCGAGTTGGGGCTTCTAGTTGCCCTAGCCGCTGGCCTAGCCCCTTCTACTTGGTGTGTCTAAACCCTAGATCACTGAGGCTCTCTCATAGTCCACCATACTCGCTCCGGCTTAAGGCGAAGCCCTGCGAGATCTCCCCTCTACTTCCGGTACCACGTCGTCGTGCTGCCGGAATCGCGAGGAGAGTGCTACAACCTCCGCTTCCTGCTGGAACAAGGGAGAGGAAGGTCTGCATCGAGTACCGAACGTGTGACCGACTGCGGAAGTGCTGCCGGAACGCAGCGCCGGAAGGATCGTCTACGTGATCTTGAGATCGGAAAGAGTACGACTACATCACCCACGAGAATCCGCTCTCGTCAAACACTTTGGAATCTTCGAGGGTGAGTTATTCTATCGACTCGTTGCTACAATCTAGTAGATAGATCTTGGCTTGTTTGTTTGTATGCAGTAGAAAAATTTTGTTTTCAATGCTACGAACCCCTACAGTGGTATCCGAGCCGTGTCTATATGTAGATCTGTTGCACGAGTAGAACACAATGGTCATTGTGGGCGGTGGTGTTTTTATTATCAATTGCTTCTTGTGTACTTTGCATCTTGCGGTATGATGGGATGAAGCGGCCCGGGCTCACCTTACATGACATCGTTCATGAGACTTTCTCCACGCTCAACATGCAACTTGTATTGCATAAGTGGCTTTGCGGGTGTCTGTCTTTCCCATTATAGTATAGATCCAATTTACAACGGGCACTTGATAGTTCAAGCATCAACGTTGTGGTTCTTGTTCGTAAGTTAGATCGACACTTATTGAAAGCCCCAAACCACGTAAAATATGCAAAGAAATTAGAGGCGTCTAACTTTGTTTTGCAGTGGTGTGCATGTGATGTGACATGGCCATGATTGTGATTATATTTGATGTATGCAATGTTCCTTATTGTAAGTTGGCAACCGGCAGGAGCCATATGGTTGTCTTTAATTTATGTTAAGAGCCGCGTGTCTATTCAAAGTAGTTGTAATAGTTGAAGCCGGTGGACGACAACCATGGAGCAGCGTCATTGACCTTGATGCAATGCCGGTGATGATGGAGATCATGTTCGTGCTTGAAGATGGAGATCGGAAGCACAAAGAAGAAAGGCCATATCATATCACATATTATGAATTGCATGTGATGTTAATCCTTTATGCATCTTGTATTGCTTAGTTAACGACGGTAGCATTATAAGATGATCCCTCATACACATGAATTTCAAGTTCTAAAGTGTTCATCCTTAGTAAGCACCGTTGCTAAAGCTTGTTGTTTCGAAGCACCACATGATGATCGGGCGTGTTAGATTCTGCAAGTGTATACAACGTGAGCACGCCAGATTTGCTCATGCGGAAGCTAAGGTTTTTGATCTTGACGAGCCTAGCATGTACAGACATGGTCTAGGAACACGGATCACCGAAAGGTAAAGCATGAATCATATAGTAGATATGATGAACATGTCGATTGTTCGCCATTGAAGCTACATCAACTCTCGTGATGATCGGTGTTGGTGTGGTGGATTTGGTTCGTGTGATCACTAAAACAATGTGAGGGATATTGTTTTGAGTGGGAGTTCACCGAGATTAATTTAACTATTAATTAGAACTCAATTTGTCATAAACTTAGTCTAAACTATTGCAAATATGTTGTAGATCAATGGCGGCCCCTACCATCAATTTTAATGCGTTCCTAGAGAAAGAAAAGTTGAAAAACAATGGAAGCAACTTCGCGGATTGGTTCCGCAATTTGAGGATTGTCCTCAATGCTTGTAATTTGACCTATGTGCTGGATGCACCGCTGGGTGACCCGCCTGCAGCTGATGTTACCGATGAAGTAAAGAATGTTTACCTCGCTCGGAAGAATCAGTACTCCACAGTTCAGTGTGCTATCTTGTATGGTTTAGAATCGGAGCTTCAGAAAAGGTTTGAGAATTCAGACCCACATGATATTGTCCGTGAACTCAAATTGATCTTTGAGACTCACGCGGCAGTTGAGAGCTATGAGGCTTCTGAAAAGTTCTTTAACTGCAAGATGGAAGAGGGCAGCTCCGTCAGTGAGCCTGTGCTTAAGATGTCTGGGCACGCAAACAAACTTCAAAGCTTGGGTATAGTGATTCCTAATGCTTTGGGGATTTACCGTGTCCTCCAATCACTACCACCAAGTTACAAGAACTTTGGGATGAACTACAATATGCAAAGCATGAACAAGCAGTTGCCAGAACTCTTCTCCATGTTAAAATCTGCAGAAGTGGAGATCAAGAAAGAGCACCAAGTGTTGATGGTCAATAAGACCACCAAATTCAAGAAAGGCAAGTCTAAGCAAAAGGGACACTTCAAGAAGGGTGGTAAGAAAGTTACCGCACCGACGATGAAGACCAAGGCTGGACCTAAGCCTGATACAGAGTGCTTTTACTGCACGGGAGAAGGTCACTGGAAGCGGAATTTCCCAAAGTACTTGGCGGATTTGAAGAACGGCAACATCAATAAGAATGGTATATCCGATATACATGTTATTGATGTGTATCTCACTAGTACTCGTAGTAGTGCCTGGGTATTTGATACTGGTTCGGTTGCTCATATTTGTAACTCGAAACAGCTGCTGCAGAATAAACGGAAGCTAGCGAAGAACAAGGTGACGATGCGCGTGGGAAACGGATCAAAGGTTGATGTGATCGCGGTCGGCACGCTACCTCTTCATCTACCATCGGGATTAGTTTTATACTTAAATAATTGTTATTTGGTGCCTGCGTTAAGCATGAACATTATATCTGGATCTTGTTTATTGCGAGACGGTTACTTGTTTAAGTCCGAGAATAATGGTTGTTCGATTTATATGAGTAATATGTTTTATGCACATGCACCTTTGATAGATGGTCTATTCTTATTGAATCTCGATAGTGGAAATACACATATTAATAACATTGAAGCTAAACGTTTGAAATCGAGCGATAACTCAACCTATATGTGGCACTGTCGTCTTGGTCACATTGGAGTGAAGCGTATGAAGAAACTCCATTCTGGTGGACTTCTTGAATCACTTGATTTTGAATCACTTGAAAGATGCGAAGCATGTCTGATGGGTAAAATGACTAAGACTCCATTTTCTGGTATGATGGAGCGAGCTACGGACTTATTGGAAATCATACATACCGATGTGTGTGGTCCAATGAGTGTAGCATCGTGCGGTGGTTATCGTTATGTTCTTACCTTCACAGATGACTTGAGTAGATATGGGTATATCTATTTCATGAAACATAAGTCCAAAACTTTCGAGAAGTTTAAGGAATTTCAAAGTGAGGTTGAGAATCAACATAACAAGAAGATTAAATTTCTATGTTCTGACCGTGGAGGTGAATATCTAAGTTACGAGTTTGGCGAGCATTTGAAGAAATGTGGAATACTTTCACAATAGACACCGCCCGGAACACCATAGCGTAATGGTGTGTCCGAATGTCGTAATCGAACTCTCTTAGATATGGTTCGTTCTATGATGTCACTTACAGATTTACCGCTATCATTTTGGGGTTATGCATTAGAAACATCTGCATTCACTTTAAATAGGGCACCATCTAAATCCGTTGAAACGACACCGTATGAATTATGGTTTGGGAAGAAACCTAAATTGTCGTTCCTTAAAGTTTGGGGTTGCGAAGCCTATGTAAAGAAGTTATAGCCGGACAAGCTTGAACCCAAAGCGGAAAAATGCGTCTTCATAGGATACCCAAAGGAAACTATTGGGTATACCTTCTATCATAGATCTGAAGGCACAATCTTCGTTGCCAAGAATGGATCCTTTCTTGAGAAGGAATTTCTCTCAAAAGAAGTGACTGGAAGGAAAGTAGAACTCGACGAGGTTGTCGAACCTTCTCTCGAACTTGCGAGTAGCGCAGCACCGGAAGAAGTTCCTGTGGTGCCTACACCAATAAGAGAGGAAGCTAATGATGATGATCATGAAACTTCGGCTGTAGTTGCTACAGAGCCTCGCAGGTCAACTAGAACTCGTACCACTCCTGATTTGTATGATCCCGTTATGAGTGTCATGTTAGTGGACAACACCGATGACCCTGCGACGTATGAGGAAGCGATGATGAGCCCATATTCCAATAAATGGCAAGAAGCCATGAAATCCGAGATTGGATCCATGTACGAAAACCAAGTATGGACTTTGGTGGACTTACCGGATGGCCGGAAGGCTGTCGAGAATAAATCGATTTTCAAGAAGAAACAGATGCTGATGGTAATGTTACTATCTATAAAGCTCGACTTGTCGCAAAAGGGTTTCGACAAATTCAAGGAGTTGACTACGATGAGACTTTCTCACCAGTAGCAAAGCTAAAGTCTGTGAGGATTATGTTAGCAATCGCTGCATCTTACGATTATGAGATATGGCAGATGGATGTCAAAAGAGCGTTCCTCAATGGAGACATTGATGAAGAGTTGTATATGATGCAACCCAAAGGTTTTGTCAATCCTAAGGATGCTAACAAGGTATGCAAACTTCAACGGTCCATATATGGATTGAAGCAAGCATCCCGAAGTTGGAATCAACGTTTTGATAAGGTGATCAAAAGTTTTGGTTTTATACAAACTTATGGAGAAGCTTGTATTTACAAGAAAGTGAGTGGGAGATCTGTAGCATTCTTAATACTATATGTAGATGACATATTGTTGATTGGGAATGATGTAGACCTTCTTAATAGTGTCAAGGAATATTTGAATAATAGTTTTTCAATGAAAGATCTTGGCGAAGCAGCTTACATGTTAGGCATAAAGATTTATAGAGATAGATCGAGATGTCTAATATCATTGTCATAAAGTACATATTTGGAAAAAGTTCTAAAGAGATTTGGAATGGAAGATAGCAAGAAAGGGTTCTTGCCCATGTTGCCCAATACGACCTTGAGTAAAACTCAAAGTCCAGTAAACGGCAGAAGATAGAGAAAGGATGAGTAAGACTCCCTATGCCTCAGCCATAGGATCTCTAATGTATGCCATGCTATGTACTAGACCCGACATTGCATATGCTGTTAGTTTGACTAGCATATATCAAAGTGATCTAGGAGTGGATCATTGGACAGCGGTCAAAAACATCCTTAAGTACTTGAGAAGAACTAAGGATATGGTTCTTTCTTATGGAGGTGATGAACAGCTCGTTGTTAATGGTCACACCGATGCTAGTTGGAACACCGATCCGGATGATTCTAAATCACAATCCGGATACGTATTTACTTTGAATGGTGCAGCCGTTAGCTGGAGGAGTGCAAAGCAAAGCGTTGTGGCGAGATCTTCACAAGAAGCAATATGGATGAAAGAGTTCATTACAGAGCTCGGTGTGCTTCCAAGTGCGCTGGACCCAATGTCTATCTACTGTGATAACATGGGCGCCATAGCCAATGCGCAAGAACCAAGGTCACACAAGAAGCTGAAGCATATCAAGCTATGTTTTCACGCTATTCGAGAACATCTCCAAGATGGTGACATAAAGATTTGCAAAGTACACACAGATCTGAATGTGGCGGATCCGTTGACTAAACCTCTCCCGAGGGCAAAACATGACCAATACCAAACTGCCATGGGTGTTCGGTATATTACCATGTAATCTAGATTAGATGACTCTAGTGCAAGTGGGATACTGTTGGAGATATGCCCTAGAGGCAATAATAAATGTAGTCATTATTATATCTTTGTGTTTATGATAAATGTTTACATTCATGCTATAATAGTATTAACAAGGAAACATTAATACTTATGTGATTTGTAAACTTAAATTAGAGTCCCTAGTAAAGCCTCTTCATAATACTAGCTTGTTGGTTAATAAATGATTGTGGTTTCCCTATCATGAACATTGAGATGTTATTAACAACAAGATCATATCGTTAGGAGAATGATATGATGGACATACTCCTATAGATAAGCGTAGCATAAAGATCAAGTCATTTTAATAGTTCAATTGCTATATGCTTTCTGATTCATAGTAACCTAATTCCTTCGACCATGAGATCATGCATATCACCATAACCGGAAGGATGCTTTGATGACATCAAACACCACACCGTAACTGGGTGGATATAAAGGTGGCATTAAGTGTTTGGAAAGTATTGGTTGAGACACATGGATCAAGAGTGGGATTTGTCCATCCATATGACAGATAGATATACTCTGGGCCCTCTCGGTGGAATGTCATCCAATTAGCTTGCAAGCATGTGACTGGCTCACAAGGGATCACATATCACGGGAACAAGAAAAGAGTACTTATCAGTAACGAGGTTGAACTAGGTATGCAGAGATACCGACGATCAAAACCTCGGATAAGTAAACTATAGTGAGACAAAGGGAAATTGGTATCGTATGTAAGTGGTTCATTCGATCACAAAGTAATCGTAGAAATATGTGGGAGCCATATGAATTTCCAGATTCCTCTATTGGTTATTGTTCGGAGAAGTGTCTCGATCATGTCCGCATAATTCACGAACCGTAGGGAGACACACTTAAGGATTCGACGTTGTTGAGTAGTTATGGAATGATGAGTCAGAGACCGAATGTTGTTCGGAGTCTCGGATGGGATCCGGGATATCACGAGGTGATCCGAAGAATAAGATTTATATAAGGAAAGTCCTGTTTCGGGTTTGGAGAATGGTTCCGGTGTTTTCATCGGGAATGTTCTAGAAGGTTTCGAAATGTCCGGCACTCCGGAGAGGAAGGGTACATGAATGTGTCATAACAAGTTGGAATGGTTGCATCATGTACTAGGTGTCATCGCTGAACAAAATAAAGGGTTAAATCAAATCCTAGTTTGAAAAGTCAAACGCCAATTTGAAAAGTCAAATGGCTATTTTGTTTGGTGGAGGGAGAGTAGGAAACCTACTTGGGGAGGAAGTCCCTCTCCCTCCACTGCCGGCCTTGGAAGCCGAGTTGGGGAGGGACTCCCCTCCCCTTGGCGCGCCCCCTCCACCTATATAAGGAGGGGCAGGGCTGCCCCTCCATGACCTACACCTTGCCCCTCTAAACCGTAACCCTAACCGCCGCCTACCATAGCCGCCGCCCTAGGGTTTCTCCCAAGCCGCTGAGTTGAGGCTTCTAGTTGCCCTAGCCGCCGGCCTAGCCCCTTCTACTTGGTGTGTCTAAACCCTAGATCACCGAGGCTCTCTCATAGTCCACCATACTCGCTCCGTCTTAAGGCGAAGCCCTGCGAGATCTCCCCTCTACTTCCGGTGCCACGCCGTCGTGCTACCGGAATCGCGAGGAGAGTGCTACAACCTCCGCTGTCTGCTGGAACAAGGGAGAGGAAGGTCTGCGTCGAGTACCAAATGTGTGACCGACTGCGGAAACGCTGCCGGAACGCAGCGCCGGAAGGATCGTCTACGTGATCTTGAGATCGGAAAGAGTACGACTACATCACCCACGAGAATCCGCTCTCGTTAAACACTTTGGAATCTTTGAGGGTGAGTTATTCTATCGACTCGTTGCTACAATCTAGTAGATAGATCTTGGCTTGTTTGTTTGTATGCGGTAGAAAATTTTTATTTTCCATGCTACGAACCCCTACAGCTAGTGCTACTGGGAGGTGCGCAAGGCGAAGTGGAGTGTGCTCGTGTGAACCACGAGCAGAGGGGTGGTCGGGGTTGCCCGGAATCGGCGCTGCAGCTCGTCGGAGCAGCGAGGTTGCGGCGAGGAATTCTCGCAGCCTGGGGGCATTCAGGGCTTGGGGTTTGGGGGAAAATGGAGAGGGGGCAGAGGGGGTTTAAGTAGCGAGGCTGAGCGGGGAAATTACGCTGGAAATCAAGCATAATCAATCGAATTGATTCGGGGAGGAAACAGCAGAGAGGCGCAGGTCCTCTGGCACGAGATTGACGACGAGGTTAATGTGGCAGTGGGTCCGAGGCGTCAGCGAGTGTGTGTGCGCGGGCGGAGTGAGAAACAGAGAGGAGAGGGGGAGGTTCCTCGGTGGGCTTGCTGGGTTGGTTACTGGGCCGCGGGTTGGGTTGTGTTAGATAGCTGGTTTGGCTTATTTTTTTCTCTATTTCTCCTTTTCTTTTTCTGTTTTGATTTTCTGGTTTGAATTTGAATGTCTAATTCAATTCTGTTTCAATTTGAATTTTCCCCCAGATTTTTGTACTGTGTTTCTTGTGTCCTGAGATGTGTAAAGCATCCATTCATACTCAAATTCATTTTGGGTTTGAAATAAAGTTTAAAATCAAGTCTTTAGTGAAATATTTTTAATAGGCATACAAAAGGTTTTAAATTTGAATTGTTTTGAAAATCTTTGTGTTGCCTTGCATTCACTTTCAAAACAATGCTGAGAAAACTAAGCATAGATAGAAAATAAAATATAAACCTTGCCTTACTTGAATAAGTATTAGGCATAATTTGGTTTGAATTTTATTTGGAAAAGATCAAATGCACATGAATGCATGAATGCTATGCAAGCTTTAAAAATATGATTTTTGGGATGTTACAAATCTAACCCCCTTAAGGTGAATCTCGCCCTCGAGATTCGGATTGGCTAGCAAATAGGTGAGGGTGGTCTTTCTGAAGATCATCTTCTCTTTCACATGTTGCTTCTTCCTCAGAATGATGGTTCCAATGAACTTTGCAGAATTTGATAGTCTTTGTTCGAGTAACTCTTTCTGCAGTCTCAAGAATCTTGATAGGTTTTTCCTCATAAGTGAGATCACTTTCCAATTGGACCTCCTCCAAAGGTATAGTATCCTTCAAAGAAGTCTCTTCCATCTCCGGATGTCATTTCTTTAGCTGACTCACATGAAACACAATGTGAACGACAGACAATGATTCAGGCAATTCAATCTCATATGCTACTTCTCCTTTACGGCTTAGAATCTTGAATGGTCCAACATATCTTGGGGCCAATTTTCCTTTGAATCCAAATATCTTCACTCCACGAAGTGGTGATACTCTAAGATATGCTCTATCACCCACCTCATAGGTGACTTCTCTACGCTTTGGATCTGCATAGCTCTTTTGTCGGGACTGTGCTATCTTCAATCTGTCCTTTGCTAACTTGACTTTCTCTTCAGCTTCCTTGATTATTTCTGGCCTGAACAAGTTTCTTTCTCAAACACCATTCCATAACAATGGTGTAGTAAACTTTCTCCCATAGAGAAATTCAAACGGTGCCATCTCAATACTGGCTTGATAGCTGTTGTTGTAAGAGAATTCTGCGTAAGGCAGACTTTCATCCCAACTAGCTCCATAATATAGGGAACATGTCCTCAACATATCCTCTAAAATCTGGTTGGTCCTTTCTGTCTGTCCATCAGTCTGGGGATGAAAAGCAGTACTGAATTCCAATCTCATTCCCAATGACTCATGCAGTTGCCTCCAAATATGGGAAGTCAATTGAGTTCCCCTATCAGACACAATACTCTTGGGTACTCCATGCAGACACACAATCCTATTCATATAGATCTTGGCTAACTTAGCACTTGTATAGGTTGTGTTCACGGGTATGAAATGAGCCACTTTAGTTAGGAGATCCACTACGACCCAAATAGAATCATATCCCGATCTAGTACTTGGCATTCCAGTGATGAAATCCATGCCAATCTTGTGCCACTTCCAATCAGGGATATGTAGTGGTTGTAACAATCCTGCTGGTTTCTGATGTTCCGCTTTCACTCTGCTATATACATCACACAAAGCAATATGTTCGGCGATGTCCTTCTTGAGATTATTCCACCAAAATCTTTCCTTCACATCCATGTACATTTTGGTGTTACCCGGATGAATGTAATATGGTGAGTTGTGTGCTTCCTGTAAAATCAGTTTCTGAAGCTCCGGATCTTGCGGAATGCAGATACGTTTTCCATACCATAATGTACCTTGTTCGTCTTCATGGAATCCTTTGGCTTTTCCCTTACCAATCTTTTACTTAATCTCTTCAATTTCCTTGTCCGTATTTTGGGCTTCCTTGATTTTGTCCAACAAGGTGGGTTGAACATCCAATGACATGAGATGTCCTTCAGGCACAATCTCCAATCTAAGATCTTTGAATTGGGCACACAGATCATCTGGCAACTCTCCCTTAGTAAGGCAATTCACATAAACCTTACGGCTTAATGCATCCTCTACAAATTTGCTTTACCGGGGTGGTATTGCAAACTCAAGTCATAGTCCTTGATGAGTTCTAGCCATCTTCTTTGTCTCATGTTGATTTCTTTCTGAGTGAAGATATACTTCAAACTTTTGTGATCTGTGAACACTTCACATCGCTTTCCCAAAAGATAATGTCTCCATGTTTTGAGTGCATGGACAACAGAAGCTAACTCTAAATCATGAGTAGGATAATTCACTTCATGAGTTTTGAGTTGTCTCGAGGCATAAGCCACAACTTTCCCTTCTTGCATCAGAACTGCACCCAATCCTTGGTGAGATGCATCACAATACACTTGGAAATCCTCTCCAAGTCTGGCAGACATAAGACTGGTGCTGTCACTAGTCTCTTCTTCAACTCTTGGAAATTGAGTTCACATCCTTCAGTCCACTCAAATTTCTTGTCTTTCTTGAGTAACTCCGTCATTGGATTAGCTACCTTTGAGAAATTCTCAATGAACCTTCTATAGTATCCTGCCAAGCCAAGGAAACTATGAACTTCTTTCACTGACTTAGGAGATTCCCACTCAGTTGCAGCTGACACTTTTGCGGGATCAACTGCTACACCATCACCTGACACAATGTGTCCAAGAAATCCAACCTCATTCAGCCATAATTCATACTTGCTGAATTTGGCATACAGTTTATGCTCTCTAAGCTTCTCAAGTATCAAACGCAAATGTCCTTCATGCTCCTCATTGCTCTTGGAGTAGATCACAATGTCATCAATGAAAACAACAACAAACTTGTCAAGAAACTCCATGAACAACTTGTTCATCATATTCATGAAGTAGGCTGGTGCATTGGTCAAACCAAATGGCATCACGGTGTATTCATACAATCCATACCTAGTGGTGAAAGCAGTCTTAGGTATGTCTGGTTCCCTTATCTTGAGATGAAAATAGCCTGACTAGAGATCAATCTTTGAGAACACACGGGCTCCTTCTAACTGATCAAAGAAGTCATTAATTCTGGGCAAAGGATACTTGTTCTTGATAGTCACCTCATTGAGTGAATGATAATCTACGCATAACCTTTGACTTCTATCTTTCTTCTCAACAAACAAGACTAGTGCTCCCCAAGATGAAGAACTTGGTTAAATAAATCCTTTCTACAATTGTTCTCCATGTTGTTTCTTGAGTTCTTTCAACTCATCAACTGACATCTTGTAAGGTCTCTTTGCTATTGGTCCTGATCCTGGCAGCAAGTCAATCAGAAACTCCACATCTCTATCTGGTGGCATTCCCGGCAATTCCTCCGGAAACACATCTGGGTATTCTCTCACAATTAGCACACTGTCTATGCTAACCCCCTTAAGAGAATTTAGCTTACTCCCTTTTGATTCAAAGTTAGACTTCAATCTAATCCTTTTATTATCCGGGGTTGTGAGTGTGACAGTATGGTTAGCACAATCTAGTACTCCCTCATACTTGGTCATCCAATCCATTCCCAAAATAAAATCTAGTCCTTGGGAATCTAGGATTACCAGACTAACTTGAAACTTATGCTTTCCAAACTCGATTACTAGATCACGACATCCAAGGCTTACTATCATATCTCCACCGGGAGAACTTACTTTTATAGGACATCCAATATTTTCAGTTGGAAATCCATTTCTATC
The DNA here is from genome assembly GCA_916181665.1 of Avena sativa. Classification (NCBI taxonomy): domain Eukaryota; kingdom Viridiplantae; phylum Streptophyta; class Magnoliopsida; order Poales; family Poaceae; genus Avena; species Avena sativa. The sequence goes on along the minus strand of OV702293.1, from coordinate 185,888,044 downwards.
AACAAATGGTCTTGATATGAATGAATGTGATGCACCAGTATCAAAAAGAACAAGTGATGGAATAGAATTGAGTTTGAACTTACCAGCCACAGCTTCAGATTCCTCATATATCTCTTCCACATTGATGTGGTTCACTTGTCCCTTCTAGAAAGGGTTGGGCTTGGTGGTTCCTTCAACCTTCTTCTCTGGGCACTCATTTGAATAGTGACCCATCTTCTTACACTTGAAACATTCAACCTAACTAATATCTATATTTGCAGGCTGACTTCCACTTCCACTTCGACCTCCACTGTGGTGACTCTTGTGTCCACTCTTGTGGTTCTTGTACTTGTCATTATCATGACTGCGGTGATGCTTGTTGTCATGATGGTGGTTGTGGCCGTGGTGGTTGTTGTACTTTCCATGTTTGTGGGATCTAGAATTTCCACTATCATCATGATGGGAACGCTTGTGAGACGATCCCGAGTTGTGCTTATCAAAGCTGCGCTTCCTCTTCCTGCTCTAAACCTATTTCATCTTGTTTTCCAAGATGGTAGCCTTGTCACAAAGTGATTGGTAGGTTGGGACATAGGCAACAGACAGCTGCAGATTCAGTTCATCATTCAGTCCTTCGAGGAATTTCTCCTTCCTCTTGGCATCAGTATCAACTTCATCCGGGGCATAACGCGCCAGATTGTTGAATTCCTCAATATACTCAGCCACGCTGCGGTGACGCTGTTTCAAGTTGTGGAACTCCTTCTTCTTCAAATTCATCACTCCGGATGAGATGTGAGCTGTACGGAATCCACCCTCAAAGATAGCCCAAGTAACATCCTCAATGAGAGTGGTGATCTGAAAGTTGTCCCACCAGGTTGCTGCTGGCCCTTCTAGCAGATGTGCTGCAAACCTGACCTTCTCTTCGTCGGTGCAGCCAACAGTCACTAAATACTTGTTCATTGAACATAGTCAATCATTGGCCACCATTGGATCAGTGGTTCCTGAGAACTTTGCAGGCCTCAGTCTTAGAAATCTGGTGAGCATGTCAAATCCTGGCAGATTATTCTAGTTGTTGTTGTTATTATTATTGTTGTTATTCTGATTCTGGTTCTGCATGAAGGTGGTCATCATCTGCATCAGTTGTGCTTGTGCTGTCATTAACTGCTGCATCTCGGGAGTGACATTGTTGTTGTTTTTGTTTTGGTTGGGGTTGGCACGTCGAGGAGGCATCTGTGGTTTTAATAAGGATAAGAATGAGATACCCATAGATGCTTAACATGCACAATACATCACATACCCAATCATAATAACCAAGCATCAAAATAACATAGAGTTTGAATGACATAAACATCAAGTTTGGAAATGCAAAACACACCATAGCAAGCCACCCACATGTTGGATGGTCATTGCGACTCAATAACCAAAAGTACGGTAGATGAAAGATAATCGAGTAGTCTACACTACTCCTCTGCATCAATCTCCACGTCAACGACGGTAAGACCTGCATTCTCCATGGCGGTCTTGTACTCATCACCACTAGTAGTCAAGGCCTCTATCTTGTCCCTAAGAGCCCTTTTCTATGAGCAAAGCCTCTCGATCACTCCCTGGTGATGCTCAAGCTCGAAGTCCTTGGCCTCTAGCTCTTCCTTCATCTCCCGGATCTTCTTGTTCCTGTCTTGGACTCTTTTCTCCTGGCTCTTGAATTTCTTGTCCTAGCTTTCAAACTTGGCCTCCATTTCCTTGACTATATCGTCTTGCTCCGCGAAGAGCTTGTCCTTCTCTCGGAGCTGAACCTGGAGCTCGTCATTGCTAAGCATGACGTTGGTCCTATCAGTATCTAGGTGTCTAATAAGACCCTCTAGTTCCTGGAGGTACAGACGAATCGGATCCATCGTCTCTCTAGCAGCATACTCGTACTCTATGGCCTCACCCTCCTCATTGCGTCTCCCGAAGGGGTGAAAGTAAAGACCTCTAATCTCGGTGGAGTGTCTCCCTACCAGGCGCCCAAGTAACTCCTTCATGACGACATCTAATCCTTTCTCCTTGTCGTCATGCATTAGCTTGAAAGTGATGTTCTTTGTGGTTGGCTCTATCTGGCGTCCCAGCTAGGTGACTCTGAAGCCCCATAGGTCCTTCCTCTCAAACTTGGTTAGTGGAAGTGTCATGATGCTAGGAAGTGGGAGGTTGAGCACAGTAGTGAGCTAAATGAGACGAGTAACAAAACGAGTTCCCTTGAACTCCTCGGCCGTGCTGATAACAACATTAGGCATCTATTTTTATAATATAGAGAAAAGTTAGAATCAACATCAATATAGAAAAATCATAAGAAAAATATCACAAGAACATCTTTTTGCAACAAACACACAAGTCATGGCATACACAAATGCATTACAAACATCAAAGGTTCAACATAACTTAGACAAATCTTTGGAAGTAGAAACGATAAGTGTGGTGTTCCAACTAACGAAGTACGTCACAACTCTCACTCACTAGACAAAATAGCTATCAGGGAATCCTTAGTAGCCAGCTGTCTATCTTGTTCACAAGACTCCCATATTAAATCTATGATGTCTCCCCTTAGTTGTTGGTTGGTAGCCTCTAATTCTTGGGTATGCTTCTTTTCTTCTCTAAGGTCATTTTGGGTGTTGAGCATTCTGCACTTGAGTCTATCACCAAGCTCCTTGATAGCATTCCAAGCTACATTTCTTGCAGAGTAAAAGAATGTTGTGTGCATTTCTGAGTTGGTGACCATGCAGAATCCTGACTCCTTGTGGTTGTCTTGCTTGTTTTTGTACAAGTGATTTTGCACCCACCAATACTCTTCTCCTTCATCCATCACAAGGAATCCTTTGTACACAGCTGCACCATGTATCCCCATGGTAACCATAAGGTTCTTGAGATCCTTGGGAAATTCAGTCTCACACTCCAAAGTCATGTTCATGAGTGGTACCTTCCTCACGGCTTCGTTGATGGAGTTCATCTATAAATATAGATGAGAAAGAATATTAGAAAAGTTTACGAGAAGAAAAAGACAAGGGTGGATTTTTTTTCAAAGTGTTGAAATTTTTTCCTTAGTGGTTTCTAATCCAATCCTAGGGTCATAATCCTACAGGCAACACAGTGCTCTGATACCATATGTAAGACCCCACCTTTATAAAGGTAAAGATCCCGGTGATTGCAATGCTAGTCCCTGGATCAAATGCTAGCATCCACAGTTTAAGATGAAGTACACAGAAACAAAGGCCATTATTACATCGTCATTCCAGAGATAACATAGTCTTTTACGACTCCATAGCCATAGGCTAGTACAAGAGTTTAACTTAACAATATAAATAAAAGTCTTCATCTTCATGTGCCATAGGAAAGCATGTTGAGTGTAGACTCATAACCCTAATCCTCATCACAGTAACCTGCAACATCACAAGTTACAGCCACAGTGGGTCAATACATTGGAATAGTATTGGCAAGTGATACCTTAGTAGAATAATAGTATCTAGCTTCTACATGAATTTGGCTAAGTGTAGCTTAGGCTTGCTTTGCTCAAAATAGGTTTTACCTATCAGTTGAAAACACTAAGTTTTTGTTTGGCAAAAACTCCCAAGGAACCACCAATAGACATTGGTGAACCTTCACCCTTGTGCAACCACAAGTTTTAACTTAGAAATTGGGATGAGGATATTCTCGATAGCTTCCATGTCTTGATGCTCAAATTGCCCTTCTCCGGGGACACGACTAAGTACTTAGTTTCTTCCTTCTACAGAGGTGGTGCACTTTCCCCACAAAACTTGATTTTCATCAAGACAAGACCTTTACGAAGCCTTCCCTTAGACAAAAATGGACACGCTTCAAACCTATCATCCCCTACCACCAACTGTCCATTTGGCTAAGTTATTGCAATCTATATGATCCACGCAGAGCCCATAATGCCATGTGGCTGCACTAGAAGCTTCTTAACATATGGCATCTCAAATCCCTTTGTTCATGGGTGGCATTCCACAAGTGAGATACACAGGGTAAACCATTGGAAAATGGGCCCTAGTAACCACTCAACAAAAATCCACCAAGAAATTACCATTCCACCCAGGTGTTTCATTCACTTAGTTGTTTTATTAAGCAAAAACATAAGTCAAAGACTTAACAATATTTTTCCATAGCATGTATATATTCCACCCTTTGTTGCTACTAGCTAGGCTAAGCATGGCCATAGAAAGTATCTTAACTTAGAGAAAATTCTAACAATTCTACAACTACTAGGATTTCCCAAGCATAACATATAGATACTTAGCAAAAATTATCATGCAAGCCCTATACAAAATATTTCTAATGCATAGTCAAAATATTGGGATAAAAGTATGAAGCACCACTTGCCTTGGTAGTTGGGGGAGTAACAACAATCCTCACAGTCACAATCACCACTAGCACCAAAATCTAAACATAAAATGATAACACTCAATTCACATTTCAAATAATGAAGCAAAAATATATGAATGCATGCAAATGCCATGTGATGATTTTTTCTAAACTAAACAAGACAAGTAAAACATTACTGAACAATAAACAAGACAATTATACACCAAATAAACTAAATTTGGCCTTTAAAACATTTTCCAAATAATTTTTATACACAAAATATGCTTACAAATGTTGATGCATAAAATTCCATTTTAACAGAAACAAAATACAAAACTAATCCCAAATATGTGTAGGATTTCTTTTTGTGATTCCAATGGTATATTATTTGTATTTTTTGGATAAACAGAATAAAAGTTATTGAATTTACAAATTTGAATATCTAATAGATGAAATTCCAGATTTTAAATCTAAACCTAGCCACGCGGCGCTTCCTGATTGGACGGTACCGCTTCGCGCGGATCAGGCTCTCTGGATCGTCAGATTTAAAGTGCATCGCACGGCTAAGATGGATTCGTACCCCTTCACTTAAGTCATCTATCCTATGCGTCGGATCTAGATCTAACGGCCCAAATCGAATAGACAAAAAACGAGCGGCTGCAACGGTGGCTGGCGGCGGCGCGCTCAGGCGGTGATGCTGCCGGCGATACAGGAAGCTAGAAAAGTAGTGGAGCAGCTCACCGAGTTCGCGTGATGTCGCTGATGCTCGAGGTGGTCTTCGTTGGCGAAGGGGAGCTCGAGAACGTCAGGGATTTCTCACCGGAGTTCGCGAAGGCGTCAGGTACATGCTGCCATTGTCGGGGACAAGCTCCTGGGGCGCAAGTGATCAAGGCAATGCGTCAGGAGGGTGTGAAAGTTCTCGAGGGTCGTAGGGGTACTCACCAGAACTCGAGGGGTGCTCAGGGTTGGCGTCAGTACCTCGCCGGAGTTGGAGCAGGAGGTGGTGGCGTTCAGGCGATGACGTTGTCGACGACAGGGGCACGCGCGGACAAGCTAGTGCTATTGGGAGGTGCGCAAGGCTAAGTGGAGTGTGCTCGTGTGAACCAGGAGCAGAGGGCTGCTCGGGGTTGCCAGGAATCGGCGCCGCGGCTCGTCGGAGCAGCGAGGTTGCGGCAAGGAATTCTCACAGCCTGGGGGCGTTCAGGGCTTGGGGTTTGGGGGAAATGGAGAGGGGGCAGAGGGGGTTTAAGTAGCAAGGCTAAGCGGGGAAATTATGCTGGAAATCAAGCGTAATCAATCGAATTGATTCGGGGAGGAAACGGCAGAGAGGCGCAGGTCCTCCGGCGCGAGATTGACGACGAGGTTGACGTAGCAGTGGGTCCGGGGCGTCAGCGAGTGGGTGTGCATGGGCGGAGTGAGAAACAGAGAGGAGAGTGGGAGGTTCCCGGGTGGACTTGCTCGGCTGGTTACTGGGCCGTGGGTTGGGTTGGGTTATATAGCTGGTTTGGCTTATTTTTTTTCTCTATTTCTCCTTTTCTTTTTCTGTTTTGACTTTCTGGTTTGAATTTGGATGTCTAATTCAATTATGTTTCAATTTGAATTTTTCCCTAGATTTTTGTACTGTGTTTCTTGTGTCCTGAGATGTGTAAAGCATCCATTCATACTCAAATTCATTTTGGGTTTGAAATAAAGTTTAAAATCAAGTCTTTAGTGAAATATTTTTAATAGGGATACAAATTCTTTTAAATTTGAATTGTTTTGAAAATCTTTGTGTGGCCTTGCATTCACTTTCAAAAAAATGCTGAGCAAACTAAGAATAGATAGAAAATAAAATATAAACCTTTCCTTAGTTGAATAAGTATTAGGCATAAATTTGGTTTGAATTTTATTTGGAAAAGATCAAATGCTCATGAATGCATGAATGGTATGCAAGCTTTACAAAATATGATTTTTGGGATGTTACACTTTTATGGTCATGCACCTATGATGAATGGTTTATTTCGGTTGGATCTAGATAATAATGTTATACATATTCATAATGTTGATGCTAAATGGATTAAACTTGATGATGATATATCCGCATAAATGTGGCACTGCTGTCTAGGTCATATTGGTGTTAAATGCATGAAGAAACTCCATTCAGATGGACTTTTGGAATCACTTAATTTAGAATCATTTGATACATGTGAGCCATGCCTTATGGGCAATATGACTAGTACGCCGTTTTCTGGTTCAATGGAATGAGCGACAAATTTAATGGAAATCATACACTCTGATGTGTGTGGTCCAATGAGTGTGTTGACGCGTGCTGGATATCGTTATTTTGTTACTTCCACGGATGCTTTGAGTAGATACGGTTATATCTACTTGATGAAACACAAGTCTGAAACCTTTGAAAAGTTCAAGGAATTTCAGAATGAAGTTGAAAATCATCGTAATAGAAAGATCAAATTTCTACGGTCTGACCGTGGAGGTGAGTATCTAAGTTACGAGTTTAGCACACATATGAAAGAGTGTGGAATAGTTTCACAACTCACACCCGCCGGAACACCACAACAAGATGGTGTGTCGGAACGTCATAATCGTACTTTATTAGATATTCTTCGATCTATGATGTCTCTGACTAACTTGACACTATCATTTTGGGGTTATGCACTAGAAACTGCTGCATTCACTTTAAATTGGGCACCATCTAAATCCTTTGAAAAGACACCATATAAATTGTCGTTTGGAAACAAACCTAAGATGTCATTTCTTAAAGTTTAGGGATGCGATGTTTATGTGAATAAACTTCAGCCTGATAAAATCGAACCCAAAGAGGAAATTGCATCTTCATAGGATACCTTAAGGAAACTATTCGGTATTCCTTCTATCACAGATCCGAGGGCATGATTTTCGTTGCCAAGAATGGATCCTTAGTAGAGAAAGAGTTTCTCGTGAAAGGTGTGTGTAGACAGAAGGTAGAACTCAAAGAGGTTGTTAAACCTTCTCTTCATAATATCGAGAGTAGCACGACACCGAAAGCTATTCCAGAGTTGACTTCACCAAATGAGTAGGGAGCTAATGATAAATATCATGAAACTCTGAAAGAGAATACTACGAAACCTCGCAGGTCAAGCATAACACGTGCAGCTCCTGAACTATACGGAAATCCTATTATGAATTTCTTGGTCGATGAAATAGATGACCCTATGACGAATGAAGAAGTGATGATGAGCCTGAATTCCAACAAATGGCTAGAATCCATGAAATCCGAGATGGAATCCATGTACGAAAACTAGGATTGGACCTTGGTGGACTTACCTCACGACCGAAAGGCCATGGAGAATAAATTGATTTTCAAAAGAAAAACTTAAGTTGATGGTAACGTAACCATCTTTGAGCTTCACCGTACTGACTCCCTGACTGACAAACTCTTTCTCAAGGAAGACTCCATTCCGAGCGACAAACACTTTGCCCTCTTCTCGGTTGTAGAAGAAGTACCCCAAGGTTTCCATTGGATATCCCATGAAAATACACTTATCCGACTTGGTCATAAGTGAAGGGAATATGCCCTGAGAGGCAATAATAAAGTATTTATTATATATATTCCAAGTATATGATAGATGTTTTTTTTCATGCTATAATTGTATTAATACTGAAACGTTAATACATGTGTGTTTAATAAACAAACAGAAAGTCCTAGTTATGACTCTCTTATAAACTAGCTCATTGATTAACAAGATGATCAAAGGTTTCCTGATCAAGGACATTGGATGTTGTTAATAACAAGGTCACAACATTATTGGAATGGTGTGATGAACATTCATCCGAAGTATAGCATTACGATCAAAGTCATTGTGTTTATATTAATATAACATCAATACGAAGTAATACTAATCCTTAGACCATGAGATCATGTCAATCACAAACACTAGAAGAGTATCTTAATAACATCAAACATCACACTGTAACAGAGTGATTATAAAGATGGGTTCAGTGCTACGAAGGTGTTATGTTGAGGCCCATAGATCAATAGTGGAATTTTTCCATCCCGATGATGGAGAGATATAATCTGGGCCCTCTCGGTGATATCACATTAGTTAGCTTACAAGCAAGTGATTTGTTCACTATAATGTTATATGACCCGAACAAGAAAAGAGTACATGTCGGTAACGAGATCAAACTAGGTATGAAGATATCGATGATCAAATCTCTGACATGTAATATATCGCGAGACAGAGGGATTAAGATTCTAGTGTAAAGGGTTCTAACGATCACAAGAAGTCATCGTTGAATGTGTGGGAGTCAGTATGGGTCTCCAGGTACTGCTTCTGATTATTGATCTTAGAGGGGTCTCGATCATGTCCGCATTTTTCGCGAACCGTAGGGTGACACACTTAAGAGACACCGCCACCATTATATCAAATAGTTTCTTGACAAAAAGATTTACAAAGCGCAGGAATTTATTTCACTAGACACCAGAATTGTTTCGGGTGAAACTGCTGAAAGTGTTTCTGCATGTGAAATAGAATACTAGAAAGGGGTTTTATGTGAATGTTTATCCATTAATGTAATTGAAAAAATTCTGAATAAATAAATAAAAGGATTTTGATTTAAAGAGAGATTGCATTAAATTTGGTGGAAATTTAATGGGATTTTTTTAGAGGGATTTTGAGTGGATAAGTAAAGAGGCATTTTGTGAGTGGGAGCTCGACCCACATGAATGATGGGAGGGCAAAGAGGAATCCCCATGCGCCGGCCACCCCCTTGGGGTTCCCCCTCCTCCTATATAAGGCCTCCCTCTCCCTCTCTCACACTCACACCTCCTCGTGAAGGATCTCTCTCTCTAGTTTATCCCCCATGGTCTCGAGACTAGCGAGATACATGTTCCCGATGGCTTTTCACTGAGAAAGAGTTGTTGCTTCTGCTGCATCGCTGGATCGAGGAGGCGGAGGTTTCTCCGTGGCTTGGACGTGTGTGCGAGTATGGATGCGCTGCTGATTTGCAGCGCTGGACTTCTTCTCGATCTTGAGATCGTCAACCATTCGTCTATATCATCCACGAGTACAACCTCTTTAAAATTTGTCGGTCTATAAGGGTATGTTTTCTATGGATGTATATCCACCCATTGATTCTATATAGTAGATAGATCTTGGTACATAGTTGTTACCATCATAGGAATTTTTTTTGTTTTCTATGTTGCGAACCCTATAGTAAGCTTGTCCGACTGAAGTCCCTTGATAAATGCTTCACAACCCCAAATCTTAATAAAATACAAACTTGGCTTCTTGCATGTCCAAATCTCATGTGGTGTCTTCTCTACCGACTTTGATGGAACTCTGTTTAGTGTGAACGCTGCAGTTTCTAGACAATAACCCCAAAATGATAAAGGCCATTCTGCCCGACTTATCACTAATCGTACCATGTCCAACAAGGTGTGATTCTGCCTTTTCGACACACCGTTCCTCTATGGCATTCCCGGTGGAGTGAGTTGAGGAAGTATTCCGCAACTCTTCAGATGGTCATCAAACTCATGGCTCATGTACTCGCCCCCTCGGTCCGACCGAATAAACTTTATTTTCTTGCCGAGTTGATTCTGTACTTCATTCTGGAATCCTTTGAACCTTTCAAAGGCTTCCGTTTTATGTTTTATCAAGTAGATATATCCATACCGACTCAAATCATCAGGGAAGATAAAGTACTCATAACCGTCCCTGGCTATCATGCTCATTGGTCCGCATACATCACTATGTACTAGTCCCAACAAGTCGGACGCCCTGCTTTCACAACTCTTTACAAAAGGTGTCTTGGTCATTTTGCCGAGTAGGCAAGATTTGCATGTCTCAAATGACTCCAAGTCGAACGAAGTTAGGAGTCCATCATCATGGAGCTTATTCACGCGTTTCCAACATATATGACCAAGTCGACAGTGCCAAAAGTAAGTCATATTTAGATCATTTGGTTCCATCTTTTAACATTTATGGTATAAATCGACTCACCATCAAGATTCAAAATAAATAACCTGTCCTGGACAGATGCAAAGCCGTGAAACATATCATTCAAATATAAAGAACAACCATTATTCTTTATATTTGACTGATAGCCTTGTCTCAGCAAATATGACATACAAATAATGTTTCGACTAAGAACTGGAACGTAATAACAATTATTTAGTTCCATAATGAATCCTGAAGGTAAATGAAGTTGCATCGTACCGACTTCTAACACAGCGACTCTCGCCTCGTTACCGACTTGAATGTCAACCTCTCCTCTTGCCATGCTCCTAGTTCTTACCAGTCCCTGCAATGAGTTGTAGGTCTGAATAACTGATCCGTTATCATATACCTAAGAACTATTAGGTGCATCAGCAAGATAAATGTCTATTACATTGCAAACAAGCGTACCTGAGCCGGAAGTCACACCTCCGCTCTTGGCTTTGTCGGCCAAATACTTGATGCAGTTCCTCTTCTAGTGGCAATCCACCTTGCAGTAGAAGAAAGTGGATCCAACTGAAGGAGATGGCTTAGTCCCTGAGGAAGCGCTTGGGACTGGGTCCTGAGCCTTGTCTCCCGACTTAGCGTTCTTCTTAGTCCAAGAACTTTTCTTAAACTTAGCCTTATTCTGCACCATGAACACTTGACTGGCGCATTTCTTGAGATCCGCCTCTGCCTTCTTGAGCATCCCATGTAATTCAGTGAGCTTCTTATCCATACCATGCATGTGGTAGTTCGATATGGAATGACCATATGCACTAGGAAGAGAGTTCAAAATTATATCCATAGCGAACTCTTTGCTAATGGGGTAGCCAAGCCTAACCAGAGACTGCATGTAACCAACCATCACATGAGGACTCACTGGATCACCATCCTTAGGCTTGCAACTCAGCAAAGCGTGGGAGACTTGATACCTCTTGGTCTTTGCCTAAGCCTGGAACATACTTTTGATGCTTTCGATCATATCGTAGGCCTCAACATTTTCGAACTGCTGCTACAAGACTGGCTCCATGTGATCGAGCATAAGATAACTTATCTCCATGTACTCATACTTAGTCCGATGGTCTGCATCGGTGGCAGCAACAGTCGCATTCTCATTCGGCTCATCTAGAAGTGGGTTGTCTAGGACATGGTCCTTCTTTTCTTGTTTGAGAACAATTCTCAGATTTCTATAACAGTTGGTAAAATTAGTGTCATTTAACTTATCTTTCTCAAGAATGGTTCTCAAAAGCAAAATAGGATATTTGAGGGTTACTGCTACTTGGTGCCATGATCTACAGCAGAAAATATGCAAAACACTTAAGACATGTATCCATAAAAGAGCAAGCATATTAAACATTTTAATAGTTATGCTCCCACTAGAACCAACACCCCTCCGATGGTTATTAAGTGATTCAGGTGAAGGGAATATGCCCTGAGAGGCAATAATAAAGTGTTTGTTATGTGTATTCCAAGTATATGATAGATGTTTATTTTGCATGCTATAATTGTATTAATACAGAAACGTTAATAGATGTGTGTTTAATAAACAAACAGAAAGTTCCTAGTTATGCCTCTCTCATAAACTAGCTCGTTGATTAACAATATGATCAAGGTTTCCTGATCATGGACATTGGATGTTGTTAATAACGAGATCACAACATTAGTGTAATGGTGTGATGAACATTCATCCGAAGTATAGCATTACGATCAAAGTCATTGAGTTTATATTGCTATAACAACATACGAAGTGATCCTAATCCTTAGACCATGAGATCATGTCAATCACTAACACCGGAAGAGTTTCTTGATAACATCAAACATCACACCGTAACAGGGTGATTATAAAGATGGGATCAGAACTAATAAAGTGATATGTTGAGGCCCATGGATCGAGAGTGGAATTTGTTCATCCTGATGATGGATTGATATAATCTGGGCCCTCTCTATGATATCACATTGGTTAGCTTGCAAGCAAGTGATTTGATCACTAGAATGTTATATCACGGGAACAAGAAAAGAGTGCATGTCAGTAACGAGATCAAACTAGGTATGGAGATACCGATGATAGAATCTCGGACATATAATATATCATGAAACAAAGGGATTAAGATACTAGCGTAAAAGGTTCTGATGATCACAAGAAAGTCATCGTTGAATGTGTGGGAGTCAGTATGGGTCTCCAGATCCCGTTTCTAATTATTGATCTGAGAGGGGTCTCGATCATGTCCGCATTATTCACAAACCATAGGGAGACACACTTAAGAGACACCGACATCCAATTGTAGCAAAAGTTTCATGCCGGAAAGAATAACAAGCACATGAATTTATTAAACTAGATACCGAAATAGGTTTTCAGGTGAAATTGCAAAAAGAGTTTTTGCATGTGAAATGAAATACTAGCAAGGGGTTATATGTGAATGTTTGTCATTAATGAGAGTTTGCATTAAATTTGGTGGAAGCAATTTTGAGTGGGATTTTGAGTGGAGGGAATTGAAAAGATTTTTGTGAGTGGAGTGTCCACCCACATGAACGAAGGAGGGGAGGGGGCAGCCCCCATGGCCGGCGGCCACCCCCTTGGGTGCCCCCCTTCTCCTATAAAAGGCACCCGCTCTCCTCTCTCTCACTCACACCTCCTCGTGAAGAATCTCTCTCCCCCTCTAGAATTTATCCCCCATGGTCTCGGACTAGCGAGATACATGTTCCCGGTGGCTATTCGGCAAGAAAGAGTTGTGCTTCCGCTGCATCGCTGGAGCGAGGAGGCGGAGGTTGCTTGGTGCCTCGGACGTGTGTGCGAGTACGGATGCGCTGTTGATTTGTGGCGCTAGGACTTCCTCTCTATTTTGATATCGGCAAGAGATCGTCTACATCAACCACGAGTTTAACTCGTTAAGCTTTGTCAGTCTTCAAGGGTATGTCCTCTACGGATATACATCCTCCCGTTGTTTGTATCTAGTAGATAGATCTTGGTAGATAGTTGTTCCCATCGTAGGAAATTTTTTGTTTTCTATGCTGCGAACCCTACATAAGGATTCTAGATAAGCAAGTCGACTAGTGAGCTTTAGCATCACTACTAGCCGCCAAGTGATCTAGGTAGACAACTCCTTGTCAATCGCATATCATAGGACTCCTGTTGGTCGGGTGGCATCACATGCCCTGACTCCCGTCCGACTTTTCCTCGAGTGCCACAACCATTGTGATAGACTCGTCTAGCTTTTCCGCTATAAGAGTCTGACTCGAACCCACCTAGTTGAAAACAATTAGTAGCACTACCAAAAATGTCTGACTTGTGATGGTGGGAAAACCGACTAGTCCTTCTTTGAGGGATTAGAATTTACCGACTATCTAATAGAGGTAAAATAGAGACATAACAATAACACAAATAAAGCAATTTACCGACTATATTGTGAATTTACTGACTTCATGGTGATCTCCATCTCCACAAAGCCTGTAATCCCGACTCATACCAACTCTTGTCAGTTGCCTTCTTACTCCATGTCGCCGACTTGTACATCGATTTTCATGCCATCCAGGTTCTTCAAACATCTACTCTAGCTTAGTAAAGTAAATTACATAGAGAATATGACACACATGTCATTATACAATAAAATGACAACACCTAGGCTCTAGCCGGCTAACAAAAGGGTGATTCACAGACCATGTATGGATGACACACATCACATGAACATAAACCATAACATTCACAAATTCCTGCAAAAAACAAGTTATGCATAAATACGATATCTACCAGTGTTGTGAAACTCGCAATGACATCTAAGGCTCTATGACCGGGCGAAGCCGATGGTCCCTCTAGCCGGTTAGCGGGTGGAGATCAAAGGGGCAGCGCCCCTCGCGGGTGCGGGCAACCCCGAATGATTTTTCTAAAAACATAGATCTCATCTACATTCCGAACATGGATTCCGATCATCGTTCCGATTCGATCAAACTCTTTTCATCTTCAATCATCGCTTTTGGATTTACGTGTCACGGTCTATCCCGATGGCGGCAACCGACCAGTAGGGGTATGTCGTTCCACGACCGTAGTGGTACGATCATAGAAAACAAATCATCCATTCCCCGAGTACAGTTGATCCAATCAACCTTGTACAAAACCGATCTATCTCATAGATCGACCACCAAAACAGCAAATAGATCCAATCTACAACCAACCACATATCACGTATGCGTGATCTTGAGCCTAAAACCAGAAGCTATCGCTCTGATACCACTATGGGCCATGTAGAGATAAAACAAAACTTTCCCTCTAACACGTGAAGGGAATATGCCCGAGAGGCAATAATAAAATGGTTATTATCTTATTCCTTGTTTATGATAAATGTTTATTTTGCATGCTATAATTGTATTAATCGGAAACATTAATACATGTGTTTTTAATAAACAAATAAAGAGTTCCTAGTTACGCCTCTCATATAAACTAGCTCATTGATTAACAAGATCATCAAGGTTTCCTGATCATGGACATTTGATGTTATTAATAACAAGGTAATAACACTGGTGGAATGATGTGATGAACATTCATTCGAAGTATAGTAATACGACTAAAGTCATTATGTTTAAATTGCTATAACTGAAGGGAATATGCCCTGAGAGGCAATAATAAAGTGTTTATTATGTGTATTCCAAGTATATGATAGATGTTTATTGTTCATGCTATAATTGTATTAATACGGAAACATTAATACATGTGTTTTTAATAAACAACCAGAAAGTTCCTAGTTATGCCTCTCTCATAAACTAGCTCGTTGATTAACAAGATGATCAAGGTTTCCTGATCATGGACATTGGATGTTATTAATAACGGGATCACAACATTAGTGTAGTGGTGTGATGAACATTCATCCGAAGTATAGCATTATGATCAAAGTCTTTGTGTTTATATTGCTATAACAACTTACGAAGTAATCCTAATCCTTAGACCATGAGATCATGTCAATCACTAACACCGGAAGAGTTTCTTGATAACATGAAACGTCACACCGTAACAGGGTGATTATAAAGATGTGTTCAGAACTAATAAAGTGTTATGTTGAGGCCCATGGATCGAGAGTGGAATTTGTTCATCCCGATGATGGATAGATATACTCTGGGCCCTCTCGGTGATATCACATTGGTTAGCTTGCAAGCAAGTGATTTGATCACTAGAATGTTATATCACGGGAACGAGGAAAGAGTGCATGTCCGTAACGAGATCAAACTATCTATGGAGATACCGATGATCGAATCTCGGACATGTAATATATCGCGAAACAAAGGGATTAAGATACTAGCGTAAAAGGTTCCGACGATCACAAGAAAGTCATCGTTAAATATGTGAGAGCCAGTTTGGGTCTCCAGATCCCGCTTTTGATTATTGATCCGAGAGGGGTCTCGATCATGTCTGCATTATTCACGACCTGTAGGGTGACACACTTAAGAGACACCTACATCCAATTGGAGCAAAAGTTTCATGCCGAAAAGAATAACAAGCGCAGGAATTTATTTCTCTAGATACCGAAACAGGTTTTCGGGTGAAATTGCATAAAGTGGTTATGCATGTGAAATAGAATTCTAGCAAGGGGTTATATGTGAATGTTTGTCATTAAAGTAATTGACACAATTTTGAATAAATAAAAGAGTTTTATTTAATGAGAGTTTGCATTAAATTTGGTGGAAATTTAATTGCAAGTTTGAGTGGGATTTTGAGTGGAGGGAAATGAAGAGGTTTTTGTGAGTGGAGTGTCCACCCACATGAATGAAGGAGGGGAGGGGGCAGCCCCCATGGCCGGCGGCCACCCCCTTGGGTTCCCCCTCTCCTATTAAAGGCACCCCTCTCCCTCTCTCTCACTTACACCTCCTCGTGAAGGATCTCTCCCCTTGTAGAATTTATCACCCATGGTCTCGAACTAGCGAGATACATGTTCCCGGTGGCTATTCGGCAAGAAAGAGTTGTGCTTCCGCTGCATCGCTGGAGCGAGGAGGCGGAGGTTGCTCGGTGCCTCAGACGTGTGTGCGAGCAGGGATGCGCTGCTGATTTGCGGCGCTAGGACTTCCTCTCGATCTTGATATCGGCAAGAGATCATCTACATCAACCACAAGTTTAACTTGTTAAGCTTTGTCGGTCTTCAAGGGTATGTTCTCTATGGATATACATCTGCCCGTTGTTTGTATCTAGTAGATAGATCTTGGTACATAGTTGTTCCCATCGTAGGAAAAATTTTGTTTTCTATTCTGCGAACCCTATAGTGGTATCAGAGCCGGATCTATGCGTAGATGCTTTACACGGGTAGTACACATATGAGTATTTGGGCAATGATGATCATGTTGTTGCTCCTTAGTTGTAATTTTGGATATTGGTGGCATAGTGGGATGAAGCAGTCCAGACAAACTTTACATGTCCTCGCACATGAGACATGTTCCACGCTTGACATGCAACTAGTTTGCATAAGTAGCTAGCAGGTGTCTGTCTCTCCTACTATAGTCAATATCTATTTTGCAACGAGTTGTCAACAATTTGGTTATCCTCGTTGTTGTTAATGTTCGTAGGTATGAACGGTTCTATCTTCGAAAGCCCTAAGCCACGTAAAATTTGCAGTGGATAAATTAGAGGCGTCTAGTTTAGATTGTTGCTGTGCTATTGTTATGATATGGTGATGTTGTAAGTAGAAGTATGAGATGATACTCTTACAACACACATAACGTGTAAGTTCCATAGACCTTGGCCTTACACATATAGGTATGATAGTGATCATACCACGGTGCACATGATAGAGATCATATGAGGGAACCATATCATTCCACTAATAAACATGTGATGTTTGATACCATCTTATATTGCTTGTTTGGTGTTTTATTAGCATAATAAGATGATCCCTCATTTAAATATCAAGATAAGAATGTGTTCTTCCTTTAGTATGCACCGATTATGTTTTCGTCGCTCCAAGACATCACGTGATGATCGGGTGTTCTTGGATCCACGACCATATTTCGGGTGTAAGGAAGTTACACACGCGAATACTAAGGTTCTTACTTGACGAGCCTAGCATGTACAGACATGGCCTCGGAACACGGACCGAAAGGTTAAGGATGAGTCATATAGTAGATATGATGCCCATTTGATGCTCGCCTTTGAAGCTACATCGACTCACGTGATGATCGGACTTGGTGTAGTGGATTTCGTTCATGTAATCACCAAAAAGACACGAGGGGTGTCGTTTTTGAGTGGGAGTTCATTCGTAATGTGGATTAGTTGAACTCAATCTATCATAAACTTAGTCTAAACTTTACAAATTCTGTTGTAGATGGCACCACCTGCTTTTAATTTCAATGTGTTCATGGAGAAAGAGAAACTTGCAATGAACGGTAGCAACTTTATCGAATGGGCCATGAATTTGAGGATTCTCCTCTCTGCTGCACAAAAGCAATATGTGCTAGAAGCGCCGCTAGGCCCCCCACCATTTGAGGATTCCCCTGGCGAGGAGAAGAATGTCTATCAGACTCGTCAGGAGGACCACAACTTAGTTCATTACGACATATTGTATGGGCTAGATCCAGAACTTCGAAAGTGTTTTGAAAACGGCAATGCATTTGATACAATGAGTGAGTTGAAAATGATTTTCGACACACATGCTGCTGTAGAGAGATACAATGCTTTAGAAAAGTTCTTTAGCTGCATGATGAAAGAGCACAGCTCCGTTAGTGAGCATCTACTCAAGATGTCGGGTTACGCCGATAAGCTCGTGTCCTTGGGAATAACGATTTCCCATTGACTTAGGCATCCATCATGTTCTGCAGTCTCTGCCACCTAGCTATAAGAGCTTTGTGATGAACTATAATATGCAAGGCATGAAGAAGTCTCTCCCCGAGCTTCTGTCAATGCTTAAAACTGCAGAAGTGGAGATCAAAAAGGAACATCAAGTGTTGATGATCAATAGGAACACTGGTTTCAAGAAAGACGAGAAGGGAAAACGGAAGGGAAGTAAGGGTGGCAAGACGGTTGCCGTGCCTGAAAAGAAACCCCGTGTTGGACCTAAGTCTGATACTGAGTGCTACTATTGTAAGGAGACTGGCCACTGGAAGCGCAACTGCCCCAAGTATTAGGCAGACAAGAAGGCCGGCAAGGCAAACAAAGGTATATATGATATACATGTTATTGATGTGTACTTGACTAGTGCTTGCAGTAGCACCTGGGTATTTGATACCGGTTCAGTTGCTAATATTTATAACTCGAATCCGGGGCTGCGGAACAAGCGACCGCTAGCAAGGGGTGAGGTCAAGATGCGTGTCGGCAATGGATCAAGCGTTGATGTGATC
Organism: Avena sativa; assembly: GCA_916181665.1. Lineage (NCBI taxonomy): Eukaryota > Viridiplantae > Streptophyta > Magnoliopsida > Poales > Poaceae > Avena > Avena sativa. The sequence goes on along the minus strand of OV702293.1, from coordinate 185,869,454 downwards.
GCCATCGGAACGCTACCTCTCCATTTTCCATCGGTATTAGTTATAAACTTGAATAATTGTTATCTGGTGCCTGCACTGAGCATGAACATTGTATCTAGATCGTGTTTGATGCGAAGTGGTTATTCATTTAAATCTGAGAACAATGGTTGTTCTATTTATATGAATGAAATCTTTTATGGTCATGCACCGATGATGAATGGTTTATTTCTATTAGTTCTCGATAATAATGTTACACATATTCATAATGTTGATGCTAAAAGGATTAAACTTAATGATGATATATCCGCATATATGTGGCACTGCCGGCTAGGTCATATTGGCGTTAAACGCATGAAGAAGCTCCATTCGGATGGACTTTTGGAATCAATTGATTTTGAATCATTTGATACATGTGAGCCATGCCTTATGGGCAATATGACTAGAACGCCATTTTCCTCTTCAATGGAAAGTGCGATAGATTTATTAGAAATCATACATTCTGATGTATGTGGTCCAATGAGTGTGTCCGCACGAGGTGGATATCATTATTTTGTTACTTTCACGGATGATTTGAGTTGATATGGTTATATCTACTTGATGAAACACAAGTCTGAAACCTTTGAAAAGTTCAAGGAATTTCAGAATGAAGTGGAAAATCATCGTAATAGAAAGATCAAATTTCTACGGTCCGACCGTGGAGGTGAGTATCAAAGTTACGAGTTTAGCACTCACATGAAAGAGTGTGGAATTGTTTCACAACTCACACCTGCTGGAACACCATAGCGAAATGATGTGTCGGAACATCGTAATCGTACTTTATTGGATATGGTTCGATCTATGATATCTCTGACGGACTTGCTGTTGTCATTTTGGGGTTATGCACTAGAAACTGCTGCATTCACTTTAAATCGGGCACCATCTAAATCCGTTGAAAAGACATCATATGAATTGTGGTTTGGAAACAAACCTAAGCTGTCATTTCTTAAAGTTTGGGGATGCGATGTTTATGTGAAGAAACTTCAACTGGATAAACTCGAACCCAAAGCAGAAAAATGCGTCTTCATAGGATACCCTAAGGAAACTATTGGGTATTCCTTCCATCACAGATCCGAGGGCAAGGTTTTTGTTGCCAAGAATGGATCCTTTCTAGAGAAAGATTTTCTCGCGAAAGGTGTGAGTAGTCGGAAGGTAGAACTCGAAGAGGTTATTGAACCTTCTCTTCAAAGTATGGCGAGTAGCGCAGCACTGGAAGTTGTTCCGGAGTTGGCTTCACCTATTGAAGAGGGAACTAATGATAATGATCATGAAACTCCGAAAAAGAGTACTACCGAACCTCGCAGGTCTAGCCGGACGCGTGCAGCTCCCGAGCTGTACGGAAACCCTGTTATGAATTTCATGGTTGATGAAATTGATGACCCTGCAACGTATGAAGAAGCGATGATGAGCCCGGATTCCAACAAACGGTTAGAAGCCATGAAATCCGAGATGGAATCCATGTATGAAAATCAAGTTTGGAACTTGGTGGAATTACCTCATGACCGAAAGGTCATGGAGAACAAATGGATTTTCAAAAGGAAAACTGATGCTGATGGTAATGTGACCGTCTATAAAGCTCGACTTGTCGCAAAGGGTTTTGAAAAATTCAAGGAGTTGACTACGATGAGACATTCTCTCCCATAGCGATGCTAAAGTCAGTTAGGATTATGTTAGCAATTGCTGCATATTTCGATTATGAGATATGGCAGATGGATGTCAAAACCACGTTTCTCAATGGTAATATTGAAGAAGAGTTGTATATGATACAACCAAAGGGTTTTGTCGATCCTAAGGATGCTAACAAGGTGTGCAAGCTTCAGTGATCCATATATGGATTGAAGCAAGCATCACAAAGTTGGAATCTCCGCTTTGATGAGGTGATCAAATAGTTTGGATTTGTCCAAACTTATGGAGAAGCTTGTATTTACAAGAAAGTGAGTGGGAGCAATGTGGCATTTCTGATATTATATGTGGATGACATATTATTGATCGGAAATGATATAGATCTTTTAAACAGTGTTAAAAGTTATCTAAACAGCAAATTTTCAATGAAGGACCTAGGTGAAGAGTCATACATATTAGGCATAAAGATCTATAGTGATAGATCTAGGCGCCTAATAGGGCTATCGCAAAGTACATACCTTGATAAGATTTTAAAGAAGTTTAAAATGGACGGAAGTAAGAAGGGGTTCCTACCTATGTTGCAAGGCAAGACATTGAGTAAGACTCAAAGTCCGGCTACGACAGAAGAAAGAGAGATAATGGACAAAATCCCCTATGCTTCAGCCATAGGCTCTATAATATACGCCATGCTATGTAAAAGACCGGATGTGGCACATGCTATTAGTTTGACTAGTAGTTACCAATCGGATCTAGGTTCGGAAAACTGGATAGGGGTCAAGAATATCCTTATGTACTTACGAAGAACTAAGGATATGTTTCTTGTATACGGAGGTGAAGAAGAGCTCATCGCTAAGTGTTATGTCGACGCAAGCTTTGACACCGACCCGGATGACTCTAAGTCTCAATCCAGATACGTATTTCTCATGAATGGCGGAGCGGTTAGTTGGAGGAGTTCCAAACAACCTGTGGTGGCGGGATCAACAACGGAGGCCGAATATTTTGCTGCTTTAGAAGCAGCTCAGGAAGCGGTTTGGATGAAGGAGTTCATATCCGAACTAGGTGTGGTTGCAAGCGCGTTGGACCCAATGGTGATATATTGTGACAACAATGGTGTCATTGCCAATGCCAAAGAACCAAGGTCTCACAAGAATTCCAAGCATATTAAGCGCCGATTTCACTCCATCCGCGAGCATGTCAAGGATGGAGATATAAAGATTTGTAAAGTACACACGGATCTCAATGTAGCAGATCCGTTGACTAAAACTCTCCCTAGAGCAAAACATGATCAACACCAAAACTCCATGGGTGTTAGATTCATCACTATGTAACTAGATTATTGTCTCTAGTGCAAGTAGGAGACTGAAGGGAATATGCCCTGAGAGGCAATAATAAAGTGTTTATTATGTGTATTCCAAGTATATGATAGATGTTTATTTTGCATGATATAATTGTATTGATACGGAAACATTAATACATGTGTGTTTAATAAACAAACAGAAAGTTCCTAGTTATGCCTCTCTCATAAACTAACTCGTTGATTAACAAGATGATCAAGGTTTCCTGATCATGGACATTGGATGTTGTTAATAACGGGATCACAACATTAGTGTAATGGTGTGATGAACATTCATCCGAAGTATAGCATTACAATCAAAGTCTTTGTGTTTATATTGCTATAACAACTTACGAAGTAATCCTAATCCTTAGACCATGAGATCATGTCAATCACTAACACCGGAAGAGTTTCTTGATAACATCAAACGTCACACCGTAACAGGGTGATTATAAAGATGGGTTCAGAACTAATAAAGTGTTATGTTGAGGCCCATGGATCGAGAGTGGAATTTGTTCATCCTGATGAAGGATAGATATACTCTGGGCCCTCTCGGTGATATCACAATGGTTAGCTTGCAAGCAAGTGATTTGATCACTAGAATGTTATATCACGGGAACAAGAAAAGAGTGCATGTCATTAACGAGATCAAACTAGGTATGGAGATACCGATGATCGAATCTCGGACATGTAATATATCGCGAAACAAAGGGATTAAGATACTAGCGTAAAAGGTTCTAACGATCACAAGAAAGTCATCGTTGAATATGTGGGAGTCAGTACGGGTCTCTAGATACTGCTTCTGATTATTGATCCGAGAGGGGTCTTGATCATGTCCGCATTATTCATGAACCGTAGGGAGACACAATTAAGAGAGACCGACATCCAATTGGAGCAAAAGTTTCATGCCGAAAAGAATAACAGGCGTAGGAATTTATTTCACTAGATACCGAAACAGGTTTTCGGGTGAAATTGCATAAAGTGGTTATGCATGTTAAATAGAATTATAGCAAGGGGTTATATGTGAATGTTTGTCATTAAAGTAATTGACAAAATTCGGAATAAATAAAAGAGTTTTATTTAATGAGAGTTTGCATTAAATTTGGTGGAAATTTAATTGCAAGTTTGAGTGGGATTTTGAGTGGAGGGAAATGAAGAGGTTTTTGTGAGTGGAGTGTCCACCCACATGAATTAAGGAGGGGAGGGGGCAGCCCCCATGGCCGGCGGCCACCCCCTTGGGTGCCCCCTCCTATAAAACGCACCCCTCTTCCTCTCTCTCACTTACACCTCCTCGTGAAGGATCTCTCTCCCCCTCTAGAATTTATCCCCCATGGTCTCGGATTAGCGAGATACATGTTCCGGATGGCTATTCGGCAAGAAAGAGTTGTGCTTCCGCTGCATCGCTAGAGCGAGGAGGCGGAGGTTGATCGGTGCCTCAGATGTTTGTGCGAGCCCGGATGCGCTGCTGATTTCCGGCGCTAGGACTTCCTCTCGATCTTGAGATCGGCAAGAGATCGTCTACATCAACCACGAGTTTAACTCGTTAAGATTTGTCGGTCTTCAAGGTTATGTTCTCTACGGATATACATCCGCCCGTTGTTTGTATCTAGTAGATAGATCTTGGTACATAGTTCTTCCCATCGTAGGAAATTTTTTGTTTTCTATGCTGCGAACCCTACAATAACATCGTTCCAAGTAAATTTAGTCCTTAGACCATGAGATCATGTCAATCACTAACACAGGAAGAGTAACTTCATAACATCAAACATCACACCGTAACAGGGTGACTATAAAGGTCGGTTCAGATACTCCGATAGTGTTATGTAGAGGAGCATGGATTAAGAGTGGGATTTGTCTATCCCGATGACAGAGAGATATACTCTAGGACCTCTCGGTGATATCACATTGATATAGCTTGCAAGCAAGTGATGGAGATCACTAGAATGTTATATCACGGGAACTAGAAAAGAGTACATGACGGTAACGAGATCAAACTAGGTATGAGGATAAAATATCATGAGACAAAAATATTTAGTTACAATGTTAAAGGTACACATGATCACAAGAAGTCATTGTTGAATGTGTGGGAGTCGGTATGGATCTCCAGGTCCCGCTGCTGATTATTGATCGGAGAGGGGTCTCGATCATGTCTGCATTATTGCCCGAACCATAGGGTAACACACTTAAGGGATACCGACACCATTTGGAGCAAATAAGATGCTAGATAAAAGAATATGAAAGCGATGGAATTATTTTAATGGAAACCGGAATTGTTTCAGGTGAAATTGCTGAAACTGGTTCTACATGTGAAATTGAAATGTTGCAAGAGGTTTTATGTGAATGTTTGTTAATTAATGTAATTAAAAAATTCTGAATAAAATAAATAAAAGAGTTTTATTAAATGAGAGCTTGCATTAAATTTGGTGGAAATTTAATGGATGTGAGTGGATTTTTGAGTGGAGGTGTGTTTATGTGAGTGGAGCTTCCACCCACATGAATGAGGGTGAGGTGGGGGAGTCACCATGGCCCGTGGCCATGCCCCTTGGGCAGCCCCTTCCCCTATATAAGGAGCACCTCCTCCTCCTCCACTCTCACACCTCCTCGTGAAGGATCTTTCTCCCCCTCTAGAATTTCCTCATGGTCTCGGATCAGCGAGATACATGTTCTCGGTGGATTTTTCTGGAGCAAGGATTTGCTTCTTCCGCTGCTTCGCTGGAGCATGGACTCGGAGGTTGTCGAGGTAGCGAACGTGTGTGCAATCACAGATGCACCACTGCTTTCTGGTGCTGGACTTACTGGTGCTGGACCGACTGGACTTCATCACGATCTTGAGATCATCAAGTGAACGACTACATCATCCACAAGAACCAATCTTGTAACGCTTTATCGGTCTTCAAGGGTAAGTTCTCTATGGATGTATATCTACCCGTTGCTTATATCTAGATAGATGGATAGTGGCGTATACAGTTCCCATCATAGGTATTTTTGTTTTCTATGCTGCAAACCCAACAACACGGTGATCCCAAGATCTAGTTGAGGTAGAAGGCCACGGGGATTACCACTATATGCATATTTGTGGATTACTGATGAAGCATGTCAGTTTAATGCAGTGCAGTCCTCATGATCCGATATAATCCTGATCGTCGTGGTGTTGATCGTATAGCACCACAGCTGGTATCCACACATACGAGGAGGAGCACCGTCGGTGAACTGCTAGGTTCATTACAATGGCTAGACTGAACTAGGGCTAGGGTTCCAACGCATAGAATGACCTAAACGCAGCACCTCTCTAGGTATGTGTGCCAAATATATATATAGGGAGTGTAAGTGGGCTTCACTCATTCATGGCCCATTTATTAAAGCCCATATCAGTCACTGTGAGCCTGACTCACTAACTCAGTCCAAATTCGGTTTAGGTCCAACCCAAATAGATTTTTGGTTTAGATCCAATCCAAACTTGCTCCCTCTCTTAAGTGTGTGACCCCGCATGCTCATGGAAACTTGGACACGATTGGATTCCGACTCTCAATCGATCAGTCGGTAGCGGCTCCTAGAAGAACATGCCAACTCCCAAGTACCAAAGAGTCAAGACGACATGCCTTTCCAATGCGACTTGTGTTGAAATCTATTTTTCCTCATGATATACCTTGTTGAATTACAGGCGAATAATCGTCATCCCTTTAATAATCTGACTCTCTTCTCGATCCGAGATAAGTGATTCATCCGACTAACTCTTTAGCCGATTGTCTCGGTTAACACTTAACCGAGTCGTGCATGGCCATGCTTTCCGAATCATATCCCACGAGAGGGCCCATATACCATCTTGGTTATTCACATCAAGCAGCTTGATTCTCAGTCGACCTGAACTATGCCATTATAGTGCCCTATGACGGAACATTGTTTGATAAAACCTAAGTTGGTGATCCTCAAATCAGATTGTGCAATAACCTCAGTTCTAAGGATTACATTGATTGATACATACAAATGACGACTTGTTCGTTGTATCTTAATATGGGTCAATCCGACTCTCTAAACTCTTTAGACAAATCCGTATAAGTCGGAATAGCATCACATGCCCATGACAAGTGGAACCGAGTCATTAGCCGACTTTCACATTGGTGTAAGTTGTGTGTCCAAGACAACCTCGATGACCAATGATATTTAGTATGAATAACATAAATGTATAGTTCTATAACTGAATCACACATTCAATGATATACATCAGATGTTAATATAATGACAACTTAATAACTTTATAAATACACCGAGAAATACATCATACATGATAGTCTTTAGAGCATATTCCCAACACCTGGGAGACATGTTTTTGTAGGGTAAAACCACATATTTTACTCTATGTTATTTACGAAGAGTAAATCTTTGTCTAGTGATTAAGTGTAATTAATTTTGATCTACAAATTCAAGAAATAAGACAAGTTTAGCCTCTCATCCAGTAGCAATGGTACAACTCTTTCAAAGATCACGTAACATTGAAAATTTCCTACCAATACTATTGGAATTTGGTATTGGTCCGTTGATCCGTAAGACACGTTCCAAAATTCTCTTTGGCATGTATATACTAGGTTGTACTACTATTCACTAAGTGTGAGAAAAAGAGTAGCTCTCGCGCACTCCTTTTCCGATGCCATCCGCCTCATCACGATGCGACGTGCGTGCTACGAGTACATGATGTTTATATTTTGTTGTTTGGAAAAATTAATTATGTTATAATTACGTATCATAAAGACACATTAATCAATCAACCGTTTTCGGATTTTCTAGATCGTGGGTTCTTGCCTAACCATACAAACATATACACGAACCCTAGTTGGCAAGGATCACAAGCACCTACATTAGAACTTTGTGTTGTGTTCTTCGTCTTTCTCATCCCGGCTTGCAACATGCACCGTACATCTAGATAGTATGCCCCTAGAACCCCGCAACTTGTGAACCTATATGCGTGAGGGGTGGTTAGATTTGGGTGAGGGGTGATTAGAATTTTGGGGATTGCTTTAGCACGAGTACCGGCAACCACGACATCATTCGACGATGAGTTCTCCACCAACTACCGCTGCTCAGGCTGCACCATACATAATCCTGAAGGCCTAAACTTTCTCTTTAAGGTTTTGGCAGAGTTTCTTATTCTAGTGTTTGGAGTAGATGTGATCGCTTTATCATGTTTAGTGCAATATTTTTATCTACTCTATGCATGATTAGTTTAATTTCTATTTCTATAACATGCTATATCATTTGTTTATTCAGATTAAATCATATGGTTTTTTTGCTTATATTTTCAATAATCTAAAAACCTGATTATAGGCAACTGAATTCCAGTCGCATTGCCGTCGCTACTAGGTCGTCTCTATTTGATTGTATGCATTATAAGAGATGACACACGAGAGAAGTTCTTTGATTTCAAAACCTGAGTTGCTATATCTCCACTCTCGGCAAACCCGAGGTAGAGCTTTCTACTCAACAAGAAGAAGCTTTTCAGAAAGACAATACCATGTTAAAGCCGGATTTATTAAGTGTTCTTGCAGACAACATTGTTGAGCCATATATATAATTTGATAATGACAAGGAGTCATGTAATGTGCTCAAGGCCAAGTTTTCCAAAGAACTAGATCGGTTCAAGTGTGTGTTACAAACAAGTTCGTTGCCGGAGGCATCGCGAAGCTTCCTCCCTCATGGAGAAACTTTGATACTTCTCTGAAATATAAGAGACAAGAGTTTACTGTGACATATCTCATTGGGTCTCTTCATGTTGAAGAAAATGCGACAACAAAGGACACATAGCTCAAGGATTTGAAGGAGGTTCTAGTCCCAACTTGGTACACATGAAAAACTTGTCATCCCACAAGTTCAAGAATAAGAATAAATCCGAAGGAGAAGGGAAGTTTTATGGCAAGAATATGGCCATACACTCAACCAACTTTAAGAAGAAGAATGATAAAATGAAAGGCATTGCCATGTTTGTGGTGATCCCGATCATTGGGCTTCAAGTTGCCCTAATCACTTCAACAAGCATCAACATGAGAACAACAACAAGACCACTAGGGCATAGGAACTTATTCCATGTTGATGGGAAATGACTCAAGTGCTTCTGTTCATGGTGCTGGTATGCTAAATATGAATCTTACTTTGGGGAAGACCGTACAACTGAAGAATGTGCATCACATTCCCTACATTAAAAAAAATCTTGTCAGCGGGTTGTTTTTATGTTGAGATGGTTTTAATTTGGTGTTTGAGTCCAATAAAGTTGTAATTTATAAATATGGATAATTTGTTGGAAAAGGTTATGAGTGTGGGGGCTTGTTTTGTTTATCTTTGTTAGACTTATGCACTAAAGTTATTAATCATGCTTGCAATGATAATGAGTCCAATGTTTGGCATTCATAACTTTATCATATTAACTTTGGTTGCATGACTAGGCTAGCCAATATGAGTTTAATTCCAAAATTCACCGCTATCAAAGGTTCTAAGTGCCAATTTTGTGTACAAGAAGAACAACTCAACAAGTCTCATATGGCCGTAGAACCAAGAAACTTAGTACCACTAAAACTTGTACATTTGGATCTTTGTGAGATCAATGGTGTTTTGACAAAAGGTAGAAAAAGACAGTTTATGATATTGATTGATGACTCCACTAGATACTCTATGTTTATCTTCTCAAATCTATAGATAAAGCTTTGAATTACTTCAAAATCTATAAAGTTGAACGAGAAAACAAAGTTTTATAAAATCAACATGCTAAGGTCAGATTGTGGTCAAGAGTAATATTCAAATGAATTTGATTTATTCTGTGTGGAACATGATATTATTCAAGAGAGGATGCCTCCTAATCACCTCAATCAAATGGGGTGGTCAAAAGAAAGGATCGTACTCTAGTTGATTTGATTAACGCCATCTTGCATCAGGTCTTTCCAAGGAATGGTGGAGGCAAGCGCTAATGACCACATGTAGTAGATGATCAAGAAGGAAATGTGTGAGAAAATGGACGTTAAGACAATTTTTGAAAGAAAAGTCTTTTCGCATTCATCAAATGGACATTAAGAAGGTTTTTTAAATGGAGAGATAGATGAGGAAATTTATATGGAGAAGTTTGGAAGATTTGTAGTAGTTGGTTAAGAAGGAAATATGTGTAAGTTAGCGAAGTCTTCGCATGTCTTAAGCGAACTTCTAAGCAGTGGCATGAGAAGTTTGAAAGAACTTTATCTGCCGAAGGCTTTGTTGTAAATAAAGCTGATAAGTGTGTACTATCGCCATGGTGGAGGCAAAGAGGTTATTCTCTGCCTTTATGTCAATGACAAATTTATATTTGTGACCAACCTCGTTGTTATTGATGAGGTTAAAGAGCTCCTGTCTCGCTGCTTTAAGATAAAGGACTTGGGAGTAGCTGATGTAATCTTAAACATCAAGCTACTAAATGATGATAATGGTGAGATTACATTGCTTCAGTCCCACCATATGGATAAGATATCACTACTAGGAAACAGGATACCCCTGGCATGCCCAATACGCTTACCTCCGGTGCACGGGCACGCGCCGGCGATGCTCACGCCGACGCGCATCCTAGAGTGTCGGGGGTATCGGCAGTGCCGCTAGTGCGCTAGCAATAGAAAGTATCCCCGACAAGCTGCATAGTTGACATGTGCGTCCAGGGTGTGTTTTAGTATTTTTTTTAAATGCCCACATGGGGCTCCTGACATCTCAGGTCCAATACAATTCCTTTTATATTAAATAAACAAGATTACAAACGTGGGGCCAGCTAGAGCCATATATTACAGAAACATCCTAAAAAACCTACTCCCTCCGGCCCTCGAGGTGATCGACCTCTACGGTCATTGTCCCCCTCCTCTCCCTCTCCGTCATCGTCGCTGCCGGATCTGTTGTCGCCAAAGCCTGATGTCGATTATCTTTGCCGTAGCCTGACATCGCAACCCGACATCGATGTCGTCGATGCAATAGCCACATGTTGATGACTTCGCATCCGTAGTCTAGATCAAGAGTTGCAAATACATGTGACCGAATCGGCTCAGCTTGACATAATGATGCATAATTTTTTTCAAATAGTAACTACAAGATTTTTTTTTAAAATAACTATCATATTTTAAAACATGTAGGTTTAAGTACAATTAACTACAAGACATCAAAGTCACTGGCCTAGTTCTGCCTAATTACAAGAGATCCAAATCCAATTACTTTTCTTCTTAACAAATTCATGCTTTCTAATTAATCATAGCTGCTAAACGAAATTTTGCATCTACATTTAAAGAGGACTAGACCAGACGCATAATACGAAACAGAGAACAAAATTAAACCTACCTACGAACATGGGCTAAATGAAATTGTGCATAATACTGACAAATACAGGCTACATTGCGCAGACAACAATTAGGAGAACCTTACGGAATACATTATGTCACTATAATCTATTTCAAAGTTGATCTAAAAACACATACGACAAACATATAAGAGGCACCATAAACAACAAGAAGTATCATTGAGCACATCATGCAAGAAAGATATGTTGCTTTAATTGATCTACAATGTAGAGAGGTCAAGTATATAATAATAGCTAGAACTAGCACAGTTCAGTCTAGCGTACACAAAAGGAAGAATGACCTACAATTTAGATAGGCAAGAAAGCCTTAAAGGAAGTATTACATCGAAACTTTAACTTTTGTTTCTCTCATGGGAACACATGGGCTCCTCGGCGGCGGCTTTGCATGTGCCTATCTTAAAGATTGAGAAATAACGAAGTTGAGATCAAATATGGCTCAAGTGCTAGCTGGCATCAAGACAAGAAGAGTATGAGTAGCTGTTAACCTATCAAGCAAGCTACTAAACGTGGGGCCAGCTAGCAGTATGAACTGAAGTGGACATGTTATTAGTAAATATAGAATGGCATCAAGACAAGACTATAAAAGATCGATTTGGTTTCTTGTTCTGGATAGGTAATTTCTCTCTTATGTTTGTGCAGAAGATTACATCACCGAAGCCTATCTCTCCAGTTCTACTAATAAAGTTTATGATGGAATTCCCAAAGCTTCCTCGCATAATATGGCAAGAATCGACAGTAGGGATTTTAGCAGCAGATGGAAGATGAGCATCTGCGGCAAACATGCATACCAAAGCAGTAGGGTTGGATAGAGTGAGGTTACCTCGACGCTGTTAGCATTAATCCCTTATGAGCTCATGTTTAGGAATAAGTCTGACGGTGTGTGTCTGCACACAACACACGTCTGTCTAGTCTATTTTAAATTTCAGTTAGTAGTTTTAGATAGACTAGGTCACTGCATATGTTTCGTGGGATGGCACCAAAACCAGCTTATGTAGCGGCATCTTAGCGAGATCAGGTGAACGTGGGATGGCATGTTGGTAGTGCTTGGTCTTAGCTAAATTCTCGCTTGTATTCCCTTTGTAATCGGATCGGTAACAAGCCGGTTAAATAACAGAGAAATAGAAATAGAAAACGCAGTACATTTTCACACTGCACAAAAACTTTGTCTTCCTCGTGTGTTCTCTGAAATCCTTCATCGATTGTTTCCGCTGCAACTACACGTGGTATCAGAGCCATGTCCAAGCACTAGTGCACAACAATGCCTCTAACACCGCTATTCACGATTCGGTGTTAGAGGCCCCCCTAACAACGGTATACGAACCGTTGTTAAAGGGTGACGCACTGGGGGATCCGCAGAGCTCAGGCCACCCCCTTTAACACTGGTTCATAACACGAACCGGTGTTAAAGGTTATCTGTCGCGGCAGGAAAATGGCTTAAATCTTTACCGCGGCAGAGTTCTGTCACCGTCCCGTTTTGGGCGGATTTCTGCGACGCGGCGGGGACGGGGAGAGGGGCGGTCGATCGGGAGAGGTATACACATACATCGTCGGTACATACGTACATCAATAATTAAGGAACTATTATTCTACACAAACATCGTCATTGTGGTATTCTCCGTACACGTTTAAGCATTAAGTACACGACAAACACGTTCCAGCATATCTACAATATAACATCTTCGTACACGTTCATTTTGGATATCTAAAGAGTTCTCCGCCAGACGTGAAGACCTCATCAAGTATGAACCCCGCCAATTCCTCTTGAATGGCTCGCACGCGGTCAAATGGTAGGAGTTTGTCCCGCATCCGTTCGATCTAAATATATATGAAGAATGGGGTCAATATATATATAAGAATAAAACTCAACACAACTGATGGTAATAAAATAATGTTGTGTACTTCGTTTACGTACTCTGAGTTGTTCTAGTGCGGCTTGGCCCATCGCACATATCGTATTGCGAATGAACTCGCAAACGTAGTATCCACATAAGTTGTTGTCGGCTCCCTGCTGCGCGTACTTTACGAGAATAGAGAGTTCAGTCAAAATAATAATCAATAAAGCATGATATAATGGAATTGAAAGCAGAATCAAAGAGATACGCAAAAACCTAGCTGGCTAGTATTACTTATGTTTTGATCTACAAATTTTAGCTCTTCTGACCATTCACCCACGGCCCTGCCCGTGAACCTTTTTCAAACCCTGTTCGGCAAAGAAAATGGATAAATGAGAAATTAATTACTTGTTGTCATGAAAGTTGTCGATCTAGTGCGATAATATGATTAAAATTACCTCTGGATCATCTCTTTAAAGTCTGCCCATAACTCTTTGTCTTTTCGTGCAGAGTCCATGACAAGGAGTTTTCCTGCGTCAATTTGAATGACTAGCAGAATAAAGTGGAATCTGCGCACGCATAACTCATCATCAGTTACACTTAACATCGAGTAAGCCGAAATAGAATATGTACAAGAGAGGGTAACACTCATGAGAAGTTGTAAGGCAATAGTATTTCTCTTTTGGTTTGTTGTCTCAGTAAATACCTTAGCAAGAAATCTTCTGTTTGCTCGGGTTTGTGTTTTACCACTTGTTCATGAACTCTATTTGGGTCAACGAACCAAATGTAAAAAGGCCTCCTTTCATGCATTCCATAACCTTTTTTCTGCATAATAGTATATACATATATGGTGAGCATATATATACATGCAATTAATGAATTGAATGAGCTGAGATAGAAATTACAGAAATAGTACTTACACAGAATAAAGGCTGATGGCATGTGAGACCCTAGCGCATGGATCAATAGGATTGATAGGAAACCCATACCAACAAGTTGCAACTTCTTTTCCGGAATCTCATTCGAAAAGAACTCTAAGGTTAAGCGTGCTTGGCCTAGAGAAATTCTAGGATGGGTGACCGACCGGGAAGTGGGTAACCGGGTGCGCATGAGCGAGGACAAAGTGCGCAAAAAAGACTAGTGTTGGTTTGTGGGGCTAGTCTAGAGATCCTATTGAGTTGCCAGAAGTGATAGCCGTCGGTCCGGAGTGACCGGGGGTGTTTCAAATTGGTATCAGAGCCGACCCTCGCGGTTAAACGGGCGTGTGCGGGTCAGTGGCGGACATGTGGCGCATGGCGCGTGTGGCCCGGATGGACACGGCATGGCACATGTGTCGGCACTGGACGCACAGACGTGTGCCAAGAGGGGACGTTCCTGGCTTGTGGTTGATCGACGAGGACGTCGATCTTCTAAGGGTGGGTGTATGTGAGACCCTAGCGCATGGATCAATAGGATTGATAGGAAACCCATACCAACAAGTTGCAACTTCTTTTCCGGAAGCTCATTCGAAAAGAACTCTAAGGTTAAGCGTGCTTGGCCTAGAGAAATTCTAGGATGGGTGACCGACCGGGAAGTGGGTAACCGGGTGCGCATGAGTGAGGACAAAGTGCACAAAAAAGACTAGTGTTGGTCTGTGGGCCGGAGTGGCCGGGGGTGTTACATGGCAGCTTTGTCGAGTTCCTTCTGATTGAATAAAAAAAATGCAAATCTTGATTGTTGAAGGTGATCTCGTCGTCTCCGCACAAAAAAATTTGATCTCTTATATGCGTCGTGATCCATTCTTCCTTTCTCGTCTTGCAGAAATTAAGGTACCACTTATGCAATCTTCGCATCTTTGTTGGTAGATTCTTGAGCTCCTCTTTCTTGACGAGATTCTTCCCGTACTTCCATGGTTGTATGGGGTTGAAATCGACTTTGGGCAAGTGGTCTCCCATGATGTTCAAGTATGCAATGTAAGTCATCCCCATCTCATTGGCCTTTCTTTGTAGCTCTTGCTCATAATCATTTATAGGAGGAGCTATCCGTGTATCGAACACTTGGAGTGGGGCGTACGATTGGTTTTCCTGCTCTCCAAGCTAGGGAACTGTTTTCCGGGGTTCATGAATACTACTTTCAGACTCCCTCCACCGTGCATCCCCCATTATAATCTGGCGATCATAGTCCAACACAAGTGGGGGTTCAGGTTTTAAAAGATTATTGTAAAACTTCTCCACCACCGCCGGATCTAGTTTCTCCTTTGTCTCGGCCCGTTTAAGTGCAAAGAATTTCTTAACCTCTTCTTTCGAGATCCTCTTGTTCTCCTCGTCGCTGCGATTCCACGGTAATACTGGCAATGGCTTGGCGGAAGGTTGCGGGACGTAGTTTCTTGAACTCTTCGGCGTATGGTTTCCTGCAGATTTCTTCGTCGTAGTAGTAGTACTAGTGCTCTTCGTGGCAGTGCTCTTCCGCTTACGCTGAAAAGCAAGAGATGTCTAATGCGCCGGAGATGGCTGACGGACAGGAGATGGCTGAAGGGGCGGAGACGGCTGACGCGACGGAGATGGCAGGGGAGTATTCCGATGACCCAGAGATGGCTGAGGTAGCTTAGATTGCTGATGCTGCGGAGACAGCGGGGGAGTCAGTGGCCTCCAATTTGGAAGCACGATGTGTTCCTTCTTCCAGAGAATGGTTGTTTTCACTTCAAATTTCAGTTGAGTTTCCCCTTCACCTGTAGCATGGTCAAGCTGTGCTTCCTCATATTCCTTCACAACCTCATCCAACCCGACAATATCATAGCCATCTGGAGTCGGTCGGGAGTGGTAAGTTCCACCAGGTACAGGAGGTAAGGCATAGACGACCGCCACCTTAATGGATAATCCCATTAATATCACATGTAGCTCAGCGTGTTTGATCTCTATGATCTCATCCACGGGGTATCGAGGACTTACCATTTCAAGCGTGGGCTGCACGTTCTCCGTGGAAGCCACGCTGCTTTTCCGCGCAGAGTCTGGGCCGCCGGCAGCTTCTAATGCAGGCTCTTCGTGCCACTGAGATGGGTCGGTAGCTTGCTGGCTATTTTGCGGCCTAAGTGCCTGTTCTATCTATGTAATCCGGTCTGTACGCTCTTTTTCTTTTCTGCCGCGCCATCTGTAAGAGTCGCCCCACGCGGCAAACCCATCCTTCCACGTCATACCCCCTGTGCCTCGTGCTAGTCTAGGGTGTTCTTTTTTACCGATGGCGCGTGTTATCTAGTCATTCTCTCTGTCGGGATGGAAGGTCCTGGTGGCTATTTCCTCGAATGCTGTGATGAGTTTATTGACGGGTTTGGCAAGAATTTTTGGGAAGATACATAATTCCGTTTCTAGGTCCAACTTTTCCCCGATTTCGTAGAACCAAGTCTTTGTATGTAGCTCCCACCCCTTTGTCTGGGATGTGATCCCTCTATCGTGCAGGGCCTTCTCAGCTTCCTCCCACTTAGGCCTCTGAGATATGTAGCCACCTGACCCCGTCCTCTGGTGATATTCCTTCTTCATGCATTTAGAGTATTGGTTTCTGACCTCTTTACAACTATAGCACCTTCCTTGTACGTCACAAATTCAGGCCAGTGAGGTCTTATCTTCTCATAATATGCATCTTCGAAATCTGGAGTCTCCCCAGCTTTGACAAATTTGTTCAATTTTGTCTTCCAGTTGTGGAAAGCTTCAGCCATCTTCTTTAGAGTCCACTCTTTGACCTTTTCCTTTATAACCGGTTTATTTTCATCCTCCTCTGGCGGTAGGTTCAAATTTAACAACAACAAAGTCCAAAGCATTTATTTGGATCTTTTATCCACGAAGGTACCGTCGCCCTTCTTTGGCTTACTCCAATATTTAATTGTGATTGGGATTTGGTCCCTAACAAGAACTCCAGCCTGACGTATAAATTTGTCTGCGGCCTTCTTGGGCTCCATCGGCCTGCCATCAACATGGACTGCTTCGATCGTGAACTTTGCACGCTCTTTCAAACGATGGCTCGCGCCTCGCTTGCTATTTTTCGTAGAAGAAGATTGTTGATGGTTGGTCGATCCGGAGGGCTAAAATAAGAAAGAAGCGTTAATTAATACATGTACATATATACAAATCAATCGGTGCAAGCCAACAGAGGCTTAATCCATGCATATACCTCGCCGGACTTTATAATCACTAAAGTGCGTTCACCGGACTCGTCATCTTCTCCATGACTACTTGAGATGTCATCATGTCCGTCCAAGTTCAGATATTGTGAGGTGTCTTCATGGATCATGTTCTCCATTATTTCTTCCTCTTCAAGGTTTCTACTGAGTGGATCCATAGTTTCTAAAACAATAATATTATCTAGAGTAGGAGAGTAAACACTCAATACATACAATATTATAATTATAAACCCTAACTTCTATGCAAGTTATAACAAAATATTTATCTTGATATCACTTAAGCTCATGGGAATAATATTAACCATCTTAATTCCTTAGAACTTAATGTGTCATATAATAATGAAGGATCACCATATAAAATTTTCTTTAATATTATAAGTTATTAAGAATCAAATCTCATGAATTAATAGTAATACATCCTTTAATAAGTTATGGTTTATATAGGTAAATCAAATTCATAAAAAAATCCTCTACAAAATATTAATAGGAAAAGGACCTATATAAAGAAAATAAAGAAACTATAATACATACACTTTCTTATGTATACATACCCTTTATTTTTGTTCATACACAATAATATATATACCTATACTTTCATACACAACATTTATATGCACCATATATAACATTTACAAAAAAAATACATACATATATGTACAACATTTACAAACAAAATACTTTCATATACTTTCATACACACCAGATATAAAATTTACAATACATACATATATACACCATATACTTTCATACACAACATTTATAAACAAAATACATACAATACATACAATATATGCATATATGCACCATTTTTATACATATAAAACATACAAATAAATAAAACAAATAAAAAATATACACACAAATAAATCCAATATACACATATATGCAACATTTATCCAATAAATATACATATATGCAATAAACATATACATATATGCAAGAGAGATTACCGCCAGTGGCGGCAAACTCGATCGGCGGCGGGCGTATGTGGACGGGGTTGGCTCCCGCGAGTGGACGGGGGTGGCGACGGCAACGGAGGCGACGGGCATGGAGGGGCGCGGCGGCGACGGCTCCCGTGAGTGGACGGGCGTGGATGTACGGGCACGGCGGCGACAGCGGCGGACGGAACGGCGGCGACGGCGAGTGGACGGGCGTGGACGCGACGGTGCGAGCAGCCTGTCGGCGTTCCTATGCGCTCCTATGCTTCCTCTCCTCGATCGAACAATCTGCCTAGGGGAAGAGGAAGAGGAAGGCACACGCTTTATACCCCTCCTTTAACAGCGGTTCCATCCATGAATCAGTATTAAAGGGGGGGTTAGTTTCGCATGCGCACCCCCCCCTATAACACCGGTTTGTGGCTGGAACCGGTGTTAAAGGGGGGGCATTTTTAATTCCCAAAAAAAGGATAGAATTTAGAAAATTCATATCTTTTTCATTTCAACTCAGAAAAATATGAATAATATATCATAATTTTCATAAAAATAAGATCTATCCATTCATATAAAACTATTTTTTAGTTACCGTAGATAAATTTTTTCAAAATGATTAAAAAACTTGCATATGAATTTTGATTATTCAATTAAGACAAAATAAAATAGTCAAACCCTAAAACTTTGAACATAAGAAATATTAAGCATATGAAAAGGAATCTAACCCTATTTATAGAAAATGAAAAATAATTAGAGCAAATCTTATTTTATTTTCTATTAACATTTTTGAATTGTTTGGATATTTTAATTTAGCATCTTTTGTATACTTTGGCATCTGACAAAACTTTCAACATGAAAAGTGTTTGCATTTGAATAATTAATCGTAAAACATTTTTGTTTTTAAAAAATAAAATTCTAACTATTCAAGCTAGTAACAAATGGGAAAGGGCAGGCAGAATGCGCGGGAGGAAAAGAGCGGGAAATAATGGGCGGGAAGAAAATTTTATTACGATAGAACTGGGATTAAAGTACATAACGCAACTAACAGTAAGTTACATAAAGCACGAATGAAAATTAAGATACATAGATGAACTGAAAATTAAGATACATGGCCAGATTAAGTCACAATCGGCCGAACTTGTTTTGAAATGTTGGAGTGATTCAGTCATGCTCCTGCCTACACCTGTAATACTCGCCATTGTAGTCGTCGTACTCGCCGCGACCATCGTCGATGTCATCATCGGGGTCGCCGTAGTTGAACCTTGAAGGCTCAGTACGCATCGGCTGGACATGAGGGTAGCGCAGGTGGGGGTTAGAGTCGGCGCCCGTGTCGTAGGCCATGACGCTCTGGAGAGTCTGGCCGCGCCACCACAGCCGATGACCGGCCTCGTTGAAGTTCGGAGGAGGTGGGCCATCCTCCTCGTGCCTGGCGAGTGGCCTCTCACGCCGATCCTCGAAGAAGGCTTCCCAAGTCAGGAAATAGTCGGGATGCCAGTTGGAATTCCTCCGCTGCTCTGGCGTGAGCTCGAAGTAGTAGTGGTTCGTGATGGCCATCCGACGCGCCACACCTAGAGGGACAGGAGGAACCGGCACACCTCCGGTGCTTAGCATCCAGCCGATGGGGACGCAGTAGCCCGGCGGGTAGGGGTAGTTTGAGGCGCAAAGCGCCTCCGCCTCCGTAGGGGTTAGTGGTACGATGGAAGCCATGGGAAAGAGTGATGAGGTTGCAGACAATGGAGGCCAATCCTACATATATATAGAGAGAAATGGTGGGAAGAAAACTGGCAGGAAGAAAAATGGTGGGAAGAAATGGCGGGAAGAAAAATGGCGGGAAGAAATGGCAGGAAGAAATAGCGGGAAGACAGAGGCGCGGATTTTTTACCAACCGGGTCTAAAGGGGCTTATTTTTTGTAATAAAGATTGAAAAATTCATTTCTTTAGAACCAAGTGTTAACGAAATAAATATGACATTGATTTCCATGTTGATATACATATGTGTGCCAAAAAATGGCTCATTTAATATATATAGTCAATCTTATGATCGCGTCGGCCGTAACCATGGAGTATCAGCACCGTTTAGCAGGATTGTTGGGTCAGTCTTCAGTTTGAAGGGAGGAATTTCATCAACTGACATGTCTATCTTGTCCTCCACTCCCACGATGTTTATTTTCCCTGAAAGAACTATGTGACGCTTTGGATCATCATGTGATGTATTTTTTTGCTTATTTTTTCTTTTTTTTCGGTTTGGTAGAAATATACTTCACATAGAAAACCTGAGCCACATTATTGGCTAAGACAAATGGTTCGTTTAAGTACCCAAGATTGTTGAGATCCATTGTTATCATTCCGTACTTCTTGTATACCTTGACCCCTCCTCCAGTCAACTTGACCCATTTGCACTGAAACAAGGGGACCTTAACATTAGGTCCATAGTCAAGTTCCCATATCTCCTCTACGAACCCATAATACGTGGTCTTTTGCCCATTTTCTTCTGCTACATCGAAGCGGACACCACTGTTTTTGTTGGTGCTCTTTTTATCTTGGCCTATCGTGTAAAATGTATTCCAATTTATCTTGTACCCTTGGAAAGTACATACAATCGAAGATGGTGTCCTAGCCAACAAGTATAGCAGATCTCCAACAGTGGTGTTATTCGTGAGAAGTGTTTGCAGCCAGCCGCCAGAAATCGCCATGTGTTCACTTCTAATCCATTCATCAGACTGCCCCAGGTGTTTGAGGCATATAAAATTCTTGTGTTCATTGATATGCAGGGCAACCAAGATAGATCTTTGTAAAACCGTGTAGCGTGTTTGATTGAGAGAATGCCCGTCCCATCATTGCTTTACATCCTAGGGTGACTTTTCCATGCAGTCTCCCCTCATGTCGTGATTGTGGAACACCAATCACCTTAAGGTCAGGAATAAAGTCAACACAGAACTCAATGACCTCCTCTATTACATAGCCCTTGGAAATGCTTCCTTCTGGCCTAGCACGGTTATAAAAATATTTCTTTAAGACTCCCATGTACCTCTCAAAGGGGAACATATTGTGTAGAAATACAGGACCGAGAATGGCAATCTCTTCTACTAGGTGAACCAGGAGATGCGTCATAATATTGAAGAAGGATGGTGGGAACACCAACTCGAAGCTGACAAGACATTGGGCCACATCTGTCTATAACCCTGGTAGGATTTCTGGATCGATTACCTTCTGAGATACTCAAACATTTTCAGGTAGAAGCCCCCTCAATGCAATCGGAAGAAATTGCGTCATAATCACGTGGCAGTCATGTGACTTCAGGTTTTGGAATTTTTCTCTGCCATATTTATTATTCCCTTTATATTCGACGAGAAGCCAAACGGGGCCTTGATACTGCTCAGGCATTCAAAAAAGATTTCCTTCTCTGCTTTGGTAAGAGCATAGCTGGCAGGAGTGAAGTGGCGTCCTTTACCGTTCTTGTTCTCAGGATGTATAGGATTTTTAGGTTCTATCATACGTTGCTAGTCCTTCCGTGCTTCCGGTGTATCTTTTATCTTCCCATACACTCCCAGGAAGCCTAGCAGGTTCACGCAAAGATTCTTCGTCACGTGCATCACTTTGATTGAAGAGTGGACCTCTAGGACTTTCCAATAGGGTAGGTCCCAAAATATAGAATGCTTCTTCCACATGGGCGCGTGTCCGACATCGTCATTCGGAACAGATAGACTGCCAGGACCTTTTCCAAAGATTACTTCTAGGTCCTTGACCATACCAAATACCTCCTCACCAGTACGGAGGACGGGCTTCCTCCGGGGTTCTTCCAGACGTTTGAAATGCTTGCCTTTCTTTCTTACGGGATGTAGGTTCGGAAGAAATCGACGATGCCCTAGGTACATAACCTTCTTACATTTATCCAAATATACACTTTCAGTCTCATCTAAATAGTGTGTGCATGCTTTGAATCCCTTGTTTGTCTTCCCTGAAATGTTACAAGAGCAGGCCAATCGTTGATGGTTACGAAAAGCAATGCTCGTAGGTAAAATGGCTCCCCTTTGTGCTCATCCCATATACATAGACCTGGTTTGGCCCACAGCTATAAAAGTTCTTCGACTAATGGCCTTAGGTACACATAAATGTCGTTGTCGGGTTGCCTCGGGCCTTGGATGAGCACTGGAATCATAATGAACTTCCGCTTCATACACAACCAAGGAGGAAGGTTATAGATACATAGAATCACAGGCCAGGTGCTGTGACTGCAGCTCTGCTCCCCAAAAGGATTCATGCAATCTGTACTTAGACCAAACCTTAAGTTCCTTGCGTCACATGCGAAGTCCGGGTAGTCTCGCTCGACTTTTCTCCACTATGACCCATCAGCGGGGTGTCTCAACATCGCGTCTTTCTTACGATCTCCCATGTGCCATCGCAACAACTTGGCATGCTCTTTGTTTCTGAAGAGACGTTTTAACCGTGGTATTATAGGAGCATACCATATAACCTTGGCAGGAAACTTCTTCCTAGGAGCCTCACCCTCAACATCGCCAGGGTCGTCTCATCTGATCTTATACCGCAGTGCAGTGCATACCGGGCATGCATCCAAATTTTTTTACTTCTCACGGTGGTAGAGGATGCAGTCATTAATGCAGGCATGTATATTCTGCACGTCTAATCCTAGAGGGCAGACAACCTTCTTTGCTTGGTATGTACTGTCGGGCAATTCATTATTTCTTGGAAGCAGATTCTTCCTTTTTACCAACAACTTTGAAAATCCGCTGTTAGTCACACCGTTCTCTGCCTTCCATTGCAGCAAATCCAGTGTGGTACCTAGCTTTTTGTGGCCATCTTCGCATGTTGGGTACAACAATGTTTTGTGATCCTTTAACATCTGCTCCATCTTCTCCTTCTCCTTTTCAGTTTCACATTCTTCCTTTGCATCAGTAATGGACCGACCAAGATCGTCATCAACGGGCCCATCTGCTGCCTCTTGATCTTCGTCTGCCCCCATTGCAGTATCATCATATTCAGGATACATATTATGATAGTTGTCATCATCCTCTTCTTCTTTGTTGTCTTCCATCATAACCCCTCTTTCTTCGTGCTTGGTCCAACAATTATAGCTGGGCATGAAACCGGACCGAAGCAGGTGGGCGTGAATGGTTTTGGTATTTGAGTAGTCTTTCTTGTTCTGACAGTCAACACGTGGACAACACATAAAACCATTGTGACCATGGTTTGCCTTAGCCACAACGATGAAATTTTGGAGGCACGTAATGTACTCGGAAGTGCGTCGGTCACCGTACATCCATTTCCGGTTCATCTGCATTATATAATTAATTATGTATATCAAAAATCATTACAGTACATCATGAATTAATAGGGAGATGACCACTTTTATAGTACATCAATGACACATGAAAGGATAAAGTTACCGACCTCGACCGAGGAGGAAAGAGCAACGAGAAAACTTAATTCAAGCTCTCGAGCATTTCACCGAACACCTCTTGTGCATAGGAAGAAAACACAAACTAGCACACCTCTCACCCTCTTTGCTAAGCTCCAAAATGAAAGAGTGAAAAAATGAGAGAGAGGGGTGGGCTGTGGTGTATTAAATATATAGGCGCACCCCCTTTAACACTGGTTCGTGGCTTGAACCAGTGTTAAAGGGGGGTGTTGTGTGGCTCGGTAGTGCAGGGCCTTTAACACAGGTTCGTGGCTTGAACCGGTGTTAAAGGGGGTGTGCCTTTTTCTGCACGGGCCACGCTGGTACGGGAACCCCCTTTAATACCGATTCGTAGGAGAATCGGTGTTAATGGTCAATTTGGACCTCAACTAAAGGCCTCATTTCCACTAGTGAAGACTCCGTCGGAGAAGCTGAAGGCCGCGGCTGAGGCAGAGGGAAGCGGCAAGTCCACGCCGTCGGGGACCCGGGGTCGCCGCACCTCTCTGTCTCCGGTCGTGCGACGCGGCAGGAGCCCGTCGCGGAGCGGAGGTGGTGAGGTGGTTGTGCGTGAGCGGGTCGTGCGGGAGAGCACCGGCTCCGCGCAGTACCCAACACTCACCCGCTCGAACTACGCGGAGTAGGCTATGGTGATGAGGGTGCTGAAGGGTTTCGCAGCATAGTAAATCAAAAAAATTCTACAGATGCGAACGGGAAAGCCAAGATCTAATCTAGGAGATGCAAACAACGAGGGGGAATAGATGAGATCTTCATACCCTTGAAGATTCGCACAGCGGAACGTTCAACAGAACGTGGTTGATGTAGTCGTACTAGCTTCTCCTCCTCGCGATCCGATCCGATCCAACACCGCAAGTGGCGATGCCTCCGAGAGATGCACACGTACGGCACCTCGACATCTCCTCCTTCCTCGGTCCAGCAAGTGGGGTGGAGAGATAGATTGGATCTACAACACGACGGCGTGGTGCAAAGGTGGAGAGTTTCTGCGGCAGGGCTTCGCCTACGCGCAATCGGGAGAGAGAGAGGAGGGCAGCAGGTAGGTGGCTAGGGTTTAAGGAGGTCTGGGGGTAGGGTGCGCTCCCTTCCCTCTTTATATAGAGGGCTGGCCGGCTGCCCCCTTGCCCCTCGTCCAAGCCTAGGGCCGGCGGCCACATGGGAGGAGTGGGGGGCAAGTTTCCCCCCCTTCTAGAAGCTCTCCCTAGAGCTTGGCCGGCTGGGCCTATGGGGCCTTGTGTCCCTGGCCCAATGCGGCCAGGGCACTCCCTCGTAGGCCCACGCCCCTTCCCGACAAGTGGGGCCGCGTTGGTCCCACTTCGGAAGGTTCTAGAAGCTTCCGGTACAATACCGAACAATCCGAAACAATTCCGAAATCCAAAAACTGCTTTCCCTTATATGAATCTTATTCTCCGGACCATTCCGGAACCTCTCGTGACGTCCTGGATCTCATCCGAGACTCCGAACAAAAACTCTTAAACCAATTATCCATTCTATCCTAGCGTCGAGACACGTTAAGTGTGTGACCCTACGGGTTCGAGAATATGTAGACATGATCTTCTATCAATAATCAACAGCGGGGTCTGGAAACCCATATTGACTCCCACACATTCATCGATGATCATATCGGATGAACCATGATGCCAGGATTCAATCAATCCCATATATATATTCCCTTCGTCACGCGATATTTTACTTGCCCGAGATTCGATCGTCGGTATCGGCATACCTAGTTCAATCTCGTTCACAGCAAGTACTTTACTCGTTCCGTAATCCGATATCACTTTGTGATTAACTCCTTAACCACGTGCTTGCAAGCGGTGTTGATATCGATTACCGAGTGGGCCCGAAGTATATCTCTCCGACTTGGGAGGGACAAAGCCCATCTCGATACATACAACCCAACAAGTACTTTCCGATCACCCGAGAGACAGCTTTATGATCACCCTCTCATAGGATGATGTTTGATGACCTCAAAGCTTTCTTCCGATACCAGGGAGTTGAGTTATCTCATGGTCTAAGGAATACAATATTTGACATAAGAAAAAGCTTCGCAAATATGAACACGATGACACGATCTAATTGCTCTGCTTGATTTGGGTCTGTCCATCATATCATTCTCCCAATGACATGATCTCATTATTAATTGACAACTCATGTCTATGGTTAGGAAACCTTAACCATCATTAATCAATGAGCTAGTCCATAGAGGCATACTAGGGACACGGTGTTGTTCATAAATCACACAAGTATCAAAGTTTCCGCTTAATACAATTCTAGCATGGAATATAAACTTTATCATGAACAAGAATTATAATAATAACATCTTTATTATTGCCTCTAGGGCATAATTCCAATAGTCTCCCACTTGCACTAGAGTCAATAATCTAGTTTACATCTGGCAACAATCTAACACCCATGGCACTAAGGTGTTGATCATGTTTTGCTCGTGGAAGAGGTTTAGTCAACGGATCTGCGACATTCAGATCCGTATGTACTTTGCTAATCTTCAGATCTCCATCTGTTATATAATCTCGAATTATATGAAACTTGCGGTTGATATGCTTGGTATTTGGATGATATCTTGGTTCCTTAGCCAGTGCTATGGCGCCAGTGTTGTCACACAATATCTCCAGTGGGTCCAAGGCACTTGGAACCACACCAAGCTCAGTGATGAAGTTCCGGATCCAAACTCCTTCACTCGACGCTTCTGCAGCAGCCATGTATTCCGCTTCTACTGTAGATCCCGTGATCACGCTTTGCTTGCAGCTTCTCCAGCTCACAGCTCCTCCATTCAAAATATAAACGTATCCTGTCTGAGATTTAGAATCATCCTTGTCGGTGTCGAAACTAGCATCGACGTAACCTTTTACGATGAGTTGTTCATCACCTCCATAGATTAAGAACATTTCTTTAGTTCTATTTAAATTTTTTAGGATGTTCTTCATGGCTGTCCAGTGTTCCACTCCTCGATCACTTTGGTATCTTCTTGTCAAACTAAGAGCATTGGACACATCCGGTCTAGTACATAGCATGGCATACATGATAGATCCTATGGCCGAGGCATAAGGTACTTTGCTCATAGCTTCTCTATCGTTTACCGTAGCTGGACACTGAGCCCTGATCAATATCTTACCTGACAACATAGGCACTGAACCTTTCTTTGCCTTATCCATTCTTAACCTTTTTAGAACTTTGTCTAGGTATGTACTTTGGCTTAAAGCTATCAGGCGTCTTTGTCTATCTCTATAGATTTTGATGCCCAATATATAAGCAGCTTCCCCTAGGTCTTTCATTGAAAAACATTTGTTCAAATAACTCTTCACATTGTTAAGCATGTCAATGTCATTTCCGATAATCAATATGTCATCCACATATAGTACCAAAACTGTCACTGAGCTCCCACTCATTTTCTTGTAGATACAAGCTTCGTAGAAATTTGGAACAAATCCAAAGCTCTTGATCACTTGATCAAACTGAAGGTTCCAACTCCGAGATGCTTGCTTCAGTCCATAAATGGAACGCTGAAGATTGCACACCTTATCAGCATCCTTAGGATCGACAAAACCTTCGGGTTGCATCATATACAACTCTTCATCAATGTTGCCATTGAGGAACGCAGTCTTGACATCCATCTGCCATATTTCATAATCATGAAACGCAGCAATTGCTAATAAAATCCGAATGGACTTCAACATCGCTACGGGAGAGAAAGTCTCATCGTAGTCAACACCTTGAACTTGTCGAAAACCTTTCGCGACAAGACATGCTTTATAGACAGTAACATTACCATCCGCGTCCGTTTTCTTCTTGAAAATCCATTTGCACTCAACGGCCTTTCGGTCGCTAGGAGGGTCCACCAGAGTCCATACTTGGTTTTCGCTCATGGATCCCACTTCGGATTTCATGGCCTCTAGCCATTTCTCAGAGTCTGGGATCATCATTGCTTCCTCATAGTTCGCAGGTTCACTGTTGTCTACTAACAAGACAGTTAAGACAGGGTTGCCGTACCACTCAGGAGGGGCACGCGACCTTGTCGACCTGCGACGTTCAGTAGTAGCATCGTCCGAAGCTTCATGATCCTTGTCATTAGCTTCCTCTATTGTTGGTGCAGACGGCACTGGAATAATTTCAGGTGCTGCGCTACTCTCTAACTCAAGAGAAGGTTCAATAACCTCGTCTAGCTCTACTTTCCTCCCACTCACTTATTTCGAGAGAAACTCCTTCTCAAGAAAGGATATGTTCTTTGCGATAAACACTTTGCCTTTGGATCTGTGATAGAAGGCATACCCAATCGTTTCCTTAGGGTATCCTATGAAGACGCATTTCTCCGCTTTGGGTTCGAGCTTGCCCGGCATCAACTTCTTGACGTAAGCTTCGCATCCCCAAACTTTAAGAAACGACAACTTAGGTTTAGCGCCAAACCACAGTTCATACGATGTCGTCTCAACGGATTTAGATGGTGCCCTATTTAAAGTAAATGCAGCGGTTTCTAATGCATAACCCCAAAATGATAACGGCAAATCTGTAAGAGACATCATCGATCGCACCATATCCAATAAAGTTCGATTCCGGCGTTCAGACACACCATTGCGCTGTGGTGTTCCGGGTGGCGTGAGTTGCGAAACGATTCCGCTTGCTTTAAGATGCGTGAGAAAATCATAACTCAAATATTCACCTCCACAATCGGATCGTAGAAATTTAATTTTCCTGTTATGATGGTTTTCCACTTCGTTCTGAAATTCTTTGAACTTTTCAAATGTTTCAGATTTATGTTTCATTAAATAGATATATCCATATCTACTTAAGTCATTAGTAAAAGTGAGAAAATAGCGATAACCACCGCGCGTCGAAACACTCATGGCCCGCATACATCAGTGTGTATTATTTCCAACAAGTCTGTTGCTCGCTCCATTATTCTAGAGAACGGGGTTTTGATCATCTTGCCCATGAGGCATGGCTCGCACGTGTCAAATGATTCAAAATCAAGAGACTCCAAAAGTCCATTAGAATAGAGTTTCTTCATGCGTTTTACACCAATATGACCTAGACGGCAGTGCCACAAATAAGTCGTATTATCACTATCTACCTTGCATCTCTTAGCCTCAATGTTATGGATGTGTGTTTCATTGTTTTCGAGATTCAGAAGAAATAAACCATTCATAGCAGGTGCATGACCATAAAAGATGTTACTCATATAAATAGAACAATCATTATTCTCCGATTTAAATGAATAACCGTCTTGCAATAAACACGATCCAGATATCATGTTCATGCTCAACGCAGGCACATAATAACATTTATTGAGGTTTAAAACTAATCCCGAAGGTAAAACTAAGGAGAGCGTGCCGACGGCCATCACATTAACTCTTGATCCGTTGCCAACGCGCATCGTCACCTCGTCCCTCGCTAGCCGCCGTCTATTCCGTAGCTCCTGTTTCGAGTTACAAATATTAGCAACTGAACCAGTATCAAATACCCAGGCACTACAACGAGGGCTAGTAAGGAAAACATCAATAACATGTATATCAAATATACCTTTGATGGTGCCAGCCTTCTTATCCGCTAAGTACTTCGGACAGTTGCGCTTCCAGTGACCCTTGTCCTTGCAATAGAAGCACTCAGTGTCTGGCTTAGGTCCAGACTTGAGAATCTTCTCTGCAAGGGCAACGCGCTTGCCGCTGCCCTTCTTGAAGGGCTTCTTTGCACCCTTACCTTTCTTAAAGCTGGGGGGCTTGTTGACCATCAACACATGATTATCTTTCTTGATGTCCACCTCCGCAGCTTTCATCTTAGCGAAGAGCTCAGTGATCGTATCAGTGGAACCAATCTGATTATGAGTAACTACAAAACCTTTGTAGCTGAGTGATTACAGAACTCTGTCAATCTTGAGCTCCTCTGGAATCTTGCAGTCCAGTTGCTCAAGGCGTTGAGTGTAGCCCGACATCTTAATGGCGTGCTCACTAACGAAACTCCCTTCCTCCATCTTGCAGTTAAAGAATTTCTCAGAGATCTCATATCTCTCAGAACGGGCTTGAGTCTAAAACATAGTTTTCAGTTCCTCAAGAATCTCAAAGGGCCCGGGGAACTCCTCAAAACGATTTTGAAGTTCCGATTCCATAGCAAACAACATGGTGCTCTTAATCACACCATAATCATCCTTGCACGACTGATAAACAACTTTCTCATCAGCCGGCGCATCTACAGCAGGGGCGTCACCTAGCGCTTTCTCAAGGACATAGTCCTTTTGTCCGCCAGAGAGAATGATTCTCAGATTGCGGAACCAGTTGGTGAAGTTAGACCCATTGTTCTTAAGCTTTTCTTTCTCAGCAAAAACGTTGAAGTTGAAGTTGGACTTAGCCATTTGATCTACAAAATTTGCAAGTACAATTTAGACTATGTTCATGATAACTAGTTCAACTTAATCAAATTACTAGATGAACTCCCACTAAATTCAACATCCCTCAAGTTGTTTAGTGAACATGATCCAAATTCACCACACCTAATACGATCTTCACGAGAAGAGATGTGGTTTCAATGGTGGACAACAAAGTGTCGATCATATCATTCATATGACTCATGCTTAACCTTTCGGTTCGTGTGTTCCGAGGCCATGTCTGTACATGCTAGGCTCGTCAAGTCAAACCCAAGTATTTCCGCGTGTGCAAAACTGGCTTGCACCCGTTGTATGTGAACGTAGAGTTTATAGCACCCGATCATCACGTGATGCTTGAACACGACGAACTTTTGCAACGGTGCATACATGGGGAGAACATAGTTTTATCTTGATCTTTAAGTGAGGAATCATCTTATAATGCCACCATCGCGATCTAATCATAATAAGATACATAAAAGGATAAACATCACATGCATATAATTTTATGTGACATGGTATAGCCAATCTCCGCGCAGTGATCTCCTTCTTGTGTGTGCCAGCATGATCTCCATCACTCCACCATGATTGCCTCCACCACGAATAGCAACTACAACTATTGCTAACTACTCAGCGATAAAGTAAAGCTATTACATGGCGTATAAGAAGTTGACACACAGGTCATACACAATTATAAAGACAACCATATGGCTCCTGCTGGTTGTGTACTCATCGACATGCAAGTCGTGAAACATTACAAAACATGATCATTGCATACAACATACACATCACATCTTGGGCCATACCATATCACAGAAACACTCCCTGCAAAAACAAGTTAGATGCCTGTACTTTGTTGTTGCATGTTTTACGTGGCTTATGGGAGTAACAAGCTAAGAACGATTCTTACCTACGGAAAGCCACAACGGTGATATTATGGTTGCCAACATCCGGCGTAAATCCCATGACAACTATAGTGAGAGAAACTGGCATCCACCAACCGCATGTGTGGAACAAGCCACACGTCAAGTGCGGAGCCGGTCTCGCGAACGAGGTCGCGTAAAGTTGGCCTGGACCGCTTTGATCTCACTATCCCGCGTCATAAGAAGTACACAAACAAGAGGCTTGCAACAGAAAACATCAATGCCCGCAACAAGCATGTTGTGTTCTACTCGTGAAACACATCTATGCATAGATCTAGCTCTGATATCACAGAAGGGTTTCGCAGCATAGTAAATCAAAAAAATTCTACGGATGCGAACGGGAAAGCCAAGATCTAATCTAGGAGATGCAAAAAACGAGTGGGAATAGATGAGATCATCATACCCTTGAAGATTCGCACAGCGGAACGTTCAACGGAACATGGTTGATGTAGTCGTACTAGCTTCTCCTCCTCACGATCCGATCCGATCCAACACTGCAAGTAGCGATGCCTCCGAGAGATGCACACGTACGGCACCTCGACGTATCCTCCTTCCTCGGTCCAGCAAGTGGGGTGGAGAGATAGATTGGATCTACAACACGACGGCGTGGTGCAAAGGTGGAGAGTTTCTGCGGCAGGGCTTCGCCTACGCGCAGTCGGGAGAGAGAGAGAGAGAGAGAGAGAGAGAGAGAGAGAGAGAGAGAGAGAGAGAGAGAGAGAGAGAGAGAGAGAGAGAGAGAGAGAGAGAGAGAGAGAGAGAGAGAGAGGAGGGCAGCAGGTAGGCGGCTAGGGTTTAAGGAGGAGTGGGGGGAGGGTGCGCCCCCTGCCCTTTTTATATAGAGGGCTGGTCGGCTGCCCCCTTGCCCCTCCTCCAAGCCTAGGGCCGGCGGCCACATGGGAGGAGTGGGGGGCAAGTTTCCCCCCCCTTCTAGAAGCTCTCCCTAGGGTTTCCCCTAGGGCTTGGCCGGCTGGGCCTATGGGGCCTTGTTCCCCTGGCCCAATGTGGCCACGGCACTCCCTCGTAGGCCCACGCCCCCTCCCGACAAGTGGGGCCACGTTGGTCCCCTCCGGAAGGTTCTAGAAGCTTCCGGTACAATACCGAACAATCCGACACAATTCCAAAATCCAAAAACTGCTTTCCCTTATTTGAATCTTATTCTCCGGACCATTCCGGAACCTCTCGTGACGTCTTGGATCTCATCCAAGACTCCGAACAAAAACTCATAAACCAATTATCCATTCTATCCTAGCGTCGAGACACGTTAAGTGTGTGACCCTACGGGTTCGAGAATATGCAGACATGATCTTCTATCAATAATCAACAGCGGGGTCTGGAAACCCATATTGACTCCCACACATTCATCGATGATCATATCGGATGAACCACGATGCTAGGATTCAATCAATCCCATATATATATTCCCTTCATCACGCGATATTTTACTTGCCCGAGATTCGATCGTCGGTATCGGCATACCTAGTTCAATCTCGTTCACAGCAAGTACTTTACTCGTTCCGTAATCCGATATCACTTTGTGATTAACTCCTTAACCACGTGCTTACAAGCAGTGTTGATATCGATTACCGAGTGGGCCCGAAGTATATCTCTCCGACTTGGTAGGGACAAATCCCATCTCGATACAGACAACCCAAGAAGTACTTTCCGATCATCTGAGAGACACCTTTATGATCACCCTCTCATAGGATGACGTTTGATGACCTCAAAGATTTCTTCCGATACCAGGGAGTTGCATTATCTCATGGTCTAAGGAATACAATATTTGACATAAGAAAAAGCTTCGCAAAGATGAACACGATGACACAATCTAATTGCTCTGCTGGATTTGGGTCTGTCCATCATATCATTCTCCCAATGACATGATCTCATTATTAATTGACAACTCATGTCTATGGTTAGGAAACCTTAACCATCATTAATCAGTGAGCTAGTCCATAGAGGCATACTAGGGACACGGTGTTGCTCATAAACCACACAAGTATCAAAGTTTCTGCTTAATACAATTCTAGCATGGAATATAAACTTTATCATGAACAAGAATTATAATAATAACATCTTTATTATAGCCTCTAGGGCATAATTCCAACAGGTGCAGCTTCAAGCGCAGCACCTCTGGGACATGATAGAGTGCGGCGTCGATGATGACCACGCGGTGCTCGCTGCCCTTCTCTGTGTCGTCCCGCCGGAATTGATGCGCACGCTGGCAGTCAAAGACTGCGCCAAGACGTCGTGGGAGACGATCAAGACCATGCGGCTTAGATGCGAGCGCGTGAGGGAGGCCAAGGCGTAGACACGCCGCCGCGAGTAGGAAGATCTCCGGTTCAAGTCCGGTGAGTCTGTCGAGGATTTCGCGATTTGCCTGACGGCCATCGTGAATGACCTTGAGATGCTGGGCGATCCCATCAACAAGTACAAAGCAGTGCTGAAGTTTCTGCGTGTGGTGCCCAAGAAGCATCGCATGATCGCGATGGTGATTGAGCAGACTGTGAGGTTGCGAGATCTCACCATTGAGGAGTTAACCGGCCGTTTCATCACGGCCGAGAAGGGATACAAGCTCGATGAATCCACTGACGGTGTCAGAAAACTGTTGCTAACAAAAGATGAGTGGGCAGCGCGGCAACGCCAGCACGGGCAAGGCTCAGGCTCTGCAGGCGACAAGGGCGGCAAGGGCATCACAAAGCGTAAGCTGCAGGGCAGCGACAAGGCCGCGGCCAGCACAAATGGCGGTGGAGGCAGCGAGCGTCACAAGGGGAACTGTCGTTACTGCAGTAAATCTGGCCACTGGGCCAAGGAGTATCGTAAGTCGAAGCGTGATCGCGAGCATGGCATGAATGTCGAGGCGGCCAACCTCGCGCAAGCCGAGGAGGAGGAGGAGGTGCCAGGCCTGCTCATGGCGCAGGTGTGCAGACTGGTGCACGCTGCTGACAACGCACCAGAGGCTGTGTACCTGAATGAGGAGAGGGTGTTCCCGGTGCCCTCGCTAGAAGGGATTTGGTACCTTGATAGCAGGGCAAGAAGCCACATGACTGGCGTGCTCGGGATGTTCGCGACCCTCGACGATTCAGTGCATGGCACCGTTCACTTCGGGGATGGATCCATCATCAACATCAAGGGCAGGGGCACAATGGTGTTCGAGTGTCTTACCGGTGACCACCGTGTCCTCGGAGATGTCTATTTCAGACCGAGCCTCAAGAGCAATATTGTCTCTCTGGGATAGCTTGATGAGAACGGGTGCAAGATCACCATAGAAGATGGCGTGATGAGCATCCTGGATAGGCCTCGCAAGGTGCTAGAGCGAGTGAATCGGACTTTTAACCGCCTCTACACCGTTTGCCTGAAACTCGCCATGCTAGTGAGCCTGTTCACAAAGAAGGACGACGGAGCGTGGATGTGGCACGGACGTTATGGTCACCTCCACTTCCAAGCTCTGCGCTCCCTGGCAACGAAGTGCATGGCTCGCGGCATCCCTGAGATTGATCACGTGGAGGAGTTCTATGATGGTTGTGCCCTTGGAAAGGAGCGCCATCACCCGCTCCCTTATGCCAACACTTTCCGGGCGAGGCGTGATCTAGAGCTCGTGCAGACGGACCTCTGTGGCCCAATCACTCCAGCGACATCAGGCGAAAGGAAGTACTTCATCCTCATTGTCGACGACTGCACTCATTACATGTGGGTTGAGGTACTCCGCTCGAAGGATGAGGTACTGAGTTTCTTCAAGAAGATCAAAGTTGCAGCAGAGGCAGAACGAAACTACAAACTGATCGCGTTTTTATTTGACCACGGCGGAGAATTCAACTCAGGAGACTTTGTTGAGTTCTATGATAGCAATGGCATCAACCACCAAACAACTACACCATACATGCATTAGCAAAATGGCGTGGTGGATCACCGTCATCAAACGGTGGTCGAGATGGCCTGCTGTCTACTGAAGGCGATGTCGGTGCCAGGAAGAAACGGGGAGAGGCCGTGAAAACCGCCGTATACATCCTCAACCGTGCACCATCAAGGAGCCTAGATGGAGAAACACCTTATGAAGCCTGACATGGTAAGAAACCGAGTTTTCATCATTTCAGAATCTTCGGTTGTGTTGCACATGTCAAGAAACTAGGTCCTGGAATCAACAAGCTGGCCGATCGCTCGTTCCCTGGCGTGTTCGTGGGCTACGAAGAAGGATCAAAAGCTTACCGGGTGTATGATCCTGTGGTCAAGCATCTGCATGTCACCCGCGATGTGATCTTCGAAGAACATCGAGCGTGGGACAAGGATCTAGTGGAGAACATGGCGACGCTGCTGCACCTGCCACTTTCACAGTGGCATATGACTCAGCAGAAGAACAAGGTTCAGGCATGACAAAACCCTCGGCCATGAGCGCTGCCGTGGCAGGAAAACCTGCTGAAACAAGTGATGCGGCAGGAGACACTACTCGTTCGGCATCACCTCCACCAGAAGCGCGCACTCCCTAGACGGTGTCGATCAAGTTATGCACGCCACCAACACATGCTGAGAACCCGGATGCATCTAGCGGTGGGCCACATTGGTACAGGAAGGTTGAGAACATCCTCAACACGGTTGCACCCATGCCGGAACCGCTCGATCTCGATCAGGACGGTGAGAGCGAGGATGTTGGCCTGTGTCTCCTAGCTACTGAAGAAACAGGAAGCCTCGATGCTGCTCTGACAGATCCAGTATGGAGCAACGTGATGGAAGAGGAACTAGATGCCATCGTGGAAAATGGAACCTGGGAGCCCATGCATCTGCCGAGTGGCCACCGTGCCATTGTCCTAAAGTGGGTTTACAAGGTGAAAAACGATCACGCTAGAAACATTGTGAAGCACAAGGCTCGATTGGTGGCCAAGGTATATGCCCAATGCCAGGGGGTGGACTTCGAGGAAGTTTTTGCTCCCATGGCTCAGATGGAATCAGTGTGTCTACTCATGACCCTCCCAGTGCACGGCAATTGGCAGGTACATCACATGGATGTCAAATCTGCATTTTTCAACGGTGAACTTGCAGAAACGGTGTTTGTGCGGCAGCCACAAGGTTACGTACAAGGTTAAGATCAGAGCAAGGTGCTGAAATTGTACAAGGCATTGTACGGGCTCAGACAGGCACCTCGCGCATGGAATGTGAAGCTCGACACATCTCTGAACATGCTTGGGTTCAGTCGTAGCAAACTGGAACATGCTGTTTACAGGAGATGTAATGATCAATCTTACCTACTGGTGGGGGTGGATGTGGATGACCTTGTCATCACAGGAACAAACACTAAGGAAATTGAAGACTTCAAGGTTGAGATGCATTGTTTGTTTAAAATGAGTCATCTTGGTTTACTGTCCTATTACTTGGGCATTGAAGTTGAGAAGGGAAATGGGGTGATCAAGGTGTGCCAGAGCAGTTATGCCAAGAAAATTCTTGAGAATGCAGGCATGGGTTATTGCAACATGAGTGCAACACCAATGGAGTGTCATCTCAAGATCAAGAAAAAGGATAGGACTGAATCTATTGGTGCAACCTTGTATAGAAGTGGCATTGGCATTCTTCGCTACCTTGTCAACACAAGGCCAAATATTGCATACTCGGTGGGAATCGCCAGCGGGTATATGGAAGCTCCAATAAAGCAGCATTGGGGACTGTTAAGCAGATCCTGAGATATGTGCAGGGCATAGTTGGATATGGATGTTGTTACAATTCAGATTAAAGAGCCCCTGTTTTAATTGGCTACAGCGACAGTGATCTAGCAGGTTATCTCGATGACTGGAAGAGTACCTCTGGAGTTGTTTACTTTCTTGGAAACAACATCGTCACATGGAGTTCACAAAAGCAAAAAACTGTGGCAATTTCTTCGTGTGAGGCTTAATATGTCGCTGCAGCTAGTGTTGTGTGCCAAGGAGTCTGGTTTAGTCGCCTGTTAGCTGAGATAACTGGGCAGGAGCCAAAGCAGTTCATTCTCAAAGTGGATAATAAGTCAGCTATAGCTATGTCAAAGAATCATGTGCATCAGGATAGAAGCAAACATATTGACACCAAATATCAGTTCATCAGGTCATGCATTGAGGAAGGGAAAGCTGACATTCAACACAATGGAACAAATGATCAACTTGTAGATCTCCTCACCAATGCACTAGGTCGAGTCAAGTTCGTTGAGATGAGGCAGAGACTTGGTGTTGTCGAGGTAAAAGCTGCATCAAGGGCTTAATGGGGTGAATGTTAGCATTAATACCTTATGAGCTCATGTTTAGGAATAAGTCTGACGGTGTGTGTCTGCACACAACACATTTGTCTAGTCTATTTTAAATTTCAGTTAGTAGTTTCAGATAGACTAGGTCGCTGCATATGTTTCGTGGGATGGGACGAA
This sequence comes from Avena sativa, assembly GCA_916181665.1. Classification (NCBI taxonomy): domain Eukaryota; kingdom Viridiplantae; phylum Streptophyta; class Magnoliopsida; order Poales; family Poaceae; genus Avena; species Avena sativa. Next base: position 185,832,134 of record OV702293.1, on the reverse strand, counting down.
AACCATCTCATGTAGCGGCATCTTAGAGAGATCAGGTGAACGTGGGATGGCACATTGGTAGTGCTTGGTCTTAGCTAAATTCTCGCTTGTATTCCCTTTTTAATCGGATCGGTAACAAGTCGATTAAATAATAGAGAAATAGAAAACACAGTACATTTTCACACTGCACAAAAAAATTGTCTTCCTCGTGTGTTCTCTGAAATCCTTCATCGATTGTCGCCGCTGCAACGACAGACGCTATACTATATGGTGAGAAGGAGGACATCGACGACGTCCTATCCGACGAGCCCTCCTTTCTCCTGGTGTTGTCCTGTTGTCTATGTTATCAAAGGTATCTCCGAATTCCATGATAGGAGGGCGTACTGCTAGAGTGGGCACAAGTCTTACCTTGAACATGGGTTGGGATGGAGGGAGCCAATTTACGGTGCCTCCTTGCAGGTTCCTGCTGAGCTAGGGTTCACTATGGAGGTCATTGCTCGGACGTTCAGCGCCATGGAATGCATGGAAGAGGAAGATATAGTGATAGGACTACGGTTGTTGTCCGAGTAGACGCTCACTAGTGGAAACAGGGCCTCCAGTCCTGGGCCGTAAGGGCCTCTAGTCCCGGTTTTAAAACCGGGAATAACCAAGCGGGACTAGAGGCCCAACCACTAGTGTCGGCCCAATCATCAACTAGGACAAATGGTTGTCCATGTGGCCGCTGCGGCGCACTCCGGGTGCACCCCCACTAGTCCTGGTTCGTGTTAAGGACCAGGACTAGTGGTTCTCTGCCGAGGCAGCATTTTGTGCTCTTTCTCTACTGCGGTAGAGCATTCATTTTGTATTGTATTATTTATTTACTTTTCATTTCAACATAGTTTTTAAATATTTTTACGCCACCACATATCATATATGTTCGTGCATATCTAATATAACTTGTATTACGATATCAAGAATACAATTGATAGTTACATGGAGATCACAATTACCGGAACTATAGCCCGTCTATTCGATTACATGAAGATCAGTAGCGCCGATTCACACTAAATTCTCCGGCATCGTCTATGATATCTTTGAAAATAAATACCACTAGATCCTCCGAAATTCCTAGTACACATTGCTCTGGTAGGAGTTCATCCCGCATTCTCTCGAACCATATAAAAAAAGTTGATCAATATGAATATAAATCATGATAACAAAAAGTGACGGTAATAAAATGATGGTGTGAATGTATTTCTTACGTCGAATATATAATCGTTGTGGTCGGTGGTAAACGTGCGAATGAACTTGCAAACATAGAATCCACATAGATTCGACCCCCGTGGCTGCCTCGCACACTTTAGGAGAACATAATTCAATCAAAATAATAATCTAGAATCATTATTGTATTGAAACTAGAAGTAAACAGATGCGCGGACATATCATGTGCTACTTACTGAGACTGCCTTAAACTTCAGATTCTAACTAAATACACTCATAACCTCACGCTTGAACTGGATCCAAACTTTGCTCGGCGAAGAAAATGAATGAATGAGTTATTCATTACCTAATATCTCAGGAAATCAACGAAAGAGACCGATATAGCGTGAAACTTACTTCTGAAGCATGTCCTGCATGCTACGGAAATCTTCCAGGTTTATATTTGATGGGTCCAAGACTTCAACTCTTATCAAGTTGAATGTGTAGCAGAATCCAGTGGAAGCTGCAAACATTTATATATACATCAGTAACTCGTTAGTTACATTTCGCATCGGGTAATAAAAAATGAATGTGTACAACAGAGTAAGACCCTCACTTGAAATTGTAAGGAAACAGTACATGGTCACAAAAAATTTGCTCCATTAGAAATCTTAAAATGTTTTCCTCCATTTCCTTGGGGTTTGACATTAGGGTGTTTATATGTACTTTATCAGGGTCAATGAACCCAACATTATAGATTCTTCTTATTTTACATTCCTGGATCTTCATTCTGCATTATAATAGAGTACAAAAGGATGTAATGAGGATAATTACATGTAATGAACTAAACAACTGAACGTGTAGACAATGAATTCAACAACTTACAGGCAATAGCAGCTCAGGATTTGTCCAGGGCGTCGAGATGATATAACTCGAACCGTTATAGAAACTCAATAAGGACCTCTTCGGGTCTGAAGTAGTACTCACGTGGGACTTTGGCTATGAGCATTACTCTCCCCTGATTTATGACCGTCGAGTACCATTGATGGAGATTCCGCATTTGTGTTGGCAGTTCTTTTATCCTCTCTTTGCTGACCAAATCCTCACGTTCGACATATCTAGGGACTACAACAACCTTGGGTGGAAGGTCGTCTTGGGAGCCTAACAATTCTGCAATACTAACTTTAATACTGTCCGCCAACTCTACAACTGCTTCCATATCTAGTGTCTAGGGAACATTTTCGGAAAACACCTTGAGGTGTGCGATCGATTGTTTGGCCTCTTGTCCGAGAAGGGGAACGTCTGATCTTTTACTGCTTGATGTTTTGCTTCAGCTTCCCGTTTGCACTTTTACTTGATTTGCTCTTCGTCACTTGTTTATGAATTGTTGGTAGATAGTCATCTGGCTTATGGTGCAACTCATATTGCAATTTTGTGTTCAAAAAATCAAGTGCATATGCATTTTGCTTCTCGGTGTATACTGGAGCGGGCTCGGGTTCTTCTTTTTAAAATGCGCAGCAACTTCGGCTTTTGTGATCGCTACATTTTCCACGTCAGTAAAATCGTAAGGTCTGATGGGGAGATTCTTATGAGGCACTGTTGGGAGGGGCGATATTTTCCGTTTTGGGCTGCTGTGTCGTTTAGTACTCATTGACGGAGGACGCTTCCTCTTATTGTCCTTAGCGGGCTGCGAAGACTGTTGACCCTGCAGCGGAGATCAAGATGGACTCGTGATGTGGTGGTCGTAGTCATCATGGGGTGGGCTTCTTAGAGGTGATGGAGGTGAAGGTGACCTGCGACGACTCGGAGGAGGTGTTGGCCTTAGGGCCGAGCCTGGAAACTTGATGTTGTTCTTGTCCAATAGAATGATAACACCCAGTACTTCTCCAAGTGTCCTCTCACCTTCAGGTCCATGGATGTCAAGCTCCATTGAATCCCATTCCGTTACGATTTGATCCACCCCGACTTTAGCATAGCCAGGTGGAATCTCAGGGCCATGACAACGTGCGTCAGGTTGACAAGGTAAAGCACATCCGACCGCCACCTTCATGGATATGTTCTTCAAATTCTGATGGAGCTCACAAGATATCTGCTCCTTGATTCCATCCACGGGGTAGCCGGGACCGCCATCTATCATCCTTGCATCGTCAAATGGGACCTCTGATTCAGCCATTCCGCTTCTCCACTGAGATGGGTTGACAGTAATATTGAGTGGAGGATCTTGCAGGCGTGCTACTCCTCTAAGTTCGTTGATCTGCTGCTGCTGCTTCTCAACTCTTTCTAGCAGCTAGTTGAACTTGTCTCCCTCCTCCTCCCGTCGCTTCTTTGCTCTTGCTCGGCTTCTATAAGTACCTTGGTCCTTATGAAACCCAGTCTCCCACGTGAAACTAGAATCAAGGCCTCAGACTTGTCCTCCGTGTTCGTCATTCCCAAGGACCAAGGTCAGCAAGTCTTTCTCTCTATCGGGATGGAACTTTGTTACCCCCTCTTTAATCTCTTTCACCACGTTCAGCTATGTATTCCTAGGTACCATAATCGCGTCACTGCAAACAAGGTCCCTTGTATGTTCGTCATACTCACTCCCATGCCCAAGTAACCAATTTCTTGCCCTCAAATCCCATTCTTCGCGAATTGGCTCTGGAATGATCGCTTTAGCAAACTACTCTTTCTTTTTTGCATCCCACTTTGGGATGGTAGTAGTGTAGGCCCCTGGCCCCATAGTAGCGTAGGATCTTTCTTCGCGAATTTTTTGCAGCATTTACCTTGTTTTTCTGACATTTCCTCTGCAATTCCTAACTTCCTATACTCTGAAATGCATCCTAGTAATGCTGCTGCTTTGCTAGATAGCCTTCGAATTTTGGAGTTTCATTGTCCTTCTTATACATTAGCCATAATGATTTCTTCCAGTTCTTGAATAGTTCGACCATCTTCTTAAGAGCAAACCGCTTGACTTTCTTCCTCATTTTAGCCATCTCGGTATCAGTCTCACATTCTGGCATCTTGAAATGTGCCATGAGGTCATTAAAAAGACCCTCTTTGTACCTTTCATTGATATACATATCACTCCTCGCTTCCGCCTTGTTAGGCTTATGCCACTCACGAGCGGTGATCTTGACGCGATCTCTAACAACATGTTGTATAAATACACTTGTAGCTTTTTCAGTTCCAATGGTTCTCCCTGTGCTGAGACCGCCATAATTTCATAATTAGTACAGGCATACGACTTTTTGGCAAGGCCGCGCTTGGATTTTTTGCTCGATGAGGAGGCCTAAGAGAAGAAACATTCGTCAATATAATATATATACAACTACTCCCGAACATCTAGTGATCATCGGACATCATATATATACCTCGCCGGTCTTTGTTACACGTCCATGGGTATCTCCATCATTGGATTTGTCTGCTTCTTCCTTTCTTTGGTTGATCTCCTCTCCCTCACCAGATGAGTTTAGATACCTCGAGGGAGATACCTCACCGGACGGATCAGCATCGAGAATCATATCCTCGAGAATTTATTCTTAAGTTAGGTCTCCGCGGATTGGACTAGGTGGATCCATAGTGTCTGCAAAATGCGAGATGCACACAATATTATTGCAAAGTGCACAGATTATTTGAACATAACAAAAATATTCTCATACAAAATATTTCTATACACATATATTCCTATACACTATTATTTCTATACAAATATTTGGCGCATGCGGTGTCGGTGGCTGCTGGACGGTGGCGCGCGGTGGCGGGGCGCAGCGGGAGAGGCGCGGGGATGTTACATCCCAAATTTCTCCTAATTTTGGAATATGAAATAAATAAATAAATAAATAAGTTTGATTGATTGTTTTACTATGTTGAAAATTCTCAAAGAGAAGAAACTTTTTGAATAGAAAATCCTCTCAACCTTGAATTCAAAATCTTATATTCTTTTGTTATGACCTAAGTAGCCATATAGGCAAAAGGGCATGGATTGATTATGGATTATTGAATTGGTGTGCAAGATTTCAAAATGAAAATCATGAAGCACTCATAAGCATTTCATTACATCCATGCAAGGTTCTTACAAACTGAATCCAAATCCTGGTATCTAAATCCTATAGTTGATTCACCCAAATGTTCCTAAAGGTAATTAAATTGACTTTATAAAACCCACTGTTTCTAAGGTAGTGATTATTGCTAAATTATAGCCTAAAAATATCCAATTAATATTACAAAATTTTAGAAACAAAATTGAGCCTATTTGGAGCTATTATGAAAAAGTTATGGAATAAATACAAACAGATAAAGATATAAATAAAATGAAATATACAAGGATTTATAAATCCACTATTTACAAACTAGTAAAAAGATAATAAATATGATCCTACAATGATATATTCGATTTTAGAAAAATTTAGAAACAAGAATCATATCATTTGGAGTTTACATGCAAAAGATATGAGGAAAACAAGTAAATAGAAAAAAAAGGAAAAAAAAACCTAATGGGCCGGCCCACCCGGACCGATCGAACCAGCACGCACCTACACATGAAGGATCGATCGCTTGGTTGTATTAAAAAGCGTGCAAAATCTGTTTTGTTAAACCTATCTCTATTCAAATTGCTATAACTTTTTATCTACAACTCCGAATCGACTTCCGTTTGTTTCTACTTGTTCCCTACTCCAAAACCTATCTCCCCACCATCATAAACCTCAATATAAACTCGTGGAGCCACAGCTGTACGAGTTTCCTTCTCGAAATCCCGAATCTACACATGTCCGAATCTTATTTCACTTTTTAACCCATCTAGACTTCGTTGTTTGCCTTCGGCCAAAAAATGAAAGTTGTAGAACTCGTCGAAATCTTTCAATCCCGACAAACCTCGCCTCTTTTCATCCACCACAGCCGGAGAATTTTGCATCACAATATTTTAGATATGACGGTGTAAATCCAAGATGTACTCGTGCTCGTTTCTTCTAATCCAAATTCTTTTGGTGAGAAGGTAGGAATAATGATTCCCCACAACTTTCATGTTCTAAGTTTTTTAATTTGGCCTACGGATTTGTCTCTCTAATACAGATCTATTTCTTGTCTATTCTGAGCCAAAATCGGGTCAATCTCTTCTTCTAGCCACTGGATCTTATCCAAACGGTCAAGATCCAATCAAACCGGTGCGTGCCATGTTGTCATCCCGGTCAGCTTCCTTATCAACGCCACTTCATCGTCAGGTCAGCATCTAGTCCCAGTCAGCATGCAAAGTAAACATGTCCAGTCAGCGGAATATTCTCTGGAATATTCCGTTCGAATTTAAAATTGCATCTAACTTGTAAAATTTATTAGAAATTCATACCACGTCCAAAAATTGCGTATAATATATCAAATTGAAGATAATTTTACGTAGAATCATCTTATGAGAATAGATCCAACTTTTACTGTACGTGGTTACTGCAGTAATTTAATTAGTTTTAATGGTCTTTTAGGTTAATAAATTCATAGAAAATTATCTGTAACTCCGAAAAATATGAACAATATATCAAATTGAAGCTACTGTAATGTACATTAATAATATCTGGTTGGATACAGCCTTTGCGGATTATTTACCCCGTAATAGTTTAATTAGTTTTAATGGCTCTATAAATCATTAAATTCATAGTAAATTATTTGCATATCACAAAAATATAAATAATATACAGATGGAAAGTTGGTTCCATGTAGATTGTTAATATGCAAATGGTTCAGGCAAATACTGTAAGGTTTTGCAGTTATTAAATAAATGGTTTAGTGGCTTATTTAGAGTAATAAATTCATAAGAAGATAAATACTATTCAGAAAATTACAAATAATATGTCCCTGAAATCACAATACCGTGGAGATTAGAGATATAATTTTAGTTTGATTTTTAGACAACATAAACTATATGAATCATTTAAAACCCATTAAAAACTATTTAAATCATACAAAAAGATCTATAACTCCGATTAGGGTGAATCCAACGCCTACTGGTTCGTATTAACATCCTCTATCCAGTAAACCAAAGAAACAAATTTAATTTGACAGTTAGAGCAGGCGTTACAACAGAACTATTAAAAACCCTATATTAGCAAGTAATTATTAATAACAAGTACTCCATTACATTAATTGGCCTCTTGCATGCATCATATACTTCAATATTGTTTAGAGAACTAAAGTAATAACCATTATGACTTATTAAATTGGCATGCATGCATTTGTTGCGTTTGTTTGATCTCTATGTGCTATTGTTTATGATTGTATGCAATTGTTTGCGCGATAGATTGCGAGGAGTGCAACGTGTGTGATTGCAACTACTATGATTGCAAGTATTGTGGTTATGACGAGTGAAACCATTATATCTATGAGGATTGTGAGGATTATCGAATCGACTACATCTACAACAAAGGCAAGTGGTGCTATCTTGGTCATAAATGTCCTATTGTTTTCCTATGCATTGTAGACGCTTTTGTAGAATTGCATCTATAGGAATTGATGTGTATATGCTATGCTATATCCCATATTATTCCCTAGTATTCCTTGTTTATGAGCCATCGTATTGGTAAATTGCTTAGATATGCTACCTAGACGAGGAAGGGAATCACATCATAAAAAGTTATATGTTTTGAAAGGCTTATGTTTTGCTAAATGACAAACCAATATGTTTTAATGAACCACCTGGGCGGAATGGCATTTATTGGGTCATCAATTGTGGATTTATGGTGGGGAATGCCGCCCAGGACACTGAGAAAGGATTGGTTTCTTTGTTTGGTAGCTTTCGTGTGCAACCATGTGCCAATAATGAAATGGCTGGTTGGTTGAACTCAGTAGGTTGTGGTAACTCGAACCCACGTATCCAGAGATGTAGATAGTGTAGGTTGGAGCGGTGCGTGTCGGGTTTGGGGAGCTACTTCCCGAACGGTTCCTTCTTGGACTTCTCCCTATCATCACCCAATATGAGAGTGGTGGTACGAGCTGGGCTGGCCAAGTCACATGGGTAAAGTGTACTAACCCCTGCAGGGTGTATAAACTAATTGATTAGCCGTGTCCCCGGTTATGGACAATTTGAGCAACCTGATACTGATGCTATGATATTTCTCACTCATCCTTATTTCTTAATTGCTTAAAACTGGTTGGGTGAACATAATTGGGTAGGAGCACCTGGGAGTGAACCAGAGTGTCCTATTTATCGTATTGGAAAACTACTTTGTTACAAATGTTAGGATAAAGCTGTTGCTTTATGCAAATGAGCCTGAACTCCACTTGGCCAAATAAGCATGTAGTTGATAGATATGTTGTTAACCACTTTAGCCTACTTGCCATACATTCAATGTATTGACCATTCGTGGCTGCAACGTTATGTTGCAGGTTATATCATATCTGAGTGATCGTTCATAGGTCATGAGACTCCACTCAACATTTGTTCGCCTGTGGCACATTTGAAGGATGGAGATCTACCTTGTATTCGTTTTCCGCTATGTACTTGAATAAATAATGTAAATTCTGGATCATATTCATTGTATTTATGATGCACAGTTATATTTGGTATCATTTTGTACTGTGTGTGCCAGTGAACCGATCCAGGGATGGGCACTATACACATGAACTCAGCCTTATCAGGCGAGGGTGTTACAAGATGGTATCAGAGCTGTGTGTTGCCTGTAGGATCATGACCTTAGAAATGGATTAGCAATAGGAGACCTCTATTAGGAGAACTATCATATTTTATACTTATTAGAGTTCTTATATTCCTTGTCTATCTTTTCTATAACCTCTTCTTGTTCAAAATTTGTAGTTGTCCATTCTTATGATACCTATATGAGAGTTAGCTAAATAAAATAACAAATAATATGACATAAATAAACATCTCATCAAGTTTGGTTAGGTCTAGACCACCATGTTCTATCTCTTTAGGAGATCATCGCTATCGTGTTAGCATATTGTTCTTACCAACTTATGTGGTATGACAATATAGGTTGCTTGCTTGTTTGTAATGAACCATATCGTGTGATGCCTTGTTTAGGATCTGTTGTTTTGAAACTCTAAAGTTGCTGGAGTTTTTGTGTGGTTTTAAAATTATTTTAATGGTGTGAATTGATTGAAATTCGTGGGATTACTGCTCCAGTTTTCTGCCTGAACTGTTGTACCGCGCGATTTTTCATATTTTATTGGTAACTCAGAAAAATCTAAACAAATAGGATCTGGAGCGTAATTACCTGTAGTACATGCACAAAAATTGGCTAAAATTCCTGACGAGTTTAGGTCGGTCAGAAAAATTCGTGAAACCTGCTGTACCGTTTTGACAGATTTAGTTTATTGCTTATATGTTGCTATATTTTATTGAGTATTGTTCCCAATGCTTTCAAACTATTTTGTGGTTATATACTGATATATTTAGACCCCTGTAATGTTATTAGAAAAGTGTTTGATTGTGTGTTGATCGCCTATGATTGTTTAATTGTTTGTGACATTGATTGCTTCATATAGTTATGGGTAGGATTATTTCCTTAGTCGTTTCTTTCCTATAGAATCTATTCTTCCCTATCTTGAACCCTTGGAGATATAATGATGTGTTAAGTGGAAGGTTTGACAAAACAATGCATTTAGGAAGGAGAATGATTTATCTAAATGGAAAAAAAAGATATGGGAGTATGAAGTGTTGAAATAATGTTATGTAGTAGATTACGCAACCTGAAAGTTAAATTATCGATAGTTTAGTTTTAGTATTAGCTTTGTTGATTGAATACATGGGAGTATACATAGAGCATTAGTAAGTGCCCATGGAAACATTCTTCAAGGCAAGTGAGAATGCCCGAGTGATAGAAAAACGTGATTCACCTATCCTCATACAGGGTAATGATTTGGGTGCAGGATGGATTGATCACCATTCCTACTACCCTTATTATTCGCTCTTGTACTATTGGCTTTGCGGATCTTGAGTGTCTTTTCAACCTTAGCAGAGAGTCGACGTTGAGCCTAAACCCTAGAATGGTATATTGTTACACCCTTCTAAAAGCATCCATTGCTAAGCATAGGAATATACGGTGAGAATGAATCTCAACCATGATTAATGCGTACCGTGAACTAAACGTTCTCTATTTGCCCACCATGAGAGTTTTGCTAGTTTAAGAAGTGCTTTCTCGGAAACTATCAATCATGATGTTTAGAATGTGCTAGAGACATTGTGCCAATAAAAGTCTAAAGGAGAACCAATCTGATCCAAGTGAACCGTCAAGAAGTACCCTAGTCAATTTTCTTTTAAGGGTGGTAGCATCCTAATGGATCCCGAACCCTTCTTTCTTTCTAGCCTTCCCAAATCTCGGGACGAGATTTCTTTTAAGGGTGGTAGTCTGTCACATCCCAAAATTCTCCTAATTTTGGAATGTGAAATAAATAAATAAGTTTGATTGATTGTTTTACTATGTTGAAAATTCTCAAAGAGAAGAAACTTTTTGAATAGAAAATCCTCTCAACCTTGAATTCAAAATCTTATATTCTTTTGTTATGACCTAAGTAGCCATATAGGCAAAAGGGCATGGATTGATTATGGATTATTGAATTGGTGTGCAAGATTTCAAAATGAAAATCATGAAGCATTTCATTACATCCATGCAAGGTTCTTACAAACTGAATCCAAATCCTGGTATCTAAATCCTATAGTTGATTCACCCAAATGTTCCTAAAGGTAATTAAATTGACTTTATAAAACCCACTGTTGCTAAGGTAGTGATTATTGCTAAATTATAGCCTAAAAAGATCCAATTAATATTACAAAATTTTAGAAACAAAATTGAGCCTATTTGGAGCTATTATGAAAAAGTTATGGAATAAATACAAACAGATAAAGATATAAATAAAATGAAATATACAAGGATTTATAATCCACTATTTACAAACTAGTAAAAATATTATAAATATGATCCTACAATGATCTATTCGATTTTAGAAAAATTTAGAAAGAAGAATAATATCATTTGGAGTTTGTATGCAAAAGATGTAAGGGAAACAAGTAAATAGAAAAAAGAAAAAAAAGGAAAAAAACCTAATGGGCCGGCCCACCCAGACCGATCGAACCAGCACGCACGTACACAGGAAGGATCGATCGCTTGGTTGCTTTAAAAAGCGTGCAAAATATGTTTTGTTAAACCTATCTCTGTTCAAACTGCTATAATTTTTATCTCCAACTCCGAATCGACTTTCGTTTGTTTCTACTTGTTCCCTACTCCAAAACCTATCTCCCCACCATCATAAACCTCCATATAAACTCGTGGAGCCACAGCTGTACGAGTTTCCCTTCTCGAAATCCCGAATCTACACATGCCCGAATCTTATTTCACTTTTTAACCCATCTAGACTTCGTTGTTTGCCTTCGGCCAAAAAATGAAAGTTGTAGAACTCGTCGAAATCTTTCAATCCCGACAAACCTCACCTCTTTTCATCCACCACAGCCGGTGAATTTTGCATCGCAATATTTTAGATCTAACGGTGTAAATCCAAGATGTACTCGCGCTCGTTTCTTCTAATCCAAATTCCTTTGGTGAGAAGGTAGGAATAATGATTCCCCACAACTTTCATGTTCTAAGTTTTTCAATTTGGCCTACGGATTTGTCTATCTAACACAGATCTATTTCTTGTCTATTCTGAGCCAAAATCGGGTCAATCTCTTCTTCTAGCCACCGGATCTTATCCAAAGGGTCGAGATCCAATCAAACCGGTGTGTGCCATGTCGTCATCCCGCTGAGCTTCCTCATCAACGCCACGTCATCGTCAGGTCAGCATCTAGTCCCAGTCAGCATGCAAAGTCAACCTGTCCAGTCAGCGGAATATTCTCTGGAATATTCCGTTCGAATTTAAAATTGCATCTAACTTGTAAAATTCATTAGAGATTAATACCACGTCCAAAAATTGCGTATAATATATCAAATTGAAGATAATTTTACGTATAATCATCTTATCCGAATAGATCCAACTTTTACTGTACGTGGTTACTGCAGTAATTTAATTAGTTTTAATGGTCTTTTAGGTTAATAAATTCATAGAAAATTATCTGTAACTCCGAAAAATATGAATAATATATCAAATTGAAGCTACTGTAATGTACATTAACAATATCTGGTTGGATACAGCATTTGCGGATTATTTACCCCGTAATAGTTTAATTAGTTTTAATGGCTTTATAAATCATTAAATTCATAGTAAATTATTTGCATATCACAAAAATATAAATAATATACCGATGGAAATCTGGTTCCATGTAGATCGTTAATATGCAAATGGTTCAGGCAAATACTGTAAGGTTTTGCAGTTATTAAATGAATGGTTTAGTGGCTTATTTAGAGTAAGAAATTCATAAGAAAATAAATACTATTCAGAAAATTACAAATAATATGTCCCTGAAATCACAATTCTGTGGAGATTACAGATATAATTTTAGTTTGATTTTTAGACAAAAGAAACTATATGAATCATTTAAAACCTATTAAACACTATTTAAATCATACAAAAAGATCTATAACTCCGATTAGGGTGAATCCAACGCCTACTGGTTCGTATTAACGTCCTCTATCCAGTAAACCAAAGAAACAAATTTAATTCGCCAGTTAGAACAGGCGTTACAACAGAACTATTAAAAACCCTAGATTAGCAAGTAATTATTAATAACAAGTACTCCATTGCATTAATTGGCCTCTTGCATGCATCATATACTTCAATATTGTTTAGAAAACTAAAGTAACAACCATTGTGACTTATTAAATTGTCATGCATGCATTTGTTGCGTTTGTTTGATCGCTATGTGCTATTGTTTATGATTGTATGCAATTGTTTGCGCGATAGATTGCGAGGAGTGCAACGTGTGTGATTGCAACTACTATGATTGCAAGTATTGTGGTTATGACTAGTGAAACCATTATATCTATGAGGATTGTGAGGATTATCGAATCGACTACATCTATAACAAAGGCAAGTGGTGCTATCTTGGTCATAAATGTCCTATTGTTTTCCTATGCATTGTAGATGCTTTTGTAGAATTGCATCTATAGGAATTGATGTGTATATGCTATGCTATATCCCATATTATTCCCTAGTATTCCTTGTTTCTGAGCCATCGTATTGGTAGATTGCTTAGCTATGCTATCTAGACGAGGAAGGGAATCACATCATGAAAAGTTATATATTTTGAAAGGCTTATGTTTTGCTAAATGACAAACCAATATGTTTTAATGAACCACCTGGGCGGAATGGCATTGATTGGGTCATCGAGTGTGGATTTATGGTGGGGAATGCCGCCCAGGACACTAAGAAAGGATTGGTTTCTTTGTTTGGTAGCTTTCGTGTGCAACCATGTGCCAATAATGAAATGGGCGGTTGGTTGAACTCAGTAGGTTGTGGTAACTCGAACCCACGTATCCGGAGATGTAGATACTGTAGGTTGGACCGGTGCGTGTCGGGTTTGGGGAGCTACTTCCCGAACGGTTCCTTCTTGGACTTCTCCCTATCATCACCCAATATGAGAGTGGTGGTACGAGCTGGGCTGGCCAAGTCACATGGGTAATGTGTACTAACCCCTGCAGGGTGTATAAACTAATTGATTAGCCGTGTCCCCTGTTATGGACAATTTGAGCGACCTGATACTGATGCTATGATATTTCTCACTCATCCTTATTTCTTAATTGCTTAAAACTTGTTGGGTGAATATAATTGGGTAGGAGCACCTGGGAGTGAACCAGGGTGTCCTATTTATCGTATTGGAAAACTACTTTGTTACAAATGTTAGGATAAAAATGTTGCTTTATGCAAATGAGCCTGAACTCCACTTGGCCAAATAAGCATGTAGTTGATAGATATGTTGTTAACCACTTTAGCCTACTTGCCATACATTCAATGTATTGACCCTTCATGGCTGCAACGTTTCATGTTGCAGGTTATATCGTATCTGAGTGATCGTTCATAGGTCGCGAGACTCCACTCAACATTTGTTCGCCTGTGGCACATTTGAAGGATGAAGATCTACCTTGTATTCGTTTTCCGCTATGTACTTGAATAAATAATGTAAATTATGGATCATATTCGTTGTATTTATGATGCACAGTTATATTTGGTATCATTTTGTACTGTGTGTGCCAGTGAACCGATCCATGGATTGGCACTATACACATGAACTCAGCCTTATCAGGCGAGGGTGTTACAGGGGAGGTGCGCGACTCTAGCTTCCCACGAGAACTACCACCCTAACCCTAACTCCGGTTGCAATATAATTTATTACACCTCATACCCTAAAAACTTATAATATTATATTACAATAAAAATATATACACTAAAAATCCTATACTAAAAATAATTCTATACTAATTAATCATCATATACTAAAAATAATCCTATACTAATCATCATATACACTAAAAATCCTATACTAATCATCATATACTAAAAATAATCCTATATACTAAAAATAATCCAATATACACTAAAAATCCTATACTAATCATCATATACTATAAATAATCATATACTATATATTAATCCTATACTAATCATCATATACTAATAATAATTCTAAAAATAATCATATACTAATTAATTACCTATATGAGGAGGGTGGCGCCGGCGACAGGCGGTGGCCGGAGGTGCGCCAGTGCTGGGGAGGTGCGGGGCACCGCGGGGGAGGCTGGCGCGGGCGGCCGTCGCGGAGGCGGTGCTTCTCATCGGTGAAACGGGCAGCCTGGCGGCGTGTTCTTTTGGCCTCCAAGTTCCGGTGCGTGGAACGCACTGGGGGAGGAGGCCTCCTTTTATACCCCCCTCTAGTCCCGGTACGTGTCACCAGCCGGGACTAAAGGGGGCCTCTAGTCCCGGCTAGTGCCACACACCGGGACTAGAGGCGGGGTTGGACTTTTCGGCTATGCGCGCGCTGGGCACCCCTTTAGTCCCGACTGTTGATTAGAGCCGGGACTAAAGGCCCAAATTTGGGCGCGCTGTGCTTTTTTTTCTTCAATTTTTAGAATAAATGGTTTAAACATTTCGATTATAGATTTTTTGCATACTTATTAATTTGAGAAAACTTTTAACATGAAAAGTGCTTGAATTTGAATAAGTAATCCAAAACCATTTTTTGTTTTATAAAATAATTATTTTAACTAGAAAAACTAATAACCATGTTGCCATTATCAATTTAAAAATGCATTAACTATTATATTTTGCGTATTTTTGGATCTCACTAAACTTCCAATATCAGGAAATGGAACAAAAAGTTCTTAAATTTGAATAAGTCATCCAAATCCATTTTTTTTATAAAATAATTATTAACTATTTTGCCATTATCAATTTAAAAATCAATTAACTATTATATTTCCCATATTTTTGAATCTTAATAAACTTTCAAAATGAAAAGTGCTTGAATTTGAATAAGTAATCCAAAACCATTTTATATTTTATAAAAATAATTATACTAACTTGTCAAATAATTATACTAATCGAGACTAAAGATATTTCCCACCATTTCCCACCGCTTCATGCGAAGTTTTCCCGCCCTATCCCTGTGACCAAAGCTTTAGTCCCGGTTGTAGACACTAATATGGACTAAAGATATTTCCTGCCATTTCCCACCGCTTCCCGCCAAGTTTTCCCGCCCTTTTCGTCTAAATAGAGATTTTAGTCCCGATTGTAGCCACTAACCGGGACTAAAAATATTTCCTGTCGTTTCCCACCGCTTCCCCCCATTTTTTCCCGCCCTTTCCATATATATATAGGCCAACCTATCCATGGCTATGCACACATCCACACCTTCCTCTCTCCCAACAATGGACATCGTCTACTGGGCCATTCTAACCCTTGATAAGACCGTGGCGCTGTGCGCCTCCAGCTACCCTTGCCCGCCGTGCTACCGGCCGCTGCCGGCTGGATGCTGAGCGCTGGAGGGGTTATTTTCCCTCCTATCCCTCAAGGTTCCGCACGCTAGGAGGCAACCAAGAACCACTTCTACCATGAGCTAACGCCGGAGCAGTGGATGGATCCCTAGTGGGATCCCAACAACTATGACACCTGGAATGCCTTCTTTGCTAACCGGCGGGAAAGGGAGCTCGCCAGGTACGAGGGTGATGACCCTCCCCCGGTGAACCACAAATAATCTGGCCGCCGCCTGTGGTGGGCGAACCATATTATCATCGGTGTGATGCGCTACATCGCCGGGGGAGACCATCCTCGCCTGTGGTACCTGCAACCGCCATAGAGCCATAACAAGGGTCGTGGGTGTAGCAGCGTCGTCATCCAGAAGCCCCTCCCACATGCATCATGAATCTGAGGCCGGAGTGGCAGGTGCCCCCACAATGTGCCACGGCTGGGCTGAGGATCCAGTCTTGTGTGCCTAGCAACGACCACGATGACGACAACGATGACAAAGATGGAGACGACCCTGAAGCTGTGTACTATAGGGATAGATATGAGCATGACTAAAGGGGGGCCTTTAGTCCCGATTCCGTAGTATCGGTTTTTTAATATTAATAAATGTATTGAGTGTTAGTCCCGGTGTATGGATTGACCTGGACTAAAGGGGGCCTTTTATCCCGATTCCATAGTCCCAGTTAGGAAACCGGGATGGCATAGTGTTGCCAGCAAACCATCTTGAGTGTTAGTCCCGTTTTGTGGCTGGACCGGGACTAAAGGGGGTCCTTTAGTCCCGATTCATAGAACGACTTTCCCGAACTATGAAGATGTTGTCCCGATTCGTACTTACCATGAAGATTTGATCTCCAAACTCGTGTGGTCACATAATAGGGAGTGCCTCTATGACCAACTTTAGGGACATGCCGGAGGACTAGGCTCCGTCGGCATATCCCTAAAGCTGGTCGTAGTGGTGTCAGCTTGTAACTTCTCTAACTAGATCAATAAACCTGGGAGCTAACTATTTTCACATATTAGGGTGTGCCTCTATGACCAGTTTGTTGGATATGCCGGAGGACTAGGCTCCTCCGGCATCTCCCTCAAACTGGACGTAGTGGTGCCCCTACTCTCGCAAACCATCTTGGAGATTCCTAAGGACTCACAAGGATGCCTATTTATAGTACAAGCAGCACGCATAGTGTCTACACTCACGACATAATGTCGACACTCACCCCTATTATTAGTGCTGACTCATGTTTTGTCCCGGTTGGTGTCTCTAACTAGGACTAAAGGTTCATCTTTAGTCCCGGTTGGCGATACCATCCGGGACAAGGTACAAGCTGCACGACATAATATTGACACTCACCCCTATCATTAGTGTTGGCTGTCCTAGCCTGCCACAATCCCTTCAGTCACGGTTGGTTTCTCCAACCGGGACTAAAGATGAACCCTTTCCCTGTATTTGTAGGCCATTCCCTCTATTTATAGGCAGCCCGCCCCAGCATGCCCGCCCTTTCCCTCTATTTATAGGCCAACCATCATGGCCGCCCACACAAACACACATTCCTCGCCACCTACTTTAGGATGCCCATCCCGCATCCTCGTAGTCGACTCGGCGGCAACGATGGAGTACTGGGCTCCGCCGGGATGGCACTTGATGGTGCTACCTTTCGGGTGTCATCGTCGACCCAGAGCTTCTTTGGTGGAGGTCGCCTGGTCCAGGAAGGGTGCAGAGGGAGCCGGCCACCGAGGAGATGGTACGGCGTCATGTCAGGGAGGAGGACGAGCACGTCCGTCCCTATATGGCTGCGTTGGACACCAGGGTCAATGATACCTGGCATATTCTTTAGGGATCTCACCCGAGCTATGTTCGTGTGATGGTTCCATCTCTTTGGGTTTTCACCTCCCGCGGCTCAGGCACCGGGAGTCATCATCTAGTTTGATTGAGCAAGATGTATTAGTTTTCATGGCTTTGAGTGAAAATGACCAATGTTGCATGCATGTGGATCTGCTTAAAATGTTTGACTGACAATATGATATTACATAAAAGTTTTAATATATTACATAGATCACCAACATACCTCTCTAGTGTTGTGCTTTTCTTCTGCGCCGTAGCCATGGAGACTCTTCATCATTTAACAGGAGGCTTGGGTCAGTTTTCACTTTGAAGGGCGGTATTTCATGAAACTTATTATAATCTTCTGACATATCTGTCTTGTCATCCACTCTCACGATGTTTCTTTTCCCTGAAAGAACTATGTGGCACTTTGGCTCATCAGACTATGTATTCTTTTGCTGATTTATTTTTATAGGTTTCATAAACATGTCTTTCACATAGAAAACCTGAGCCACATCGTTTGATGGGGATATGCCGAGTGGGGTATACCCAGCAAGACGTTTCCTACTGGATCATACTTCCAGTGAGTGGGCCTGCAGGACAGTGACTGGATCGCGACCCAAGAAGGAACCAGGCGACTAGAAGCTGAAGGCCCAGAAGCATAGTTAGGCCTAGTCAGATTAGGTCAAAACCCTCCGAGTCCTTATCCAACTCGGTTGTAGATCTATAAACCCTAGCGAGGTGACTCTATATAAATCTTCCTAGGGCACGCATTGAACTTACATTCCATCATACACCCCTCGACTCGACGCCTAGACGCCGAGCTCGCCCATTGTACTCTCTCATCAATACAATATAGCAGGAGTAGGTCTTTACCCTCCGGGGGCCGAACCTGGGTAAATCCCTGTGTCTTTGCCCTCATATAGCATCGCAGATGGCTGGCCTCCCTTGCCCCTCGTTCCACTACTTGCTGCCAATCGCAGCATCTGCCATGGACATTCCCATGAAAGTGGTGCCCACCATGGGGCCTGGTCGGTCAGGCCTGTGTTCTGCGGCGAGACCCTACTTGGCCATCAACCAGACGATCTCCACCATCCGCATGATCACCATCCGTGAGATCCTCCAGATCTTGCCAAGCAGCTACGTCCCGGCGTCATGCCCGGTCACGCACAGTGTGATCATGCCGATCGGCACGATCAGCCTCTTCGTCGGCTTCACTGACATCATCGTCTCGGAGGACTCGGAGCGCATCTGCGAGTCGCCACCACGCGTTTGGATATTTGAGAGTCAGGTCCGCACCATCCATTGCCTCGCCTCCGAGTATGACTTGGCCACCAACAACGTGTCCGAGACCAACGCGGCTGCAGACGACGCGGCCCTCAACGACGACGCAGACTCGGCGACCCCGGCTTCAGTCGCTGGATCCATTGTCGCCGCATCAACAGCAGGATCCATCACCCAATTCTCCAATGTGGGGGATTTCGAGGATCCATCCTCGGGATCTTCGACTCCAACTCCGGATCGGAGAAATCCGGTGACATCTATGCCGGATCTGGTCGCTTCATCGTGACCTACATGGCGAGCGGCGCGAGTGCCCCGCCAGACCCATTCTCCACGCCGATCCCGCCGACCGCGACGGCGGGGGAAGTCGAGGAACTCTGCATGCGCCTAGAAGAGGCAGTTGGCAAGGAACAAGTCGAGCGTGAAAAGTTTTTCCTCGAGTAGGCGACGGCACAGGAGCTCTCTCTCTACCACCAGCTCCGCATCAGGTCACGCCCGAACCCCACCGTTCAGGGTCGCGCCCTAAACTTCGACGACGAGAATGGCCCGGCTTGCATGGCCGATCGCGTGATCTATGAGAACGCGCCACCAGGAGGAAGTGCCCGGCCACCGCCAGGCACAACAGCAAACGGCGCTCCCCCACCACCGCCCGGTCACACGCCCCCTCCAGATCAGCCGACGATCCTCATCTCCCTGCAAGAGCGGGATGCAAAAGGCCTCCCGCTGTATTCCACCCCGATGGACAATGTCATCGCGGTTCGAGCCGCGGTCTCCAACCTCAACGTGACAGGGGAAGGCGCGTTGTAGATCCAATACGCCAAGGCCCTTCTCGCCAAGGGTGTCGAGCAGCAAGTCGCAGGAGCCGACTCGCGAGGACGCATGTACTCCTCCTCCTCGGGAAGTAGAGCGGCCTTGAGCGGCCGCCCATCGATGGCGAACAATCTCAACTTCCCACCACCCGAGCCCCTACAACTCCAACCAAGGGCCACGCACACGGCACTCTCCACCAATGAACCGCGACCGATATACAACATGGTCGCCGCCAATGGGCAGCTAGTCGATGCGCGGACCCACAACATCAACAACCAAAGCTGGCGCGCACGCCAGCCCGACGACCAAAGGCACACCCTCACCAACCGCCGCGACAACGAGCCAAGGGGCTCGCTCAGCCGAGTCGGCCCCAAGTGCTTCGGACCGATGATCTGAGGCAAAAAATATCCGGCAAACTTTAAAGCGCCAAAGGAGATCGAAAACTACGATCCCTCGTACGATCCGTCCATGTGGCTGGACACATACCTCATGGTGATGGGAATCGCCGGCCACACCAACCTACTCGCCGCTCGCTACCTCCCCCTAATGATGGAGGGAGCGACTCGGCAATGGATCAACACCCTCCCCGCGGACAGCATCGATTACTAGGAGGACATGCGCGACGCCTTTGTCAAGCACTTCAAGGGTTCCTACACCCGCGCCACCAGCATCGAGGACCTGGAGCGATGCGTCCAGGGACCCCGTGAGTCGACCCACAACTTGCTCCAAAGCTGGCAAGATCTATGGTTCAACGCGGCTGGCATCCATCCAGAGACGGCGATCCACTTCTTCAAGACCTCATGCCGCTACGAACCACTGGTCGCCAAACTCAAGCAGGTGTACAAAGCACTCGACAACATCCTAGACCTCCTCGAGATCGCCAAGAGGTACGCGGAGGAGGACCCGGACCAAGAAACTAACAACGAGTCGGGAGGGAATCTCCGCACATGCGGCCACGACAACGGGAGGCGATCCGAGCTACGCTACAGCAACACTCGCCTCACCGGTAAGCACCGCGGTGACGAGCGAGTCGACTTTGTTGCCAACGCTGGCTATGCTCCACGCGACCCCAAGAGCTTCCACCGTGATGGAGGCCAACACCGCGACAGCGGCAACTACAAGGCGAGGGCGAAATTCAACCTCGCAGCTCTCCTCAACCAACCCTGTGTGTTCCACAGCAGGGAGGGGAAGCACTCCACGCACCCGACCGTCGATTTCCACTCCCTGAAGGAGATCGTGAAGGCACGACGCGCAAGGGAGGACCCCAACAACAACCCGCCAAATGGCGGGGCATTAGGCAACAACGTCGGGTCTCTCCACACTTTCACCGGGTTCAGCCCCAAGCGTGAAAAGAAGTATATCGCCCACGCCGTCGCTGTCAACGCGGTGTCCCATGTCGACATCCCCCGCTTCCTCAGCTAGTCAGAACAGCACATCACGTGGAGCCGCAAGGACCACTCTCCATGGATCGAATATCCGGGGCGAGTCACCCTAGTGGTCAAGCCCAAAGTGGGCGATTACTGGATCCCCAAGACATTGATGGATGGTGGGAGCTCCATCAACAAACTCTACCTAGACACGTTCAGATGGCTGCGGCTCTCGCAGTCAATGATCGAGACGACCTTCACCACCTTCCACGGCATTGTCCCCGGTCGCAAGGCGTACCCGATCGATAAGGTGACGCTGCCAGTCACCTTCGTCACACCAGCGAACTTCCACACCAAGCGTATCATCTTCGAGCTGGTGCCCTTCAACAGCCCCTACCATTGCATCTTGGGCGACCAACATTCACCAAGTTCATGGTGGCGCCGCACTACGTGTACAATGCGATGAAGCTCCCAGGGCCGTGCGACATCATCACCGTCCATGGCGACCCCGACATGGCTGCGAAGTGCGATACAAAGGGCGCCGAGCTCGTGGACACCGTCATCACCGTAGAGGCCAACCACACAGAGGAACTCGCCAGTTACGCGGGAGGGGTCGACAAAGACGACCCCACAATACTGAAAAATCCCAACTCGAATAACGACAGCTCAACCGCGTTCGAGGCCACCACGCACACATCGGGACAGGCATGAGCTCCGCCTAGGAAAGCGCGCTCATCGAGTTCCTACGTGAGAATCGCGACATCTTCGCATGGAAGCCATTTGACAAGACAGGTGTCCTAAGGGAACTCGCTGAGCACAAAATCAATGCCGACCCCAAAGCGCGACCTGTCAAGCAGTCGCTGCGTCCCTTCAATGAAGAGCGCCGCCGAGCAATCACCGAGGAGGTGCAGTGTCTACTCGCTGCAGGCTTCATATGGCCCATCAAATACTCCAAGAGGCTGGCAAACCTAGTCCTGCTCGAAAATAATAATGGGACCTGGAGGACTACACAAACCTCAACAGCGCCTGCCCAAAGGAGCAGTTCATCCTCCCACAAATCGATCAAATCATCGACTCGACCGCAGGCTTGGAGTCACTGTGTTTCCTTGACACCTACTCTGGTTACAACCAGATCAAAATGGCGGTCGAGTACGAGGAGAAGATGACATTTGTCACGCCATTCGGTGCCTTCTGCTACACCGCCATGATGTTCAGCCTCAAGAACGCAGGAGCAACCTATCAGTGGTGCATGCAGAATTGCCTTGCGAGCCAAATTGGCTGCAACATCCATGTCTACATTGACGACGTGGTTGTAAAGTCCAATCGTCGGAGTGATCTACTCGCCGAGCTGGCCAAAACCTTCGGAAATCTGTGGAGGTACAAGATCAAACTCAACTCAGGAAAGTGCACCTTCGGTGTACCCACTGCACAGCTGCTGGGGTATGTAGTCTCCAAGAGAGGCATTGAGGCAAACCCCGCCAAGATCAGCATGATCGCCCGGCTCGGCAAACCCGAGTTCCTCCGCAACGTCCAGAAGTTGGTCGGGTGAGTTGTGGCTCTTAGCTGATTCAGCCCTTGGCTAGGAGAGAAGGAAATGCCTCTCTACCAACTAATTCCCAAGAACCCCACGTTCCAATGGGACAAGGAGGCGGACGACACACTCCACGTTCTCAAAGAAGTGCTACTCAAGGCCCCATTGCTTGCCGCTCCCGTCGAAAAAGAGCCAATGCTCATCTACGTCGCGGCATCCGAGCGAGTCGGCATCACCGACATCGTCGTCGAATGACCAGAAGAGGAAAAGGAGCGCCTCGTGTAGTGACCCGTCTACTACATCAGCGAAGTCCTTACCGAGTCGCGACAGCGCTACCCGCAGTACCAGAAACTGGTATATGCGGTCATCCAAACCCAGCGGCGGCTGACGCACTACTTCCAAGAGCACCCCATCACGATCGTCTCCTCGGCGCCATTGCAGGACATCATTCGCAACCGCGAGGTGACTGGGCGAGTCGCCAAGTGGGCCGTCGAGATCGGCGTCCAAAATATCAAGTACGAGCCGCGCAAGGAAATCAAGTCGCAGGCCCTGGCAGACTTCCTTGCTGACTGGGAGGAGGCGCAGTAGACAGAGAAGTTGTCGTACCTCCATTACTGGTTACTCCACTTTGGCGGGTCCAAGAACACAGACGGTGCAGGGGAAGGTATTGTACTCACCTCCCCCAAGGGGGATAAACTGCGCTACATGTTGTACCTCGACTTCACGCCCTGCACCAAAAACATGGCTGAGTACGAGGTCCTCCTTCACGGCAAGCGAGCCGCCAAGGATATGAACATCAGTCGCCTGCGGTGCTACGGTGACTCCGACCTCGTCTCTGCGCAAGTCGCCGGTACCTGCGACGCCGTCTCCCTACCATGGTGGCATACCGCCAAGCAGTGGACCAGCTGGGGGGCCACTTCACCGGCTACTCCATCGAGTGGAACGACCGGCGCAAGAACGAAGAGGCCGACACCCTCCCTCGCATCGGGTCATCTTGCCACGCGCCATCTACTGGTGTCTTCCTTGACACCATCACCAAGCCCTCCGTCTCTCCCCTGAAGGAGATCGACCTTGGGATACCACTGCAACCAGAACCAGCTCTGGTCGCCATGATCACGGAGACAAGCGACTGGACCGAGCCATACATCACCTACCTCGAGGGAGGAACCCTACCAGCAAACGAGATGGAGGCACGCATGATCGTGCGCCGTTGCAAATCCTTCGTCATCATCAACGGCGAGCTCCACAAGCGCAGCGTGACCGGCGTGTTCTAGCGCTGCGTGCAGCCTTCGGAAGGCCGCATGATCCTCCAAGACATCCACGCTGGCGACTGTGGCCATCACGCTGGCGCCCAGTCCCTAGTCGCCAAAGCCATGGTACATGGCTTCTACTGGCTCACCGCACAAGCCGACGCGGTCGACATCGTCCAACGCTGTGTTGGGTGTCAAAAGTACGCCAATCAAACGCACGTATCCAGCTTGGCTCTTAAGACCATCCCCATTACCTGGACATTCTCCATGGGGCATGGACATGGTGGGCCCCTTCAAGAAGGCCCCCTCCGACTACACCCACCTCCTGGTCGCAGTCGACAAATTCACCAAGTGGATGGAGGCCAAGCCAGTCCGCAAGTGCGACGAGAAGACCGTCGCCAAATTCCTACGCGAGGTCATCTACCGCTAAGGATTCCCGCACAACATCATCACAGATAATGGCACCAACTTCTCCAGGTGCGCCATGGCCAAGTACTGCGAGGAGCACAACATACGGCTCTACCTTGCCTCAGTCGCCCACCCGGAGTCTAACGGCCAGGTATAACACGCCAACCAGAGCATCCTCCACGACCTCAAACCAGGACTACAAGTTCCCCTGAGCAAACTCTAGGATGCTGGGTCGAGTAGCTCCCCTCCGTCATCTAGGGCATCCGCACCTCCGTCAACCGATCGATTGGGTTCACGACATTCTTCATGGTGTACAGTGCCAAAGCCGTCATGCTGACTGAGCTCGATCACGACTCGCCTCGTGTCATCAACTACGCGGAGGTTGATAACGAGCTCGCATGCCAAGATGGGGTCGACCAGCTCGATGAATTTTGTGACCTAGCTCGCTCCTGCACCGCCATCTACCAGCAAGGACTCCGCCGCTACCACATCCGCCAAGTCCGGACTCGCACCTTCCAGGAAGGCGACCTGGTCCTGCGACTGATCCAGGACAAGAAGGGAATGCACAAGCTCTCTCCTCTGTGGGAGGGACCATTCGCCATAGGGTGAGTCCTGGGCAATGACGCCTTCTACCTCATCGATGTCCGAGGCGATGGACAACTCGACGTCAAGCGGCCGTGGAATGTAAACCTCCTAAGGAAGTTCCACATATAGAACTCCGACCTGTACTCCCCCCGCCATGCAATAAAGATGTTGGACTCGCACAAATTGTGTCTACTCTCCAATCCTTGTGCCACTAGCACTCGTAAAAACAGCATTACACTAATCATGGAAGTCCACCCATGGTCGCGTGACCAGAATGGCTAAGTAGTGCGACGCAAGGGCACTGACAAAGTTTGGGCCTTACGTCGTCCACGAAAACGCCAACCAGGAGCCCCCATCGGAGTCGCCTCGCTCGACTGGCCCGTCGGGCCAAGACAATCGCACTCTCTTCTCACAGCGACCCAGTCCTCCGCATCCTCGATGCAACGACTCGAACAGTCAAGTACCATGCTCGGGGACTGACGCCAGTCGAAACCTACGCGGTTAGGGAAAACACCAAGTATGAGAGCGCGCCCTGGACTCGCCAGACGATTGGCTCTTCGAGACAGGCGGAGTGACGCGCAGACCACAACGCACTCTGTCCTCACCTACCTTGGGCATGCGACTAGAACGGCTAAGTAGCACGCTCGGGGACTCGCCCAACCGACCCCGTTCGCGTCCGGGAAAGCAGCTAAGTATAGACCACCCCTTGGAGTCGCCAAGCGACTGGCTTACCAAGCCATGGCGAGTCGACCTCAACTAACTAACAGTATAAAATTAAACACACGTACACAAACAGGAGGTAAACCCCATAAATGGGCGGATGCGCTCGGGAAATCGCACAATAAAAAAATCCAATCTCAAAATCAAAGCTGACACAAGCATACATGCATTCCTTGCGGCAACAAAAAATTTGTTCGCTTACAAGGGCAGACATACACTTCTTTCAATTGACGCCAGTCGGCAAAGCTATCTACTCTGCAGGCTTCGAAGATGAGGCGCCACCGCTACCACGAACGCGGATTAAGGGGACCCAAGGGTTCGACGGGTATGTGGTCAAGGTTCCCGCCATCACCGATCGGAATGGTTGCTCCGCCTTGAAGTCGCGCTACGCCGGCTCGAGGTCGTTCGGAGCGACGATCTTCTCGTAGTACGGCAACATGTCACCCATCGCCAACACCCGATCAGAGTAGACCACGGCCCTATCGGTCAACTTCAACACCTCGGAAACTTCAACACATCGTCGAGGTCGAAGTCGTCGAGGAAATGAGCGAGCCCAAGGCTCAGCGCAGTTGTGGCCCCGCGGCGGAAGGCCGACAACGACATGTACTCCGCCACCGTTGGTGCCCTCTCCAGGTAGCGCCACACCTTTGTGAGCTTGCTCGGAATCACTTCCGTCGGCGAGATCTCCTGGAGGTACGCACGAATGCAGGTCGCCGAAAGGGCGGAAGAATCCACCAGCATGGTGACGCACTACCTCGCGTCGTACGACTGCGCCTCGGGCTCGTCGTCAATAAGTTTCCCTGCAAAAGAACAAGCAACTCATCATCATAAGGACACACGATTCGAGTCCACCCCCTCGGGGACTCAATGACAAAGGCGACCGGCACGCTCGGGGACTCGCTGGCACAAACAAAAACAAGCTCAAGGAACTCACCAATGAGGGGACGGCAGCGCCCCGTGATGAAATCTTGAAGACCCGAAAAATCGGTCTACAACCCCGGGACAAGAGCATCAGACACCTTCCGCTCCTCAGCTGCGGCAGCGATAGCCGCCTTATCCCTCTCCTCCGCCGAGCTCGCCTCTGCCTTCGTGGCCTTGAGCTCTCGCTGCAGCTCGACCATCCTCTTCTCCGCGGCGGTCAACAACGACTAGGCGGCCGTTAACTCGCCAACATGGAAAAAGCCTTCGCGGGCTTTCACAACAGCGGCTGAATGCCCCTCTGTAGCAACAGAAGAGTGAGATCATAATCAGAAACAAGAAAGCAATGGAGAGGGCATTTCAAGAACCTACCCGCGGTCGCCTGCAGTTTCTTGTTCACCACCTCCACAGAGCGGAGGTCGTGTTCCAGACGCTCTCTGGCGGCTAGTCGTTCTGCTGATTCAAGCTGGAGGCCCTGCATAGACAAAGTAACATAAGCAAACATTGAAGAAATTCCTAAGTGCCTAGTCACTGAAATTCAGCGACTAGCCACTTGGGGACTGGACATCGAAGAACTTCCTAAGTGCATAGTCGCTGAAGTTCAGTGACTAGCCATCGGGGACTGGACATCGAAGAAATTCCTAAGTGCCTAGTGGCTGAAATTCAGCGACTAGCCACTCGGGGACTAAACAACAATAAGCAATAAGAATCTGCCAGCTGACAATCAGCAACCAGATCCTCGGGGACTGGACATACTTAAATAGCCGCGCCCAGCATGCTGTGCACCTCGACCGCATCCACCGACGAAAGCACAAGAGGCATGCGCCCGCCACGCTGCTCAACTTCCGAGCCCAAAACTTCGGGCACTTGGGTCGATTGCACCGAGACACTTGCAGCAGAGGCCGTCGCCATGAAGCGAGGGAAGGTCGCCACCGCCGCTCCAGCATCACTCTTCGTGGGGCTCGATGCCCCAACCAGCGCTGTAGGTTACACCTGCTGTGACCCCGCATCCACGATGGCCTTTACGGTCACATCCACTCCAGCCGGAGCTCCACTTGGTGCGTCGATCGGTTCGTCCGAAATTATGACGATTTCATCGCTCTTCATCTTCTTCACGTACTCAGCGGGCACCTCGGTGTCGTCAGCCTTCCTCTTCTTCGAGGGATCAGCCTCCGCCCCTGAGGCGCCTACTGGAACCTTGGCCACCGAAGGGTGACCAATCTTATTGACGCCGGTCCTACAAAAGAAATAACCAACAGTTCCGACAAAATCTATCAACGATCAATCCGAGTCGACACGACAAACCACTCACCTAGCTACTGGGATGTGGCGCAGGACGGTACGGATGTGCGCCCGCTTTTCTAGTTCTGGGCCCAGCTTGCGGCTGATGCCCGTCTCGAACAGGCCTGGAGCCCACGACACGGAAGCCTTCTTTTTCAATGAGTTCGCGGCAGTGGGAAGTTCCCTCCGGTCGGCGTGGGCGCCTCCTTTGACGGTGACGCCTCTACGGCTGGAGCAGCCTCGAGGCCCGTGACTGCTGAGAACGGCGGTGGAAGCAACGCCAGCGGCACCTCGTCCTCCACCACGGCCGCACTAGCCGCCTCAGGCGCCTTCGCCGACGCTTTGGCCCCAGCGTCATTGGCCGCGCTGGTTGCCTTGGAGCTAGTCGCTGACCGAGGTGGCAACACTGCCTTGGGAGCCTCCTTCCTATTCTTTGGCAACTTCTTCTTCGGCGGCATAGTCGTATGCCGCGAACTATGTTTGTGGGCTTCTCCCTCGCCCCCATCGTGACCCTCGAGGCTCTTGCTGGCCTCGAGCTCGCGTTGCCGTTGCCCGCGAGTTTTCCGAACCGCGGGTGCGGCGACCTCCACGGCCTCGTCATCATCATCATCGTCATCGTCGTCGTTGTCCCCGTCATTCTCCTCGTCGGAGAAGGACTCGCTCTCGTCCCCCACGGGCTCTTAAGAGCTTTCGTCATTGGCAGGAGGGAGCCAGCCTTCCACAACTTGTAACATCTAAACAAACAACACATGATTATTAAACTGCGACTACACCTCTGGGACTACGAATTAGACAAGGAAAATAGACTTACCGTTGGCCCGTTGCACTTCATGGTGTATGGAGCGATCCCGGCCTTCGGATCACGGTACTCTGCGTCGGTGATCTTCCTTAGCGTGGAGGCATAATCATCAGCCTTCCACTCGGTGGTGCAGGCTTTGGTTCCGTCGTCCTTACCGGTGTACTCGTACATCTAGTGGGCATGGTTGGTCATGGGCACCAGTCGCCGCCTGAGTCAGCAGATGTATAAGTTGATGGTCTCGAGCCCGTTTTTCTTCAGTTGACGAATCGTCGTCAACATCTCGTCTACCACCATCCGCTGGTCATGCGGAAGCTTGGCGACTTGGAGCTGGCGTGGCTCGGCCCGCTCCGCGGAGTACATCGGGAGTGGCACCTCGCCATCCGGAGTTAACTTGCTCACGTAAAACCAGTGCTTCTTAAAATCGCTCGCCGCCTTCTTCGGCAGTAGAGGTCGAGGAAGGAGGCCTTGGACTTCAATTAAAAGTTAAGGCCGCCCCGCTGCCAGCATCACGCCGCATGCCCCTTCGCGACCAATCCACCCGTGGAACAGCTCCTGCCACAGGGGAAAGTATGGGAGGCAGCCCAGATAACACTCACAGAATGCCACAAAGTTGGACTTCAATTAAAAGTATGGCCCGAAGTATATCTCTCCGACTTGGTAGGGACAAATCCCATCTCGATACAGACAACCCAAGAAGTACTTTCCGATCATCTGAGAGACACCTTTATGATCACCCTCTCATAGGATGACGTTTGATGACCTCAAAGCTTTCTTCCGATACCAGGGAGTTGCATTATCTCATGGTCTAAGGAATACAGTATTTGACATAAGAAAAAGCTTCGCAAAGATGAACACGATGACACAATCTAATTGCTCTGCTGGATTTGGGTCTGTCCATCATATCATTCTCCCAATGACATGATCTCATTATTAATTGACAACTCATGTCTATGGTTAGGAAACCTTAACCATCATTAATCAGTGAGCTAGTCCATAGAGGCATACTAGGGACACGGTGTTGCTCATAAACCACACAAGTATCAAAGTTTCTGCTTAATACAATTCTAGCATGGAATATAAACTTTATCATGAACAAGAATTATAATAATAACATCTTTATTATAGCCTCTAGGGCATAATTCCAACAGGTGCAGCTTCAAGCGCAGCACCTCTGGGACATGATAGAGTGCGGCGTCGATGATGACCACGCGGTGCTCGCTGCCCTTCTCTGTGTCGTCCCGCCGGAATTGATGCGCACGCTGGCAGTCAAAGACTGCGCCAAGACGTCGTGGGAGACGATCAAGACCATGCGGCTTAGATGCGAGCGCGTGAGGGAGGCCAAGGCGTAGACACGCCGCCGCGAGTAGGAAGATCTCCGGTTCAAGTCCAGTGAGTCTGTCGAGGATTTCGCGATTTGCCTGACGGCCATCGTGAATGACCTTGAGATGCTGGGCGATCCCATCAACAAGTACAAAGCAGTGCTGAAGTTTCTGCGTGTGGTGCCCAAGAAGCATCGCATGATCGCGATGGTGATTGAGCAGACTGTGAGGTTGCGAGATCTCACCATTGAGGAGTTAACCGGCCGTTTCATCACGGCCGAGAAGGGATACAAGCTCGATGAATCCACTGACGGTGTCAGAAAACTGTTGCTAACAAAAGATGAGTGGGCAGCGCGGCAACGCCAGCACGGGCAAGGCTCAGGCTCTGCAGGCGACAAGGGCGGCAAGGGCATCACAAAGCGTAAGCTGCAGGGCAGCGACAAGGCCGCGGCCAGCACAAATGGCGGTGGAGGCAGCGAGCGTCACAAGGGGAACTGTCGTTACTGCAGCAAATCTGGCCACTGGGCCAAGGAGTATCGTAAGTCGAAGCGTGATCGCGAGCATGGCATGAATGTCGAGGC
Organism: Avena sativa; assembly: GCA_916181665.1. Classification (NCBI taxonomy): domain Eukaryota; kingdom Viridiplantae; phylum Streptophyta; class Magnoliopsida; order Poales; family Poaceae; genus Avena; species Avena sativa. Next base: position 185,801,436 of record OV702293.1, on the reverse strand, counting down.
GGCCAACCTCGCGCAAGCCGAGGAGGAGGAGGAGGTGCCAGGCCTGCTCATGGCGCAGGTGTGCAGACTGGTGCACGCTGCTGACAACGCACCAGAGGCTGTGTACCTGAATGAGGAGAGGGTGTTCCCGGTGCCCTCGCTAGAAGGGATTTGGTACCTTGATAGCAGGGCAAGAAGCCACATGACTGGCGTGCTCGGGATGTTCGCGACCCTCGACGATTCAGTGCATGGCACCGTTCACTTCGGGGATGGATCCATCATCAACATCAAGGGCAGGGGCACAATGGTGTTCGAGTGTCTTACCGGTGACCACCGTGTCCTCGGAGATGTCTATTTCAGACCGAGCCTCAAGAGCAATATTGTCTCTCTGGGATAGCTTGATGAGAACGGGTGCAAGATCACCATAGAAGATGGCGTGATGAGCATCCTGGATAGGCCTCGCAAGGTGCTAGAGCGAGTGAATCGGACTTTTAACCGCCTCTACACCGTTTGCCTGAAACTCGCCATGCTAGTGAGCCTGTTCACAAAGAAGGACGACGGAGCGTGGATGTGGCACGGACGTTATGGTCACCTCCACTTCCAAGCTCTGCGCTCCCTGGCAACGAAGTGCATGGCTCGCGGCATCCCTGAGATTGATCACGTGGAGGAGTTCTATGATGGTTGTGCCCTTGGAAAGGAGCGCCATCACCCGCTCCCTTATGCCAACACTTTCCGGGCGACGCGTGATCTAGAGCTCGTGCAGACGGACCTCTGTGGCCCAATCACTCCAGCGACATCAGGCGAAAGGAAGTACTTCATCCTCATTGTCGACGACTGCACTCATTACATGTGGGTTGAGGTACTCCGCTCGAAGGATGAGGTACTGAGTTTCTTCAAGAAGATCAAAGTTGCAGCAGAGGCAGAACGAAACTACAAACTGATCGCGTTTTTATTTGACCACGGCGGAGAATTCAACTCAGGAGACTTTGTTGAGTTCTATGATAGCAATGGCATCAACCACCAAACAACTACACCATACATGCATTAGCAAAATGGCGTGGTGGATCACCGTCATCAAACGGTGGTCGAGATGGCCTGCTGTCTACTGAAGGCAATGTCGGTGCCAGGAAGAAACGGGGAGAGGCCGTGAAAACCGCCGTATACATCCTCAACCGTGCACCATCAAGGAGCCTAGATGGAGAAACACCTTATGAAGCCTGACATGGTAAGAAACCGAGTTTTCATCATTTCAGAATCTTCGGTTGTGTTGCACATGTCAAGAAACTAGGTCCTGGAATCAACAAGCTGGCCGATCGCTCGTTCCCTGGCGTGTTCGTGGGCTACGAAGAAGGATCAAAAGCTTACCGGGTGTATGATCCTGTGGTCAAGCATCTGCATGTCACCCGCGATGTGATCTTCGAAGAACATCGAGCGTGGGACAAGGATCTAGTGGAGAACATGGCGACGCTGCTGCACCTGCCACTTTCACAGTGGCATATGACTCAGCAGAAGAACAAGGTTCAGGCATGACAAAACCCTCGGCCATGAGCGCTGCCGTGGCAGGAAAACCTGCTGAAACAAGTGATGCGGCAGGAGACACTACTCGTTCGGCATCACCTCCACCAGAAGCGCGCACTCCCTAGACGGTGTCGATCAAGTTATGCACGCCACCAACACATGCTGAGAACCCGGATGCATCTAGCGGTGGGCCACATTGGTACAGGAAGGTTGAGAACATCCTCAACACGGTTGCACCCATGACGGAACCGCTCGATCTCGATCAGGACGGTGAGAGCGAGGATGTTGGCCTGTGTCTCCTAGCTACTGAAGAAACAGGAAGCCTCGATGCTGCTCTGACAGATCCAGTATGGCGCAACGTGATGGAAGAGGAACTAGCTGCCATCGTGGAAAATGGAACCTGGGAGCCCATGCATCTGCCGAGTGGCCACCGTGCCATTGTCCTAAAGTGGGTTTACAAGGTGAAAAACGATCACGCTAGAAACATTGTGAAGCACAAGGCTCGATTGGTGGCCAAGGTATATGCCCAATGCCAGGGGGTGGACTTCGAGGAAGTTTTTGCTCCCATGGCTCAGATGGAATCAGTGTGTCTACTCATGACCCTCCCAGTGCACGGCAATTGGCAGGTACATCACATGGATGTCAAATCTGCATTTTTCAACGGTGAACTTGCAGAAACGGTGTTTGTGCGGCAGCCACAAGGTTACGTACAAGGTTAAGATCAGAGCAAGGTGCTGAAATTGTACAAGGCATTGTACGGGCTCAGACAGGCACCTCGCGCATGGAATGTGAAGCTCGACACATCTCTGAACATGCTTGGGTTCAGTCGTAGCAAACTGGAACATGCTGTTTACAGGAGATGTAATGATCAATCTTACCTACTGGTGGGGGTGGATGTGGATGACCTTGTCATCACAGGAACAAACACTAAGGAAATTGAAGACTTCAAGGTTGAGATGCATTGTTTGTTTAAAATGAGTCATCTTGGTTTACTGTCCTATTACTTGGGCATTGAAGTTGAGAAGGGAAATGGGGTGATCAAGGTGTGCCAGAGCAGTTATGCCAAGAAAATTCTTGAGAATGCAGGCATGGGTTATTGCAACACCAGTGCAACACCAATGGAGTGTCATCTCAAGATCAAGAAAAAGGATAGGACTGAATCTATTGGTGCAACCTTGTATAGAAGTGGCATTGGCATTCTTCGCTACCTTGTCAACACAAGGCCAAATATTGCATACTCGGTGGGAATCGCCAGCGGGTATATGGAAGCTCCAATAAAGCAGCATTGGGGACTGTTAAGCAGATCCTGAGATATGTGCAGGGCATAGTTGGATATGGATGTTGTTACAATTCAGATTAAAGAGCCCCTGTTTTAATTGGCTACAGTGACAGTGATCTAGCAGGTTATCTCGATGACTGGAAGAGTACCTCTGGAGTTGTTTACTTTCTTGGAAACAACATCGTCACATGGAGTTCACAAAAGCAAAAAACTGTGGCAATTTCTTCGTGTGAGGCTTAATATGTCGCTGCAGCTAGTGTTGTGTGCCAAGGAGTCTAGTTTAGTCGCCTGTTAGCTGAGATAACTGGGCAGGAGCCAAAGCAGTTCATTCTCAAAGTGGATAATAAGTCAGCTATAGCTATGTCAAAGAATCATGTGCATCAGGATAGAAGCAAACATATTGACACCAAATATCAGTTCATCAGGTCATGCATTGAGGAAGGGAAAGCTGACATTCAACACAATGGAACAAATGATCAACTTGTAGATCTCCTCACCAATGCACTAGGTCGAGTCAAGTTCGTTGAGATGAGGCAGAGACTTGGTGTTGTCGAGGTAAAAGCTGCATCAAGGGCTTAATGGGGTGAATGTTAGCATTAATACCTTACGAGCTCATGTTTAGGAATAAGTCTGACGGTGTGTGTCTGCACACAACACATTTGTCTAGTCTATTTTAAATTTCAGTTAGTAGTTTCAGATAGACTAGGTCGCTGCATATGTTTCGTGGGATGGGACGAAAACCATCTCATGTAGCGGCATCTTAGAGAGATCAGGTGAACGTGGGATGGCACATTGGTAGTGCTTGGTCTTAGCTAAATTCTCGCTTGTATTCCCTTTTTAATCGGATCGGTAACAAGTCGATTAAATAATAGAGAAATAGAAAACACAGTACATTTTCACACTGCACAAAAAAATTGTCTTCCTCGTGTGTTCTCTGAAATCCTTCATCGATTGTCGCCGCTGCAACGACAGACGCTATACTATATGGTGAGAAGGAGGACATCGACGACGTCCTATCCGACGAGCCCTCCTTTCTCCTGGTGTTGTCCTGTTGTCTATGTTATCAAAGGTATCTCCGAATTCCATGATAGGAGGGCGTACTGCTAGAGTGGGCACAAGTCTTACCTTGAACATGGGTTGGGATGGAGGGAGCCAATTTACGGTGCCTCCTTGCAGGTTCCTGCTGAGCTAGGGTTCACTATGGAGGTCATTGCTCGGACGTTCAGCGCCATGGAATGCATGGAAGAGGAAGATATAGTGATAGGACTACGGTTGTTGTCCGAGTAGACGCTCACTAGTGGAAACAGGGCCTCCAGTCCTGGGCCGTAAGGGCCTCTAGTCCCGGTTTTAAAACCGGGAATAACCAAGCGGGACTAGAGGCCCAACCACTAGTGTCGGCCCAATCATCAACTAGGACAAATGGTTGTCCATGTGGCCGCTGCGGCGCACTCCGGGTGCACCCCCACTAGTCCTGGTTCGTGTTAAGGACCAGGACTAGTGGTTCTCTGCCGAGGTAGCATTTTGTGCTCTTTCTCTACTGCGGTAGAGCATTCATTTTGTATTGTATTATTTATTTACTTTTCATTTCAACATAGTTTTTAAATATTTTTACGCCACCACATATCATATATGTTCGTGCATATCTAATATAACTTGTATTACGATATCAAGAATACAATTGATAGTTACATGGAGATCACAATTACCGGAACTATAGCCCGTCTATTCGATTACATGAAGATCAGTAGCGCCGATTCACACTAAATTCTCCGGCATCGTCTATGATCTCTTTGAAAATAAATACCACTAGATCCTCCGAAATTCCTAGTACACATTGCTCTGGTAGGAGTTCATCCCGCATTCTCTCGAACCATATAAAAAAAGTTGATCAATATGAATATAAATCATGATAACAAAAAGTGACGGTAATAAAATGATGGTGTGAATGTATTTCTTACGTCGAATATATAATCGTTGTGGTCGGTGGTAAACGTGCGAATGAACTTGCAAACATAGAATCCACATAGATTCGACCCCCGTGGCTGCCTCGCACACTTTAGGAGAACATAATTCAATCAAAATAATAATCTAGAATCATTATTGTATTGAAACTAGAAGTAAACAGATGCGCGGACATATCATGTGCTACTTACTGAGACTGCCTTAAACTTCAGATTCTTACTAAATACACTCATAACCTCACGCTTGAACTGGATCCAAACTTTGCTCGGCGAAGAAAATGAATGAATGAGTTATTCATTACCTAATATCTCAGGAAATCAACGAAAGAGACCGATATAGCGTGAAACTTACTTCTGAAGCATGTCCTGCATGCTACGGAAATCTTCCAGGTTTATATTTGATGGGTCCAAGACTTCAACTCTTATCAAGTTGAATGTGTAGCAGAATCCAGTGGAAGCTGCAAACATTTATATATACATCAGTAACTCGTTAGTTACATTTCGCATCGGGTAATAAAAAATGAATGTGTACAACAGAGTAAGACCCTCACTTGAAATTGTAAGGAAACAGTACATGGTCACAGAAAATTTGCTCCATTAGAAATCTTAAAATGTTTTCCTCCGTTTCCTTGGGGTTTGACATTAGGGTGTTTATATGTACTTTATCAGGGTCAATGAACCCAACATTATAGATTCTTCTTATTTTACATTCCTGGATCTTCATTCTGCATTATAATAGAGTACAAAAGGATGTAATGAGGATAATTACATGTAATGAACTAAACAACTGAACGTGTAGACAATGAATTCAACAACTTACAGGCAATAGCAGCTCAGGATTTGTCCAGGGCGTCGAGATGATATAACTCGAACCGTTATAGAAACTCAATATGGACCTCTTCGGGTCTGAAGTAGTACTCACGTGGGACTTTGGCTATGAGCATTACTCTCCCCTGATTTATGACCGTCGAGTACCATTGATGGAGATTCCGCATTTGTGTTGGCAGTTCTTTTATCCTCTCTTTGCTGACCAAATCCTCACGTTCGACATATCTAGGGACTACAACAACCTTGGGTGGAAGGTCGTCTTGGGAGCCTAACAATTCTGCAATACTAACTTTAATATTGTCCGCCAACTCTACAACTGCTTCCATATCTAGTGTCTAGGGAACATTTTCGGAAAACACCTTGAGGTGTGCGATCGATTGTTTGGCCTCTTGTCCGAGAAGGGGAACGTCTGATCTTTTACTGCTTGATGTTTTGCTTCAGCTTCCCGCTTGCACTTTTACTTGATTTGCTCTTCGTCACTTGTTTATGAATTGTTGGTAGATAGTCATCTGGCTTATGGTGCAACTCATATTGCAATTTTGTGTTCAAAAAATCAAGTGCATATGCATTTTGCTTCTCGGTGTATACTGGAGCGGGCTCGGGTTCTTCTTTTTAAAATGCGCAGCAACTTCGGCTTTTGTGATCGCTGCATTTTCCACGTCAGTAAAATCGTAAGGTCTGATGGGGAGATTCTTATGAGGCACTGTTGGGAGGGGCGATATTTTCCGTTTTGGGCTGCTGTGTCGTTTAGTACTCATTGACGGAGGACGCTTCCTCTTATTGTCCTTAGCGGGCTGCGAAGACTGTTGACCCTGCAGCGGAGATCAAGATGGACTCGCGATGTGGTGGTCGTAGTCATCATGGGGTGGGCTTCTTAGAGGTGATGGAGGTGAAGGTGACCTGCGACGACTCGGAGGAGGTGTTGGCCTTAGGGCCGAGCCTGGAAACTTGATGTTGTTCTTGTCCAATAGAATGATAACACCCAGTACTTCTCCAAGTGTCCTCTCACCTTCAGGTCCATGGATGTCAAGCTCCATTGAATCCCATTCCGTTACGATTTGATCCACCCCGACTTTAGCATAGCCAGGTGGAATCTCAGGGCCATGACAACGTGCGTCAGGTTGACAAGGTAAAGCACATCCGACCGCCACCTTCATGGATATGTTCTTCAAATTCTGATGGAGCTCACAAGATATCTGCTCCTTGATTCCATCCACGGGGTAGCCGGGACCGCCATCTATCATCCTTGCATCGTCAAATGGGACCTCTGATTCAGCCATTCCGCTTCTCCACTGAGATGGGTTGACAGTAATATTGAGTGGAGGATCTTGCAGGCGTGCTACTCCTCTAAGTTCGTTGATCTGCTGCTGCTGCTTCTCAACTCTTTCTAGCAGCTAGTTGAACTTGTCTCCCTCCTCCTCCCGTCGCTTCTTTGCTCTTGCTCGGCTTCTATAAGTACCTTGGTCCTTATGAAACCCAGTCTCCCACGTGAAACTAGAATCAAGGCCTCAGACTTGTCCTCCGTGTTCGTCATTCCCAAGGACCAAGGTCAGCAAGTCTTTCTCTCTATCGGGATGGAACTTTGTTACCCCCTCTTTAATCTCTTTCACCACGTTCAGCTATGTATTCCTAGGTACCATAATCGCGTCACTGCAAACAAGGTCCCTTGTATGTTCGTCATACTCACTCCCATGCCCAAGTAACCAATTTCTTGCCCTCAAATCCCATTCTTCGCGAATTGGCTCTGGAATGATCGCTTTAGCAAACTACTCTTTCTTTTTTGCATCCCACTTTGGGATGGTAGTAGTGTAGGCCCCTGGCCCCATAGTAGCGTAGGATCTTTCTTCGCGAATTTTTTGCAGCATTTACCTTGTTTTTCTGACATTTCCTCTGCAATTCCTAACTTCCTATACTCTGAAATGCATCCTAGTAATGCTGCTGCTTTGCTAGATAGCCTTCGAATTTTGGAGTTTCATTGTCCTTCTTATACATTAGCCATAATGATTTCTTCCAGTTCTTGAATAGTTCGACCATCTTCTTAAGAGCAAACCGCTTGACTTTCTTCCTCATTTTAGCCATCTCGGTATCAGTCTCACATTCTGGCATCTTGAAATGTGCCATGAGGTCATTAAAAAGACCCTCTTTGTACCTTTCATTGATATACATATCACTCCTCGCTTCCGCCTTGTTAGGCTTATGCCACTCACGAGCGGTGATCTTGACGCGATCTCTAACAACATGTTGTATAAATACACTTGTAGCTTTTTCAGTTCCAATGGTTCTCCCTGTGCTGAGACCGCCATAATTTCATAATTAGTACAGGCATACGACTTTTTGGCAAGGCCGCGCTTGGATTTTTTGCTCGATGAGGAGGCCTAAGAGAAGAAACATTCGTCAATATAATATATATACAACTACTCCCGAACATCTAGTGATCATCGGACATCATATATATACCTCGCCGGTCTTTGTTACACGTCCATGGGTATCTCCATCATTGGATTTGTCTGCTTCTTCCTTTCTTTGGTTGATCTCCTCTCCCTCACCAGATGAGTTTAGATACCTCGAGGGAGATACCTCACCGGACGGATCAGCATCGAGAATCATATCCTCGAGAATTTATTCTTAAGTTAGGTCTCCGCGGATTGGACTAGGTGGATCCATAGTGTCTGCAAAATGCGAGATGCACACAATATTATTGCAAAGTGCACAGATTATTTGAACATAACAAAAATATTCTCATACAAAATATTTCTATACACATATATTCCTATACACTATTATTTCTATACAAATATTTGGCGCATGCGGTGTCGGTGGCTGCTGGACGGTGGCGCGCGGTGGCGGGGCGCAGCGGGAGAGGCGCGGGGATGTTACATCCCAAATTTCTCCTAATTTTGGAATATGAAATAAATAAATAAATAAATAAATAAGTTTGATTGATTGTTTTACTATGTTGAAAATTCTCAAAGAGAAGAAACTTTTTGAATAGAAAATCCTCTCAACCTTGAATTCAAAATCTTATATTCTTTTGTTATGACCTAAGTAGCCATATAGGCAAAAGGGCATGGATTGATTATGGATTATTGAATTGGTGTGCAAGATTTCAAAATGAAAATCATGAAGCACTCATAAGCATTTCATTACATCCATGCAAGGTTCTTACAAACTGAATCCAAATCCTGGTATCTAAATCCTATAGTTGATTCACCCAAATGTTCCTAAAGGTAATTAAATTGACTTTATAAAACCCACTGTTTCTAAGGTAGTGATTATTGCTAAATTATAGCCTAAAAATATCCAATTAATATTACAAAATTTTAGAAACAAAATTGAGCCTATTTGGAGCTATTATGAAAAAGTTATGGAATAAATACAAACAGATAAAGATATAAATAAAATGAAATATACAAGGATTTATAAATCCACTATTTACAAACTAGTAAAAAGATAATAAATATGATCCTACAATGATATATTCGATTTTAGAAAAATTTAGAAACAAGAATCATATCATTTGGAGTTTACATGCAAAAGATATGAGGAAAACAAGTAAATAGAAAAAAAAGGAAAAAAAAACCTAATGGGCCGGCCCACCCGGACCGATCGAACCAGCACGCACCTACACATGAAGGATCGATCGCTTGGTTGCATTAAAAAGCGTGCAAAATCTGTTTTGTTAAACCTATCTCTATTCAAATTGCTATAACTTTTTATCTACAACTCCGAATCGACTTCCGTTTGTTTCTACTTGTTCCCTACTCCAAAACCTATCTCCCCACCATCATAAACCTCAATATAAACTCGTGGAGCCACAGCTGTACGAGTTTCCTTCTCGAAATCCCGAATCTACACATGTCCGAATCTTATTTCACTTTTTAACCCATCTAGACTTCGTTGTTTGCCTTCGGCCAAAAAATGAAAGTTGTAGAACTCGTCGAAATCTTTCAATCCCGACAAACCTCGCCTCTTTTCATCCACCACAGCCGGAGAATTTTGCATCACAATATTTTAGATATGACGGTGTAAATCCAAGATGTACTCGTGCTCGTTTCTTCTAATCCAAATTCTTTTGGTGAGAAGGTAGGAATAATGATTCCCCACAACTTTCATGTTCTAAGTTTTTTAATTTGGCCTACGGATTTGTCTCTCTAACACAGATCTATTTCTTGTCTATTCTGAGCCAAAATCGGGTCAATCTCTTCTTCTAGCCACTGGATCTTATCCAAACGGTCAAGATCCAATCAAACCGGTGCGTGCCATGTTGTCATCCCGGTCAGCTTCCTTATCAACGCCACTTCATCGTCAGGTCAGCATCTAGTCCCAGTCAGCATGCAAAGTAAACATGTCCAGTCAGCGGAATATTCTCTGGAATATTCCGTTCGAATTTAAAATTGCATCTAACTTGTAAAATTTATTAGAAATTCATACCACGTCCAAAAATTGCGTATAATATATCAAATTGAAGATAATTTTACGTAGAATCATCTTATGAGAATAGATCCAACTTTTACTGTACGTGGTTACTGCAGTAATTTAATTAGTTTTAATGGTCTTTTAGGTTAATAAATTCATAGAAAATTATCTGTAACTCCGAAAAATATGAACAATATATCAAATTGAAGCTACTGTAATGTACATTAATAATATCTGGTTGGATACAGCCTTTGCGGATTATTTACCCCGTAATAGTTTAATTAGTTTTAATGGCTCTATAAATCATTAAATTCATAGTAAATTATTTGCATATCACAAAAATATAAATAATATACAGATGGAAAGTTGGTTCCATGTAGATTGTTAATATGCAAATGGTTCAGGCAAATACTGTAAGGTTTTGCAGTTATTAAATAAATGGTTTAGTGGCTTATTTAGAGTAATAAATTCATAAGAAGATAAATACTATTCAGAAAATTACAAATAATATGTCCCTGAAATCACAATACCGTGGAGATTAGAGATATAATTTTAGTTTGATTTTTAGACAACATAAACTATATGAATCATTTAAAACCCATTAAAAACTATTTAAATCATACAAAAAGATCTATAACTCCGATTAGGGTGAATCCAACGCCTACTGGTTCGTATTAACATCCTCTATCCAGTAAACCAAAGAAACAAATTTAATTTGACAGTTAGAGCAGGCGTTACAACAGAACTATTAAAAACCCTATATTAGCAAGTAATTATTAATAACAAGTACTCCATTACATTAATTGGCCTCTTGCATGCATCATATACTTCAATATTGTTTAGAGAACTAAAGTAATAACCATTATGACTTATTAAATTGGCATGCATGCATTTGTTGCGTTTGTTTGATCTCTATGTGCTATTGTTTATGATTGTATGCAATTGTTTGCGCGATAGATTGCGAGGAGTGCAACGTGTGTGATTGCAACTACTATGATTGCAAGTATTGTGGTTATGACGAGTGAAACCATTATATCTATGAGGATTGTGAGGATTATCGAATCGACTACATCTACAACAAAGGCAAGTGGTGCTATCTTGGTCATAAATGTCCTATTGTTTTCCTATGCATTGTAGACGCTTTTGTAGAATTGCATCTATAGGAATTGATGTGTATATGCTATGCTATATCCCATATTATTCCCTAGTATTCCTTGTTTATGAGCCATCGTATTGGTAAATTGCTTAGATATGCTACCTAGACGAGGAAGGGAATCACATCATAAAAAGTTATATGTTTTGAAAGGCTTATGTTTTGCTAAATGACAAACCAATATGTTTTAATGAACCACCTGGGCGGAATGGCATTTATTGGGTCATCAATTGTGGATTTATGGTGGGGAATGCCGCCCATGACACTGAGAAAGGATTGGTTTCTTTGTTTGGTAGCTTTCGTGTGCAACCATGTGCCAATAATGAAATGGCTGGTTGGTTGAACTCAGTAGGTTGTGGTAACTCGAACCCACGTATCCAGAGATGTAGATAGTGTAGGTTGGAGCGGTGCGTGTCGGGTTTGGGGAGCTACTTCCCGAACGGTTCCTTCTTGGACTTCTCCCTATCATCACCCAATATGAGAGTGGTGGTACGAGCTGGGCTGGCCAAGTCACATGGGTAAAGTGTACTAACCCCTGCAGGGTGTATAAACTAATTGATTAGCCGTGTCCCCGGTTATGGACAATTTGAGCAACCTGATACTGATGCTATGATATTTCTCACTCATCCTTATTTCTTAATTGCTTAAAACTGGTTGGGTGAACATAATTGGGTAGGAGCACCTGGGAGTGAACCAGAGTGTCCTATTTATCGTATTGGAAAACTACTTTGTTACAAATGTTAGGATAAAGCTGTTGCTTTATGCAAATGAGCCTGAACTCCACTTGGCCAAATAAGCATGTAGTTGATAGATATGTTGTTAACCACTTTAGCCTACTTGCCATACATTCAATGTATTGACCATTCGTGGCTGCAACGTTATGTTGCAGGTTATATCATATCTGAGTGATCGTTCATAGGTCATGAGACTCCACTCAACATTTGTTCGCCTGTGGCACATTTGAAGGATGGAGATCTACCTTGTATTCGTTTTCCGCTATGTACTTGAATAAATAATGTAAATTCTGGATCATATTCATTGTATTTATGATGCACAGTTATATTTGGTATCATTTTGTACTGTGTGTGCCAGTGAACCGATCCAGGGATGGGCACTATACACATGAACTCAGCCTTATCAGGCGAGGGTGTTACAAGATGGTATCAGAGCTGTGTGTTGCCTGTAGGATCATGACCTTAGAAATGGATTAGCAATAGGAGACCTCTATTAGGAGAACTATCATATTTTATACTTATTAGAGTTCTTATATTCCTTGTCTATCTTTTCTATAACCTCTTCTTGTTCAAAATTTGTAGTTGTCCATTCTTATGATACCTATATGAGAGTTAGCTAAGTAAAATAACAAATAATATGACATAAATAAACATCTCATCAAGTTTGGTTAGGTCTAGACCACCATGTTCTATCTCTTTAGGAGATCATCGCTATCGTGTTAGCATATTGTTCTTACCAACTTATGTGGTATGACAATATAGGTTGCTTGCTTGTTTGTAATGAACCATATCGTGTGATGCCTTGTTTAGGATCTGTTGTTTTGAAACTCTAAAGTTGCTGGAGTTTTTGTGTGGTTTTAAAATTATTTTAATGGTGTGAATTGATTGAAATTCGTGGGATTACTGCTCCAGTTTTCTGCCTGAACTGTTGTACCGCGCGATTTTTCATATTTTATTGGTAACTCAGAAAAATCTAAACAAATAGGATCTGGAGCGTAATTACCTGTAGTACATGCACAAAAATTGGCTAAAATTCCTGACGAGTTTAGGTCGGTCAGAAAAATTCGTGAAACCTGCTGTACCGTTTTGACAGATTTAGTTTATTGCTTATATGTTGCTATATTTTATTGAGTATTGTTCCCAATGCTTTCAAACTATTTTGTGGTTATATACTGATATATTTAGACCCCTGTAATGTTATTAGAAAAGTGTTTGATTGTGTGTTGATCGCCTATGATTGTTTAATTGTTTGTGACATTGATTGCTTCATATAGTTATGGGTAGGATTATTTCCTTAGTAGTTTCTTTCCTATAGAATCTATTCTTCCCTATCTTGAACCCTTGGAGATATAATGATGTGTTAAGTGGAAGGTTTGACAAAACAATGCATTTAGGAAGGAGAATGATTTATCTAGATGGAAAAAAAAGATATGGGAGTATGAAGTGTTGAAATAATGTTATGTAGTAGATTACGCAACCTGAAAGTTAAATTATCGATAGTTTAGTTTTAGTATTAGCTTTGTTGATTGAATACATGGGAGTATACATAGAGCATTAGTAAGTGCCCATGGAAACATTCTTCAAGGCAAGTGAGAATGCCCGAGTGATAGAAAAACGTGATTCACCTATCCTCATACAGGGTAATGATTTGGGTGCAGGATGGATTGATCACCATTCCTACTACCCTTATTATTCGCTCTTGTACTATTGGCTTTGCGGATCTTGATTGTCTTTTCAACCTTAGCAGAGAGTCGACGTTGAGCCTAAACCCTAGAATGGTATATTGTTACACCCTTCTAAAAGCATCCATTGCTAAGCATAGGAATATACGGTGAGAATGAATCTCAACCATGATTAATGCGTACCGTGAACTAAACGTTCTCTATTTGCCCACCATGAGAGTTTTGCTAGTTTAAGAAGTGCTTTCTCGGAAACTATCAATCATGATGTTTAGAATGTGCTAGAGACATTGTGCCAATAAAAGTCTAAAGGAGAACCAATCTGATCCAAGTGAACCGTCAAGAAGTACCCTAGTCAATTTTCTTTTAAGGGTGGTAGCATCCTAATGGATCCCGAACCCTTCTTTCTTTCTAGCCTTCCCAAATCTCGGGACGAGATTTCTTTTAAGGGTGGTAGTCTGTCACATCCCAAAATTCTCCTTATTTTGGAATGTGAAATAAATAAATAAGTTTGATTGATTGTTTTACTATGTTGAAAATTCTCAAAGAGAAGAAACTTTTTGAATAGAAAATCCTCTCAACCTTGAATTCAAAATCTTATATTCTTTTGTTATGACCTAAGTAGCCATATAGGCAAAAGGGCATGGATTGATTATGGATTATTGAATTGGTGTGCAAGATTTCAAAATGAAAATCATGAAGCATTTCATTACATCCATGCAAGGTTCTTACAAACTGAATCCAAATCCTGGTATCTAAATCCTATAGTTGATTCACCCAAATGTTCCTAAAGGTAATTAAATTGACTTTATAAAACCCACTGTTGCTAAGGTAGTGATTATTGCTAAATTATAGCCTAAAAAGATCCAATTAATATTACAAAATTTTAGAAACAAAATTGAGCCTATTTGGAGCTATTATGAAAAAGTTATGGAATAAATACAAACAGATAAAGATATAAATAAAATGAAATATACAAGGATTTATAATCCACTATTTACAAACTAGTAAAAATATTATAAATATGATCCTACAATGATCTATTCGATTTTAGAAAAATTTAGAAAGAAGAATAATATCATTTGGAGTTTGTATGCAAAAGATGTAAGGGAAACAAGTAAATAGAAAAAAGAAAAAAAAGGAAAAAAACCTAATGGGCCGGCCCACCCAGACCGATCGAACCAGCACGCACGTACACAGGAAGGATCGATCGCTTGGTTGCTTTAAAAAGCGTGCAAAATATGTTTTGTTAAACCTATCTCTGTTCAAACTGCTATAATTTTTATCTCCAACTCCGAATCGACTTTCGTTTGTTTCTACTTGTTCCCTACTCCAAAACCTATCTCCCCACCATCATAAACCTCCATATAAACTCGTGGAGCCACAGCTGTACGAGTTTCCCTTCTCGAAATCCCGAATCTACACATGCCCGAATCTTATTTCACTTTTTAACCCATCTAGACTTCGTTGTTTGCCTTCGGCCAAAAAATGAAAGTTGTAGAACTCGTCGAAATCTTTCAATCCCGACAAACCTCACCTCTTTTCATCCACCACAGCCGGTGAATTTTGCATCGCAATATTTTAGATCTAACGGTGTAAATCCAAGATGTACTCGCGCTCGTTTCTTCTAATCCAAATTCCTTTGGTGAGAAGGTAGGAATAATGATTCCCCACAACTTTCATGTTCTAAGTTTTTCAATTTGGCCTACGGATTTGTCTATCTAACACAGATCTATTTCTTGTCTATTCTGAGCCAAAATCGGGTCAATCTCTTCTTCTAGCCACCGGATCTTATCCAAAGGGTCGAGATCCAATCAAACCGGTGTGTGCCATGTCGTCATCCCGCTGAGCTTCCTCATCAACGCCACGTCATCGTCAGGTCAGCATCTAGTCCCAGTCAGCATGCAAAGTCAACCTGTCCAGTCAGCGGAATATTCTCTGGAATATTCCGTTCGAATTTAAAATTGCATCTAACTTGTAAAATTCATTAGAGATTAATACCACGTCCAAAAATTGCGTATAATATATCAAATTGAAGATAATTTTACGTAGAATCATCTTATCCGAATAGATCCAACTTTTACTGTACGTGGTTACTGCAGTAATTTAATTAGTTTTAATGGTCTTTTAGGTTAATAAATTCATAGAAAATTATCTGTAACTCCGAAAAATATGAATAATATATCAAATTGAAGCTACTGTAATGTACATTAACAATATCTGGTTGGATACAGCATTTGCGGATTATTTACCCCGTAATAGTTTAATTAGTTTTAATGGCTTTATAAATCATTAAATTCATAGTAAATTATTTGCATATCACAAAAATATAAATAATATACCGATGGAAAGCTGGTTCCATGTAGATCGTTAATATGCAAATGGTTCAGGCAAATACTGTAAGGTTTTGCAGTTATTAAATGAATGGTTTAGTGGCTTATTTAGAGTAAGAAATTCATAAGAAAATAAATACTATTCAGAAAATTACAAATAATATGTCCCTGAAATCACAATTCTGTGGAGATTACAGATATAATTTTAGTTTGATTTTTAGACAAAAGAAACTATATGAATCATTTAAAACCTATTAAACACTATTTAAATCATACAAAAAGATCTATAACTCCGATTAGGGTGAATCCAACGCCTACTGGTTCGTATTAACGTCCTCTATCCAGTAAACCAAAGAAACAAATTTAATTCGCCAGTTAGAACAGGCGTTACAACAGAACTATTAAAAACCCTAGATTAGCAAGTAATTATTAATAACAAGTACTCCATTGCATTAATTGGCCTCTTGCATGCATCATATACTTCAATATTGTTTAGAAAACTAAAGTAACAACCATTGTGACTTATTAAATTGTCATGCATGCATTTGTTGCGTTTGTTTGATCGCTATGTGCTATTGTTTATGATTGTATGCAATTGTTTGCGCGATAGATTGCGAGGAGTGCAACGTGTGTGATTGCAACTACTATGATTGCAAGTATTGTGGTTATGACTAGTGAAACCATTATATCTATGAGGATTGTGAGGATTATCGAATCGACTACATCTATAACAAAGGCAAGTGGTGCTATCTTGGTCATAAATGTCCTATTGTTTTCCTATGCATTGTAGATGCTTTTGTAGAATTGCATCTATAGGAATTGATGTGTATATGCTATGCTATATCCCATATTATTCCCTAGTATTCCTTGTTTCTGAGCCATCGTATTGGTAGATTGCTTAGCTATGCTATCTAGACGAGGAAGGGAATCACATCATGAAAAGTTATATATTTTGAAAGGCTTATGTTTTGCTAAATGACAAACCAATATGTTTTAATGAACCACCTGGGCGGAATGGCATTGATTGGGTCATCGAGTGTGGATTTATGGTGGGGAATGCCGCCCAGGACACTAAGAAAGGATTGGTTTCTTTGTTTGGTAGCTTTCGTGTGCAACCATGTGCCAATAATGAAATGGGCGGTTGGTTGAACTCAGTAGGTTGTGGTAACTCGAACCCACGTATCCGGAGATGTAGATACTGTAGGTTGGACCGGTGCGTGTCGGGTTTGGGGAGCTACTTCCCGAACGGTTCCTTCTTGGACTTCTCCCTATCATCACCCAATATGAGAGTGGTGGTACGAGCTGGGCTGGCCAAGTCACATGGGTAATGTGTACTAACCCCTGCAGGGTGTATAAACTAATTGATTAGCCGTGTCCCCTGTTATGGACAATTTGAGCAACCTGATACTGATGCTATGATATTTCTCACTCATCCTTATTTCTTAATTGCTTAAAACTTGTTGGGTGAATATAATTGGGTAGGAGCACCTGGGAGTGAACCAGGGTGTCCTATTTATCGTATTGGAAAACTACTTTGTTACAAATGTTAGGATAAAAATGTTGCTTTATGCAAATGAGCCTGAACTCCACTTGGCCAAATAAGCATGTAGTTGATAGATATGTTGTTAACCACTTTAGCCTACTTGCCATACATTCAATGTATTGACCCTTCATGGCTGCAACGTTTCATGTTGCAGGTTATATCGTATCTGAGTGATCGTTCATAGGTCGCGAGACTCCACTCAACATTTGTTCGCCTGTGGCACATTTGAAGGATGAAGATCTACCTTGTATTCGTTTTCCGCTATGTACTTGAATAAATAATGTAAATTATGGATCATATTCGTTGTATTTATGATGCACAGTTATATTTGGTATCATTTTGTACTGTGTGTGCCAGTGAACCGATCCATGGATTGGCACTATACACATGAACTCAGCCTTATCAGGCGAGGGTGTTACAGGGGAGGTGCGCGACTCTAGCTTCCCACGAGAACTACCACCCTAACCCTAACTCCGGTTGCAATATAATTTATTACACCTCATACCCTAAAAACTTATAATATTATATTACAATAAAAATATATACACTAAAAATCCTATACTAAAAATAATTCTATACTAATTAATCATCATATACTAAAAATAATCCTATACTAATCATCATATACACTAAAAATCCTATACTAATCATCATATACTAAAAATAATCCTATATACTAAAAATAATCCAATATACACTAAAAATCCTATACTAATCATCATATACTATAAATAATCATATACTATATATTAATCCTATACTAATCATCATATACTAATAATAATTCTAAAAATAATCATATACTAATTAATTACCTATATGAGGAGGGTGGCGCCGGCGACAGGCGGTGGCCGGAGGTGCGCCAGTGCTGGGGAGGTGCGGGGCACCGCGGGGGAGGCTGGCGCGGGCGGCCGTCGCGGAGGCGGTGCTTCTCATCGGTGAAACGGGCAGCCTGGCGGCGTGTTCTTTTGGCCTCCAAGTTCCGGTGCGTGGAACGCACTGGGGGAGGAGGCCTCCTTTTATACCCCCCTCTAGTCCCGGTACGTGTCACCAGCCGGGACTAAAGGGGGCCTCTAGTCCCGGCTAGTGCCACACACCGGGACTAGAGGCGGGGTTGGACTTTTCGGCTATGCGCGCGCTGGGCACCCCTTTAGTCCCGGCTGTTGATTAGAGCCGGGACTAAAGGCCCAAATTTGGGCGCGCTGTGCTTTTTTTTCTTCAATTTTTAGAATAAATGGTTTAAACATTTCGATTATAGATTTTTTGCATACTTATTAATTTGAGAAAACTTTTAACATGAAAAGTGCTTGAATTTGAATAAGTAATCCAAAACCATTTTTTGTTTTATAAAATAATTATTTTAACTAGAAAAACTAATAACCATGTTGCCATTATCAATTTAAAAATGCATTAACTATTATATTTTGCGTATTTTTGGATCTCACTAAACTTCCAATATCAGGAAATGGAACAAAAAGTTCTTAAATTTGAATAAGTCATCCAAATCCATTTTTTTATAAAATAATTATTAACTATTTTGCCATTATCAATTTAAAAATCAATTAACTATTATATTTCCCATATTTTTGAATCTTAATAAACTTTCAAAATGAAAAGTGCTTGAATTTGAATAAGTAATCCAAAACCATTTTATATTTTATAAAAATAATTATACTAACTTGTCAAATAATTATACTAATCGAGACTAAAGATATTTCCCACCATTTCCCACCGCTTCATGCGAAGTTTTCCCGCCCTATCCCTGTGACCAAAGCTTTAGTCCCGGTTGTAGACACTAATATGGACTAAAGATATTTCCTGCCATTTCCCACCGCTTCCCGCCAAGTTTTCCCGCCCTTTTCGTCTAAATAGAGATTTTAGTCCCGATTGTAGCCACTAACCGGGACTAAAAATATTTCCTGCCGTTTCCCACCGCTTCCCCCCATTTTTTCCCGCCCTTTCCATATATATATAGGCCAACCTATCCATGGCTATGCACACATCCACACCTTCCTCTCTCCCAACAATGGACATCGTCTACTGGGCCATTCTAACCCTTGATAAGACCGTGGCGCTGTGCGCCTCCAGCTACCCTTGCCCGCCGTGCTACCGGCCGCTGCCGGCTGGATGCTGAGCGCTGGAGGGGTTATTTTCCCTCCTATCCCTCAAGGTTCCGCACGCTAGGAGGCAACCAAGAACCACTTCTACCATGAGCTAACGCCGGAGCAGTGGATGGATCCCTAGTGGGATCCCAACAACTATGACACCTGGAATGCCTTCTTTGCTAACCGGCGGGAAAGGGAGCTCGCCAGGTACGAGGGTGATGACCCTCCACCGGTGAACCACAAATAATCTGGCCGCCGCCTGTGGTGGGCGAACCATATTATCATCGGTGTGATGCGCTACATCGCCGGGGGAGACCATCCTCGCCTGTGGTACCTGCAACCGCCATAGAGCCATAACAAGGGTCGTGGGTGTAGCAGCGTCGTCATCCAGAAGCCCCTCCCACATGCATCATGAATCTGAGGCCGGAGTGGCAGGTGCCCCCACAATGTGCCACGGCTGGGCTGAGGATCCAGTCTTGTGTGCCTAGCAACGACCACGATGACGACAACGATGACAAAGATGGAGACGACCCTGAAGCTGTGTACTATAGGGATAGATATGAGCATGACTAAAGGGGGGCCTTTAGTCCTGATTCCGTAGTATCGGTTTTTTAATATTAATAAATGTATTGAGTGTTAGTCCCGGTGTATGGATTGACCTGGACTAAAGGGGGCCTTTTATCCCGATTCCATAGTCCCAGTTAGGAAACCGGGATGGCATAGTGTTGCCAGCAAACCATCTTGAGTGTTAGTCCCGTTTTGTGGCTGGACCGGGACTAAAGGGGGTCCTTTAGTCCCGATTCATAGAACGACTTTCCCGAACTATGAAGATGTTGTCCCGATTCGTACTTACCATGAAGATTTGATCTCCAAACTCGTGTGGTCACATAATAGGGAGTGCCTCTATGACCAACTTTAGGGACATGCCGGAGGACTAGGCTCCGTCGGCATATCCCTAAAGCTGGTCGTAGTGGTGTCAGCTTGTAACTTCTCTAACTAGATCAATACACCTGGGAGCTAACTAATTTCACATATTAGGGTGTGCCTCTATGACCAGTTTGTTGGATATGCCGGAGGACTAGGCTCCTCCGGCATCTCCCTCAAACTGGACGTAGTGGTGCCCCTACTCTCGCAAACCATCTTGGAGATTCCTAAGGACTCACAAGGATGCCTATTTATAGTACAAGCAGCACGCATAGTGTCTACACTCACGACATAATGTCGACACTCACCCCTATTATTAGTGCTGACTCATGTTTTGTCCCGGTTGGTGTCTCTAACTAGGACTAAAGGTTCATCTTTAGTCCCGGTTGGCGATACCATCCGGGACAAGGTACAAGCTGCACGACATAATATTGACACTCACCCCTATCATTAGTGTTGGCTGTCCTAGCCTGCCACAATCCCTTCAGTCACGGTTGGTTTCTCCAACCGGGACTAAAGATGAACCCTTTCCCTGTATTTGTAGGCCATTCCCTCTATTTATAGGCAGCCCGCCCTAGCATGCCCGCCCTTTCCCTCTATTTATAGGCCAACCGTCATGGCCGCCCACACAAACACACATTCCTCGCCACCTACTTTAGGATGCCCATCCCGCATCCTCGTAGTCGACTCGGCGGCAACGATGGAGTACTGGGCTCCGCCGGGATGGCACTTGATGGTGCTACCTTTCGGGTGTCATCGTCGACCCAGAGCTTCTTTGGTGGAGGTCGCCTGGTCCAGGAAGGGTGCAGAGGGAGCCGGCCACCGAGGATTTGGTACGGCGTCATGTCAGGGAGGAGGACGAGCACGTCCGTCCCTATATGGCTGCGTTGGACACCAGGGTCAATGATACCTGGCATATTCTTTAGGGATCTCACCCGAGCTATGTTCGTGTGATGGTTCCATCTCTTTGGGTTTTCACCTCCCGCGGCTCAGGCACCGGGAGTCATCATCTAGTTTGATTGAGCAAGATGTATTAGTTTTCATGGCTTTGAGTGAAAATGACCAATGTTGCATGCATGTGGATCTGCTTAAAATGTTTGACTGACAATATGATATTACATAAAAGTTTTAATATATTACATAGATCACCAACATACCTCTCTAGTGTTGTGCTTTTCTTCTGCGCCGTAGCCATGGAGACTCTTCATCATTTAACAGGAGGCTTGGGTCAGTTTTCACTTTGAAGGGCGGTATTTCATGAAACTTATTATAATCTTCTGACATATCTGTCTTGTCATCCACTCTCACGATGTTTCTTTTCCCTGAAAGAACTATGTGGCACTTTGGCTCATCAGACTATGTATTCTTTTGCTGATTTATTTTTATAGGTTTCATAAACATGTCTTTCACATAGAAAACCTGAGCCACATCGTTTGATGGGGATATGCCGAGTGGGGTATACCCAGCAAGACGTTTCCTACTGGATCATACTTCCAGTGAGTGGGCCTGCAGGACAGTGACTGGATCGCGACCCAAGAAGGAACCAGCCGACTAGAAGCTGAAGGCCCAGAAGCATAGTTAGGCCTAGTCAGATTAGGTCAAAACCCTCCGAGTCCTTATCCAACTCGGTTGTAGATCTATAAACCCTAGCGAGGTGACTCTATATAAATCTTCCTAGGGCACGCATTGAACTTACATTCCATCATACACCCCTCGACTCGACGCCTAGACGCCGAGCTCGCCCATTGTACTCTCTCATCAATACAATATAGCAGGAGTAGGTCTTTACCCTCCGGGGGCCGAACCTGGGTAAATCCCTGTGTCTTTGCCCTCATATAGCATCGCAGATGGCTGGCCTCCCTTGCCCCTCGTTCCACTACTTGCTGCCAATCGCAGCATCTGCCATGGACATTCCCATGAAAGTGGTGCCCACCATGGGGCCTGGTCGGTCAGGCCTGTGTTCTGCGGCGAGACCCTACTTGGCCATCAACCAGACGATCTCCACCATCCGCATGATCACCATCCGTGAGATCCTCCAGATCTTGCCAAGCAGCTACGTCCCGGCGTCATGCCCGGTCACGCACAGTGTGATCATGCCGATCGGCACGATCAGCCTCTTCGTCGGCTTCACTGACATCATCGTCTCGGAGGACTCGGAGCGCATCTGCGAGTCGCCACCACGCGTTTGGATATTTGAGAGTCAGGTCCGCACCATCCATTGCCTCGCCTCCGAGTATGACTTGGCCACCAACAACGTGTCCGAGACCAACGCGGCTGCAGACGACGCGGCCCTCAACGACGACGCAGACTCGGCGACCCCGGCTTCAGTCGCTGGATCCATTGTCGCCGCATCAACAGCAGGATCCATCACCCAATTCTCCAATGTGGGGGATTTCGAGGATCCATCCTCGGGATCTTCGACTCCAACTCCGGATCGGAGAAATCCGGTGACCTCTATGCCGGATCTGGTCGCTTCATCGTGACCTACATGGCGAGCGGCGCGAGTGCCCCGCCAGACCCATTCTCCACGCCGATCCCGCCGACCGCGACGGCGGGGGAAGTCGAGGAACTCTGCATGCGCCTAGAAGAGGCAGTTGGCAAGGAACAAGTCGAGCGTGAAAAGTTTTTCCTCGAGTAGGCGACGGCACAGGAGCTCTCTCTCTACCACCAGCTCCGCATCAGGTCACGCCCGAACCCCACCGTTCAGGGTCGCGCCCTAAACTTCGACGACGAGAATGGCCCGGCTTGCATGGCCGATCGCGTGATCTATGAGAACGCGCCACCAGGAGGAAGTGCCCGGCCACCGCCAGGCACAACAGCAAACGGCGCTCCCCCACCACCGCCCGGTCACACGCCCCCTCCAGATCAGCCGACGATCCTCATCTCCCTGCAAGAGCGGGATGCAAAAGGCCTCCCGCTGTATTCCACCCCGATGGACAATGTCATCGCGGTTCGAGCCGCGGTCTCCAACCTCAACGTGACAGGGGAAGGCGCGTTGTAGATCCAATACGCCAAGGCCCTTCTCGCCAAGGGTGTCGAGCAGCAAGTCGCAGGAGCCGACTCGCGAGGACGCATGTACTCCTCCTCCTCGGGAAGTAGGGCGGCCTTGAGCGGCCGCCCATCGATGGCGAACAATCTCAACTTCCCACCACCCGAGCCCCTACAACTCCAACCAAGGGCCACGCACACGGCACTCTCCACCAATGAACCGCGACCGATATACAACATGGTCGCCGCCAATGGGCAGCTAGTCGATGCGCGGACCCACAACATCAACAACCAAAGCTGGCGCGCACGCCAGCCCGACGACCAAAGGCACACCCTCACCAACCGCCGCGACAACGAGCCAAGGGGCTCGCTCAGCCGAGTCGGCCCCAAGTGCTTCGGACCGATGATCTGAGGCAAAAAATATCCGGCAAACTTTAAAGCGCCAAAGGAGATCGAAAACTACGATCCCTCGTACGATCCGTCCATGTGGCTGGACACATACCTCATGGTGATGGGAATCGCCGGACACACCAACCTACTCGCCGCTCGCTACCTCCCCCTAATGATGGAGGGAGCGACTCGGCAATGGATCAACACCCTCCCCGCGGACAGCATCGATTACTAGGAGGACATGCGCGACGCCTTTGTCAAGCACTTCAAGGGTTCCTACACCCGCGCCACCAGCATCGAGGACCTGGAGCGATGCGTCCAGGGACCCCGTGAGTCGACCCACAACTTGCTCCAAAGCTGGCAAGATCTATGGTTCAATGCGGCTGGCATCCATCCAGAGACGGCGATCCACTTCTTCAAGACCTCATGCCGCTACGAACCACTGGTCGCCAAACTCAAGCAGGTGTACAAAGCACTCGACAACATCCTAGACCTCCTCGAGATCGCCAAGAGGTACGCGGAGGAGGACCCGGACCAAGAAACTAACAACGAGTCGGGAGGGAATCTCCGCACATGCGGCCACGACAACGGGAGGCGACCCGAGCTACGCTACAGCAACACTCGCCTCACCGGTAAGCACCGCGGTGACGAGCGAGTCGACTTTATTGCCAACGCTGGCTATGCTCCACGCGACCCCAAGAGCTTCCACCGTGATGGAGGCCAACACCGCGACAGCGGCAACTACAAGGCGAGGGCGAAATTCAACCTCGCAGCTCTCCTCAACCAACCCTGTGTGTTCCACAGCAGGGAGGGGAAGCACTCCACGCACCCGACCGTCGATTGCCACTCCCTGAAGGAGATCGTGAAGGCACGACGCGCAAGGGAGGACCCCAACAACAACCCGCCAAATGGCGGGGCATTAGGCAACAACGTCGGGTCTCTCCACACTTTCACCGGGTTCAGCCCCAAGCGTGAAAAGAAGGATATCGCCCACGCCGTCGCTGTCAACGCGGTGTCCCATGTCGACATCCCCCGCTTCCTCAGCTAGTCAGAACAGCACATCACGTGGAGCCGCAAGGACCACTCTCCATGGATCGAATATCCGGGGCGAGTCACCCTAGTGGTCAAGCCCAAAGTGGGCGATTACTGGATCCCCAAGACATTGATGGATGGTGGGAGCTCCATCAACAAACTCTACCTAGACACGTTCAGATGGCTGCGGCTCTCGCAGTCAATGATCGAGACGACCTTCACCACCTTCCACGGCATTGTCCCCGGTCGCAAGGCGTACCCGATCGATAAGGTGACGCTGCCAGTCACCTTCGTCACACCAGCGAACTTCCACACCAAGCGTATCATCTTCGAGCTGGTGCCCTTCAACAGCCCCTACCATTGCATCTTGGGCGACCAACATTCACCAAGTTCATGGTGGCGCCGCACTACGTGTACAATGCGATGAAGCTCCCAGGGCCGTGCGACATCATCACCGTCCATGGCGACCCCGACATGGCTGCGAAGTGCGATACAAAGGGCGCCGAGCTCGTGGACACCGTCATCACCGTAGAGGCCAACCACACAGAGGAACTCGCCAGTTACGCGGGAGGGGTCGACAAAGACGACCCCACAATACTGAAAAATCCCAACTCGAATAACGACAGCTCAACCGCGTTCGAGGCCACCACGCACACATCGGGACAGGCATGAGCTCCGCCTAGGAAAGCGCGCTCATCGAGTTCCTACGTGAGAATCGCGACATCTTCGCATGGAAGCCATTTGACAAGACAGGTGTCCTAAGGGAACTCGCTGAGCACAAAATCAATGCCGACCCCAAAGCGCGACCTGTCAAGCAGTCGCTGCGTCCCTTCAATGAAGAGCGCCGCCGAGCAATCACCGAGGAGGTGCAGTGTCTACTCGCTGCAGGCTTCATATGGCCCATCAAATACTCCAAGAGGCTGGCAAACCCAGTCCTGCTCGAAAATAATAATGGGACCTGGAGGACTACACAAACCTCAACAGCGCCTGCCCAAAGGAGCAGTTCATCCTCCCACAAATCGATCAAATCATCGACTCGACCGCAGGCTTGGAGTCGCTGTGTTTCCTTGACACCTACTCTGGTTACAACCAGATCAAAATGGCGGTCGAGTACGAGGAGAAGATGACATTTGTCACGCCATTCGGTGCCTTCTGCTACACCGCCATGATGTTCAGCCTCAAGAACGCAGGAGCGACCTATCAGTGGTGCATGCAGAATTGCCTTGCGAGCCAAATTGGCTGCAACATCCATGTCTACATTGACGACGTGGTTGTAAAGTCCAATCGTCGGAGTGATCTACTCGCCAAAACCTTCGGAAATCTGTGGAGGTACAAGATCA
The DNA here is from genome assembly GCA_916181665.1 of Avena sativa. Taxonomy (NCBI): domain Eukaryota; kingdom Viridiplantae; phylum Streptophyta; class Magnoliopsida; order Poales; family Poaceae; genus Avena; species Avena sativa. The sequence goes on along the minus strand of OV702293.1, from coordinate 185,775,234 downwards.
AACTCAACTCAGGAAAGTGCACCTTCGGTGTACCCACTGCACAGCTGCTGGGGTATGTAGTCTCCAAGAGAGGCATTGAGGCAAACCCCGCCAAGATCAGCATGATCGCCCGGCTCGGCAAACCCGAGTTCCTCCGCAACATCCAGAAGTTGGTCGGGTGAGTTGTGGCTCTTAGCTGATTCAGCCCTTGGCTAGGAGAGAAGGAAATGCCTCTCTACCAACTAATTCCCAAGAACCCCACGTTCCAATGGGACAAGGAGGCGGACGACACACTCCACGTTCTCAAAGAAGTGCTACTCAAGGCCCCATTGCTTGCCGCTCCCGTCGAAAAAGAGCCAATGCTCATCTACGTCGCGGCATCCGAGCGAGTCGGCATCACCGACATCGTCGTCGAATGACCAGAAGAGGAAAAGGAGCGCCTCGTGTAGTGACCCGTCTACTACATCAGCGAAGTCCTCACCGAGTCGCGACAGCGCTACCCGCAGTACCAGAAACTGGTATATGCGGTCATCCAAACCCAGCGGCGGCTGACGCACTACTTCCAAGAGCACCCCATCACGATCGTCTCCTCGGCGCCATTGCAGGACATCATTCGCAACCGCGAGGTGACTGGGCGAGTCGCCAAGTGGGCCGTCGAGATCGGCGTCCAAAATATCAAGTACGAGCCGCGCAAGGAAATCAAGTCGCAGGCCCTGGTAGACTTCCTTGCTAACTGGGAGGAGGCGCAGTAGACAGAGAAGTTGTCGTACCTCCATTACTGGTTACTCCACTTTGGCGGGTCCAAGAACACAGACGGTGCAGGGGCAGGTATTGTACTCACCTCCCCCAAGGGGGATAAACTGCGCTACATGTTGTACCTCGACTTCACGCCCTGCACCAAAAACATGGCTGAGTACGAGGTCCTCCTTCACGGCAAGCGAGCCGCCAAGGATATGAACATCAGTCGCCTGCGGTGCTACGGTGACTCCGACCTCGTCTCCGCGCAAGTCGCCGGTACCTGCGACGCCGTCTCCCTACCATGGTGGCATACCGCCAAGCAGTGGACCAGCTGGGGGGCCACTTCACCGGCTACTCCATCGAGTGGAACGACCGGCGCAAGAACGAAGAGGCCGACACCCTCCCTCACATCGGGTCATCTTGCCACGCGCCATCTACTGGTGTCTTCCTTGACACCATCACCAAGCCCTCCGTCTCTCCCCTGAAGGAGATCGACCTTGGGATACCACTGCAACCAGAACCAGCTCTGGTCGCCATGATCACGGAGACAAGCGACTGGACCGAGCCATACATCGCCTACCTCGAGGGAGGAACCCTACCAGCAAACGAGATGGAGGCACGCATGATCGTGCGCCGTTGCAAATCCTTCGTCATCATCAACGGCGAGCTCCACAAGCGCAGCGTGACCGGCGTGTTCTAGCGCTGCGTGCAGCCTTCGGAAGGCCGCATGATCCTCCAAGACATCCACGCTGGCGACTGTGGCCATCACGCTGGCGCCCGGTCCCTAGTCGCCAAAGCCATGGTACATGGCTTCTACTGGCTCACCGCACAAGCCGACGCGGTCGACATCGTCCAACGCTGTGTTGGGTGTCAAAAGTACGCCAATCAAACGCACGTATCCAGCTTGGCTCTTAAGACCATCCCCATTACCTGGACATTCTCCATGGGGCATGGACATGGTGGGCCCCTTCAAGAAGGCCCCCTTCGACTACACCCACCTCCTGGTCGTAGTCGACAAATTCACCAAGTGGATGGAGGCCAAGCCAGTCCGCAAGTGCAACGAGAAGACCGTCGCCAAATTCCTACGCGAGGTCATCTACCGCTAAGGATTCCCGCACAACATCATCACAGATAATGGCACCAACTTCTCCAGGTGCGCCATGGCCAAGTACTGCGAGGAGCACAACATACGGCTCTACCTTGCCTCAGTCGCCCACCCGGAGTCTAACGGCCAGGTATAACACGCCAACCAGAGCATCCTCCACGACCTCAAACCAGGACTACAAGTTCCCCTGAGCAAACTCTAGGATGCTGGGTCGAGTAGCTCCCCTCCGTCATCTAGGGCATCCGCACCTCCGTCAACCGATCGATTGGGTTCACGACATTCTTCATGGTGTACAGTGCCAAAGCCGTCATGCTGACTGAGCTCGATCACGACTCGCCTCGTGTCATCAACTACGCGGAGGTTGATAACGAGCTCGCATGCCAAGATGGGGTCGACCAGCTCGATGAATTTTGTGACCTAGCTCGCTCCTGCACCGCCATCTACCAGCAAGGACTCCGCCGCTACCACATCCGCCAAGTCCGGACTCGCACCTTCCAGGAAGGCGACCTGGTCCTGCGACTGATCCAGGACAAGAAGGGAATGCACAAGCTCTCTCCTCCGTGGGAGGGACCATTCGCCATAGGGTGAGTCCTGGGCAATGACGCCTTCTACCTCATCGATGTCCGAGGCGATGGACAACTCGACGTCAAGCGGCCGTGGAATGTAAACCTCCTAAGGAAGTTCCACATATAGAACTCCGACCTGTACTCCCCCCGCCATGCAATAAAGATGTTGGACTCGCACAAATTGTGTCTACTCTCCAATCCTTGTGCCACTAGCACTCGTAAAAACAGCATTACACTAATCATGGAAGTCCACCCATGGTCGCGTGACCAGAATGGCTAAGTAGTGCGACGCAAGGGCACTGACAAAGTTTGGGCCTTACGTCGTCCACGAAAACGCCAACCAGGAGCCCCCATCGGAGTCGCCTCGCTCGACTGGCCCGTCGGGCCAAGACAATCGCACTCTCTTCTCACAGCGACCCAGTCCTCCGCATCCTCGATGCAACGACTCGAACAGTCAAGTACCACGCTCGGGGACTGACGCCAGTCGAAACCTACGCGGTTAGGGAAAACACCAAGTATGAGAGCACGCCCTGGACTCGCCAGACGATTGGCTCTTCGAGACAGGCGGAGTGACGCGCAGACCACAACGCACTCTGTCCTCACCTACCTTGGGCATGCGACTAGAACGGCTAAGTAGCACGCTCGGGGACTCGCCCAACCGACCCCGTTCGCGTCCGGGAAAGCAGCTAAGTATAGACCACCCCTTGGAGTCGCCAAGCGACTGGCTTACCAAGCCATGGCGAGTCGACCTCAACTAACTAACAGTATAAAATTAAACACACGTACACAAACAGGAGGTAAACCCCATAAATGGGCGGATGCGCTCGGGAAATCGCACAATAAAAAAATCCAATCTCAAAATCAAAGCTGACACAAGCATACATGCATTCCTTGCGGCAACAAAAAATTTGTTCGCTTACAAGGGCAGACATACACTTCTTTCAATTGACGCCAGTCGGCAAAGCTATCTAGTCTGCAGGCTTCGAAGATGAGGCGCCACCGCTACCACGAACGCGGATTAAGGGGACCCAAGGGTTCGACGGGTATGTGGTCAAGGTTCCCGCCATCACCGATCGGAATGGTTGCTCCGCCTTGAAGTCGCGCTACGCCGGCTCGAGGTCGTTCGGAGCGACGATCTTCTCGTAGTACGGCAACATGTCACCCATCGCCAACACCCGATCAGAGTAGACCACGGCCCTATCGGTCAACTTCAACACCTCGGAAATTTCAACCGAGCCAGTCGCCGAGGGGTACCCGCTGGTGACATCGTCGAGGTCGAAGTTGTCGAGGAAATGAGCGAGCCCAAGGCTCAGCGTAGTTGTGGCCCCGCGGCGGAAGGCCGACAATGACATGTACTCCGCCACCGTTGGTGCCCTCTCCAGGTAGCGCCACACCTTTGTGAGCTTGCTCGGAATCACTTCCGTCGGCGAGATCTCCTGGAGGTACGCACGAATGCAGGTCGCCGAAAGGACGGAAGAATCCACCAGCATGGTGACGCACTACCTCGCGTCGTACGACTGCGCCTCGGGCTCGTCGTCAATAAGTTTCCCTGCAAAAGAACAAGCAACTCATCATCATAAGGACACACGATTCGAGTCCACCCCCTCGGGGACTCAATGACAAAGGCGACCGGCACGCTCGGGGACTCGCTGGCACAAACAAAAACAAGCTCAAGGAACTCACCAATGAGGGGACGGCAGCGCCCCGTGATGAAATCTTGAAGACCCGAAAAATCGGTCTACAACCCCGGGACAAGAGCATCAGACACCTTCCGCTCCTCAGCTGCGGCAGCGATAGCCGCCTTATCCCTCTCCTCCGCCGAGCTCGCCTCTGCCTTCGTGGCCTTGAGCTCTCGCTGCAGCTCGACCATCCTCTTCTCCGCGGCGGTCAACAACGACTAGGCGGCCGTTAACTCGCCAACATGGAAAAAGCCTTCGCGGGCTTTCACAACAGCGGCTGAATGCCCCTCTGTAGCAACAGAAGAGTGAGATCATAATCAGAAACAAGAAAGCAATGGAGAGGGTATTTCAAGAACCTACCCGCGGTCGCCTGCAGTTTCTTGTTCACCACCTCCACAGAGCGGAGGTCGTGTTCCAGACGCTCTCTGGCGGCTAGTCGTTCTGCTGATTCAAGCTGGAGGCCCTGCATAGACAAAGTAACATAAGCAAACATTGAAGAAATTCCTAAGTGCCTAGTCACTGAAATTCAGCGACTAGCCACTTGGGGACTGGACATCGAAGAACTTCCTAAGTGCATAGTCGCTGAAGTTCAGTGACTAGCCATCGGGGACTGGACATCGAAGAAATTCCTAAGTGCCTAGTGGCTGAAATTCAGCGACTAGCCACTCGGGGACTAAACAACAATAAGCAATAAGAATCTGCCAGCTGACAATCAGCAACCAGATCCTCGGGGACTGGACATACTTAAATAGCCGCGCCCAGCATGCTGTGCACCTCGACCGCATCCACCGACGAAAGCACAAGAGGCATGCGCCCGCCACGCTGCTCAACTTCCGAGCCCAAAACTTCGGGCACTTGGGTCGATTGCACCGAGACACTTGCAGCAGAGGCCGTCGCCATGAAGCGAGGGAAGGTCGCCACCGCCGCTCCAGCATCACTCTTCGTGGGGCTCGATGCCCCAACCAGCGCCGTAGGTTACACCTGCTGTGACCCCGCATCCACGATGGCCTTTACGGTCACATCCACTCCAGCCGGAGCTCCACTTGGTGCGTCGATCGGTTCGTCCGAAATTATGACGATTTCATCGCTCTTCATCTTCTTCACGTACTCAGCGGGCACCTCGGTGTCGTCAGCCTTCCTCTTCTTCGAGGGATCAGCCTCCGCCCCTGAGGCGCCTACTGGAACCTTGGCCACCGAAGGGTGACCAATCTTATTGAGGCCGGTCCTACAAAAGAAATAACCAACAGTTCCGACAAAATCTATCAACGATCAATCCGAGTCGACACGACAAACCACTCACCTAGCTACTGGGATGTGGCGCAGGACGGTACGGATGTGCGCCCGCTTTTCTAGTTCTGGGCCCAGCTTGCGGCTGATGCCCGTCTCGAACAGGCCTGGAGCCCACGACACGGAAGCCTTCTTTTTCAATGAGTTCGCGGCAGTGGGAAGTTCCCTCCGGTCGGCGTGGGCGCCTCCTTTGACGGTGACGCCTCTACGGCTGGAGCAGCCTCGAGGCCCGTGACTGCTGAGAACGGCGGTGGAAGCAACGCTAGCGGCACCTCGTCCTCCACCACGGCCGCACTAGCCGCCTCAGGCGCCTTCGCCGACGCTTTGGCCCCAGCGTCATTGGCCGCGCTGGTTGCCTTGGAGCTAGTCGCTGACCGAGGTGGCAACACTGCCTTGGGAGCCTCCTTCCTATTCTTTGGCAACTTCTTCTTCGGCGGCATAGTCGTATGCCGCGAACTATGTTTGTGGGCTTCTCCCTCGCCCCCATCGTGACCCTCGAGGCTCTTGCTGGCCTCGAGCTCGCGTTCCCGTTGCCCGCGAGTTTTCCGAACCGCGGGTGCGGCGACCTCCACGGCCTCGTCATCATCATCATCGTCATCATCGTCGTTGTCCCCGTCATTCTCCTCGTCGGAGAAGGACTCGCTCTCGTCCCCCACGGGCTCTTAAGAGCTTTCGTCATTGGCAGGAGGGAGCCAGCCTTCCACAACTTGTAACATCTAAACAAACAACACATGATTATTAAACTGCGACTACACCTCTGGGACTACGAATTAGACAAGGAAAATAGACTTACCGTTGGCCCGTTGCACTTCATGGTGTATGGAGCGATCCCGGCCTTCGGATCACGGTACTCTGCGTCGGTGATCTTCCTTAGCGTGGAGGCATAATCATCAGCCTTCCACTCGGTGGTGCAGGCTTTGGTTCCGTCGTCCTTACCGGTGTACTCGTACATCTAGTGGGCATGGTTGGTCATGGGCACCAGTCGCCGCCTGAGTCAGCAGATGTATAAGTTGATGGTCTCGAGCCCGTTTTTCTTCAGTTGACGAATCGTCGTCAACATCTCGTCTACCACCATCCGCTGGTCATGCGGAAGCTTGGCGACTTGGAGCTGGCGTGGCTCGGCCCGCTCCGCGGAGTACATCGGGAGTGGCACCTCGCCATCCGGAGTTAACTTGCTCACGTAAAACCAGTGCTTCTTAAAATCGCTCGCCGCCTTCTTCGGCAGTATAGGTCGAGGAAGGAGGCCTTGGACTTCAATTAAAAGTTAAGGCCGCCCCGCTGCCAGCATCACGCCGCATGCCCCTTCGCGACCAATCCACCCGTGGAACAGCTCCTGCCACAGGGGAAAGTATGGGAGGCAGCCCAGATAACACTCACAGAATGCCACAAAGTTGGCGAGATGCTTGATGCTATGCGGCCCAAGATCCGACGGCTGGATGTCGTAGTACGCGCAGAACCGGTGGAAGAAGAGCGAGGTGGGGAAACCGAGCCCCCTCTCGAGATGGCTGGTGAAGCAAATAAATTCGCCAGTGCTCGGATCTGGCTCCACCTCCCCGTCCGTGGAAATTCGCCATATCCTGGCACAGAGAATTCCTACGTACTCGAAGGACTTCAGCAACGCCCTGGTACACTTGGACTTCAGCAACACCCTGGTACACTTGGAATTCCTACGTCCTCGAAGGACTTCAGCAACGTCCTCGAAGGAATTCGCCATATCCCGGCACAGAGAATTCCTATGTCCTTCGGTGGTGCCATCGATTCGGGGGTCTAGGCTTGCTAGATCGCTGTAGGTGGCTCTGGAGGGAGTAGGAGATTAAAGGGCGCGTGGAGTCGGAGGAAATGTGAGGAATGACTCGCAACTCACCTATCACTCTCCATATATAGGTTGGTTCCCGCCAATTTCGGGGAGCCGTTACCGCGCGGTTATTACGCCAATATTACCGTTGGATTACCCAACAGCTAGTTTGACCAGGCTGATGGTCCAACTTCGTCTACTCGACTCGCCAACCCATTCACCATAGCTGCGATTCGACTACTTGCAAAATTGGCGATTCGGCTGGTCGCCGTTATTGCGACAGAGGATGCATGGTGAACATTCTTTCTCCCATTAAAGGATTCCATCGCCGATTCGACTGGGCGTTCAGATTGGACCCGAATACTCCGACTACCAAAGAACACCCACGGCGAATCAACGGCAGCCTCGGGGACTACTGATGGGGATATGCCGCGTGGGGTATACCCAGAAGGACGTTTCCTAATGGATCATACTTCCAACGAGTGGGCCTGCAGGACGGAGACTGGATCCTGATCCAAGAAGGAACCAGGCGACTGGAAGCTGAAGGCCTAGAAGCATAGTTAGGCCCACTCGGATTAGGTCAAAACCTTTCAAGTCCTTATCCAACTCGGTTGTAGATCTGTAAACCCTAGCGAGGTGACTCTATATAAACCTCCCTAGGGCACGCATAGAACTTACGTTCCATCATACACCCCCTCGACTCGCTGCCTAGCCGCCGAGCTCGCCCATTGTACTCTCTCATCAATACAGTCTAGCAGGATTAGGTCTTTACCCTCCGGGGGGCCGAACCTGGGTAAATCCCTGTCTCTTTGCCCTCATCTTGCACCGTAGATGGCTGGCTGCCCTTACCCCTCGTTCTACTACTCAATGCCAATCGCAGCATCTGCCGTGGCCATTCCCATGACATCGTTGGCTAGGACGAATGGTTCGTCCATGTATGCAATATTGTTGAGATCCACAGTTGCCATGCCATAGTTTTCATCTACATGTACCCCGCCTCCTGTCATCTTGACCCATTTGCACCAAAACAAAGGGACCTTAAACGTTGGTCCATACTCAAGTTCTCATATCTCCTCTATGTACCCATAATATGTGTCCTTCTGCCCATAGTCACCTATTGCATCAAAGCGGACACCACTATTTTTGTTGGTGCTCTTTTTATCTTGGTCGATCGTGTAAAATGTATTACCATTTATCTCGTACCCTTGGAAAGTACATATAGTCGAAGATGGTAACTAGGCCAACAAGTACAACTGATCTCCAATAGTGGTGTTATTCATGAGATGTGTCTGCAACCAACTGCCGAAAGTAGCCTTGTGTTCCACTTTAATCTAGGAGTCAGGCTTCCCCGGATTTTTGGAGCATAGAATAATCTTGTGTTTCTCGATATACGGAGCCACCAAGGTGGAATTGTGTAGAACTGTGTAGTGTGATTTATTAAAATAATCCCCGTCCCTACATACCGTTGCTTTCCTTCCTAGTGTGCCTTTTCAAGTCAGCCTCCCCTCATACCGAGATTAAGGAATACCAATCGGATTAAGGTTAGGAAGAAAGTCAACACAAAACTCAATGACCTCCTCTGTTCCATAGCCCTTGGAGCTACTTCCTTGTGGCCTTGCACGGTTATGAACATATTTCTTGAAGACTCCCATGAACCTCTCGAAGGGGAACATATTGTGTAGAAACAAACGAGCGAGAATTCTAATATCTTCGACTAAGTGAACTAGGAGGTGCGTCATAATATTGAAGAAGGATGGATGGTACAACAACTCGATAGACTTTCTGGATCAATTACCTTCTGAGAAATTGCATTAAGGAATGCACATACCTTCACAATGGCAAGTCAAACATTTTCTGGTACAATTTCCCTCAACACAACCAGAAGCAATTGCATCATAATCACATGACATCCATGAGACTTTAGGTTGTGGAATTTTTATCTTTCATATTTACTACTCCCTTTATGTTAAACGAGAAGCCAGACGGGACCTTGATACTGAAAAGGACTTCAAAAAATATTTCCGTCTCTTCCTTGGTAAGAGCATAGCTGGCAGGCCCGTGAAACTGCCCTGGATGCTTTCCGTCTTGTGCTTTATGACGTTGCTTGTCCTCCCGTGCTTCCGGTGTATATTTTGACTTCCCATACAAGCGCAGGAAGCCTAGAATATTCGCAAAGATTCTTCGCCAGGTGCATCACGTCGATTTCAGAGTGGACCTCATGGACTTCCCAATAGGGTAGCTCCCAAAATATAGATTTCTTCTTCCACATGGGTGCATGTCCATCGGCGTCTTTCGGAACAGGTTGTCCTCCAGGACCCTTTCCAAATATTACATTTAATTCTTTGACCATACCAAATACATCAGCACTAGTACGGGGGTTAGGCTTCTTCCGGTGATCTGACTCGCAATCGAAATGCTTGCCTTTTTTCCTTAAGGGATGTCTAGGCTGAAGAAAACGACGATTGTACGGGTACACATTCTTCCTATATTTATCCAGGTATATACTTTCAGTCTCATCTAAACAGTGTGTGTGCATGCATTGTATCCCTTGTTCGTCTGTCCTGAGATGTTACTAAGAGCAGGCCAACCATTGATGGTTACGAACAACAAAGCTCGTAGGTCAAATGGCTCACGTTTGTTCTCATCTCACAAACGTAAACCTGGTTTGTCCCATAACTATGCAAGTTCATCAACTAATGGCCTTAGGTACATATCAATGTTGTTGCCGGGTTGCTTCGGGCCTTGGATGAGCACTGGCATCATAATGAACTTCCGCTTCATGCACAACCAAGGAGGAAGGTTGTAGATACATAGTCACAGGCCAGGTGCTGTGACTACGTCTCTACTCCCCAAAGGATTCATTACATCTGTACTTATACCAAACCATAAGTTTCTTGGGTCACTAGCAAAGTCCAGGAAGTCTCTCTCGATTTTTCTCCACTGCCGACCATCAGCGGGGTGACTCAACATCCTGTCTTTTGTACGGTCTTCCATGTGCCATCGCAACAACTTGGCATGATCTTTGTTTCTGAACGAACGTTTCAACCGTGGTATTATAAGAGCATACCGCATCACCTTAACATGAACCCTCTTCTTGGGTGGCTCGCCATCAACATCACCAGGGTCATCTTTTATGATCTTATTCCGCAATGAAGTGCATACCGGGCATTTATCCATATTGTCGTACTTCTCACCGCGGTAGAGGATGTAGTCATTAGGGCACGCATGTATATTTTACACGTCTAATCCTAGAGGGCATACAGGCTTCTTTGCTTCGTACGTACTGGCGGGCAATTCGTTATTTATTGGAAGCAATATTTTCATTATTACCAGCAACTTTTCGAATCTCGAGTCAGTCACACCGTTCTCTGCCTTCCACTCAGCATTTCTAGTGTGCTACCCACATTCTTCTGGCCATCTTCACAAGTTGGCTACAATAATTTTATAGTTATGTAACATCTTCTCGAACTGCAACCTCTCCTTTTATGTGTCGTAGTCTCGCTTTGCATCAGAAATTACCTGATCAAGATCATCAACGGACTCATTTGGTTCCTGTTATTCACCTCCTTCTTCTTCATTGTATTCCATTGCGGCATCAGCGTATTCAGGAAATATAGATCGGCAGTTGTCATCATCGTTCTCTTTTTTATCGCCGTCTTCGATCGCAACCCCTCTTTCTCTGTGCTTGGTCCAAACATTATAGCTGGACATAAAACCAGACCGAAGCAGATGGCTCTGAATGACTCATGTGGAAGTGTGAGCCTTCTCATTCCTACAGTCAACACATGGACAACACATAAAACCATCCCGTCGCTTGTTCTCCTCGGCCACAATGTGAAAAGAATGCATGCCTTCTCTAAAAGCAGTAGATCGTCGATCATCGTACATCCATGGATAGCTCATCTGTATCATATAAATATATATCAAACACAATCATGATGCCAAAATTAGTACCGCATGGTCTAAACGAGGAAATAGGTGCTAAACTTTTAGCACACTTGGAAACAAAGATGAGAAAACTCAAGTGTGGCTCAGGCACCTCATATCATGTTTGTCTTGTGTGACCTAAATTTACATCACTCTAATGGGCATTTCACCGAACACCTCTAGTTCATATGAATAAGAAAAGAAAACTAGCACAAACCCACTACCTCCCACCAGGAAAAAATAGTTGAGATGGGAGGGGTTGTTCCATATATATAGGGTAGGACCACTAGTCCCGGTTTGAGACACAAACCGGGACTAAAGGGCTGCCTGAGCCCTTTAGTCCCGGTTTGTGTCTCAAACCGGGACTAGTGGCCCCAACCGGCCCGAGACTAGTTGTTTGGGGGTTCAGGTCCATCTGGTGCGGGCTATTAGTCTCGGACCCAGCCCCATCCGGGGCAAATGGCCCGGACAAAAGGGCCGATTTCTACTAGTCGCCGGAGCCGGCCGAAATCTGGCCACAACGGTGGTGGCTGCAAAAGGGAACACACCAATGGGGGCGATCGTGGTGTGATCATGGTAGTGGGGACAAGGTTCGTTCGATCTGATCTACTATATTTTTCTGAGGAATGATCCACTTACCGCATAGCGCCAACGCGCAGGATACAAGGGGGCGCCGGGGGTAGTTGGATGCGGAGGGGCGGGGTGACCAGGACTTAGCTTCGGCGCGCTGGCCTATGGGTGCGTCGGGGTACGTGCAGTACTTCCCGCATTTTGGAGTTGTGCACACCATGGGTAAGTGAGATATGGTGGGTAGGGGAGGTCGCGGGCAGTGGAGGACGCAAGGAAAAAATGAAGGATGGACACGCTTTAAATTTTTTGCATTAGCCTTTGTGCGATAAAAGTTTGCCAAATGAATAATATAGCATGGATTCACAGACTAAAGGGTATAGCTATGCACCTAGTAGCCGTTGTTAGATTTTATTTAAGATATGATCAAGTGCTAGCTGGCATATTAACCAAAATCTTATGAGTAGATGTTAACCTATCATTAATTTTTGGCGTGTGCTATTTTTAGATTGATCTTCTCCCAAGTAGCCCCAATGGTCCATCGGCCCTTAGACCCGCATCCTGATCGGGTGTGCCTAACCCAATATGTTGGCGGGCCCCTATTACACTACGCTATATAAAGAGATGGGGCCCAACGACACGCCACACGAGGTTCATCGCGAAGCCATACGCCCTACCGACAAACCCTACCGATCTAGGGGGCGTTGGAGTAACAGGAAGCTCCGCCGCCGCTTCCAAGGAGAAGGTACACCTCCCTCTCCCTGATCTCTCTCTCTGTGTGTCTCTAGCTATACCGACACAAGTTTGATCAATAGAAAGGTTCATACCCTACTAGATCTACACCTAGATGATCCTCCAGACTTAACAACTGTTAGATTCCTGGCAGGAGAACCTTGACTGAAAGCTGGCCAGACTCATGACCCACTCCACACCCCACAAAAGAAAAAATACATGCTCATCACCCATGCTATCTATTAACTTGTTCTTCACAAGACTCATTGTAGAAAATACCATTTCAACACTAGCCGTCGCCATGGATAAGAGCAATATGTCATTGATTATTTGTTAAAAGTATCAAGTCTCATCAAATCAACACTTAATATGTCATTGGTCCTTTTCTAATATAACAAGTGCCATTGCATTAACAATATCTCGATCTCCCTTCTGCAAAGATTGATTCAATATCAATAACATTTGTAAACAGCGGCGAGGGGCCTAGCGCAGTAGCAGGCGATAAACCGAGGGAGAGAAGGGGGACTACAGTGGCCAGGGAGGGGGCGAGACACTGGGGGTCGGCCATGGCGGAGGGGATCTGGGCGGCTGAAGCTAGGTATTTTTGTTGGAGATATGCCCTAGAGGCAATAATAAATATAGTTATTATTATATCTTTGTGTTTATGATAAATGTTTATATTCATGCTATAATAGTATTAACAAGGAAACATTAATACTTGTGTGAATTGTAAACTTAAATTGAAGTCCCTAGTATAGCCTCTATACTTCACTAGCTTGTTGGTTAATAGATGATTGTGGTTTCCCTATCATGAACATTGAGATGTTATTAACAACAAGATCATATCGTTAGGAGAATGATATGGTGGACATACTCCTATAGATAAGCGTAGCATAAAGATCAAGTCATTTCAATAGTTCAATTGCTATATGCTTTCTGATACATAGTAACCTAATTCCTTCGACCATGAGATCATGCATATCACCTTTACCGGATGGATGCTTTGATGTCATCAAACACCACACCGTAACAGGGTGGCTATAAAGGTGGTATTGAGTGTTCGGAAAGTATTGGTTGAAACACATGGATCAAGAGTGGGATTTGTCCATCCATATGACGGATAGATATTCTCTGGGCCCTCTCGGTGAAATGTCATCCAATTAGCTTGCAAGCATGTGACTGGGTCACAAGGGATCACATATCACGGGAACGAGAAAAGAGTACTTATCAGTAACGAGGTTGAACTAGGTATGCAGAGATACCGACGATCATAACCTCGGATAAGTAACATATCGTGAGACAAAGGGAAATTGGTATCGTATGTAAGTGGTTCATTCGATCGCAAAGTAATCGTAGAAATATGTGGGAGCCATATGAATTTCCAGATTCCTCTATTGGTTATTGTTCGGAGAAGTGTCTCGATCATGTCTGCATAATTCACGAACCGTAGGGAGACACACTTAAGGATTCGACGTTGTTTGAGTAGTTATGGTATTATGAGAAAGAGACCGAATGTTGTTCGGAGTCTCGGATGGGATCCGGGATATCACGAGGAGATCCGGAATGGTCCGGAGAATAAGATTCATATAAGGAAAGTCCCGTTTCGGAGTTCGGGAATGATTCCGGTGTTTTCATCGGGGATATTCTAGAAGGTTCCGGATTGTCCGGCACTCCGGGGGGGAAGGGGTACATGAATGTGTCATTACATATTGGAATGATTGCATCATGTACTAAGTGTTCTTGCTGTCCCAAATATAGGATTAAATTGAATCCTAAAACAGAAAAGTCAAATGTCCAGTTTGAAAGTCAAACTGCCAAAAACAAGAAACTGTGGGAAACAAGCAAGAGGAGTTGGAACCAACCTGGAGGAGGAGTTGGACTCCTCCAGGCCGGCGCCCAGCCCTAGGCCGAGTTGGGGAGGGACTCCCTCCCTCCCCTGGCGCGCCCACACCCTCCCACCTATATAAGGAGGGGCAGGGCTCCCCTCCTAGATACACAAGTTTCCTATCCTCTAAACTAAACCCTAGATCTAGACCCCGGTTTAGAGCTATTCGGTTTAGAGCCTTCTAATTGGTTTAGAGCCCTCTAATTGGTGTGTCTAATTACTAGACCACTAATAGCCTCTCTCATAAGCTCCACCATACTCGCACCGGCTTAAGGCGAAGCCCTGCGGGATTTCCCCTCTACCTCCGGTACCACGCCGTTGTGCTGCCGGAATCGCGAGGAGAGTGCTACAACCTCCGCTGCCTGCTGGAACAAGGGAGAGGAAGGTCTTCGTCGAGTACCGAACGTGTGACCGACTGCGGGAGCGCTGCGGGAACGCGGCGCCGGAAGGATCGTCTACGCGATCTTGAGATCGGAAAGAGTACGACTACATCACCCACGAGAATCTGCTCTCGTTAAACACTTTGGAATCTTCGAGGGTGAGTTATTCCATCGACTCGTTGCTGCAATCTAGTAGATAGATCTTGGCTTGTTTGTTTGTATGCGATAGAAAATTTTTGTTTTCCATGCTACGAACCCCTACAGTGGTATCAGAGCCGTGTTTATATGTAGATCTGTTGCACGAGTAGAACACAATGGTCATTGTGGGCGTTGATGCTTTTATTGTAGATTGCTTTGTGTGTACTTTGCATCTTGCGGTATGTTGGGATGAAGCGGCCCGGGCTAACCTTACATGACATCGTTCATGAGACTTGCTCCACGCTTAACATGCAACTTGTATTGCATAAGTGGCTTTGCGGGTGCCTGTTTCTCCTAGCATAGTAAAGATCCAATTTACAACGGGTAATCAACAATGCTAGTATCAATGTTGTGGTTCTTGTTCGTAGGTTAGAACGACACTTATGGAAAGCCCCAAACCACGTAAAATATGCAAAGAAAGTAGAAGCGTCTAACTTTGTTTTGCAGGGGTGTGCAGTGATGTGATATGGCCATGATTGTGATTATATTTGATGTATGCAATGTTCCTTATTGTAAGTTGGCAACCGGCAGGAGCCATATGGTTGTCTTTAAATTCTGTTAAGACCTGCGTGTCTATTCAAAATAGTTGTAATAGTTGAAGCTGGTGGACGACAACCATGAAGAAGCGTCATTGACCTTGATGCTATGCCGGTGATGATGGAGATCATGTTCGTGCTTGAAGATGGAGATCGGAAGCACAAAGAAGAAAGGCCATATCATATCACATATTATGAATTGCATGTGATGTTAATCCTTTATGCATCTTGTATTGCTTAGTAGACGACGGTAGCATTATAAGATGATCCCTCATGCACATAAATTTCAAGTTCTAAAGTGTTCACCCTTAGTATGCACCGTTGCCAAAGCTTGTTGCTTCGAAGCACCACGTGATGATCGGGTGTCTTTGATTCCGCGGGTGAATACAACGTAAGCAAGCCAGATTTGCTTATGCGGTAGCTAAGGTTTGATCTTGACGAGCCTAGCATGTACAGACATGGCCTCAGGAACACGGATCACCGAAAGGTAAAGCATGAATCATATAGCAGATATGATGAACATGATGATTGTTCGCCATTGAAACTATATCGGCTCTCGTGATGATCGGTGTTGATATAGTAGATTTGGTTCGTGTGATCACTAAAACAATGTGAGGGATGTTGTTTTGAGTGGGAGTTCACCTAGTTTAATTTCATTAATTAATTTGAACTCAATTTGTCATAAACTTAGTCTAAACTATTGCAAATAAGTTGTAGATCAATGGCAGCCCCTACCATCAATTTTAATGCGTTCCTAGAGAAAGAAAAGTTGAAAAACAATGGAAGCAACTTCGCGGATTGGTTCCGCAATTTGAGGATTGTCCTCACAGCTGGTAATTTGACCTATGTGCTGGATGCACCGCTAGGTGACCCACCTGCAGCTGATGCTACCGATGAAGTAAAGAATGTTTACCTCGCTCGGAAGAATCAGTACTCCATAGTTCAGTGTGCTATCTTGTATGGTTTAGAATCAGAGCTTCAGAAAAGGTTTGAAGAGTCGGACCCATATGATATTGTCGAGGATCTCAAATTAATTTTTTGAGACTCATGCGGCAATTGAAAGTTATGAAGCTTCTGAAAAGTTCTTTAACTGCAAGATGGAAGAGGGTAGCTCCGTCAGTGAGCATGTGCTTAAAATGTCTGGGCACGCGAATAAACTTCAAAGCTTGGGTATAGTGATTCCTAATACTTTGGGAGTTTACCGCATCCTCCAATCACTACCACCAAGTTACAAGAACTTTGTGATGAACTACAACATGCAGAACATGAACAAAGAGTTGCCAGAACTATTTGCTATGTTAAAATCTGCAGAAGTGGAGATCAAGAAAGAGCACCAAGTGTTGATGGTCAGTAAGACCACCAAATTCAAGAAAGGCAAGTCTAAGCAAAAGGGACACTTCAAGAAGGGTGGTAAGAAAGTTACCATGCCAACGAAGAAGACCAAGGCTGGACCTAAGCCTGAAACTGAGTGCTTTTACTGCAAGGGAGAAGGTCACTGGAAGCGGAATTGCCCAAAGTACTTGGCGGATTTGAAGAACGGAAACATCAAGAAGAAAGGTATATTTGATATACATGTTATTGATGTGTATCTCACTAGTATTCGTAGTAGTGCCTGGGTATTTGATACTGGTTCGGTTGCTCATATTTGTAACTCGAAACAGGAGCTGCAGAATAAACGGAAGCTAGCGAAGAACGAGGTGTCGATGCGTGTGGGAAACGGATCAAAGGTTGATGTGATCGCGGTCGGCACGCTACCTCTTCATCTACCATCGGGATTAGTTTTATACTTAAATAATTGTTATTTGGTGCCTGCGTTGAGCATAAACATTATATCGGGATCTTGTTTATTGCGAGACGGTTACTTATTTAAATCTAAGAATAATGGTTGTTCTATTTATATGAGTAATATGTTTTATGCACATGCACCTTTAATAGATGGTCTATTCATATTGAATCTCGATAGTGGAAATACACATATTAATAACATTGAAGCTAAACGTTTGAAATTGAGCGATAACTTGACCTATATGTGGCACTGTCGTCTTGGTCACATTGGAGTGAAGCGTATGAAGAAACTCCATTCCGATGGACTTCTTGAATCACTTGATTTTGAATCACTTGAAAGATGCGAAGCATGTCTGATGGGTAAAATGACTAAGACTCCATTTTCTGGTATAATGGAGCGAGCTACGGACTTATTGGAAATCATACATACCGATGTGTGTGGTCCAATGAGTGTAGCATCGCGCGGTGGTTATCGTTATGTTCTTACCTTCACGGATGACTTGAGTAGATATGGGTATATCTATTTCATGAAACATAAGTCCGAAACTTTCGAGAAGTTTAAGGAGTTTCAAAGTGAGGTAGAGAATCAACGTAACAAGAAGATTAAATTTCTACGTTCTGATCGTGGAGGTGAATATCTAAGTTACGAGTTTGGTGAGCATTTAAAGAAATGTGGAATACTTTCGCAGTTGACACCGCCGGGAACACCACAGCGTAATGGTGTGTCTGAACGTCGTAATCGAACTCTCTTAGATATGGTTCGTTCTATGATGTCACTTACAGATTTACCGCTATCATTTTGGGGTTATGCATTAGAAACAGCCGCATTCACTTTAAATAGGGCACCGTCTAAATCCGTTGAAACGACACCGTATGAATTATGGTTTGGGAAGAAACCTAAATTGTCGTTCCTTAAAGTTTGGGGATGCGAAGCCTATGTAAAGAAGTTACAGCCGGACAAGCTTGAACCCAAAGCGGAAAAATGCGTCTTCATAGGATACCCGAAGGAAACTATTGGGTATACCTTCTATCATAGATCCGAAGGCAAAATCTTCGTTGCTAAGAATGGATCCTTTCTAGAGAAGGAATTTCTCTCGAAAGAAGTGACTGGAAGGAAAGTAGAACTCGACGAGGTTGTCGAACCTTCTCTCGAAATTGCGAGTAGCGCAGCACCGGAAGAAGTTCCTGTGGTGCCTGCACCAATAAGAGGGGAAGCTAATGATGATGATCATGAAACTTCGGTTGAAGTTGCTACAGAGCCTCGGAGGTCAACGAGAACTCGTACCACTCCAGATTGGTATGATTCCGTTATGAATGTCATGGTGGTGGACAACACCGATGACCCCGAGACATATGAGGAAGCGATGATGAGCCCAGATTCCAATAAATGGCAAGAAGCCATGAAATCCGAGATTGGATCCATGTACGAAAACCAAGTATGGACTTTGGTAGACTTACCGGATGGCCGAAAGGCTGTCGAGAACAAATGGATTTTCAAGAAGAAAACAGATGCTGATGGTAATATTACTGTCTATAAAGCTCGACTTGTCGCAAAAGGGTTTCGACAAATTCAAGGAGTTGACTACGATGAGACTTTCTCACCAGTAGCGAAGCTAAAGTCTGTGAGGATTATGTTAGCAATCGCTGCATATTATGATTATGAGATATGGCAGATGGATGTCAAAACAGCATTCCTCAATGGAGACATTGATGAAGAGTTGTATATGATGCAACCCAAAGGTTTTGTCGATCCTAAAGATGCTAACAAGGTATGCAAACTTCAACGGTCCATCTATGGATTGAAGCAAGCATCCCGAAGTTGGAATCAACGTTTTGATAAGGTAATCAAAAGTTTTGGTTTTATACAAACTTATGGAGAAGCTTGTATTTACAAGAAAGTGAGTGGGAGCTCTGTAGCATTCTTAATACTGTATGTGGATGACATATTGTTGATTGGGAATGATGTAGACCTTCTTAATAGTGTCAAAGAGTATTTGAATAATAGTTTTTCAATGAAGGATCTTGGCGAAGCAGCTTACATATTAGGCATAAAGATTTATAGAGATAGATCGAAACGCCAAATATCATTGTCACAAAGTACATATTTGGACAAAGTTCTAAAGAAGTTTGGAATGGAAGAAAGCAAGAAAGGGTTCTTGCCCATGTTGCCCAATACGACCTTGAGTAAAACTCAAAGTCCGACATCGGCAGAAGATAGAGAAAGGATGAGTAAGACTCCCTATGCCTCAGCCATAGGATCTCTAATGTATGCCATGCTATGTACTAGACCCGACATCGCATATGCTGTTAGTTTAACTAGCAGATATCAAAGTGATCCAGGAGTGGATCATTGGACAGCGGTCAAAAACATCCTTAAGTACTTGAGAAGAACTAAGGATATGGTTCTTTCTTATGGAGGTGATGAACAGTTCGTTGTTAATGGTTACACCGATGCTAGTTGGAACACCGATCCGGATGATTCTAAATCACAATCTGGATACGTATTTATTTTGAATGGTGCAGCAGTTAGCTGGAGGAGTGCAAAGCAAAGCGTTGTGGCGAGATCTTCAACTGAATCGGAATACATGGCTGCTTCGGAGGCTTCACAAGAAGCGATATGGATGAAAGAGTTCATTACAGAGCTGGGTGTGGTTCCCAGTGCGCTGGACCCAATGTCTATCTACTGTGATAACATGGGCGCCATAGCCAATGCACAAGAACCAAGGTCACACAAGAAGCTGAAGCATATCAAGCTACGTTTTCACGCTATTCGAGAACATATCCAGGATGGGGATATAAAGATTTGCAAAGTACACACAGATCTGAATGTGGCGGATCCGTTGACTAAACCTCTCCCGAGGGCAAAACATGACCAACACCAAACTGCCATGGGTGTTCGGTATATTACCATGTAATCTAGATTAGATGACTCTAGTGCAAGTGGGAGACTGTTGGAGATATGCCCTAGAGGCAATAATAAATATAGTTATTATTATATCTTTGTGTTTATGATAAATGTTTATATTCATGCTATAATAGTATTAACAAGGAAACATTAATACTTGTGTGAATTGTAAACTTAAATTGAAGTCCCTAGTATAGCCTCTATACTTCACTAGCTTGTTGGTTAATAGATGATTGTGGTTTCCCTATCATGAACATTGAGATGTTATTAACAACAAGATCATATCGTTAGGAGAATGATATGGTGGACATACTCCTATAGATAAGCGTAGCATAAAGATCAAGTCATTTCAATAGTTCAATTGCTATATGCTTTCTGATACATAGTAACCTAATTCCTTCGACCATGAGATCATGCATATCACCTTTACCGGATGGATGCTTTGATGTCATCAAACACCACACCGTAACAGGGTGGCTATAAAGGTGGTATTGAGTGTTCGGAAAGTATTGGTTGAAACACATGGATCAAGAGTGGGATTTGTCCATCCATATGACGGATAGATATTCTCTGGGCCCTCTCGGTGAAATGTCATCCAATTAGCTTGCAAGCATGTGACTGGGTCACAAGGGATCACATATCACGGGAACGAGAAAAGAGTACTTATCAGTAACGAGGTTGAACTAGGTATGCAGAGATACCGACGATCATAACCTCGGATAAGTAACATATCGTGAGACAAAGGGAAATTGGTATCGTATGTAAGTGGTTCATTCGATCGCAAAGTAATCGTAGAAATATGTGGGAGCCATATGAATTTCCAGATTCCTCTATTGGTTATTGTTCGGAGAAGTGTCTCGATCATGTCTGCATAATTCACGAACCGTAGGGAGACACACTTAAGGATTCGACGTTGTTTGAGTAGTTATGGTATTATGAGAAAGAGACCGAATGTTGTTCGGAGTCTCGGATGGGATCCGGGATATCACGAGGAGATCCGGAATGGTCCGGAGAATAAGATTCATATAAGGAAAGTCCCGTTTCGGAGTTCGGGAATGATTCCGGTGTTTTCATCGGGGATATTCTAGAAGGTTCCGGATTGTCCGGCACTCCGGGGGGGAAGGGGTACATGAATGTGTCATTACATATTGGAATGATTGCATCATGTACTAAGTGTTCTTGCTGTCCCAAATATAGGATTAAATTGAATCCTAAAACAGAAAAGTCAAATGTCCAGTTTGAAAGTCAAACTGCCAAAAACAAGAAACTGTGGGAAACAAGCAAGAGGAGTTGGAACCAACCTGGAGGAGGAGTTGGACTCCTCCAGGCCGGCGCCCAGCCCTAGGCCGAGTTGGGGAGGGACTCCCTCCCTCCCCTGGCGCGCCCACACCCTCCCACCTATATAAGGAGGGGCAGGGCTCCCCTCCTAGATACACAAGTTTCCTATCCTCTAAACTAAACCCTAGATCTAGACCCCGGTTTAGAGCTATTCGGTTTAGAGCCTTCTAATTGGTTTAGAGCCCTCTAATTGGTGTGTCTAATTACTAGACCACTAATAGCCTCTCTCATAAGCTCCACCATACTCGCACCGGCTTAAGGCGAAGCCCTGCGGGATTTCCCCTCTACCTCCGGTACCACGCCGTTGTGCTGCCGGAATCGCGAGGAGAGTGCTACAACCTCCGCTGCCTGCTGGAACAAGGGAGAGGAAGGTCTTCGTCGAGTACCGAACGTGTGACCGACTGCGGGAGCGCTGCGGGAACGCGGCGCCGGAAGGATCGTCTACGCGATCTTGAGATCGGAAAGAGTACGACTACATCACCCACGAGAATCTGCTCTCGTTAAACACTTTGGAATCTTCGAGGGTGAGTTATTCCATCGACTCGTTGCTGCAATCTAGTAGATAGATCTTGGCTTGTTTGTTTGTATGCGATAGAAAATTTTTGTTTTCCATGCTACGAACCCCTACAATTTTCCTCTCTGTTGTCTATTATCAAGTGTGTCGAGGAGACAAGGACTAACGCCATGCTCGCGTTTTTTTAGAACTTCAGTCGCTATTTATAATAAAATCGCCACGCCTAGATGCTATATGTCCATGTTTGGTTGTAACTAGGCCGAGAATATTAGGGGTATCCAAAATTTTGTCTAGAAATATGGGTGGGACATGGCCCACCCGACCCTACCCCTGCATACACCCATGGTCGCGGGTTAGTGCTGATGCACATGAGTAGAGGGGCGTCGGATGTAGTTTCATAGCGCTGGAGCGCACCACTAGTGGGGCATCGGCGGTAGTTAGCACCAACGCATCAAATTTAGTGGGGCATCAGCGGTAGTTAGCACCGGCGCATCAAAAATTTGATGCGCTGGCGGTAACTTTTTTCTATAAGCTATTCTCTAGTAGTGTATTGAGTTGTTTCATGTATAATGACTACAAGCCTTATGCAACGCCTTATGATTTAAGTGTGCTACTTTGAAAGAATCGAAAAAATGCTAGAGATCAATTAAGATATTCTCAAATTGGCTCACTTATGTATTTAGCTAGCGCTACAACCTAACATCTCATTTATTATAAGAAATTTTAGTTGATTTATGTCGAATACTAGAGATGATCATTGGCTTGCTCTCTCTCGATTTTATTTGAAAGGCACCGCAAGTCATGGCATTCACTATACTGGTATCCACAGGTACTTGAGGATTATAGTGACTCAAACTGGATATATAATGTTGACTAGATTAAGGTCACGAGTTTTTAATTGTTTACACTTGGTGGTGGTGGTGCTGTTTCATGAAAGTATTGCAAGTAGACCATCTTAATAAGGTCAACAATAGAAGAAAAACACACAACACTAGACACCTATACTATTAAAGCAGAGTGGCTTCATGAGCTTTTGATAGACTTACCTGTGGTTGAAAAACCACTACCCGCCATCCCAATGAAATGTGATAATAGATGTGATCGTTAATGTAAAAATTCTAAGGATAATATGAAGTCATCGAGACTTGTTAAGAGGAGATTAAAATCTGTTAGAAAATTGAGAAACTCTAAAATTATTGCATTGGATTATATCCAAACATATAATAACTTGGTAGATCCTTCACACGGGGTTTATCATGTAATGTGATAGATAATGCATCGACGGGTATTGGTTTGAGACCCATGCTATAAGTTGCCCACAATGGTAAACCACTCTATATGATCGAAGATCCCGTTAATTAGAGTTAGGAGACAAGATGTTGGACATTTGGAAGGAAAGTATTCCTATACTGAATTTACCTGTCCATGAAGATGCTATACTCTGCTATTCTGCATTGAAATTTGATATTTATCTTAATATGTTCTAACTACTTATCTAAGCAGATATGTTGTTATGCAGAATATCTCTTGAAGAACACACCCGTATGAGTCTGACTGTCAAGCGTCGCAGTCCATGAGAGTTGAGTGCTGTCTAATAAACTCATGAAAAGCCCCGGAATGTGACGCATAAGCTCCAAACTATGAGAAATTCTTGCGACAACCTTGTATCGATCTAGACTTTATGTGAAACTAGTTTGCAAAAAACTTGTAGTTCTAGACATAGTCCACTATTCAAGTTGCTATCCAGTGTAGCACGAAGCTTAACGTGAAAGTTTAACTTACCAGTCTCCACTATGCACCGGTAATAAAAAAATATTCTAGATAATGTGATGTGCCAACGAAACTTTGTGGGGTTGTTGGATTTTGGTGTTAGGTAATTGGCCCATAATACAAATTCTAAAATTCTCTTTGTCTTGTTAATGCATGGAAGCACATGGTTGTGCCAGTGGAGCTAAAGTTTAGTCCCATATTGCTAGTAGAGTGAGATTTACACCTCCTTATATACTACAAAGTTCTACAACTTACTAAGATGTGAGAAAAAAAAACTTCTTGCACTCTCCTTCTCGGATGCCGCCTGCCTTGACTCATCACGAGGCGTGCATGCTGTGGGTTGCGAGGATAAGCCGAGCCAAGCTCATGATTTGCATTATATTTATTTTGGTATTCAGGGGAATTAATTATGTTTTAATTATAATTCACTAGAGAACATGATAATCAATCATTTGTTTATGTATTTTCCGGACTGTGGGTTGTGTCCCATGACCTTCTCGACATCACTATATATTGAACGGATCACACACACCTACTTTTAGAACCTTGCGTTTCCGTCTTCGTCTTCCCCATCCCGTCTTGCGGTGTGTACTGTAGATCGGGACAGTAGGCCTCTGAAACCCCGTCCTTCGTGAACCTGTACGGGTGAGGGGTGATCAAGTTTTTTGAGAGCGCTCTAGCGCGACTACTGATAACTACGATGCCATCCGATGAAGAATTTCCCAAGGGCGACGTTCGTGGTATTGCCGACGAGTACTCCATGAAAGGGTCCTCATAGTGCGTGTTTAAAGACGTGGGGTAAGGCGGAAGGTTAACGGATACGAGGTAACACAGCTTACCCAAGTTCAGGTTCCAGGAAGGCGGCACAACCCTAATCCTGCTATAAATCATTATAAGAGAAATACGCCGAGTTACAGGGATGGGTTCGCTGTGCGCGATATGAGTTGTGTCGTGCCCTAAAGGCTCCCGTAGATCCGTCTTATAAAATCGCCATGTCCTAGGGTTACAGGGAAAATTCTTAGCCGGACAGGTCACCGAATCCTACACGGAATACAACTAGTCTTACGTGTATTGCACTCCAAGGCTTCGGATACGTCGGTGACTCTTTCGTAGCTTTCCTTTATCTGTCATGGCCTCCCTTCTGGATTCATCTAACTGGGCCGCCCAACAGACCATAGGCCTTGCTACCAACTATGGGCCATCCAGGTTATCCGGATTAGAGACATGCAATGGTGATATTCATTTAGCATATCTCCAACATCGACTTCTTCACAGACATTAACGAGCTCTTCGGCAAACTCAACATGCGTGATAACATGAACGATGCTGCTATCGCCGCTGCTTAGGCTACACCATATGTGACCATGAACTTTCTCTTTCAAATTTAGCTAGAATTTCTTGTTATAGTATTTGGAGTAGATGTGATCTATTTATCATGTTTAGATGCAATCTGTTCATCTACTATGTTACTATGCATGATTAGTTTAATTATTATTTCTATAATCCTGCTATATTATGTGTTTATTCGAACTAAATCATATGAGTTTTGTTTATATTTTCAACAAGTACTACCTCCGTTTCAAAAAATAAGAAGGGTATGCTAAAATAGCCTATTAAAACTTCTTATATTCTGAGACAGAGGTAATACGTTTTACCAAGTGGGCGCCCAAAACCATTTATGTCGTCGTGCATGCTTTTCGTAGCTATATGAATGTGTGATGCACTTCATTCCGAGAACCGAAAACACAATTCTTTCTTCCCCCAACACATATTCTTATTCCCCTTTTCGCTTTAGCCATCTCAGAGAGTCACCTGCCGCCTTTTGTCTTTGATTGCAGTTGCAGAGAACCCTGGCTAAGCGGAGCTGCCCCATTTCCTTTTGCGTTTGTCTTCTCTATCTGCCCCATATATGCAGGCAGGTATGCCTCGCCTTTGATTGCTACACACGCATCGATGGCACTCGATCGAGTGGTGGTGCATGCACGTAGCAACATGTAGCCATGTCAAAAGAATCCTAGGACCCATCCACGCAATGACCATCCATCCAGATCCACCATCGCTAATGCATCCGGAAAATTGGATCCTTAGAAGCTAAGAATGGACCATTATCCTTGAAAGCATGCGAAGGTACGATGCTGCATATATTTTAACAGACAGCAGTGTAATACAATCTTGTGCCCAACATGCGTTCGGCTTAATCAAGGGAAGAGAAAAACTAACCGGTCGCCTACTTTTGTACTCAGGCACTGGATAATACTAGTACTGGTACGCATGTACACAGACGGTACAAAACTACGAGTACTAGTTAAATGCCCGTGCGTTGCTACGGCCCCTAAACCCACGTTTTGATGCGGATTTCCTTACACTTATGTTTTATGTTCAACATGTTTGCTAAATAATTATTAATTAGTCATCATACATATAAGTCTTAAAAGACAAGTGTCTCTTTCTTTTCCTATGTGCGTTGCCACTGGCCCCTCAAGCCCACGTCTTGCCGTGGCTCCTCTTACTCTTAAGTTTTGTCTTAAGAAGAAACTGAACTTCCTTTGTAAGTTAGGCTTTGCCAAGGTCTTCAATGTCGTATCATGGGAATACTTGCTTGAGCTCGTGCAGGACCAGAGCAACTCCATGTGTTTGTACAATTGGATCTTCTCGTCCCTTTTGATAACATTAGTTATCCTTTCAAACAACGCCGATGGTGTCCTGATTGCTCACCGCCATGGTCTACCTCCGCCTTCTTCATTCTCATGATCGACTCAATACGGGCAGTGGCTTGCGAAAGCTCATATTTGAATCGCCTTGAACACCCTCGGTTGTCCTCTGTTTTCTTTTCATCTTTGTATATAATTCTAGATGACCTTTTGTTTTCCAGCGACATCTTTACATTTTCCCTGGCAATCCATGAAAGTCAATGTTTTAGCTGAATCTTTCTAAAAATAATAATTAGACAATTATTCTATCTATACTACTTATAAAGAGGCGAACATTTTCTTTCCTAAGCGCACCCAACAAACGCACACAAACTAATTCCAACCGCACGATCTGTCCCACTTATGGCAATCTAACAGTCAGGATTGACCTAAACATTTGACTGTTGTGCTCTTAGCATTTAACATTGACGGAACATACTTAGGCGCAGAGGTTCCGCTGCCTCTTCCTTAATCCTCGATCCAATAATCACGGAAACAGGTTCCCAAATCAGCCACGATCGCATCTCTCACCCGAAACAATCATCACAAACAAAAATCATCAAGACTCCCTCAAAAAAAAAAAACCATCAAGACGCCCCGACGACGACTATCCACCAAGCAGCTTCTCCATCGGCGCGCCACCAGTGGTCGTTGCTCGTGCCCTGCGGCGCTCTTCCCGTGCCCTACTACTGTCCTGCCGCCGTGCTGTAAGGGATATTGACGTCTCCGCCCCGCAGGTGCAGATCACCCCCTCCGCCAATGGACCAAGCCTGGCGTACACGACTTACTGGCTGCCGCCACCGAGTCGACGGCCCACTCTGCGAGGCCGCCGCATCCCACACCGACCAACGACGATGCCACATTTCCTGTGCCAAATTTGGTGTTTCTATTTTCTGTTCCCAATTTTAGTCTTTCTGGTGTGATGCAGCGAGCGGAGCCTGACCAGATTGTCGTCTAAGTCATCGCCGCCTCTGATCCTCCCGCGTCCAGATCATTGCTCGCCTCGGGACCAGGTCCAGCCGTCCAGGCATCCCTGTCCTGCAACTCGCCATGGCAGCGCACAAAGAGGGCCGGGCGACGCACAGGCTGCCATGGAGCCAACAAGGTCGTCGCTACATGCTGTCTAGGTTCTTTGTTCTCTACAGGTCCTTGCACTTCTATTTTTACATACGTGATTGCAGATGTTTGTTGTCAACTTGCTAGATTCAAGGTCTAAATGGCAGCCGTAATAAGCTGAGCCCGGCTCGGTGGAGTATCAATGGAGTTAAACCATGTGATGCTTTTCATGTCAGTCTTGTTTGCCATGTGAGTCTACAACGAGATGATCCGAGGTGCTTTCATGTGGTTATTGCCATGTCAGTGATAAAAGGGTGACGATGGTTCAGATGCATCATCTCCTCGAGCCATATCCGATGCATATGCAGAAATGCAGTTATGTCCACATTATTTACTAAACTTCAACTGTTTTTACTAATACTCTGTGATACTAACATGGCGTGAGAAGACATTAAAGCGAAATATTAATCATGGCATTCACAGTTCAGAGGATAGTGGTGTACGGATGGCAAATGACGGTCATATATACACACACTGTCTATCAGCCTCCCTCAGTCATAAGAGAACTCATGAACTTAATTTTGCCAGTATGTGTAGCTATACTTGGACATGAGCTGGCTCGGTCCAGTTCGCCGCCGAGCCGCAAAAAGCTCGGTCTGGAAGTGTCGAGCCCGAGCCAACTCGTCGCTGGGGAGCCACGAAATGGAGCTCGGCCCGAGCTTCTGACGAGCTCGGTCCAGCTCGCGAGCCTGGCAAGGCTGGAACACTGATGCGGGTGGGCCCTCCTCAACGGCAGCGCTTCAATGCGTTGGAGGAATTAGCGGCCGTGTCGGGCGGTGCAGCGGCGGCTGTGCCATGCGGCTTGGCGGAAGTAGCGGCGGCCGTGGGTGGATGTTTGGGGCGGCGTGGCAGGGCTGGTGGCAGCGGAGAAAGGGTCAACGCAACACCGACGACATCTAGACAGGCAGCGGCATCCTAGAAAGAAGACGACTAGGATTTCCTCTTTCTTGCCCTCCCTTAATTTCGCCCATGTTTCCTCTCTTAATTTGTCCCAGATAGCTCTCCTTTCCTCTCTTAATTTGGTCCATGTTTAATTCGAGAAAAAAAGAACAAGCCGGATTGGGCCGAGCCCGAGCCAGCTCGAGTTCACTACGGTCCAGCAGCGGAGGCTTGGCTTGGTCCAGCAGCACCGGGGGCCGAGCCTAGCTCGCCCTGAGCCGTGAAAACTTGGGCCTAGCCCAGTGGCCCGAGTTCTGCATCCACGTATATGTATAGCCATTTATGTCATACATACGTATGCTGTTAGAGTAATATATAAACTCCACTATGGGTTGTAATTCTGTTTTGTATTTTATTATAATGAGACATGCCATAACTTTTGACTACCATACCAGCTTACTATCAAAGTTAAGTGTACAACCATATGTTTCTCTTTTTCCTTCTAAACTGAATCTGAAAATGTGGTTAATGTATTAATTTGTATCACAATCAATATATACAGGTTGGCTTCTATAGCCATAGGAACTCAAAAAAAAATTGATATAGATATTGGGATTGGCATACCCCAACTTGTAATCCGAAAACATTGCCGAACTGTTGGAGCATTTGTTTAGTGTCGGCGGTCTCCACTGATATAACAGGGTTATCACAAATTTCTCACAGTTATTTGAACTTTCGAGATAGCTTGTTGATTTGAGTTCCAATGTGTCCTAATTGTACGGAGTTGTGATAAAGGACTACATGAATAGCTCACACTTAGAGGTGTTAAATTTTTCATCGAAGATGCACCCGTTGTGGTTTAGTAACTAGAAGATAGTGATGATGTCTTTACAACTTTCATAAATGTAATTCTTGAACATTCCGAGTGAAGTTCCTCCATTTAGCTTTAGGGTTCATATTAGATGATAATATCATTGATGATGTCGCTTCCATTTCCCCTATGATCTACTTTGTAGTAGGGTTGAGGCAATATTTTGAAATTTCCCAATAGCAAAGCATTATATGTTGGGTGCTTGCATTCCTGAATCTTACTATAACAGTCGGAGTATTTCCGTTTTCCCAAGGAAGAATAATTTTGTAGGTAATGCATTGTAAATTATACAATGACCCTTGGTTGCAACTTGTACTCCAAAAGAAGGAAACATGGTTGCTGAACATCTGCTCAAAGCCTTCCTGAAGTGCGCATCACACGTTGCAATCCGGAAAGATATGCTTTTTTTTTGAAAAGATAGGCATATGTGTATTTTGTTGATGTCATTGAAAGAAAAGAAGAGTAAGGCTATATGTGGGACTCTAAAGGGATCTTAGAGTTTCTTACATCTAGATACATGAGAATGGAACTAATAATTCCTGTGTTGTTTTCTTATTCTTCCAGATTCTTTGTTGTTTTCGGTTATATTGTTCCATTAATGAAATTTTATATCTGTATCTCATTGGTTTTATCATTATGAAGAAAGGCTGACATCAATTGGTTGCTAAACATCTGAACTTATGATTTTAGTTGGTTCTCATGTCAATCTGAATTAGCTAGAGGAAGGAATAATTGACTGATGTTTTCCCTTTACTAGAGAGAAAGAGATCACTTGTAACTTTTTCTTAAAAAATATGGAATCAGTACCAACTCCTCTTGCCAAAAACCGGCGCACGGATCAAGGATGACATCATCAGCCGTGGGCATATAGTAAACATTGCATATTATGGACTTCATCTTAGCCGGTAGCCAAATATCACTGCTTCCACATTTAGTTTTGTTAGTACCTAAGTTCATTTCAGATGATAGTGATAGGCTCCATGACACAAAAAACTTTGTTTACCCTTTGATGTCCAATGCCAAATTAGTGCGAGATTGTTTGTTCTTCCATGTATAACCGTACATGGTTTCACACATATATTTATTAATGTCGTTATTACACGTGCGTTGCACGTGCATGATTACTAGTCTAATGAAGGTCTGTAGTAGGATAGCCCAAAACACTATACTCCTCAGTCATCTCCACGCTCGTGCGCATCAGATGGGGAGGTCTTCGGCAGCTCTATCAGAAGTTCACAACTGAACCGACTATAGAGCATATCAGCAGCAAGCTGCAGAAGACCTTGTACACCATACCAGCCATAGCATGTCAAGCTGATTTCAGGATACCTTTGATCTAAGGGGATACTCGAACTTACGGATCTCCAAATTCTCAACACATTCCTTGGTTTTGTTCTCTTATTTCCTTTGTACTCTCGTAACCTGAAGCATATACAGAACACTGCTCTTGGTGTTTTTATTTCTGTTTTTGCTCTCACCTGATGTCTTTTCTCTTCCCCGTAGTACTTTATTTTCTGCATGTCTCCTCTACTATGCTTTCTCCCCAGCCTCATGTCGTTCCATGCAGATAACAAAAGCAGCGGCATAAAAGGCCGTAGGTATTTGCAAACATGCACATCAGGAGACTTCCAACATAAGTGGATGGGCCGTCATGCAACAACACCATGGCGTCCTACTGTCTGCTCCATGCTCCTGTCGTCCTCAACGTTCATGAGCTCGGGCCAATAGGCATCGCCGGCTCGCCGCGCCGGTGTCACGTCTCTTGGTCCATGAAGCAGACACGACTCTCTAATCATGTCTCCAAGATCAGCAATTTGGCGGCACGCGCGGAGGGACCCGGAGCAGGGGTCGATCGCCAACGAAGATGCCCGACGCTGGCTTTGAGCCTTCTATCTGCCCTTGCAGTTGCCTGCTTTGTGCCCTTCTGCTGAACTCTACCACTGTGGTGCGCCAAAAACAGTACTGCCCAGCCAGCCTGCAGGCCCCTAACCGTACAAAGCCATCTAGGATTAGGAATTTGATGAGACAGCTACTACATGTCAATCTCTGTAGCCTGTTGTCGCGGGAGAATAGAGACGCACGAAACCACGGAACCAGGAGGCTGATATGAAGCGAGATAGCCGTGGCCTCGGAACACCTGGCCGCCGTCTCCTCATCTGCATTGCTAGACTCCCTCACCGCATCCTTGGTGATGCAGCCGCAACGGCGGAGGTCATCGATGGATTTTCGACTGCGAACCTATAGCCTCTTATTTGAAAGTGATGTTTTATTCAGGATTCAGGGGAGGAGGCCATGGCCATATGATCCTGTAGAGGAGACGGCGTACCATGATTGGAATCTAGACAGGCTTAGACTTGTAGTCGGAAGTCGGAACGTGGACTTGGAGTCGGAGTGTGGCACCAAACCAGGGAAGGACGCGGTGCCAAGGCGCCTTTGACGACGGACGAAAACGGATTTATCTACCACGGACGAAAACCACCTTAAGACTTTTTATATAGTAGAGATAGAGATAGAGAAGAGATACTACATTAGATAGCACATTGCTGGAACCGTGGTGAAGACGACATCAAATTCGATAACTGCCTATTCTTTTTTGCTACTCCTGCAGCACGCCTGAGGGTGACCTTCCATGGATACACCAGCGACGTATAAGAGCCAATACCCTTGCTGAAATATTGGTGAAGACGATGCATAACGAACTGTGTGCTAAGCCAAGGCCAAGGGCGCGGCCATGATGGCTTGCGTCTTCCAGTTCGTCATATCTCTCCTGGTTACAAAATCGGTGATTTTATCGAGATCGTTTCGGGCGCGTTTGGTTCCTGGAACTGCAGCTCTCTTTTTAGGGGTAAACGGGGGTTCCATTAACTAAAGGAACACAATCGCTGGTCAATAATTTATAAACAAAAGCGGGATCAAAATCTGCCCAGCCCTCACAATCGTCCTCTCCCTGAGGCAAAACTGAGCTAACTCATGTGCTACCTTATTACACATACGAGGGCAGAACTGAAATTCAAACGCATCTAGAGAGCTAATGCAGTTACTCCTTGATTCTCTGTCTGAAAATTCGTGGCTACTTGAGTTCAGCGCCCGAACGAGAACCTAAGGATCAGACTCAAAGACCGCTCTGGGAAGGACTAGCGCAGCTGTGTCCTCCATCACCGCATCACACGCTTCCGCTTCAGCTTGGAGAGCATCTCGTAGGTGTCTTAGTTTGCCTGCTACTGCTACGAATTCACCGGTGTCCGATCTCGCCACAAAACCCCATTCTCTGATCTTTTGAGAGCTCCTGGGAACATGTCCCTAGGGGTATGTCCCTAAAAAAACATGACTTGAGCGATGTTTTTCGTCCTATTTGGTTGCCCGTGTACTCGTTGCTCGCATGAGAAGCGACACATGCAATATTTTGTTGGCAGTGTATCTGAAGAGCAACCAAGACTGATGCAGGTGTCGCCTGTTTGGTTGCAAGGTGCCTAACACTTGTGATAACGTATTTCATTTGAGTGGTGAGGCTACTTAATACTCATCACACAAAAGAAATGGATTCATCATCATAGCAGAGTACTTTTAGACATAAATTCTGAACAGACAGGTACCCGTTGGAGTGATGCACCATAATCTAGTAATGCACCACCATCAATATTACATACCATGGTTCAGTTTTCGTCGGCAACCTAGCTAAATGAGGGATATCAGACCACCTCCCAAACTATACCTTACCTCAAACAATAGATCCTGACCACCAACGACAACACACAACAAATCAGTACCACTAATCAAACTGCTCGCGTAGCCAGTTCCTAAACCAGCACCTCCTGACAATCTCTGTCATGTTAGCATAATTGTACCTGCTTCTTTGTTTTCCGCAAGGAAGTCGATAGCCCTTGTCAACAAACTTAGGCATGAAGATGATCTTCATATGATCATAGTTCTTTATGGGGGGTTAAAGAACTCAACATGCTTCAGGAAGGCCTATGATTGATACAATGTGACACCCCTAGGATCAGGGCTAAACAAATCCCAGACCTTAGCCTAACATAAGCTTAACCTTGACCTCGAGGATATCCGTTAGAGAACCGGTAACACAACATTGACCCTACGACACAATTTTTTTTTACAGCGAGCTTATAACTGAGTAGAGAAACAAATTATTACAAATAGAGGTCAGTAACCACAAAAATTAAATAACAGAAGGAAAATTATGCTATTAAGGATAACAAACTTAACAAATGTCCTAAGAGGCCTCAAGCCCATAAATTCCAGGCTGCCGGCCGGAAATTCCAAGCTACTCGTCGGTGTTAATGTCGTATAAAACTGATCTTCAGGAAACACTTACTCTACTACAAAAATATCAACAAAGCAAGGGTGCGTACAAGGTGTACTCAGCAAGACTTCTGGCCAGTGGGGCTATTTTGCATAACGCCATCTTTGTTTGTAAAATAAGAGAAAAAAGAAGCTCGTCTAATCAGAATATTTCAAAATGGGATAAGAGAGCGAAATCTCCAGAATATTGATCATCATCTTTTGATATTCACCAAGCCATCATCATCTAACCTCATCTAGGATCACCCCCTCTTACCCATGGGGAAGCATCCTTAAGCACATGTTGATCTACCAAAGTTTACGATTAGGTTAAATTTCTTTATGATCTTAGAATTCTATCACCAAGCGTTCATAACCGTGAACACGTCTTTTCGAAAATATTTAACCCTGCAGGGATGTACAACTTTACCCACATGTACCAACCAACTCTTAATGCTAAGCTATTAGTCCTCTTTCTTGGAAGGATGACAGAGGGTGGTTGGACACGGCCTTTACCTTGTTTTCGCCGATACCATGAGTCACGCCCTAAGGATGGTTGCGCCATAACAGGTCAAATTTCGAAGCCGGTCCCTAGAGATGTGAGGCGAGGTTGGTTTACCAGGGGCGGTATCTATCCCAAGCAACCGCGGCCACACTTCCCTACCTGTTATGATGCACCTTCACCCGCCAAATCTTTCAAAACAATTTTAATGCTTATGTCGAATGGAACGCCTGAACTATGTGACTCATGGAATTTACTAGGCAAGTTAGTTGCTCGTTAGGTTTTACAGGCCCCGTGTGGCTGTACGCTTGTCTCGCTTCCAAAGGCAAGAACTCGGTTCCTAGTGGCGGCGAGCATGGGACTACAAAAACAACATCCCACCGTGGCCTCCCATACAAGGCTTAGCATGTTTAACCTTTACCACTGATCTCACCTTATCAGTATATCTCGATCTTCTGTCATACTAGATTATCCGTTTTGATACATCATCTGGATGAACCAGGCTCAACAGCTAAGTATGGCTAAGAAGGACACAAATATAAGCTCTAGCAGTGCACACAAGCCAAACCTAGTTATGCTAGGAGCAGTGGATCAGGTAATATAAGCTCAAAGAGAGTAATTCAATATATAGGATACTCTATCTATTGATAAAATACCACATTAGAATCATATGTATCATTGCAAGAATTGAAATACTTTGAAAGCATGGGATTATATCATGGTGGGGCTTTGCTTGCCTTTGCTTGTTAATAATAGATAAACTCATCTTCACAAGCCTTGTACTTGACTTGATTATAGTTGGTCAAGTATTGTTCATCAATCTTTGATAGTGTTAGTCTCGGTCTTCAATCTCGATCTCAATATCTTACTCTACCGTGAATAACTAAACACTGAAAAGAAAGGGAAACAATCAACACATGGAATCAATACAATGCTCAAACAAGGATGATGATATGACAAGTTGATTAATATTTAAATGTAACCTTAAGGCATGTTCGACAATTTAATCAGTGTCCGAGGGGTCCAAAGCCTAATTCGAAGAAACCCCGGATGCACCAATGAGAATTTACTTTGTTTTTATAATTAAACGTGTCATTGAAGTTGCTTAACAATGCATGATTATATCTTTAAACGGTATATCTTGTTTTTTGATCATTTTGGTATATTATACATATTTGTCTAAACTATAGATAATTAGTTATTAAATATACAAGATTTAAACCATTTTCTGGAATTAATAAACCATTTAAAAAGGTTTACTGTGTCATCATGACGTCAACGGAGCAAACATATTCCCTTTACACCACGGCAGAGGCTACACATAGTGACTAACCGCTGGGCCCAGGCCACATCAGTGAGCCACCTCAGCGGCAGGACCCGCATCGAGTTTGACTCGTGCTGACCTGCGCGGTGAACGGCGTCTGCTGCCGGATACCACCCAGCGGCTGTGTTATCGCACGTGTGTGGATGGGATCCTGCACGAAAGGGAAGCTCCTCCTCCTGGGCTACCTAAATATGGAGGCGCAAGGTCCTAGGGCAGCCGTAAACCTCGCCGACGATGACCATCTATAGAGGATAGCGGGGGCACACAACACGGTAGCAGTATAGAGGGGGAGAGAGGCAACGGACAGGTGTCGGAGCACCACTAATTCAACATAAACGCAGGGAAGGGGTCAGCTCGGCCAGGCGAGCTCGGACGCAGTCGGAATCGACGGGGACAGCGGACCCAGACTTCGGAAGGAGCTTCCGATTGTGGCATCTGGGAGAGCTTCATTTTGTGTGCGATTGCGTAAAGAACAAGTGAAGCACGGGGGTCACGATGGCTAGCTAATATAGGCGAGGGGTGGTCGTGACTGGCGGTAAACCGGAGCACCTGCGGCTAGGGTTCATCGGCTATAGGAGAACAAGAGAGGGAACACACACGGGAGGAACGGGAAGGCACAGGGGAAGAGAGGCACGTCTCAGCAGGTATTATCCTCGTCCAGGGGCGGCGGGGCACATCTTGGCGCAAATCCGATCGATGGCCGGCGGGCGGGCACACAACTTCTTGCTCTGCCATGCGCGAGGAGGAAGAAAGGAAGAATACACGAACGAGTACAGGCTGGCTGGGTTGTGCTTGGACCACGGGGCTCTGCATGCGAGCGACATGGAGAGAGGGAAGGGAGCTGGGTCGGCCTGCTGCGGCTGCTAGATAAGTTTTTTTAGCAAAGCCCTTTTTCTTTTCCTTTTCTCACTTTCTCTCTTTTGCAAATGATTTCTAAAACTGTTTCTAATATTACAAAATACTAGAGGGTTCAAAATAAGTTGAAAATACTAAAGTCCCTTGTAAAACATTTGGGCTCTATACATTTTGTAATTTTCAAAATCCAAAACCATTTAAATATATTTGAGAGGAAGAGGAAAACTAGGGTTTCATTAATTTTTCTTAGCATGCATTTTACATGATGATGTTCATGAATGCGCAAACAAACCCTAAATTAGTATTTATCTAAAACTGGGGTGTTATAGCTCTATCCCCCTTACGAGAATATCGACCAATGATTCCTAAGGTAGGAAGAGAGAAAAGGAGAAAAGGGTTACACTAAGGATAAGAGGGAAACACACTAGACAACACACTGAGTATCTCATGGTCAACTCATGAAAGTATTGTCCAGACACAACTCTGACATGACGACATGAAATACGTCAAGGTAAACGCGGAAACAAGAGGAGAAGGTTTCAAGTTGTTAGATATCTGGTCTTCATAAGGATTGAGACCATGGATCTTATAGAAGGGTTTGAAGATTTTGAGAAAGAAGGCTTCCGACAGAAAGAACATAACCATAGACTTCAATATGGAACCTCTACTAAATGGATTAAGTAGAGATTTCAGGTTGCAGAGATATGGATCAACAAAGCCAAGCTGTTGAACTACTTTTGAAATAGAAGGGTCACTTTTTCATCAAACAGAAGGTCAAGATAGAAAGTTGTTTTGCGGAGAGGACTCATAATAGTCACAAGCAACATGTATTAAGAGAAACTGCTAATTACCAAAATCATAGTCACTCTTCAAACGTGATCAATAAATGAAGGGAACTCTTTATTCATCCAGGTCTATCAAGATCTTAGCCAAAGATCATGATATTTGTTTACAACATTAAGATGAATAGATAAGAAGATTCCTGGTGACATGATAAGAAAGAAACTTCATTCTCAGACTTTAATTACTTGGCACAACAGACGCTTGCCAACATAAAATGGTCTGGAGGATCAACCGAGAGGCATTTAGCAGCACTACTTTAAATGTTATCCTCGATATTCGAGACACGATACATCAAGTAAAGGTCGGACTTCGGATGCAAAGGAAACAATAAGCACAACTCATATGATAAATCGTATAAGAAGCCTTATGAAGAGTGGTTGTTATTGATTATTCAAGAGAATATGGCAATAGGTCTTACGGCTAATTGTGTCAACCATTACATCAATTTTGCCAGATTTACAAAGAGACCTATGTCAAAACCTTGAGGAACACCAACCATCGTTGTTTCTTGAGATTCAGCTTTGGTTAGGTGGAATGATAGTTTAGACTCAGCATGTCAGAATAGAAAGTTTGCAATGTTTACATAGAAGTAAGGTCACTAGATTCTCAAGATATGTACTATAGTGTAAAGCTCCAAAAGACTAAGCTAGATTGCTGGACCCATGCATTTAGCAATTTGTTGAAAGACAACTATAGAGACATGAAGTACTTGCAACGAAACACACATGTGTCCTTAAGGAAAGGAAGATAACTCTTCCCGAATCCACGACGACATCTTTCAACATTTGCACGTGAACCGGAGAAGGTTACTTCTAACATCTAGAACATATACTTGATGAACCACAAGTATAGGGGACCGCATCATTCTTCGAGGGTAGTATTACCCAATTTATTGATTCGACACAAGGGGAGCCAAAGAATAATTATAAGCCTTAACAACTGAGTTGTCAATTCAGCTGCACCTGGAAATAGTCTTGCTCACAGTAGTTTATCAGTAGCAACAGTTTTATAGTAGCAATAGCAAAGTAACAGTAGCAGTAAAACAGAGGAAATAGTAACAATAGTAGCAAATAGTAGGATATGAGTGCGGTAGGCATAGGGATGGATGGACGGGCGTTGCATGGACGAGACTATTCATGTAACTTCAAGATCTAGGGAAATTGCAGATAAATAAGATAAATCATCCAAGTACTAAACAATCACAGGCATGTGTTCCATATATAGTCATACGTGCTCGCAATGAGAAGTTGCACAACATGTTTTGTCCTGCCAGCCCGTTGCAGCGGGGCCTCAAGGGAATCTACTGGCAATTAAGGTGCTTATTTTAATAGAGCACTGGACCAAAGAATTAACACTCCGTGAACACATGTGATCCTCACATCACAGCCACCCCCTCCAGCTGTCCCAATTTTTGTCACTTCAAGGCCTTTGGATCCGGACAATGATATGTGTACACAACTTGCAAATAAGATCACGAACAATACTATCATCATGAATCGATAATAAGTTCAGATCTGAGACCATGGCATTCGGGCCCTAGTGACAAGAATTAAGCACAACAAGTTGCAACAAAGCCAAATAGCACTAATAGAGATACTAGGCGCCATGCCCTAACAATCTTATTCGATTACAAGATAGAACTCATCCAATCCCTACCATCCCCATAGACTATAGTGGGGGATTAATCACTCATGGATGGGGGAAACATGGATTGTTGATGGAGAGGCGTTGGTGATGATGATAGCGATGATCCTCTCTAAATTCTCCGTCCCGGCAGGGTGCCAGAACGGAGTTTCTGGTTCCGAATCATGGTTTTTGGTGGTGGCAGCGCAACAGAACTCTTTCTGGAAAAACGTCGAACCCCCTTGAGTTTTTAGGTCAGGAGGTAACTTATAGGCAAAGAGGGAGGCCGAGGGGGTGCCCTAGGCGGACACACCCCTCCCAGGGACGGCCAGGCCTGGATAGGCCTAGCCCGTGCGGCCAGGGGGTGTGGGCCCCTCGTGGCCCTCCTCTGTATCGTCTTCTGGCTTCGTGAGTCTTCTGGTGAAATAGGACTTTTGGCATATTTTATGGGATTTTTCCTGATAGTTGTTGTTCTACACAAAAACTAGACACCAAGGTAACTGTTGTGAAAACAGCGTCAATCTGTGTTAGTTGTATCCAAATCACACAAGTTTAGAGGAGAAATAATAGCAAAAGTGTTGGCGAAAGTAGATACGTTTTGGACGTATCAAATCCCCCCAAGCTTAGCTTATTGCTTGTCCTCAAGCAATTCAGTTGAAAACTGAGTGCGATAAAAGAACTTTCACGAACACATTTGCTTCATATGATGTAAATATTCTCAGGACGTGAGTAGATACTTAGACAATTCATAATAAAAAGTATGCAACTAAGTCTACTTCATAGTCATTCCAAGCTATGAAGAGATTCGAACTCAATAATACTAAGTAGCATGAAACATAAAAATAAGCAACATTGTAATGCTCATAAGAAGGTATGATAGAGTGGTATCTCGCTTACCTTTGATTGTGGAGCAACACATAAATGCCAATGCACCTCTGAAGTTCAAGTGAAGACTAGAAATAAATATATCCAGAACAACAACCAAGGCCACGGAAATCAGGACAACTATGGATCTAAGCTCAAGAATTTCCAGAACACCAACCCACCTGTTTTCACTAAGTCAAAAGAGCCCTTAGACGCCGATGATTGGCTACAAACCATGGAAAATAACCTAAAAGTCGCCAGAGTGGAAGCTAAAGAGAAAGTTCTGTTCGCCACCCACTATCTAGCCGGAGATGCCAGATCATGGTGGAACAACGTTCATGCAATGACCGGAGGACAGATGATGACCTGGGAGGAATTCAAGGTCAAGTTCAGCAGAACCCATGTGCCACCGGGTTTGATCAAGAGAATGAGAGATGAGTTCAGAGAACTGAAGCAAGGAAGGATGACCGTAGTGGAATACCGTGTCAAATTCTTGTCATTAGCTAGGTATGCCCTGGATGAGATCGACACTGAAGCCAAGAAGAAGGAGAAATTCTTGAATGGACTGCACGATGAGATGCAGAAGGTGTTAGTCAATATCCCTTTTGCTGATATTGAAGCCCTTGTCGACTCTGCCATCCAGATGGAAGGAAAGATCAACCAATCCAATGAGAACCGCAAGCATCGCATGATGCATCAGCCAGTAACCCATCAGACCCCAAAGTATCGCCCTAACCCATCTCCAGGATTTTCCCCGAGAACCAACATACCCCCGATGAACCGTCCGACCTATCCCAACCGTGGAAACCCAAGGCCTGGAGGAAACCGCAACAACCCCGGCAACTCTAGGAATTTCAACCGTGCCCCACCCAAGTTCAACAACAACAATGCTGCCACCAACACCAACACTGCCCCTAGGACTAGAAGCAATGCTTTGCCTGTTGCAGCAAAGGACAAGTCGCAAGTGACTTGTTATGAATGTGGAAATAAGGGTCACTAGTCCAACGAGTGCCCCAACAATAAGAATGCCGCAACCCCCAATGCAAATGCCCCAGCTCAGCAGCAGCGTCGTGTTCAGCCTGGAAGAAGGTTTGCCCCAGGGAATTCGCTCAACCGCAATGGCCGTCTTTTTCTCATGCATGCTGAAGAAGCTCAGGAAGCGCCAGACGTCGTGCTGGGTATGTTTTCTATTAATTCAGTACTTGCTAGAGTGTTGTTTGATTCTGGTGCATCGCATTCATTTGTCACCAAAAAATTTGCATGCACTAGTAAGATTCAACCAACCAAACTGAATCATGTTATGATTGTTCAAATCCCCGGTTCAACCACCAAAGCTAGGAAAATTTGCAAAGTCGTCCCTATCCGAATCTATGGCATAGATTTTTATGATAATCTGATAGTACTCAGAACTAAAGGTTTGGAAGTAGTACTAGGAATGGATTGGATGGCCAAACATAAAGGATTAATCGACTGTGCCAGGAAAGCCATAACCATGACCAGTGCAGCCGGAATATCAGTCGAGCATGTATCTAAAACCTTACCTCGTCAATTCAAGTGCAACAAGAGTATAGCCCAGCCTACCATTGACCAAGTCCGAATAGTCTATGAATACCCCGATGTATTTCCAGATGTTTTGCCCGGTATTCCACCAGATCGGGATATCGAGTTTATTATTGAACTAATCCCCAAAACTGGACACATAGCCCAGAGACCATATAGTATGAACCCGTCTGAACTAGCAAGAACTGAAGAAGCAACTAGATGCTATGTTGGAAATTGGATTGATTCAACCAAGTGCATCACCTTGGAGATCCCCTGTCTTGTTTGTGGACAAGAAGGATGGAGGTAACCATTTCTGTATGGATTATCGAAAGTTGAATGATGTCACTATCAAGAACAAGTACCCATTGCCCAAGATAGAAGATTTGTTTGATCAGTTGACCGGTGCCAAAGTGTTTTCTAAGATTGATCTTAGAACAGGCTATCATCAACTCAAGATTCGCGTAGAGGATATTCCCAAGACTGCCTTTACCACCAGATATGGATTATACGAGTATACTTTCATGTCTTTTGGATTAACCAATGCCCCCGCTTATTTCATGAATCTCATGAATAAGATTTTTTTGGACTTCCTGGATAAGTTTGTCGTTGTTTTCATCGACGACATTCTAATTTATTCCAAATCATAATAAGAACCTGAGCTACACCTAAGGACCATTCTTGGAACCCTTAGAGAGCATCAGTTGTATGCCAAGTTTAGCAAATGTGAATTCTGGTTACAGGAGGTAGGATTCCTTGGTCACATTGTATCAGCCGGAGGAATTGCCATTGACCCTGCGAAAGTGAAAGATGTCGAAGATTGGCAAGCCCCAACCACTCAAACCCAAGTTCGTGCATTTCTCGGATTTGCGGGATACTATAGCAAGTTCGTAGAAGGTTTCTCAAGTATCGCCAGACCCATGACCCAATTGCTGAAGAAGGACAAGAAGTTTGAATGGACAGAAAAATTTGAAGCGAGTTTTTAAGAAATCAAGAGGAGATTGATTTTGGCCCCAATCTTAATCATGCCGGATATCACGAAGCCATTTGACGTGTATTGTGATGCATCCAAGATTGGTCTTGGATGTGTGCTAATGCAAGAAGGCAAAGTTATATCTTATATATCTCGACAACTGAAACAACATGAGCAAAACCATCCAACCCATGACCTCGAACTCGCAGCCGTAGTTCTAGCCCTGAAGACATGGAGGCATTACCTGATGGGAAATCGTTGTGAGATTTATTCATATCACAAGAGCCTTAAGTATATATTCACTCAGAAGGAGCTGAATATGAGATAGAGAAAATGGATTGAGCTAATCAACGATTACGA
Organism: Avena sativa; assembly: GCA_916181665.1. Classification (NCBI taxonomy): domain Eukaryota; kingdom Viridiplantae; phylum Streptophyta; class Magnoliopsida; order Poales; family Poaceae; genus Avena; species Avena sativa. The sequence continues at coordinate 185,732,810 of OV702293.1, read as the reverse complement.
CCTGGACATTCACTATCACCCCGGTAAAGCCAACATGGTAGCGGATGCCCTTAGCAGATTGCCATGCCGCTTGAACTCCATGATTTTGAAGGAGCAACCAAGTTTGCACAAAGAGATGGAAGATTTTCGAATGGAATTAGTGAGTGAAGGATTTTTGGCTAGCATATAACCTCAACCCACTTTGATCAGCCAGATCAAAGAGGTGCATAAAGGAAATGCTAGTATCAACGGAATCAAGCGTCGTATTGGTACAGGCTAAGTACCCGGATTCACCGAAGACGAAGGAGTTCTGTGGTACAAAGGATGCCTTTGTGTACTGGCAGATTATGAGTTGAAAGAAGTTATTCTGAAGGAAGCTCATGATACTCTTTATTCTATCCACCCCGGAGGAACAAAGATGTATCAAGATTTGAAAGAGCAATTTTGGTGGCATAAGATGAGGAGAGAAATCGGAAGCTATATCGCCAAGTGTGATATATGTCAGCGAGCCAAGGCGGGACATCAAAGACCCGCAGGATTGTTGCAACCATTGCAGATTCCGGAATGGAAATGGGATTCCCTTGGAATGGACTTTATCACCGGATTGCCTACTTCTAGTAGGGGAAATGACTCTATCTAGGTCATAGTTGACAGGTTGTCCAAAGTCGCCCATTTCTTACCCGTCAAGACCACATATCAGAGTTTGAAGCTAGCAGAGTTATACATCGCTAGAATCGTCAGTTTGCATGGAGTCCCCAAGAACATCGTATCGGATCGAGGAACTCAGTTTACCTCGAGATTCTGGAAGAAACTCCAAGAAGGTTTAGGAACCCGACTAGATTTCAGCACAGCTTATCACCCTCAGACCGATGGACAAACGGAGCGAGTAAATCAAATACTTGAAGATATGTTGAGAGCATGTGTGTTAGAGTATGGATCTAAATGGGAAGACTGTCTGCCGTTCGCAGAATTTTCTTACAACAACAGTTATCAAGCTAGTTTGCAAATGGCCCCATTTGAATTCATGTACGGAAGAAAGTGTCGCACCCCTTTGAACTGGTCGGAAGTAGGAGAGAGTCAGATTTTCGGACCCGATATCCTACGAGAAGCAGAAGAGAAGGTTCACAAGATCCGTGAGCACCCCAAGACCACCCAGTCCCGGCAAAAGAGTTACGCCGACAAGAGACGTCGAGACCTCGCCTTCAACATCGGAGATTTCGTGTATCTGAAAGTGGCGCCATTGAAAGGAATGCAGCGTTTCCAACTCAAGGGAAAGTTAGCCCCCAGATATATCGGCCCCTTCAAGATTCTGAACCGTCGAGGTGATGTGTCTTATCGATTGGAACTACCCGAAGAGATGTCAACCGTGCACAATGTGTTCCATATCTCATTACTTCTCAAGTGCCTCGAAGTCTCGGAGAAGACTGGCGTGTTCAAGAATATTGATCACCGGTCTATAGAAATCAACGATGACCTGACCTACCCCGAAGTACCCATCCGTATTTTGGAAGAAGCTTTCAGAACTACAAGAACCCTAAGCATCAAGTTTCTCAAGATTTAGTGGAGCAACCACACAGAAGAAGAAGCTACCTGGGAGCGCGAAGATCACATCAGGACAGAGTTTCCCGATCTCTTCAAATCCTAGGTAATCTTTTTTGTCCTTTTTCAAATCTCGGGATGAGATTTTGTTTAAGGGGGGAAGGATTGTAACATCCCAAAAATACTAAGCATGGATCATCAAACTATAATCAACAAAATTTGGGTTAACACAAACTTTTCCAATTAAAAGTATGAAAGCATTCATATGTGTGTGTATTGAAATTTGGATTCGTTTGAATTGCCATGACTATGTGTTTCTTTGCTTGTAGAATGATTCTTAGGTGAAATAAACATCATCTAAACAATCCCCAAACTTTTCCCAAAGACAAACAAGTCAAAACAAATAAATTAAGTGAATGGTCACTTTGGACAATTTAACTCCCATGCCTACTTTGGCTATCCCTAACTTTGAGAACTTAACAGAAACTTGTATGGATCTTTGCACCCTTGATAGTACTCATAACAAGGTACCAAGGCCCACTTTGTGATCATCCAGAAACATTCAAATGCTTAGTTTAAATGACAGTTTAAAATTGAATCTATTTCATATGGGAAGATCCCACTATTTCAAAAACCACTCAAACCAACTCAATTATCAAAACCGAAGCATCCACAGACTCCCCGGTTCATGCCTAGCACACCCACCAAAAATCTTTTCAAAATTCAAAACTTAAGTTCATGCGGCCATTTCATCAAACAGATTGTAGATGCAAATCAAACAAAATCAAAACACTATGTTGAGCAGTGTTTTGGGCCTAACTTGTTCTCTCTCTGGACACCAATAGCCTTAGTAGATCATATAACAACCTTAACTAATCATTAGCACCACTGTAAGCTGGCCATTGTCATCAATGGTGAGCAGGCCGAGAGCACCATTGCCACCCCATGGTCTACAGCAAGCTACGAGCAACACTAGCCTCGCCAACCTTGTCTGGGAGCAAGCTAGCACCCCACCGCCACTCCCTGTCCCAGCCGCGAGCAATGCCAGCCACTGGACCACACGCCCAGGCCATGCCAACCTTCTCTGCGAGCATGCCGAGAGCGCGCCAGAGCGTCACCCTCAACACACACCCACAGACCGCGCGCCGCCCTCGCCGCGTGCACAGGTGATCACCAACACCCCAACAACCCCGCAGACACGCCCGTTCGCCGCCGCACGGACCACGCGCGTTGTGCGCAATCAAAACTTCCGTCGGACCAGCGCAGAGCACCGCAGCGTTCCGACCGATCAGAACCTCCCCACGCCTCGCCACCACGCCGTTGAGCTTCGCCAGGGAGCACAACACCGCCCCCTATCGTCGCCCACGCCGATAGACCTCTGTGCCGTCGACCACGACGAGCTAAGCTTGCGCCCGTCGGTCCCCTCTCGCCACTATAAATAGAGGCATCCCCCGCTCGAATTCTTCACACCATTCTACTTCCCTCTCACCAAGAACCACCCCACCTCATTCCCGGAGCAAGGCGAGCAGCGCATCGCCGGATTTTCACCGGAGTCCGCCGCTGCTGTAGAAGAAGGAAGCCATCGATTGGAGCCGCCCCAGGAGGAGATCCCGGTACCAGGAGGATCGCCGTCGTCGACTTCGTCGCTCGCCCGCATCGCCGACCTCGCCTGAGCCCCGGTGAGCCTCCCATGACCCCCGCTGAGCCGCTAGGGTTTGAGCTCGCCGGTGACTTGTTCATCGTCGATGACGACCCTCAGCCGTCGATCTTCATTCTAATCCAATGCACCACATCGCCCCGTACCGCTTCGCATTTAAAGAGCCACTGACCAGTAGAACCCCCTGTCAGTTGCGCCCCGCACTGCGGAGTGACACTGGGCTGGCCTGTTAACCTTTCCCGCGCAGCCTAGTCGTTTTAATTAAGCTTTTTCCATTTTAATTCAAACATAGTTCTGTACCTAGTTTCAAAAATCAAACCAGCTCGATTCAGTGAACCAAATTACATGAAACCAATTTTGTTAGAAAGGTACTAAAATTCTTAATCCAAGCCCGTTGGATTCAAATCATTTGGATCTATAGATCACCCTTGCTAAAAATAACAATTCAGAAGCTTTTCTGCATTCAAACATTTTTCAAATTTCAACCATAATAGCTTTTGAGTTGATTCCAACTCTCAAAAATCACATTTGATCATACCTTTCAGAATATATAAAAACATATGGCTTTACTTACAGAAATAATGTCCAAGTAATAAAAGAATGCCACATAGTCATTTCTAGTCACTTTATTTAATTGAAATAAAAGGTTGAACCTTATTAAATTGTGACACCACTTTAAATCACATTCCCATGGACTGAAATATGTGGTGATGACATGTGTCAACATGATCCCATGTTTGAGTTGGAGAATATTAAATCTTAAGTAGTTTTTCAATGAGTAGAAATTACTTTTCTAAACAAATGAATAACTAAGACAAATGCTTTATTCTTGTGATATTAGTGATGATGCTAGATCATCTATAGAACACTTTTGTGTGATGATTGCAAGTAGTTAAGTATTGTTTGGTGATTGTGTACCTCGTATTTATTTATAGACGCTAGTACCGACCAAGGATACAAGGAGGAAGGAGGATACTATGAAGAAGAAGCCGAGGAGAACTTCAACCACTACTCTGCACAAGGCAAGCCTTACTAACCAAGTTGACCCATGCAAGCTAACACTTGCAAGATATTCTTTATGTCATCCTAAGGCATGAGATTGAACTTAGTTAAACTCCACTTGTTTATCACCCCTCATTAGTACTTACCCCACTTATAGATGCTAGTGCTAAGCATAAAAGTTGATTAACTTTAGATGGGAATACTTGGTGAAAATGGTTATGAAAACCTTGGAATGATGATTCATTCTATTGAAATGTTTTGACATGTGTTTCCGAACACCAGATGATTTTTATGATGAAAATGTTGAGGCATGAGCCTTAGCCCTTTACAAAACTGATGGTTGTCTGGATGCGATACCATTCCAATTTTACCGTACAACCACAATACCCGAAAATTGGGTAGGGCTTGACTAGAAACTTATATACCTTAGTATGGGTTCCCTCACGGCCAAGGTCTGAGCTGAGGCTACCTTGTGAAGATTGTCCACCTGTGCAGTACCCAAGATGACAGTTGGTCATGGTTGGGAGGCCAAACTCATAGGAGAGGTGCCTATACTAGGGCGTGTAATCGAAAGGTTAGGATTGATTATCCGCATACTGAGTATGGTGAATTCAGGATTTGTTCCTGACGGATGTATCGAATGTTGTGGTGAAAGTGTACAATCTCTGCAGAGTGTCAAACTATTCGAATAGCCACGTCCGCAGTTATGGACAGTTGGAGTGTCCATACTGTTTCCCCGTCAGATGTTTTCAAAATGCATTGTGAAATGAATTGAGACTTTGACTTGACCATAATAGGGTTGTGATATGAAATGCAAGTTCCCACTTAGGTGTTACAAAACTTCAACTAGTTTTTCTTTGCTTCTAAACTTAGTAGAGGTAAATTTGGCTTTTTGCAAAACAACCCTAGAGCTTAGTGTCCTACTACAAAAACCCCTTCACTTGTTAGTATTAGTTTGCGAGTACTTAAAGAGTACTCATGGCTTTGTCCCTGGCTATTCCCGTGGCCAGACTATGAAGAGGAGTACAAGGAGGATGGACCCCGGGAAGGTTACAACAACTAGGATCCTCTCCCATCGCCAGCATTGCCTGTGACCCCGAAGATGGAGCTTCGCCTACGCTACCTTTATTATTACGTATTTCCTCTGCTTGAGTTGTATTAAGAACTGGATCATGAGATCCTTATTTGTGTAAGACCTTATGTATGGTTTGTAATGCATGATGTACTGTGATATCCAAATCTGTTATGTCTCGCAAAAATGGTAATCCTGGGATTGCGATGTATGGCATAACAGGCATCTGGGTTTAACAATCCGGGTGTTGACAATTTAAAATGTCCATTTCAGAATAATTTATTTTATTCTCTTATGGTTCATTCTTTATTTAAATTTGACATTTGTTTTATTTAAAGAGGATTTAAATATGTTCCCAATCCATATTATTTATTCAAATGATTTAAACTTCTATTTGAATTCCTTTTTCAGTAGGTTTTATTTATTCTTTAGTGTGTTAAATAATTCACTCTGAATTATTTATAATATTTTAATATGATTTAATATTCATTTAAATTGGGCATTTGACTTTATTTTAAATAAAATTTGAATATGGTTCCAAACCATACATTTCATTATTCTTTTATTCTTTTTAAGATAATTAGATAACTTTTAATCCACTTTGGCAAATTCTAATTTATTATTTTGTCATGATTTAATTAATCTTTTACATTAGGGATTTTGTCTCCATTTAAATATAATTAGAATATGGTTTTAATCCCATATAATTTTATTTGAATATTCTTTATCCCTTTATTTTAATAGGATTTGGATTATATTTATTCCATTTTCTTATGGATTTAATTCAAGTTTCAAATTGTCTTCTAAATAATTTTCTTGGGATTTATTATTTAGTTTAGGCAATTTGACTTTATTTATGGTTTAATCCAAATGATTTTATTTAAATAACCTTTTATTCCTTTTTATTATTCAATAAACTTTCATTCCTTTGGTTTATGGATTTGGCTAGGATTTTATTTGTCTTTTAAATATTCCTTATTTATATGTTTCTTTCTTTATCTTATAAAATCCATATCTTTTTATTTATAGATCCAAAATTGGTGATTCCAATTTGTATAATTTTATTTAATATTTGTTTATCTTTTTAAATCCCTTTAGGATTACTTTGCTCACAATTTGGTATGGATTTTTAGTTAGGATCTTTATTATCTTTGGGAATTAATCCCTTTTTTCTTATTAAATTCATAAGTTTCTATCCATGGCTCCAAATTAAATGAAACCAATTTCTATGGTTTTATAATATTCTTATTTATCATTCTTGATCATTTATAAATGTTTGTTGATAGATTTTTATATGGATCAAATCCGTAGTCTTTGAGAGATTCTGGAAATGATTTTCTTCCATTAGGGTTTTAGGGCTTTGGTTTATTTTTCCCAAGTATTTATATTCAAGATTATTTCCATGCTTAAAATGCATTTGATCTTTGGAAGTGATTTCTTTCATTAAGATTAGGGGTTTTGGTTTAACTTTTCCAAGTGTTTAAATTTTAAGATACATTCATTGATGAATGCATTTCACTTGATTGAAAATTTGTTGGATTCCCTTTTATTCAAAGTTTGTTCCAGAAGGGTTTTGATGTGTCCATTTAGAAGCAAAAAGTTTCTTTTCATCCTAATTTTCAACAATTATTTCTTTTGTTTATTTATTTTTTGACATTTCAAAATATGGAAAATTTTGGGATGTGGCAAAGTGGGTCACCCAAGTTTTATCGAACTGAGGGAGGAAGAGGTCAAAGATATCCCTCTTAATCAACCCTGCAATTAAGATACAAGAAGTCTCTTGTGTCCCCAACACACCCAATAAATTGTCAGGTGTATAGGTGCACTAGTTCGGCTAAGAGATAGTGAAATACAAGTAATATGGATGATTATAAGTGGTAATTACAATCTGAAATAAAAATGGTAGCAAGAAAATATGTAGCAGGACTAGTTGTAAACAGTGTTTTAATGCTTAGAAACAAGGCCTAGGGATCATACTTTCACTAGTGGACACTCTCAACAATGATAACATAATTGAACACATAAATATCTTCTCTTCACTATGCTACCTTGAACTTCTCTCCGGTTGGATAACGAACACCAATTTACCGCGTAGGGCTATAAAAGCACACGTTAAAGTTCGCATTCCTCATCTAGGTAACCCTACACTGTCACCTTGAGTTCTAGATGGTTCCAGACAAACATCACAATGTCATAGACATCCAACTAAAATTATAACTCATGATAAGTATTTCTGTAATCTTTAGCCTAAGATCCACACACGGTGCGCACACTGTCATGTTCACACACGTGGGACAAGGTGTCTCTGAAGATCACATTAATAAAAAACCGGAGTAGCATAATTGACAAAGAGTAGCATCCAGTTATTCAACTAGATTACAAAGCTTATGATCATAATAAGATCACACCATGGAGAGAGAGATGAACACATAGCTACCGGTAGAGCCCTTAGCCTGAGGGGAGAACTACTCCCTCCTCATCATGGGAGTTAGCAACGGCGATGGAGATGATGGTGGAGTCGATGGAGATGGCTTCGAGAGCAATTCCACTACCCGGCAGGGTGCCAGAATAGAGACTTCTGTCCCCGAATCTCGTCTTTGGTGGCGGTGGCATTGCAGAGCTTTTTGTGGATTTCTTATCTGATATTTAGGGTTTTCGTCTCAGGGGGAATATATAGGCGAAGGGGCAAGGTCGGTGGATGCCCGAGGGGCCCACACCATGGCCAGGCGTGGCCATGGGTGGACTCGTGCCACCCTATGGTGTGGCCGCCTCGGTGCCCTCCTCCGTCTCTGCTTTGGGCTTCGTATCGTGTCGGAAAAAATAGGAGGTTTGTATTTTGTTTCGTCCAATTCTAAGAATATTTTGTTTCGTCCAATTCTAAGAATATTTTGTTTCGTCCAATTCTAAGAATATTTTGTTTCGTCCAATTCGGAAAAAACCAAAAACAACAAAAAATAGGGAATTGGCTCTACGGCACTTGTTAATATGTTAGTTCCAGAAAATTCATAAAAAATCCACAAAGTGTAGACCAAAACATAAGATAATCGGTGCAAAACAAGCATGGAGCATAAAAAATTATAGATACATTTGCAACATATTGACGATGCTCGACGTGGCACTTCGTTGGTAACCCCAAGCGTAGGGTGTGAAGAGCAAGCAACAAGTTTTCCCTCAGTTGAGACCGAGGTTATCGAACCAGAAGGAGGAAGGAAACGTCACACAGGTGTTGCAAGCAATGCGGATACCTGCACAACACGAACTCAAGACTTTGCCCCAATGAATCAGTGAGGTTGTTAAGGTCACCGGTTTGCTGTAACAAAGGATTAAACGTATGGTGTGGTAGGTAATGGTTTGCAGCAAGTAAACAAGTTACAGTGGAAGATGTATCAATGGTAAAGATTGGACCGGGGTCCATAGTTCACTAGAGGTGCTCCCCTTAGATAAACAACATGGCATGAAGGGTAAACAAATTACAACATGGCAATTGATAGGAACTGAGCAAGGTATAACAATGTAATACTAGTCAGAAAGATCTTATGAGATTTGATTGGGCAATACAACAAGATACATAGACCGCCATACAACTGCATCTATGACTAGAAGTCCACCTTCAGGTTATCATCCGAACCCCCTCCAGTATTAAGTTTCAAGCAACAGACAACTGCTTTAAGAAAAGTGTGTAAGGTAAATAGTCCACATGTTCCATGAACAAGATACCGTTGTTTTCTCCCTTGTGGCAACAGCACATCTACAACCAAAGAGATTCATGTCACTTCCCTTGGAAACTAGAGGCATGAAACCACTATCGAGCATAATACCCCCTCTTGGAGTCACTAGCAACTACTTGGCCAAGATAGATACTATCAATGGAGAGCATGCAAGATCACAAACAACACCGACATGCTAGAATCATAAAGACAAAACCATTAACCAAACCAACATAATAATATCAATATCCATTGGATCCCCGAAAACACAACATGCATGATTACAAATACATTAGATCTTGATAATGAACGGAGCTCACAAGATCTATACATGAAAGCACAAAGGAGGAGATACAAACATCTAGCTACTACATGGACCCATAGTCCAAGGTGTAACTACTCACGCATCATACCGGAGAGAAGGCCTCCGAGATGATCTCCCCTCCGGCAGGGTGCCGGGAAGAACTTCAGATCCCCCCGATCTAGGACGTTGGTGGCGGCGGCTACAGACAGTTTCGTGGAGATTTGATCGGGTACTTAGGGTTTCTGCATCAGGGGCTTCTTATAGGCGAAGGGGGAGGCCGAGGCGGCGCCAGGGGCCCCAATACCCTCCCAGGCGCTAGGAAAACCCTCAGCGACAGTGGCGACGTAGACGCGGACGTCTCCAAAATGCATGATGCAGCCGCCGACGGGGAAGGTGTTCCCAGCAAAACATGCTGCATTGTCGATGACATAGTTGAATGCACCGAGCGTGAGAACGAGGCCAGAGGCCACGCGTTCGCGGGAGACGAGCGGAAGTCCCGTGCGGAAGATGATCCCAGTCGAAGCGATGTGCCCCAAGGTGGGCGCCAACTGTCGTGGTGTGGAACACGGCAGAGCCATCAGGGATGGCAAAGAAGGGACACACAGATGCATTCGGTGGGTCACACAATGGGTTGGGCACGGTGCACTGCAAACACATGGACGTACCCAGGTTCGGGGCCCTCTTGGCGAGGTAACATCCCTACTCCTACAAGATGAACTATGTATGGGAGCTTGATGCTCAGTACATATGCTCCTTGAGCTATTTCCTTAGCTATTATCGATGGCTAGAGGAAGATGGGAGATAGATGCTAGCACTTCTCTTCTCCTACTACTGCCTCTATCTTTTCTTCCCTAGAACCCTGGCTCTGCCCTCCCTTATATACTGGTCTGAGGGGCATATTACAATTCGGGTCCTAGGGTTTACTGTTTGGCTATGGGTTTACATGGCAGGGCCGGCTGTAGGGCCCAGCCAGTGGGCCAGGACCCAGTCCGCCCTTCTTTTAGCATCATCCTTCTCTTTAGTGGTCACCCGGGCTTCCTTTGGGGCGCACCCTTGCTTTAACGGTCACCCGGACCGCTTTCGCCAGTCCAACCGACCGTCTTGCTTTATCTTTGTCTGGTAGCGCTGGTCATGACGGCATGCCAGCTTCCTTGATGACATGGGAGAGCAAGAAGCATACCCCGCACGGAGCGTCAATCCTTCTCTGCTCTCCATAGAATCCGAGGTGAGCCGGGTGGGAACGGCCACCCGGCCGGTTCTTCTGGCCACTGGCTAGACGGGCCAGCCAGGAAGGTTATAAGCCCAGCCGGGCTTGCTTGCCAGACGGTTAGAGTTGTATCTCTTGGAGGCCAGGCGGCCTGCATCTTCTGGAGCCGGCTTACTTATGCCTGGGTTTCCCCACCTGGGGGTTATCCCCCCGACACTAGTCCTCGAGCACGTATGGCCTTGGCCGGTGGGCAAGATCTTCCGTGCTCTTTCCTGTTGTGAGAGGTTGCTTTATTTTCTTCGGCTGCGGCTTTGGCTTTTGCTTTCTGGCTGGAGTCAACCGGCTGCGGAATCGATGGCCGTCCACTGGGTGTGGCTGCGTCGAGGCAGTTTTTCGACATTATTTGGCCTCCACTGGGTTATCCCCCTAACACGTTATTTGTCCTATGCAAGTTTTTGGACGTCATCTCTAGGAAGTCGATTAGCGTGAATCAGCTCGGGAGGCTACAAGAGGAGATCGTGGTGATACTATGCGAGCTTGAGATCTACTTCCTGCCCACATTCTTCGACATTATGGTGCATCTGCTGGTCCATGTCGTGGAGGACATCGTCCAACTCGGGCCGATGTTCCTCCGCAGCATGATGGCATTCGAAAGGATGAACGGACACATCGAAGGATACGTTCGCAACTGGTCCCGTCCAGATGGAAGCATAGCCAAGGGCTTTCTAGCCGAAGAGTGTATCTCTTTGTGCATGAATTATCTAGACATCGAGAACCCTGTCGGTCTTCCCGTCAACAGGCACCTTGGCAAGCTCGACGGATCTGGTCACCGAGAGGGTCGTCGCGTACGGCATGCATACTTTGATTGTCGATGCACAAACTTTGATCGAGCAAACCTCGTCGTGCTACAACATGTAGAAATGGTCGATCCTTGGGTATAGAAGCACAAAAGGTTAATCGAGAAGAAGTACAGTGACTGGGGCATACAGAGGACGCAGGGAGAAATAATCAAAGAGCACAACTCAGATTTCACGCATTGGTTTAGGCAGATGCTCCTTGATAATCGCATTCTTCTGACACGAAAAAGATCATATTCACCTTGTCGCAGGGACCGATGCAAAACCTGGTGACCTATCAGGCGTATGATATCAACGGCTACACATTCTTCATGGAGGAAAAGGACAACAAGTGTGATTATCAGAACTCAGACGTAACGTCGGAATTCTACACCGATGACAACATGGAAAGATTCTATGGAAGGATCGAGGATATCTGCGAGCTCGACTACTGTGGAGAAAAGGTGTCGATGTTCCATCTCAGATGGGCAAAGAGCGTTGAAAGAGAAGACCGGTATTTCACAACCATGTTTATACCCGAAGAAGCCAAATCCAAGGCCACCGGTGTGAACGTGGCCGCGAAAAATGAACCGTGGGTACTGTCTACCAAAGTGGACCAATTTTTTTCATTACCGACCTGACAAAGCCTAGCCGTGTTGTCGTGATGAGAGTAAAAAGAACCATCATCGGAATCGAGGAGTCGCCAACAAGCAAGACTTCGACCAGTACGGCGATCCAAAGATTGAAGATGACGACGACTACGATGCAGCAACATACATCACAAGAAGAAAAAGGACAACCCTACCCAAAAAAGGTAGCCCGTTTGAAAGAAAAAACATTGTGCCGGGGCTAAATTATTCAACCGCGACAAAGAAGGGAAAAAAGGTTGTAAAACGCTAGCTCAAAAAATATTGTAAAACGCGTGGTCGAAAAAGATTGTAATATTCATGGACAAAATTATTATAAAATTTAGTTATACTTTGAATCATATTTGTACCACTTTTATGACATATATTATCACTTTTTGGCATTTTTGGAATATCTAAAAGTATTTTTAAAAATAAAACAAAACTTGTATGGCATATATCACCACTTTTGAGAATTATTTGGAACATTTAAAAGTATTTTTAAAATAAAAATAAAAAAGGGGGACAGCAGGATTCGAACCTGGGTGCTCACAAGTTTAGAATAGAGAAGTGGGCAGAACAAGTGGGATAGGAAAGTGTAGTTGCTAGGAGTGCTACATTGTTGTTATAGAGTGGTTACAACCCAGATAGGCGTAGTGCACTAGCCCGAGTGCACTACAGATATCCGTAGCGCACTCTGGCATAGTGCGCGACGTCTATCTGGGTTTTATCCACTTCATCGATCCCAACTCATCCCTCATCTCACACACTCATCCCCATCTCTCCCAGCGTGCTCGATCCCCCCCGCCGCCGCCGCGCTCGATCTGCTAGCCTCTGCTGCCGCGCTCGATCCTCCTAGCAGCAACCGCTCGAGGAGGAGGCCGTGGATGAGGAGCCCCGCCCGCGTCCGAGGAGGAGGCCCGTGCGCGTGTTCGAGGAGCAGGAGGAGGCCGTCGATGTCCAAGAGAAGGAGGAGGAGGAGGCCGTCATCCGCCCGCCGTCGTTCGCTCGTAGTCGTCCGCCCGCTAACGTCCTCGTCTTAGAGGTTAGCTCCTCCCCTCTCTCCCTCTCTCCCTCTCTCCCTATCTCCACGGTTTAGCTAGGGTTTGAGCTTGCTTATCCAGGCCTATTTTTCCCCAACATGGATTCATTGAGCCTCAACAGCAGCGGGGTCTAACCCTATATCATCGTACATCTCTCGAGCCAGTGACCTAACTTTGAAGGTTTAGTCATCAATACCGCATGATATAAGTATTTCTTATATCTAGTTTTGATGTAATGAGATGGTTGACTCATAACAATGGGGCACCCTGCGATTAGATGAAAGAGAGAGCAGTATTACTTTGTCTCTTTATTTACTAGTTCAACTCAGTCAATTATTCTTTCCAAGTAATACCTGTACTAATAATGTTAGAGCAATCATGATGATACAGTACTTTGGTTATATATTCTTCTTCTCTTGTGTGCGAAATAATATGTCTATATTGCTAGTTCTTGCTGGATACCACTTGTAGGAGATAGAACCTCTGTTCCTGTACTATCCATATCATAAGATGGAGTCGAGTCCTGGGTGTTGGGGTTCTGGATTGAATGTTGTATCCATGAGCTATTAATATCACCTTTTCTAATTTGAACCTGTGCTCCCCATTATATCTTGGCTATCTACTGTTACAAATATGAAAACAAGAAACCCTGAGCACATAGTGGACCAATAATAAAGATAATCCAGAAGAGTGCTTTAGTTAGCAGTAGACTGACTGACATATGGGAATTGCTTTAGTTAGAAGTAGATTGCTTTAGTTAGCAGTAGATAATCCAGATGTCTAGGGAATTTTTGATCTTCCCCAACCTTCTACTGAACTGATAAGATTTGAACTAGGGATGGTTTTTTACTATTTGAACTGCTAAGGGAATTTCTTTTTACTATTGGACCTTCAGTTGGATGGTTGCTGTGATGTGAAGCAAAATTCTTTGCCAATTATAAAATTTTTAGGGACTGCCAATTATAATATTGCTGTGATCGATGTGCAAATAGTATTCTTAGGGACTGCCAATTATTCTTAGGGATGTGCAAATAGTATTCTTAGGGATTGTTTTATAACCTTATTAATGTGTCAATTGATTTTTGCCACTGTGTGACCTTATACCTTATTTTATTATCATCTGGTGATCCTATTTTGACATGGGTTATTGTCCAGTTTGTATTGTACTGTACTGCTCACTTGATCAATTCCTTCATCAGAAGCATGCAAATAAATGATTTATTACTGCTGCTGCACTTACTGTATTTTGTTTTTGGTAATGTGATTTGTTGTTCTTGGTGATTTTATTTTGAAAATACATGGTTAAAACTTGCTGTCATATAATCTGACCATACTTTCTATCTTATAAACTTGTATTTGCTTGCTGTCATATAATGACAGGTGCTATAATCTGCATGTATTTGCTTGCTGTCATCAATGACAGGTGATATAATCTGTGGTGATATAATTGTAGCACTTGAAATTGTGCTTGTGCTTGTATGAAGCTATTTATTATGTCGTGTATGCAGGTTCTTGTATGAAATTAGTCCCAATTTTTGCCATAATGTTGATTAACTTCCGTTTCAGCAGAAATCAGGCACTCCTAGTTTAAGAAAATTAGCAAAGGTCATGCCAGATTTTTCCGTGCATTTAACCAATTATTTGTTTTTTATTAGTGCAAAGATGTGTGACAACGACGAGGCTAGATGTTCTAAGCGCATCAGCGCTGAAGGAGAACTCAGACCTCCGAATAAACAATTGACATTCTGGGAGGCGGCCCAGCGGCTAGAAGACGATGAAGAATACCATCCTTCGGAGAGCGAGGATGATGAGATGGAAGACGCGAAGGAAGAAGCCGAAGGAACGGTGGATGATGAAATCACTGATGGTGGCGAGGGCACAGGGAGTGGTAGCAATCCTCCTAAGAAGAAGAAGAAGCAAAAGGAACGGCGCCCGAACACGGTCGGCACCGTCAGGGAGGAAATTACCAAAGTGAGCCCAAGAGGGGTTCCTTTGGTGCCCGACCTTGTCGTCAGAGGGTACGGTAGGAAAGTGGCAGAGATCACCCACACAACCATCTCGATCAACACCGAGAATCTCCGGCATAAAGATAATGGCCACTTGCGCACACTCCTCTTCGAGAAGCTGCACGCAAGATACAAGTTCCCCGCTGAGTATCAGAACAGAAATTATCATGGGAACGAAGTAAACAAATCCGCCCTCACAAAGATGAGCACCGCCCTGGCCAGCTGGAGAACACGGATAAAGAAGATCTATAAAGAAGGAAAAAGTCTCGAGGATATCTAGAAGATTGACCCACAGATCAGCGAAGATTAGTTCCGGGAGTTCAAGGAGAGTTGTGAATCCGAAAGAGCCCTGGCCAATAGTAATCGGGAAAAGATGCTGCCGGCGATGAATATAGGTCATCACCATCTCGGATCTGGTGGATACAAAACCACGGAGGCCAAATGGAATAAGGAGGACGAAGAGTATGGATCTAAGGGGGTAGAAAACCCCTTTGTGAAATTTAAACCCGGGCAGGTTTGAAACTTCATCAGGGCTCGTTACCATGTGGAACCAAAAACCAAACAACTCACCGCGGATCCTGCGGTGAAGGAATTCGAGGAAATTGTCATAAGTAATTTAATTACCGCGGATCAACTCGATTGCATTCTAATCGATGAAGTATGGTTTCTAAACGGTTCACTGTTACTTCTTCTGCAGCAGGAGGAAATTGTTGCTAGTCATGGATCCCAGGGTTCCTCATCCCAGGGGTCGACGGGGGCCACCCGGTGGGATAATCCTTTTAATAGGCGATGAACCGGGCCAAGAAAATACAGCCTAATTACGAAGAAGCCGTCGTCGGCTGGACGTCTGGCCGGCCTTGGGGATAAGAATTGCCTGGATCATTTTGGTCCACCGCCGAGGACGCGTGTGGCGCCGTCGGGAAGGAGCGAGGAGGAAAACCGCGAGGTTCAAGAACTTAAGGAACAAGTGGCGTGGATACCGCAGATCGTTCAAGACAACCTGGCAATCACCCTCATGTCCTTCCCGCCTACCTTGGTGGAGTCAATAGCGAACTGGAGTGCGGGTGGTCGACAAGGGCCATGGCCGATTCCAAGCATGGTCAGCAGCCGCTCGAACAACGCGGCACCGACAAATCAGGCGAACTATGTGTTCGTGACTCCGCCTGTTAGCACCGCGGTGCCGTAAGTGTTGGTGACTCCCCCTGCCATCACCGCGGCGTCGGACATGTTGGTGACCCCCCTGCCATTTTCGCGGCGACACCCGAGCTCCAAGCACCCGGTAGGGAGAATACACCGGCGGCCATTACCGCTCCATCAAGCAGCCCCTCCGTCTCTTGCACGCCCGTCGTCTTATGCGGTGCCTCGACATTAGCCGATTTCGACGCCATCACGGTAAACAAATTGCTTTACCGCCTTTCACGCCATCTATTACTCTTATGGCATCTCTAACGACGCTGTACATGTTTCCGCAGGTGGATGTTCCTTGCACTCTCTTATGGTACGTGAACAACGAGATGAGGGATGTTGACAAGGGTACCATAGTTCAACCCTTGCAGCGCACGTTCCACTCAAGGCCGATGCCAGATAGAGTGCACAGAGTTAAAATTAGTCGGGTGCTAAGGGGATGCGACGACCTGGAACCTCCCATTCAACCCCCAGGAGCGGATGAAGAAGAGACGGCTGTCCTCAGAAGTTTATTCGGCTTATTCTTGCAATGGCCAAATAGCATGATCCATTTGGGGACGGCAGGGGCCATCACGCCACAGACAATAGCACCGCCTGTCATGCCAGCGACAAGCGGTGGCAAGGCCCCCTTACCGCCCTCGCCATCACCTCCACGCAGTGGGTCGGATGATCATGTTAATTATATGCACATGGCGCAGTATCCGGCCGAGGACGACGAAGATTGGAATGATCACTTCTTCAACACTCAGTTTAGCAACGAAGACCTAGCTGGTGGCCCCATAGAGAAACCCACTATCACCAAGCATTTGTTTGGTTCTCGGGAGACGCCTCCAGCTTGCGCGTTTATAGAGCCAGCTGATACAACCAACCGGCCCTTTATTCTAAGCCCTAACACACTACATAGGGAGGCCGATGCTCAGATTGTGGTGCCTGCCCGCTCTCCAAAAGGAAAAAAGGGCAGGAAAAGAAAATCTAGCAGCTCGAGCCAGCCGGTGGCGTCAACTGCGAATCCGATCAGGTTTCGGGACGGGCCACCAAGACCCGAGGGTATTATGTGGATGATTCATGTGGAAGGTGAGCCCATGCTACCTAAGAATTTTCGGAGGCTCGCCAGCTCAGAACTTTAGCGTGTGCATGACGGTGTGCTGAGGATAGGGAGACGCCTTCTGGTGGAGAAAGATCCCTCGCACCCGGTATTCGTGGTTAAGGTGACACCAGGCTTGGTCTTCATCGACAATGCCCCTGCAGATATGTTTTTCCTGCGGTTTGACGACATATTCGATATGTTCCACCTATACCCGCTGCACTATACCATGGTCCGCCTGTTTTCTCTCAGCCTGGCCATGCAGATCATTAGAGGGAACACACCGGGCATCGCTATAGTGGACCCCTACTACATGCATGACGGCCACTTGGGAAGCGCCGCTGAACGACATATCGTGGCCTCATATCTAAAAATAATCTTCGTGGCGAACAAGACAAAGAAATACATTCTCGTGCCTTACTGTTCCGAGTAAGTCGTTATTCACTCTCCACCATTGATTGGCTTTATTAGATTATCATCATTATTTTTCCAACACATTCCATTTGAATTTTTTGCGCAGAGATGAACACTGCACGCTCATCTCCTTATCACTGAAGCATTCACACGCCACGTATTTCGACTCGAGGAGTCTATAAAAGAAGAAAAATTATGACAAGATCAAGGAAGTTCTGGATGATGCTCTCACTGGCTATGCCTCGATGGAAGGCACCACCTTTGTGCGTACGAAGGTCAAGTTCGGCAGGCACGTCTTCAACCACGTAACAGAGTTCCCCTGCATGAAGCATTTGGAAAGCAGGAAGAAGGAAGCCTACTATGCACTCCATCACATGAGGGCGTTCCTACTAGACCAGCATAATTCTACGCTGCCAGATCATCTCAAACAGTGGGCCGAAGCAAAGTCCAAGATCACTGATTCAGATATTAGACAAGAGGTGTATCGCATCCAGCAGTAGTTTGGGGCAATCATCTTTCATGATGTCATGACTTCATGGGGATCTTCTATGGAGAAAATATCTCGAATAACCGTGACATAGAAGATCGCCTAGAGATATAGGGTGACTATAGGAAGTTTATGATGAGACAAGGCGTCCTCCCGTTCCCTAAGCCGAGCCAGAAGGCTTGATGTTGGCCTAGTTGTAGTTCCAAACTATAGATGACCTTTGTGTGTGTGTGTGGACAAGTGTACATGATACTACTTATCTTATTAGGTTTATGAATCATCGCTTACTTCTTTTGCTTATTATTATTATATATCAATCAATGCCTGGTTTTTTTGCTTACTCTTTGGTCCTTTGATCACTTTGGTCCTTCTTTTTTCCTTACTTTATTAGTCTTTTTTCGAGAATGCTGATGATTGAAATGGCATGGCACACTATATATGTGAATGTGCTATGACAGGATAGTTAGCCTTGTGATATGCACAAGTCCAGGTGTTGTGCATCCTACTTGGCTAACTATTCCGTCGTAGCATATTCATGTGTCCAACGACCTATGTATATATACATGAGGCATTCTTTTCGAGTTACTTTGGTCTTTTTCGAGAATAATGCCGTTGATTGAAATGTCATGGCACACTATATATGTGAATGTGCTATGATGGGATTATAAGCCTTGTGTTATGCACAAGTCTAGATGTTGTGCATCCTACTTGGCTTATAGTTCCATCATAGCATATTCTTGTGTCCAACGACCTAGCTAGTTATATATGAGGCATTGTTTTTGAGTTACTTTGGTCTTTTTTGAGAATAATGCCGATGATTGAAATGTCGTGGCACACTATATATGTGAATGTGCTGCGACGGGATTGTAAGACTTGTGCTATGCACAAGTCCAGCTGTTGTGCATCATACTTGGCTTACAGTTCTGTCGTAGCATATTCTTGTGTTCAACGACCTAGTTATATATGAGGCATGAGTTTTGAGTTACTTTGGTCTTTTTCGAGAATGCCGATGATTGAAATGTCGTGGCACACTATATATGTGAATGTGCTGCGATGGGATTGTCTGCCTTGTGCTATGCACTGGTCGAGGTGTTGTGCATCCTAATTGGCGGACAGTTCCATCGTAGCATATTCCTGTGTCAAACAACCTAGTTATATATGAGGCATGCTTTTTGAGTTTGGTATTTTTGATTTAGGAGTACTTTCTATAAGTGTATATTCATATGCGACTTTAATTATACTTGTTTTTTTTCAATCACCGGTTAATTATTATTGTCAACTTGTAGATAACGTGGTACGTCGTGTACAAGGGACGGGTTCCCGGAGTATACGATGATTGGGAAGACTGTCGGAGACAGGTGCACCGTTTTAGCGGCAATAGCTACAAAGGGTTCAACACTATGGCAGAGGCGAAAGCTAGATACACGCGCCATCTAGCGGGAGTTAGGACGAGGAACCGAATGAAGACCTACACCTTCGTCGTGGTGATGCTTATCGTCTTTGGTTGTTTATCCCGCGCTTGTTTCTAGCTAGTATAGATGTCTAGGCGAGCTTCCGAGCTCTAACTTGTTCGAGACACATGTATTCGCATGTCACCAACTACTTTGTAACTTGATCAAAAAAATGTATTCATGTATGAGACTTATCTATATGTATTTGTTTCAATCTTGTTTTGCAAATTGTGTATTTATATATATAACTATATATCTTATATCTGTGTGTGTATTTCTGCCTATAATATTGTATATAATATGTATTGTATATCATCTGGCTCTGAAATTAAAAAAAACAAAAAACGCCTGTGGTGCGCATGGCACAGCTTCTGTGGCGCACATTATCTATAGCGCGCCTGCGCAGGTTACTGGCGCACTGCAACGTGCGCCATAGAAGATACTCTCTGTAGCTCACCTGGACTACTTTTCGTGGCACACTAGCATGTGTGCCACGCTTATCTCAACACAACCGTGGTGCACCAGGCAGTGCGCCACGACTAGGAGATCGCCGCAGCGCGAGGCTAGTGGCGCACTGCTAGTGCGTCACGGATGGCCTTTTCAGGTGCGCCACGAACAAGCGTCTCAACGATCTTTTGCATAAGTTTTTATTGAGGATGCTTCACACATTGCTCATTATGGTGATGCTCCGAGTTTCCACCATGATTAGGCATGGATTAGGCTAGCGGCCCAGGAGTTTCTCTAACACAGGATACAAACTCCATGGACTTACAAGTTTCCTCTTTATTTCACAACGGCGACATCCATAGACAAAAGAGCATGATATCAACTGAGTACAAAGTACAAATGTAATGTTGAAAACGTTGCCCGTGACAGGACGGTTCTGCTAATTCCAACTTATAAGTGCAAGAATATACAACAAAGTTGTCACAATGGTTCAAGTTTATTAGGGGCAAATAAAATATAAACTGTGCCATCCAGTTCGTGAGGGCTTTAATCACTAAGTTTTCACCTAACAAAATAGTTTTTAATTGGAAGATAATTGAAAACAAGAATATAATTGCAATGGTGTAACACACCATGCATAGGAGTTTATAGTGGAAACTTTGGAATAACTTGGTTTCTTGGGAGTTGGAAGCATGAGTTGAACTTACTCATACAAATGGAGGCTAGCAAAAGACTGGGAGCAACCAACTAAGAGAGCATAATGGCCATAATCATGCAGTGCAACAAAGCATACTAATCAAAGCAAAGAGTGGTACCACAAGTCAAGGACTAAATGATCATATAGGATAATGGTGACTTGTCATAGTCATAACATGGTGTGAGCATGTGCCAAGTCAATCCAAGCAAAGCATCAAAGTAGAATACCACAATATTATGCTTTTGCATGCTAAAACAACACATAATTTCTTCAAGGCACACTATGCAATCCCAATTGTTTGGAACCATACATGCTACAGTAATAATCACTAAGCATAAGGTCAAAACAACACCTAGAATGTCATGCTAAAGTCTAAGTCACAGTTAATGCAAGATCCTCTTGCACTTCAAGCAAGAACTTACTACTCCTTTCCATCACCAAGAAACTTATTTGCAAAACAACACAGAGAGAACGGGGGTCCAAACTTCTTTATTCAAGCACACTAAAAAACCTAAGAAAAGCAAACAAAAGCTAAGACGCTCCAAGAACAGCACAACTGTGCATGAAACAATAAAAACCAAGTGTCTAGACAGATCTGTGCTTTTTATTGATGGAGAAGGGGATGCCTTGGGCATCCCCAAGCTTTGACGCTTGTACCTCTTGGATATTTCTTGGGGTGGTACCATGGTGGCATCCCCAAGCTTGAGCTTTTGTCCATTCTTCATCTCATTGCATCATTGTATCTTTACACCTGAAATTTTTCTTTCATACAAAACTTCACACAATCTTCATTAGCAACATTAGTTTATTCAAAAGATATTAGACCTCTGTCAAAGCTTTGGAACAACAACGATTTTCACTAAAAAACACAAGCTACCATAGTAACTACTTCAAAAAGCTCAATTCACCTAAAGAGAACTAAAAAAGTAATCAATAATAAGCAAATGCAAATAATGGCAGAAATCTGTCAAAACAGACCAGCAGGTAGAAACCGATTTTTTCGAACATCTTCTGTTGCTCAAATCAAAAAGTGTTGAACTAACGAAAGTTATCTAACATACTGGGGGATTTATTCGCAAAATTTTGAGCTCAATCCGAGTTACAGTGACTCCTCATGAATTTTTTTGGTGGAGGACAGAAATCTGTTTCGGGACAGCAACTCCCCAAATCTTACTTCCCTCTCATTAGAGGTCATTCTTGACACAAAAAGCAAACAAAAAAAGATAAGGAGAGTTCATTACTGAATTAATAAGTTCCAAGACTCAAGGAAACTCTTGGGTTATCTCCCAACAAGTACTTTTCTTTAACTCCTTTAAGTTAGGCTTGATAGCTTGAGAAGATGCTCACATAAGAATTATGAATTGAAGTAAAAAACAGCATCAAGAAGCAAATCCAAAACACAATTAAGTCTAACCCACTTCCTATGCATAGGATTCTTGTACACAAATAAATTTACAAAGAACAAAGTGACAAGCATAGGAAGATAAAAAAAGAATAACTTCAAAACTTTCAGCACATAGAGAGGTGTTTCAGTTCCATGAAAAATTCTACAACCATACTTTCCTCTCTCATAATAATTTTCAGTAGAATCATGAATAAACTCAACAATATAGCTATCACATAAAGAATGCTTTTCATGATCTACAAAATCATAATTTCTATCAAGCTCAAAAATAGTGGGATTAAAACCTCCAAAGGTTTTATCCAAAGTACATATTTCAAAAGGATCCACAGGAACATAACATTCATCCTCCATTGGTAAACATGTGGGACAATCAAATAACTTAAGGGATAAAGATTTACTCTCATTAGAAGGTAGGCATGGGTAGATAACCCATTCTTCCTCCTTTTGTTTATCACTCTCCCCCTCTTTTTCATTTAATGAGCTTCCAGTTTCAACAATTTCTTCTTCCATAGGCTCCTGCAAGGCATTAATCTCTTCCATTTGTGGAAAATGCCTATTAAAATATTCAAGAATATAGCTGTTTACTTCCTTGTAATTATCAAAGAAGAATTTAAGTATCTCAAAAACCTCATGCTTATAAGGTGCATCATCAGTATTTTCAAGAAAACTGGCAAGTTCAAATGCACCCTTGAAGGCAATAAATTCTTCAATTTGTTCCACCTCATCAAAATCATAATTTCCTTTAACATAAGAAGATATGGTAACATTATCATTATACTCACATTGAAAGGGTAGGTGTTTATACCTCCTGCAGCAGCAAGCTTTGTCAAAGCAATAAGTAACATTATAAGTACAGAACACGTCTCTAGCAATAGTATTGAACCTATCAACTTGTTCCCATAAGTGTTTCCCTTTTTGTGACAAACGGTGTTCCTTATAATAATACTTTTGTTCCTCCGTGAACCCACCTTGCCAATAAGAACTAGTTTCAAAGAAACCATCCATTGATAGAAAGCATGACGAAGAAAGGCAATAATAGACCGACAACTAGAGTAGGAACTAATTTTTTTGTGTTTTTGAAAAGAGGCAAACAAAACCAAGCAAATGAAACTAAGCAAACTAAAAACTAAGTAAATATAAAGGAAGTGAAGGACTCCCCTATTGAAGACGTCCTTAGCCTCCCCGGCAACGGTGCCAGAAATTCTTGATGATGCTTAACGTGGCACTTCGTTGGTAACCGCAAGCGTAGGGCGTGAAGAGCAAGCAGCAAGTTTCCCTCAGTTGAGACTGAGGTTATCGAACCAGAAGGAGGAAGGAAACGTCACACAAGTGTTGCAAGCAATGCGGAGACCTGCACAACACAAACTCATGATTTTGCCCCAACGAATCAGTGGGGTTGTCAAGCTCACCGGTTTGCTGTAACAAAGGATTAAACGTATGGTGTGGAAGGTAATGGTTCGCAGCAAGTAAACAAGTAAAAGTGGAAGATGTATCAATGGTAAATATTAGACCGGGGTCCATAGTTCACTAGAGGTGCTCCCCTTAGATAAACAACATGGAATGAAGGGTAAACAAATTACAGCAGGGAAATTGACATGAACTGAGCAAGGCATAACAATGCAATACTAGTTAGAAAGATCCTATGAGATTCAATTGGGCAATACAACAAGATACATAGACCGCCATCCAACTGCATCTATGACTAGAAGTCCACCTTCAGATTATCATCCGAACCCCCTCCAGTATTAATTTGCAAGCAACAGACAACTGCTTTAAGCAAAATGTGTAAGGTAAACAGTCCACATGTTCCATGAACAAGAGACCGCCGTTTTATCCCTAGTAGAAATAGCACATTTACAACCGAAGAGATTTCTGTCACTTCCCTTGGAAACTAGAGGCATGAACCCACTATCGAGCATAAATACCTTGTCTTGGAGTCACTAGCAACTACTTGTCCAAGATATCTACTAACAACGAAGAGCATGCAAGATCACAAACAACACAGACATAATAGATTCATAAAGACAAAACCATTAATCAAACCAACATAATAATCTCAATATCCATTGGACCCTGCAAACACAGCATGCATGATTTCAAATAGATTAGATCTTGATCATGAACGGAGCTCATAATATCTATACATGAAAGTACAAAGGAGGAGATACAACCATCTAGCTACTACATGGACCCATTGTCCAAGGTGGAACTACTCACGCATCATACCAGAGAGAAGGCCTCCAGGATGATGTCCCCTTTGGCAGGGTGTCGGGAAGAACTTTAGACCCCCCGATCTAGGGACGATAGTGGCGGCGGGTACATATGGTTTCGTGGATATTTGATCGGATACTTAGCATTTCTGCATCAGGGTCTTCTTATAGGCGAAGGGGGAGGCCGATGCGGCGGCCAGGGGCCCCACACCCCTCCCAGGTGCAGGGAAGGGCCTACCCGCGCCTAGGGTGGGTCTGGCCGCCCTGGCCGGACTCTCCGGCTCCCCTATGGACTTCTTGTTCCCCACAGAATGCAATTGACTTTGATGTTTGTTCCGTCCAATTTCGAGAATATTTATTTACTAACTTTTCTGAAACCAAAAACAGCAGAAAATAGCCATCTGGCACTGTTGCAACTTGTTAATAGGTTAGTACCAGAAAACACGTAAAAAGCACCTCAAAGTGTAGACAAGCAAAGCAAAGTAGATACTAAACAAGCATGTAACATCAAAAAATATAGATACGTTTCCGACGTATCACGTATGAGGAAGGATCTTCCGATTGTGGTGTATGGGAGAGCTTCAGCTTGCACACGATTGCGAGAAGAACCAATGAAGAACGGGGGTCACGATGGCTATCTCGGATAGGCGAGGGTTGGTCAGAACTGGTGGGGGACCGGAGAATCTGCGACTAGGGTTCATCGTCCAAAGGGGAACAAGAGAGGGAACAAGCACGGGAGGAAGGGAGAGGTACAGGGGAAGAGAGGCATGTATCAGAGGGTCTTATCCTCGTCCAGGGGTGGCGGGATGCATCTTGGCACAAATCTGATCGACTGCCGGTGGGCAGGCACACAACTGTTTGCTCTGCCGTGCAGGAGGAGGAAGAAAGGAAGAACACGCGAATGGGTACGGGCTGGCTGGGCCATAGGTCACTGCGAGCGAGCGACAGGGAGAGTTGGAATGGAGCTGGGCCGGCCTACTGCGGCCGCTGTCTCAGTTTTTTATACCAAAGCCCTTTTTCTTTTCCTTTTCTCACTTTCTCTATTTTGCAAATGATTTCTAAAACTATTTTGAATATTACAAAATACCAGAGGGTTCAAAATAAGTTGAAAACACTCGGGGCCCTTGTAAACCATTTGGCTCTATACATTTTGTACTTCTCAAAATCCAAAATCATTTAAATATATTTGAGATTAGGAGGAAAACTAGGGTTAGGGTTTCATCAATTTTTCTTTGCATGCATTTTAGAAGATGATGCTCATGAATGCACAAACAAACCCTAAATTAGTATTTATCTAAAACTGGGGTGTTAGACATGACAATGTGTTAGTGTAATGCTAGGAACAAGTGAAAGGAATAATAGTGGATTACGATTCATAGAGAGTGTGTTTGTGCGTTGCTAAGTCAGCACGTAGTAGTGTACCATCTTGTTCTCATACTCAAACGAGAAAGTCATGCTATCTGAACACCATTGCATGTTATGTGATCCCGGTGTACGCAATAACATCGTCGACAACTTTTTTCATGTCGGCTTCTCTGATCCCAAAATAAACGTCTAATCCGCTTATTACGAGTTCAACAATCCTATTTAGGATGAACTTTGACGGTGAATACTCCTGTACCATAGCAGGTTTGCTGGACAAAGCAAGCTGGAACAAGGATATTGTTGTCATGATGTATCCAGCTTAAGTCTATCTTCTTCTTCGAAGAAGTAGATTTAGCCGAAACAAGGACAATGAATTCCTACAGTATAGCACACCGGTAAGCATGGTATGACTACAATTTAAACATGTTTATATTCTGACATCGTTGGTAAGCATGATACATGTTTACTACAAAGAACAACAGTTGTTGCACATGAATTCGTTGCTAAGCATGATACAGGTTGACTACATCACTTCTAAGCATTCTAGAACCCTATATTTCTAAGCATGAATTCGTTGCACATATCTTAAATAACCTATGGAATCACGAATATACATACAAATCTAGGCTACAACATCAAGGGTTAGAGAACCTTACAACCGTTGGCTTCATGGAGGAGGTCGGAGAAGGTGTTAACGCGAACTGAATGGCTTCGACAACGGTTGGCGGGCTAGAGGGAGTACCTATAGGACTATCATCGTCATGCTGGAAGGAGTACCTGGCAGGACCAGTGTCGCCGTGCTCGATTGAGAACCTTTCAGATACACCATATCTATGGTCGACGGAGATGCAGGCAGCACCTTCAGCTAAACATCAGCTGTTTGGGATATACTTTCCGAGTATACCCACAAGACTTGCTGACCAGGGTGGCCCACTAACGGATTAGAGCTTTGCTTCACGGTAGACCCAGTTAGGGAAAGATGACAGAGTCAATCCTAGATACGATAATGCCTAGAAGACTCATCGACTTAGGTCTATAGTATTACTTGTAGTCTAAGCTATAACTAGTACCGACTCTATAACATAAACGGATAGGTCTCTCATGTAACCCTCTGTCTTGGTGCCTTTATAAGCCGGACCTAAGGGATCCTTTAGGACATGACCACAACCAACTCGCACAGGCTAATCTCCCTTGTAATCCGCGGTAACATCTGGCTCTCGCCGACACATTACTGGGTTGCTAGCAGGAGTAGGATCCGATCACCACTGTCGGATCTGAACCTGGGTAAACTTGTGTGCTCACTACTCCCGGAACACCGTATGAATCGCACCCCATATTTTCAACGCTCTTAGGAACCCATAGAGGCTATGGTGACTTGTTCATAGTCATAACATGGTGTGAGCATGTGCCAAGTCAACTCAAATAAAGCATCAAAGGAAAATACCACAATACTATGCTTTTGCATGCTAAAACAACACATGATTCTTTAAAACAACACTAAGAAATCCCAATTGTTTGGAACAAGTCATGCTACATCAATAATCACTAAGCATAAGGTCAAACCAACACCTAGCATGACATGCTAAAGTGTAAGTCACAGTCAATGCAGGCTCTTCTTGCACTTCAAGCAAGAACGTTCTACTCATTTCCAACACCAATCAACTTATTTGAAACAACACAACGAGAACGGGGGTCCAAACTACTTTATTAAAGAAAACTAAGCAAACTAAGAAATAAAACGAAAACTAAGACGCTCCAAGAACAACACAACAGTGCATGAAACAATAAAAACGAAGTGTCTAGAAAGACCTGAGCTTTTTATTGATGAAGAAGGGGATGCCTTGGGCATCCCCAAGCTTTGATGCTTCTACCTCTTGGATATTTCTTGGGGTGACACCGGGGTGGCATCCCCAAGCTTTAGCTTTTTTCCATTCTTCATCTCATTAAATCATTCTTTCTCTATACCTGAAATTTTCCTTCATACAAAAACTTCTCACAATCTTCATTAGCAACATTAGTGTATTCAAAATATAATAGACCTCTGGGATTAGCTTTAGCACAGCAAAACTTTTTACTAAAAACACAAGCTACTGTAGCAACTCCTTCAAAAAGCTCAATTTCCCAAAAAAAAACCAAAAAGGAATCAATAAGAAGCAAATGCAAATAATAGAAGAAATCTGTCAAAACAGACCAGTATGTAGAAACCTATTTTTTAGAAGACCTTCTGTTGCTCAAACCAAAAAGTGTTGAATTAACGAAAGTTATATAACATACTGGGGGATTTATTCATAAATTTTCAGCTCAATCCGACTTAAATAGACTCCTCACTAATTTTTATGGTGGAGGACATAAATCTGTTTTGGGACAGCAACTCCCCAAATCTTACTTCCCTCTCATTAGAGGTCATTCTTGCCACAAAAATCAAACAAAAGGGATAAGGATAGGTCATTACTAAAGTAATAACTTCCAAGACTCAAGGAAACTCTTGGGTTATCATCCAACAAGTAATTTTCTTTAATGCCTTTAAGTTAGGCACAAGAAGCAAGAAATCAAGTATTTTCAAATGAAGAAGCATTAATATCAAACCTTGCTTTCAAAGGAGGAGCAAAGAGAAACTTCTCTCTCTTCATAGGGAATTGTTCAATACCTTTCTTGAATGGAAATTGATATTTAATGGTGCCTGTTTCATATCAATGATGGCACCAACAGTTCTAAGAATAGGTCTTCCCAAAGTAATAGGACAAGAAGCATTGTATTCAACATCCAAAACATACAAATAAACAGGGACATAAGCATTGTTAACCATAATGATAACATCATTAACAATCGCCATGAGTTTCTTCTTAGCATTATCATTAAGTGGGACATCCAAATAACAATCTTCTAAAGGTGGCAAATCAAGCATTTCATAAATCTTCCTAGACATAATAGATACACTAGAACCAAGATCACATGAAGATTTGAGATCAAAGTCATTCACTTGCATATTAATAATGGGTTCCCAAATATCTTATACTTTACTAGGAATATAAGCTTTGTGTTTTAACTTCTCTTCCTTAATCTTAACAAGAGCACCTGTAATGTGTTTGGTGAAAGCAACATGCATATCACTAGCATCAGGACTTCTAGCAAGTTTTTGCAGGAACAAAATCACTTCAGAAATATTGCAGCCATCAAGATCAAAATCAAACTTAGAATCACTAGTAGTAGGCTCATTAGGCTTAGGCATTGTAGGAGGAGGAATAGGGACTTCTTTTGGTTTAGTGGTATCCATTCTAGTGATAGTGCACACACTATTGTTTCTATCAATTTTAGCTTCCCTTTCCCACTGAGCATGAAGTTGGGCTAACAGTATAACATTTTCATCAATAGTAACTTGTATGGCATGAGTAGAAGCAAAGGTACTTTCCATGGTTTTAGGTTTAGCAGCCATTTTATTAATCAAGGAGGAATGTGCTTCAGACAAAGAGGAAATATTTTTCTCAACATTTAAAAGCTTTTCCTCCATAGTCTTGATGAAAGTGGTTTGTTTACTAATAAAGTCTTTGAGCATGACTTCATGTTCAGAGGGGGCACTTCTAAACTTGTTGAGGAGTTTCCATAGGTATTGCCATTATTAGGAGGATAAGGCCTATAATTATTGTTAACCACCAAAATTATTCCTATAGGCATTGTTGTCAAAATTATTGTTTCTAATGAAGTTCACATCAACTTGCTCTTCTTCAGCAACCAAAGAGGCTAAGGGAACATTATTTGGATATAAAGGAGGTTTCCCATTAACAAGCATAGCCATAATAACATCAATCTTATCACTCAAAGAGGAGGTTTCTTCAACAGAATTTACCTTCTTATGATGTGGAGCTCTCTCAGCGTGCCATTCAGAATAGTTAACCATCATATTATCAAGGAGTTTTGTTGCAGCACCCAAGGTGATTGATGGGGATATGCCGAGTGGGGTATACCCAGCAGGATGTTTCCTATTGGCCCAAGATGCCAGCGAGTGGGCCTGTAGGATGGTGACTGGATCAAGACCCAACAAGGATCCATGCGACTGGAACTAAAAGCCCAGAAGCGTAGCTAGGCCCAGTCGGATTAGGTCAAACACCCTCCGAATTCTTAACTAATTCGGTTGTAGATATGTAAACCCTAGCGAGGTGAGTCTATATAAACCTCCCTAGGGTACACATAGAGGACACGTTCCATCATACACCCTCTGCGACTCGCCGCCTAGCCGTCGAGCTCACCCTTTGTACTCTTTCATCAATACAATCTAGCAGGAGTAGGCCTTTACCCTCCGGGGGGCCGAACCTGGGCATACCCTTGTGTCTCTGCCCTCATCTCTCATCGAAGATGGCTGGCCTCCCTTGCCCCTCGTTCTACTACTCGCTGCCGATTGTAGCATCTGCCGTGGCCATTCCCACGATAGTGGCGCCCACCGTGGGGCCTGGCTGGTCAGGACGGTGTTCTGCGGTGAGATCCAATGTGCCCATCAACGAGTCGATCCCCACCAGCCGCATGATCGCGATCGGCGAGATCCTCCAGATTTTGCCGAGTAGCTACGTCTCGGTGGCGCGCCCCATCACTCACACTGTGATCATGCTGGTCGACACGATGAGACTCTTTGTCGGCTTCACAATGTCATCATCTAGGAGGACTCGGCTCGCATCCGCGAGTCGCCACCGCGCGACCGGATCTCCAAGAGTTAGGTCCACACCATCCATCGCCTCGCCAACAACAACATGGCCGAGAGCAGCGTGGTCGCGGACGACGCGACCCTCAACAACGACGCCGACTCAGTGACCCTGGCGTCAGTCGCCGGATCCATCGTCACCGCATCACCCGCGGGCTCCATCACCCAGGTCTCCAACGTGGGGGACTTCGAGGACCCTTCCATCCTTGGGATCTTCGACTCTGATTCCAGATCGGAGAACTCCGGCAAGTTCCACACCGGATCCAGTCGCCACGTTGCGACCTACATGGCGAGCGGCGCGGACGCCCCGCCAGACCCCTTCTCCACGCTGATCCCGCCGACCGCGACGGCGACGGAGGTCGAAGAACTCCTCCTGTGGCTGGAGGAGGTGGTCCGCAAGGAACAAGCCGAGCGCGAAAAATTTCACCTCGAGCAAGTAATGGCGCAGGATCTCTCACGCTACCACCAGCTCCGCATCCGGTCGCGCCTGAACCCCACCATTCAGTGACCCGGCCCGCGAGGCCGATCGCGTGATCTGCGAGAACGCACCGCCAGGAGGAATCGCTCGACCACCACCAGGAGTATCAGCAATCAGCACTCCCCCACCACCGCCCGGCTGCACACCCCCTCCAAACCAATCGCGGATCATGATCTCCGCGAAGGAGAGGGACGCGAACGGCCTCCCGCTGTTTTCTACTCTGGTGGACAACGTCATCGCGAGCCGAGCCGCGTCGATAGGGCAAGGCACCCTGCAGATCCAGTACGCCATGGCCTTACTCGCCAAGGCCGTCGAGCAACAAGCTGCGGGAGCAGACTCGCGGGGACGCGTCTACTCCCTCTAATCAGGAAGCAGGGCGGCCTCGAGCGGCCGCCCGACGATGGAAAACACTCTCAATTTCCCACCGCGAGCCACTGCAACTCCAGCCGCGACCCACAAACGCAGCACTCTCCACCAACGACCCGCGACCGACGAGCAACATGGTCGCTGCCAACAGGAAGCCAGTCGACGCACGGGCCCACATCATCAACAACCAGAGCTGGCGCGCACGCTAGCCTGACGACTTGAGACATACCCTCACCAACCGCCGCGATAACGAGCCAAGGGGATCTCACAGCTGAGTCGGCCCCCAGTGCTTCGGACCAATGATCCGAGGCGAAAAGTACCCGGCAAACTTCAAAGCGCCGAAGGAGATCGAGAAGTACGTACCCTTGCATGACCCATCCGTTTGGATGGACACGTACCTCATAGAGATGGGAATCACCGGCCACACCGACCTGCTCGCCGCCCGCTACCTCCCCCTGATGATGGAGGGAGCGTGCCGGCAATGGATCAACAACCTCTCCGTAGACAGCCTCGACTCTTGGGAGGAAATGCACGACGCCTTCGTCAGGAACTTCGAGGGATCCTACACCCGTGCCACCACCATCGAGGACCTGGAGCGATGCGTCCAGGGACCCCGAGAGTCGACCCGCAACTGGGTCCAGCGATGGCAGGACCTATGGTATAACGCGGCCAGAATCCACCCAGACACCACGATTCACTGCTTCAAGACCTCGTGCCGCTACGAGCCCTTAGTTGCCAAGCTCAAGCGGGTGTACAGAACACTCGACAACATACCAGACCTTCTCGAGATCGCCAAGGGTACGCGGAGGAGGACCCTAACCAAGAAACCGACAACGAGTCGGGAGGAAACCGCCGCACAAGCGTCCACGACAACGGGAGACGACCCGAGCTACACTACAGCAACACTCGCCTCATCGGCAAGCGCCACGGTGACCGGGCGAGTCGACTTTGTCGCCAACGCCGGCTACGCTCCACGCGATCCCAAAAGCATCCACCGCGACGGAGGCCAGCGCCGCGATAGTGGCAACTAAAAGGCGAAGCCAAGGTTTGACCCCGCGGCTCTCCTCAACCAGCCCAGTGTGTTCCACAGCAGGAAGGGGAAGCCCGCTACGCACATGACCGCAGACTGCCACTCCCTGAAGGAGATAGAGAAGGCACGACACGCACGGGAGGACCCCAAAAACCACCCGTCTAACGGCAGGGCATTCGGCAACGACGTGGGACGCTCCACACCTTCACCGGGTTCAGAAGCAAGCGCGAGAAGAAGGTCATCGCCCGCGCCGTCACCGTCAACACGGTGTCCCAGGTTGACGTCCCATGCTTCCTCAACTGGTCCGAGCAGCGGATCACCTGGAGCCGTGAGGACCACTCGCCATGGATAGAATATCCGGGGCGAGTCACCTTGGTGGTCAAGCCCAAGGTGGGAGACTATTGGCTCCACAAGACGCTAATGGACGGCAAAAGCCCCATCAACAGTCGATTATGGGAGACTAATGGCTCCTCTACCTGGACACATTCTGGCGACTGTGGCTCCCGCAATCGATGATTGAAACGACATGCACCACCTTCCACGGCATCGTCTTCGGTCAGAAGGCGTACCCGATCGGTAAGGTGACACTTCCGGTCACCTTCTACACTCCAGCAAACTTCCGCACCGAGCGGATCGTCTTCGAGCTAGTGCCCTTCAACATCCCCAACCACTGCGTCTTGGGGTGGCAGGCGTTTGCCAAATTCATGGCGGCAACCCACTACGCGTACAACACGAGGAAGCTCCCTGGGCCGTGCGGCATTATCACTATCCACGGGGACCCTGACATGGCTGCAGAATGCGAGGCCAAAGGCGCCGAGCTCGCTGACTCCATCATAGCGGCAGAAGCCAACCACGCGGAGGAGCTCACCAAGTACATGAGTGGGGTCAATAACGACGACCCCACGATACTCATGAAGCCCAACTGGGAGGGCGGCGGGTCAACCGCCTTCGAGGCAATCGGGCACACGTGCTCCGTCGAGATGGTCCCAGGCGACTCCAGCCATTTGGTGACGATCGGAACGGGCATGAGCCCAGCATAGGAAGGCGCGCTCATCGAGTTCCTCCATGAGAATCACGACATCTTCGCATGGAAGCCATCCAACATGCCTGGTGTCCAGAGGGAACTCGCTGAGCACAAACTCAATGCCGACCCCAAAGCGCGACGCATCAAGCAGTCACTGCGGCCCTTCAATGAAGAGCGCCGCCGAGCAATCGCCAAGGAGGTGTAGCGCCTACTCGTTGCAGGCTTCATACGGCCAATCAAGTACTCCAAGTGGATGGCAAACCCATTCCTGGTCGATAAGAAAAACGGGACCTGGAGAATGTGTATCGACTACACAAATCAAAACAGCGCCTGCCCTAAGGAGTAGTTCGTCCTCCCGCGGATTGATCAAATCATCTACTCGACCGTGGGCTGGGAATCGCTGTGCTTCCTTGACGCCTACTCTGGTTAAAACCAGATCAAAATGGTAGTCGAGGATGAGGAGAAGACGGTGTGGTGGTGAAATCTACTCGCCAGGGCGATCTACTCGCCGACCTGGCCAAAACCTTCACGAATCTGCGGAGGTACAAGATCAATTTAAACTCAGGAAAGTGCACCTTCGGTGTCCCTACTGGACAGCTGCTAGGGTACATCGTCTCCAAGCGAGGGATCGAGGCGAGCCCCACCAAAATCAACACGATCGCCCGGCTCGGCCAACCCGAGTGCCTACGCGACGTCCAAAATTTGGCCGGGTGAGTTGCGGCTCTCAGTCGCTTCATCTGTCGGCTAGGTGAGAAGGAAATGCCTCTCTTCCACGTAATGCGCAAGAATCCCGAGTTCCAGTGGGAAAAGGAGGAAGACGACCCGCTCCACGCACTCAAGGAAGTGCTACTCACGGTCTCGCTACTCGCCGCCCCCGTCGACAAGGAGCCCATGCTCGTCTATGTTGCAGCCTCCGAGCGAGTCGTCAGCGCCGTCATGTTCGTCGAGCGACCAGAAGAGGGCAAGGAACTCCCAGTGCAGCGACTTGTCTACTACATCAGCGAAGTCCTCACCGAGTCGCGCCAGCCCTACCCGCAGTACCAGAAATTGGTATATGCGGTCTTCCGAGCCTAGCAGCGACTGCCGCACTAATTCCAGGAGGACCAAATCACGGTCTTCTCCTAAGCACCGTTGCAGGACATCATCCACAACCGCGAGGCGACCGGGCGAGTCGCCAAGTGGGCCATGGAGATCGGAGTCCACACCATCAGGTATGAGCCGCGCAAGGTAATCAAGTCGCAGGCTCGGGCAGACTTCCTCGCCGACTGGGAGGAGGCGCAGCAGCCAGGGAAACTGCCGTACCTCCACTACTGGTCGCTACACTTCGACGGCTCCAAGAACACAGATGGCGCAGGGGAAGGGATCATCCTCACATCTCCAAAGGGCGACAAGCTGCGCTACGTCCTATACCTCGACTTCACCCCTTGCACCAACAGCATGGCAGAGTACGAGGCGCTCCTCCACGGCATGCTAGCAGCCAAGTAGATGAACATCAATCGTCTGTGCTGCTACGACGACTCCGACGTCGTCGCCATCCCATGCGATGCAGTCTCCCCCACCATGGTGGCATACTGCCAA
Organism: Avena sativa; assembly: GCA_916181665.1. Taxonomy (NCBI): domain Eukaryota; kingdom Viridiplantae; phylum Streptophyta; class Magnoliopsida; order Poales; family Poaceae; genus Avena; species Avena sativa. Next base: position 185,697,921 of record OV702293.1, on the reverse strand, counting down.
GCCGTGGACCAGCTGGGAGGCCACTTTGCCAGTTACTCCATCGAATGGATCGATCGGTGCAAGAACAAGGAGTCCGATGCCCTCTCTCATATCAGGTCGGCCCGCCTCGTGCCACCCACCGGTGTCTTCCTCGACACCATCACCAAGCCTTCCGTCTCTCCCCCGAGGGAGATCAACATCGGGATTCCACTGCAACAAGAAGCAGCCTTAGTCGCCGTGCTCGCAGAGCCAAGCGACTGGACCATGCCATACGTCACCTACCTGGAGGGAGGGACCCTACCCGTTGACGAGACGGAGGCCCGGATGATAGTACACCAATGCAAATCTTTCGTCATCATCAATGGAGAGCTCCACAAGTGCAGCGTGACCGGTGTGTTCCAACGCTACGTCCAACCCACAGAAGGTCGCAAGATCCTCCAAGACATCCACGCTGGCAACTGCGGCCACCACGCTAGCGCTCGGTCTCTGGTCGCCATGGCCATGCGTCTACTGTCTCAACGCGCATGCTGACGCGGTCGACATCGTCCAATGATGCGTCGGATGCCAGAAGTACGCCAACCAGACTCACATCCCAAGCTCGGTGCTCAAGACCATCCCCATCACCTGGCCATTCGCCGTGTGGGACATGGATATGGTAGGCCCATTCAAGAAGGCCCCATCCGGCTTCACTCACCTCCTAGTCGCAATTGACAAGTTCACAAAGTGGGTGGAAAATGCAACGGGAAGACCGCCACCAAATTCCTACATGAGCTCATCCATCGCTACGGGTTCCCGCACAGCATCATCATGGACAACGGCACCAACTTCGCCAAAGGAGCCATGGCTAAATTCTACGAGGAGCACCATATATGACTCGACCTCACCTCAGTAGCCCACCCGGAGTCCAACGGCCAGGCGGGACGCGCCAACCAGAGCATCCTCCACGGCCTGAAGCCGCGAAAACAAGTTCCCCTTGAGCGAACTCCTGGGTGCTTGGTCGAAGAGCTCCCCTCCGTCATCTGGGGCATCCGCACCTCCATCAACAGGTCGACTGGGTTCATTCCCTTCTTCATGGTGTATGGTGCCGAGGCCTTCATGCCAACCGACCTCGAGCACGACTCGCCGCAGGTGGTCAACTACGCGGAGGACGACAACGAGCTCGCACGCCAGGACGGGGTCGACCAGCTCGACGAAGCACGCAACCTATCTCGCTCCCGCAACGCCATCTACCAGCAAGGACTTCGCCGCTACCACAGCCAGCGAGTTCGGACTCGCACCTTCCAAGAAGGCTACCTGGTACTGCGCCTGATCCAGGACAAGAAGGGCATGCACAAGCTCTCTCCCCCCTGGGAAGGACCATTCGCCATCGAGCGAGTCCTGGGAAACGACGCCTACTACCGCATCGACATCCGAGGTCACGGAAAACTTGACGTCAAGCGACCATGGAATGTAAACGTCCTACGGAAGTTCTACTCCTAGAACTCCAGACATGTACCTCCTACCCGCAATGAAATAAACAAGATTGATTCGCAAAAATTGTGACCACTCTCCATACCTTGTGCCATTCGCACTCGTAATAACATCATAATGCTACTTGCGGAAGTCAACCCTTGGTCACGCGACTGGCACGGCCAAGTAGTGCGGTACGAGGGAACCGAAAAATTTTAGGCCTTGTATCATCCATGAAAAAAGCCAACCTGGAGCCCCATCGGAGTCGCCTTGCTCGACTGGCTTTCCGATCCAAGACAAACGCATTCGCTTCCCACAACGACCTAGTCCTCCACATCCTTGGCGCAGCGACTCGAACGGCTAAGTACCATGCTCGGGGACTAGCGCCAGTCGAAACCTGAGCAACTAGGGAAAACGCAAAGTATGAGAGCGCATTCTAGAATCGCCACGCGAGCGCACCCCTCGGAATCGCCACGCGATTGGCTTTCCAAGCCATGGAGAGTCGACCGCAACTTACTAAAAGTTTAACAACATACATAAACATAAAAACAAGGTAAACCCCACAAAAGGGCGGACGCACTCGGGGACTCGCACAACCCACAATCAAATCAAAACACTGAAAAAACATCCATGCATTCCTTAAATTTGGTCGCTCACAAGGGCAGTCACGTAGTTATTACAACTGACGCCACTCGGCAACTTAATTTACTCCACAGGCTTCGACGATGACGCGCCACCATTCCCGCCAACACGGATGAAGGGAAACCACGGGTTCGATGGGTACGTCATCAAAGTACCAGCCATCGCCGAGCAGAAGGGCTGCTCCACCTTGGAGTCGCGGCTCGCTGGCTCGGGGTCGTTGGGCGCAATGATCGTCTCCCCGTGCGGTAGGAGATCACCCATCGCCAGCACTCGGTCGGAGTAGACCACATCCCGCTCGGTCAGCTTCAGCACCTCAGATATTTCGACCGCGCCCATCGATGAAGGGTACCCGCTGGTGACGTCGTCCAGGTCGAAGTCGTCGGGGGAGTGCGCGAGCCCAAGACTAAGCGCAGTCACAACACCACATCGGAAGGCCGAGCGCGACATGAAATCCACAACCGCTGGAGCCTTCTCCAGATAGCGCCCAACTTCGACGAGGTCGCTGGGGATCACCTCCGTTGGAGAAATTTCCTAGAGGCATTCGCGGATGCAAGTCGTCGACAGAGCGGCTGTGTCCACCAACGTAGTGACACACTGCCGAGCGTCGTACGATTGTGCTTCAGCCTAATCATCAAGAATCCTCCCTGCAAACCAAGAAAAGCTCAATATCAGAAACATGCAAAAGAGTAAAGCCGACCTACGCGTTCAGGAGTCGCAAGACCAATCACACAAAAATTGTACAAGCTCAGCAATCAAAGGGCGACAGTGCCCCGTGATGAAATCCTGCACACCGAAGAGGTCATCCTGTAGCTCCGTGACGAGTGCATCTGACATCTTCTGCTCCTCAGCAGCAGCAGTAACGGCTGCCTTGGCCCTCTCATCTACCGAGGTCGCCTTCGCCTTCGCCTCCTTGAGCTCCCGCTCCAAGACGGCAATTTGCTTCTCCGCGGCGCTCAAGGACGACCGAGCAGCCGTCAGATCACTCGCAGGGACCATGCCTTCACGAGCCTTCTCCACCACGGCCGCATGAACCTCTGCATCAACAAAACCATGAGTACGAATAAAGAAAGCGATACTTCCAACAACAAGCATAACAAACACTTACCAGCAGTTGCCCGAATCTTGTTCGTCCCTTGGACGACGTGGAGCTCCTTCTCTAGACGCTCCCTAGCGGCAAGTCGCTCCGCCGACTCGCGCTGCAGACCCTGCACAACCATGAAAGCATTAGCGAAGAAATTGCTAAGTGCCTAGCCGCTGAAATTCAGCGACTAGCCAATCGGGGACTGGACAGCAAAATCAATAAGGATCCGACCACTGAAATTCAGCGATCAGATCCTCGGGGACTGGACATACCTGAATCGCTCCACCTAGCATGTTGTGGAGTTCAATCGCGTCCACCGACGGGAGCACAACAGGGGTGCGCCCGCGATGCTGCTCCACTTCCGCTGACTGCGCTGGAGCACTCGCCGTCCAGGGCCTCTCCACAAAGCGACGGAAGGTAGCCACCGCCGCCCTCGTGGCACTGACCGTTGGGACCGTCGCACCAACTGGTGCTGCAGGCTCGACCTTCTATGACTCCACGTCCACCGCGGCCGTCGCAACCGCACCGCTCCAATCGGAGCCTCACTCGGGGCGCCGACTGGCTCGTCCGAGATTGTGATGACTTCGTCGCCCTTTGCATCCTTCACGCCCTCAACGGGCACCTCCACCTCGTCGCCCTTCCTCTTCTTTGAAGAGTCGACTTGTGCTTCCGCGGCACCAACTGGACCTTGGCCACCGAAGGGTGACCTATTTTCTTCACTCCAGTCCTGCAACACAATGCCGTCAGAAACCTTGCCAACCAGATATGAATCGATTGGACAAGCGAATAACCTAAAGGGTACTCACTTGGCGACCAGGATAAAATGCAAACCAGTACAAATGCTGGCTGGCTTCTCCAACTCCGGCCCCAGCTTCTGACTAAGGCCCGTCTCGAACACGCTCTGTGCCCAGGACACCGAGGGCTTCTTCTAGGATGAAACCGCGGCAGGAGGATCAGCGGCGATCGCCGCAGGCGCTCCCCTCGACGGCGAGGCCCCGGCGAATGGAGCGTCCCCGAGCCCGGTGACTGTGGTGAAGGGTGGTGGTAGCGACGCCAATGGTACTTCACCCTCTACCACGGCCGCGTCGGCCACCACAGTCGCATGCGCCGGCGCACCGGCCCCAGTTTTCTCGGCTGCGCTGGTAGCTTCGGAGCTACTCGCGGACCGAGGCGGTGACTCTGGCTTAGCCAGCCTCTTCTTCTTCTTCTGTGGCGATTTCTTCTTCGATGTCGTGGCCACGTGCCGTGAAGTGTGTTCAGGGAGCTCGTCGTCGTCCCCGTCGTGATCCTCGAGGCTCTTGCTGGCCTCAAGCTCGCGTTGCTGCTGCCCATGGGTCTTACGGACTATGGGTGCAGCGACCTCCATGGGTCTTCATCATATTCATCATCGTCATTGTCACCATCATCGGCATCGTCGCCTCTAGTGTGGCCCTTGTCGGACGAGGACTCGCTCTCGACCTCGGCGGACTCGGTCGAGTTTTTGTCTTCAGCAGGTGGAAGACAACCTTCCACCACTTGGAACAACTGCGAAGATAAAATGTGATTAGCACGAACCGCTACTGCATATCTGCGACTGCGAATGTACAAGAAATTATGAACTTACCGTCGGAGCCTTGAAATTCGTGATGTAAGAGGGAACCCTAGCCTTCTCGTCGAGGTATTCTGCATCGGTGATTTTCTTCAGGGCCAAGGTATAATTGTTGAGCCTCCACTCGGCAGTGCAAGACTTTGTTGGGTCGTCCTTGCCCGTGTACTCGTACATGCAGCGGGCGCGACTGGCCAGAGGCTCTTGCCGCCGCCCAAACCAGCAATTATACAAGTTGATCGTCTAGAGGCCCTTCTTCTTCAAGCTGCGGATTATCTGCAGCATTTCCTCGACCACCATCCGCTGGTCATGCGGAACCTTGGCGACTTGGAGCCAAAGTGGCTCGGGCTGGTCGGCGGAATACATCGGAAGCTCCACCTCGTCGTCTAGTGGCGACTCGGTCACGTAGAACCAATGCTTCTTCCACTTGTTCGCTGCCTTCTTTGGAAGCATCAGGTCGAAGAAGGGGGCCTTCTACTTCAACTAAAAGGTGAGTCCGCTCGCGGCCAATATCGGGCCGCCTATTTCTTCGCGCCCGATCCTCCCGTGGAATAGATCTTGCCACAGGGGAAGTATGGCCGACAGCCTAGGTAGCACTCACAAAACGCCACGAAGATGGCGAGTTTCTCGATGCTGTGCGGCCCTAGGTCTGACGGCGAGATGTCGTCATACGCACAGAAGCAGCGAAAGAAGAGGGAGGTGGGGAATCCAAGCCCCCTCTCCAGGTGGCTGGTGAAGCAGATAAACTCTTCGTCGCGCGTATCTAGTACCACTTCTCCGGCACGGAGGATCCCTGCCTCCTCGAATGATTTCAGCAGCACTTTCATGCACTTGGATCTCCCCCATGGTTCCATCGAAGGCGCCATCAGTTGGAAGATATAGGGCTATGGGTCGCTCTGGTCGCTACGGGGGAACGGAAGACTAGAGATGCGCGAGATCGGAGGAAGTGTAGGAAATGATGGCCCTTCACCTGTCACTCTCCTTATATAGCGGTTGTTACCCGCCATCTTTGGGGAGCCGTTACCGCGCGGTGATTATGCCGATATTACCGTTGAATTACCCAACGGCTAGTTTGACCAATGCTGACAGTCCAACTTCGTCTACTCGACTCGCCGCCTTCGGCAACTCGACAACTCACCGACCAGATCTCCCTAGCTGCGATTCGTCTGCTCTCCGACCTGATCACCATAGCAGTGATTCGATTACTCGCCGACCCATTCGCCGTGCTGCGATTTGACTGGTCGCCGTTATTGCGACTAAGATGACAAGTTCCCTCTTTCATTCAGGGGGTCCACCGCCGATTTGACTGGGTGTCCAAATTGGACTCGTATACTCCGACTGCCAACGAACACCTGCGACGAATCAGCGACGGCCTCGGGGACTACTGATGGGGATATGCTGAGTGGGGTATACCCAGCATGATGTTTCCTATTGGCCCAAGCTGCCAGCGAGTGGGCCTGCAGGACGGCGACTGGATCAAGACCCAACAAGGAGCCAAGCGACTGGAAGCTAAAATCCCAGAAGCGTAGCTAGGCCCAGTCGGATTAGGTCAAACACCCTCCGAATTCTTAACTAATTCGGGTGTAGATCTGTAAACCCTAGCGAGGTGAGTCTATATAAACCTCCCTAGGGACACGTTCCATCATACACCGCCTGTGACTCGCCGCCTAGCCGTCGAGCTTGCCCTTTGTACTCTTTCATCAATACAATCTAGCAGGAGTAGGTATTTACCCTCCAGGGGGCTGAAGCTGGGTAAACCCTTGTGTCTCCGCCCTCATCTCGCACTGCAAATGGCTAGCCGCCCTTGCCCCTCGTTCTACTATTCACTGCCAATTGCAGCATCTGCCGTGGCCAATCCCACGACATAAAAATTCTCCAATAGGATTCTTGAAGAGAAGTTCAAACCTACATAAAAAGTCTAGATAATCATCCAAGTAGTAAGCCCATGAGTTGGACAATTCTTAACCAAAGATTCCATTATTTATCAAGCTTGAGAAACATGTTCATTATCAAGTTGTTTAAATTTCATAATATCACTTCTCATAGATATAATCTTAGCAGGAGGGTAGTACTTTCCAATAAAAGCTTCTTTGCACTTAATCCGATAATCAATACTATTTCTAGGCAAGGATAGCAACCATTCTTTAGATTTTCCTCTGAAGGAGAAAGGAAACAACTTGAGCTTAATAATATCTCCATCTACATCCTTATACATTTGCATCTCACAAAGTTCAACAAAGTTATTGAGATGGGCAGCAGCATCATCAGAACCAGCACCAGAAAATTGTTCTCTCATCATAAGATTCAACAAAGCAGGCTTAATTTCATAAAAGGTAGCATCAGGAGCAGGTGCAACAATAGGAGTGCTAAGGAAATCATTGTTGTTTGTGCTAGTGAAGTGATACGTCAAAAACGTATCTATAATTTTTGATGCTCCATGCTTGTTTAGTATCTACTTTGCTTTGCTTGTCTACACTTTGAGGTGCTTTTTACATGATTTCTGGTACTAACCTACTAACATGTTGCAACAGTGCTAGATGCCTGTTTTCTGCTGTTTTGGTTTCAGAAAAGTTAGTAAAGAAGTATTCTCGGAATTGGACGGGAAAAACGTCAAAGTCAATTACTTTCCATGGGAACAAGAAGTCCAGAGGGGAGACAAGGAAGCGGGCCAGGGTAGAAAAACACCCCCAGGAGCAGCCAGGGTGGGCCCGTGCTTGGCTAGGGGTTGGCCCCTCTGATCGCCTCCTCGGCCTCTCCCTTCGTCTATAAGAAGCCCCCGATGCTGAAACCCTAAGCACCCGATAAAATCTCCACGAAATCTTCTGTAGCCGCCACCACCATCATCCCTAGATCGGGGGGATTTGAAGTTCTTCCTGTTACCCTGCCGGAGGGGAGATCATCCCGGAGGCCTTCTCTCCGGTATGATGTGTGAGTAGTTCCACCTTGGACTATGGGTCCATGTTGTATCTAGATGGTTGTATCTCCTCCTTTGTTCTTTCATGTATATATCTTGTGAGCTCCGTTCATGATCAAGAGCTAATCTATTTATAATCATGCATGTTGTGTTTGCGAGGATACGATGGATCTTGAGATTATTATATTGGATAGTAATCTCAATATCCATCGGATCCCCGTAAACAGAACATGCATGATTACAAATAGATGAGATCTTGATCATGAACGGAGCTCACAAGATCTAGACATGAAAGAACAAAGGAGGATATATAACCATCTAGCTACTACATGGACCCGTAGTCCAAGGTGGTACTACTCACACTTCATACCGGAGGCTGGCATGATGAAGAAGAAGGCCTTCGGGATGATCTCCCCTCCGACAGGGTGCCGGGAAGAGCTTCAGATCACCCTGATCTAGGGACAATGGTGGCGGCTATAGACGGTTTCGTGGAATTTTGATCGGGTACATAGGGTTTACGCATTAGGGGCTTCTTATAGGTGAAGAGGCGAGGCAGGGGGCCCACCAGGGTGGGTACACCCCCCATGCACGGGGTGTTGCCACCCGCGCGACCGGGGTTGTAGCCCCTTGGTGGGTCTCCTCTGTCTCGTATTCCGGCTTCGTGTTCCCCATGGTGAAATAATGACTTTGGCTTTTGTCCTGTCCAATTCCGAGAATATTGATTTTCTGCCTTTCTGGAACCAAAAACAGAAGAAAACAGGCAACTGGCACTATGGCAACTTGTTAATAGGTTAGTACCAGAAAACATATAAAAACACCTCAAAGTGTGGACAAAGCAAAGTAGATACTAAACAAGCATGGAACATCAAAAAATATAGATACGTTTTCGAGTATCACTGATTACTCGCTCGGATGCCGCGACGTAGACGAGCATTAGCTCCTTGTCGGTGGGACGGCGAGTAGCGCGGCCATGAGTAGCACTTCTTTCAGTGCGTGGAGCGTGTTGTCTGCCTCCTTGTCCAACTGGAACATGGGGTTCTTGCGCATTAGGCGGTAGAGAGGAATTGCCTTCTCGCCTAGCCGGTGGATGAAGCGGCTGAGAGCCGCGACTCGCCCAACCAACTTTTGGATGTCTCGGAGGCACTCGGGTTTGTCGAGCTGGGCGATCGTATTAATCTTGGTCGGTTTTTCATCGATGCCTCGCTTGGACACTACGTATCCCAGTAGCTGTCCAGTGGGTACACACAAGGTGCACTTCCTAGGTTGAGTTTGATCTTGTACCTCTGCAGATTTGCGAAGGTTTCGGCCAGGTCGGCGAGTAGATCGCTCTGGCAATTGGACTTTACCACCACGTCATTGATGTATACGTGGATGTTGTGGCCAATTTGGCTCGCAAGGCACTCTTGCATGCACCGCTGGTAAGTCGATCAGGCGTTCTTGAGGCCGAACGTCATGCTAGTGGTGTCGTGGTATTGCCGATGAGTACGCCATGGAGGGGTCCTCAAAGTGCGTGTTTAGAGACGTGGGGGAAGGTGGACAGTTGACGGGTATGAGGTAACACAGCTTACCCAGGTTCAGATCCCACAACGGTGGTGGAATCCTAATCCAGCTATAAATCACTATAATGGAATACGCCGAGTTACAGAGATAGGTTCGCTGTGCGAGGTGTGACTAGAAAGTCTAAGTTATCGTGCCCTAAAGGCTCCCATAGGCCCGACTTATATAGTCGCCAGGTCCTAGGGTCACAGGGAAAATTCCTAGCCGGACAGATTACAGAGTCCTACACGGTCTATTACTAGTCTAGCGTGTCTTGCACTCCAAGGCTCCGGGTACGCTGGTGACTCCACCGTAGCCTTTCTTTATCCGGCATGGGCCTCCCTTCTGGATCCGTCTAACTGGGCCACCCAGCAGGCCATGGGCCATGCTACCAACTGTGGGCCACCCGGGTTATCCGGATAAGAGACATGCTATGAGGATACCCATATAGAATATCCCCAATAGTAGCCCCCGGAGAACTCCGAGATTTTGTGCCGTCTTGCATCTTCAGGTTGAATGCTCCGTCTAGATGGATGTCGGAAAATCGTCAAGAAATATCTTGTAGTCCTCCCAAAGAACCCTGCAAGGTTTTTCTCCGACTTCAATTTGTAAGTCGGAGAATTGCTGAATCTTCTATCGTACTCTTCTGTAGCCAGACTTGATCCGTCCATGCCGGAATCTTCCGATGTGATGGTTCATCTGCCTATGACATCTCGGGCGACGTAGACATAGGTCAGCAATGCCTCGTAACTCACACATGCAGGGAACACAATCATGTCCACTTTTCCCATGCGAGCGATACGAACCGTTGGTGGCGACGGTTGGTACGTGGCGAAATATCCGCGCACGCCTCCGCACACGTCGCCTACGCGGCAACCATTCGATCAAGTTGCACGAATCTTGATGCCGGAGACCATAAATAGTAACTGGAGTGGAAAATTTACTTTTTCACCTCATTCTCCACTGCATCGTCTTGTTCCTCCAGCGAGCGCCTCCTCGATCTCTCCGCGCAACATGCAAAAAACCCTTGCTCTCCAATCTTTCCCAGTCACCGCCGAACACACCCAATGGCCAGTAACAGCTCCTCCCCTTCCATGGCGGCGTCGGGCAAAGTTGCGGCGAAGCCGGAGAGCTCCGTTGTCGTGCCCCTGGAGGGCCTGGTCATCCCCAAGTCCGCAGTGGTCGAAGCCATCGGCGGCGACCATAATCCAGCGGCGCTGGAGCTGCTGGAGGTGGAGTACGACTCACACAAGGGCGACTGGCGCGGTTCGGATATCACGGACCGCGACATCAAAGAACTGATCAACGAGGGCTACCTCCCCGCGACGGAGGGGCTTGCCTGGTGGGCGGCGCCGGCTAGCGAGGTCATTCCTTCTCCCCAAGTCGGAGAGAAGGTGTACCTCAAAGCGCAGATGGTACGCGGTGTCTCCCTGCCCATTTCCAACTTTTTCCTTGCTGTCCTGAATCATTACCGGGTACAACCACAGAACCTCTCCCCCAATAACATCTTAGCGCTCAGCAACTACGCGGCGCTATGCGAGGGTTATTTAGGGATTAGGCCTAGGCTAGATCTCTTAATATATTTGTTTACCTTCAAGCGCAAAGTCGGAGCAGGCAAGGACGAGCTCAGAAATTGTTGCACCATTAGGTTTAAGATCCGGCCTGGCCGGCGGTTTCCCGACATCGTCGGCCACGAGTCCTACAAGAACTGGCAGCGTACTTACTTTTACGGCCCAGATATCCCTCTGGCCGGCCGAGAAGTAACGTACCCGGACTTCGTCGATGGAGCTGCCGCTGAAGCCTCGGCATGGAGATCCCAGGCCTCCCTTCCCTCTGACATCGACGCTTCCCGCGCTATAAGGCGGATAGAGTGGTTCGTGGATACGGGTTTAACCGGATTGGACCTAGCCAGGTGCTGGTTCATCGGGCGGATCCATCCTCTACAGCACCGCTCGAGGCTAATGCACAAGTATTCCAATGATAGAAGGGATAGCCTCCGTATCTCTGAGGATAACTTCTCGAGCGACTCCGTCAAGCTTTGCCTCAAGGACATCGTCAAGGTGAAGGATAGGAAGCGTGGCTTCACCATCACCTACGACATGTTTGTAGAGAGCAAGTGCCCAAAGGTAACTGTTTATTTTCCGTATATGACATATACTCCAGTTCTTCCGTCTAGCTATTACCATCTCATCTAACACGGCGGTTCTTCACTTAACAGCTCAGCGACATAGATGAGGATATCATGGATCCTCAAATCTATGATCCAAAGATGAAGGATGTCACTGTCGTGTCCGAAGACGATGCTCCATTGGCGCGAAAGCGGAAGAGCTCCACCTCTGACGCTGCCGACGGAGGCAAGAAGAAGAAGACGGAGGGTGGTGCCTCCAAGAAGACTACCGCCGTCCTGGAGGCGAAGAAAAGAAAGATTACAGGGATCCCCTTTGCCAACGAACCCCCTCTTGTGTAAGCTTCTTTCTCTCCGACATTTTCCATTATCTTGTCTTATTCTCGTACTTATGCATTGTGCACGTTCCAGGAAGAAAGCCACAACCATCTTGAAGAAGACCTCCAAAAATTTGGGGGCTTCTAGAACCATAAAGGATATGCTGCATCGCGACGTATCTCCCACCATCGCCCCTGTCACTCCCAATGTCCATCCCTCATCTGCTCCGACAAGCTCTCAAGCTAAAGAAGCATCTGGCCCTTTCGCCATGGAAGTGGACTCAGGCGCCTCCACAGAGCTTGCTATTGTCGGCGAACAGGCGACGGAGGAAAGTGCCGCACACCAAATGGCTGAAGCCTTGGCTAAGTATGCCATGGTTAGAGGTAAGGCGGTGGTGGAGGGTGGTACATCTGCCGAAGGTGGCGCCCTCGCCCCCAGGAAGACCATAGAGTTCCCGAAGATAGTCTATCTGACACTTACACCGAGTAGCACCACTCTAGTTCCTGGTGCGGCGCCGACATCTCCAACGTGCGGTCTCGAGGAGCTTCTCCGGCAAGCAGAAATCTTGCAAGGAAATTGTGTATCCTTCAGAAAGTTGCTGGCTGAGAGTGCTACCAACCTCAAGATCATTGCACTTGTAAGTTTTATTTGCCTTTTGCATTTCATATGAGTATACCACTGTAGCCCCCGAGGATTTAGACGGAAAACCATAGGTCTTTGCGTCTAAATGCTCTAAGAGTGACTAAGCTAGAAAACTTCTCACTGTATCCCCCAGGCATATAGTTTGAATGAATTGTTCCAACTAGATGCTTTAAGAGTAGCATACACAGTGTTTATAATTTTCGATAATGTAGCCCCCAAGCGTCTAGTTGTAACTGAATTCGTTCCGACTAGATGCTTAAAGAGAATCTAAGCATATGTTTGAGTTAAAAACTTTATACTATAGCCCCCAGCTTCTAGTTGAAAACTGAGTTAGTTCCGACTAGATGCTTAAAGAAAGACCAAGCATATTTTTAAGTTAAAAAACTCTCGCTGTAGCCCCCGAGCTTCTAGGTGGAAATTTTCTGGCTAGATGCTCCAAGTAGACCAAACAACGTTTAACTTTTTCCTTTCCACAAAATGAGAATGCTCGGAGGGGCATGGCCAACGACAAGTAACAGAAGATGCGCGCGGACTTGGAAGCCAAAAAGGGTAAAACTGCCTTCTTGAAGGAACACATCATCAAGAGCAAGCGTCTGTTTTTCCTTTATTTTTCTTATTCCGACTTGATCTTGTGTATTCTCCGAGTACTCACTGTGTACTTTTCTTTCTCCGACTTGTAGAAACCATTTCCAAGGCTAAGGATATTGTCTAGCAATCCAAACACATTTAGGAGCTGGAGAGCAAAAACAAGATCCTTAAGAAGGAGAGGGAGGATATGCTGAAGATGCATGAAGACTCGATGAAAGCCCTGCAAGACTCCGCCAATGAGGATATTAACTGCTTGAAGGAGGAAATCATGATCTTAAAAGATCAGAAGAAAGCTGCCGATGAGCAAAATCAACACCATCATGAAGCATATAAGATGCTCCGACAAGAACGGGACTCCATGGTGGAGACTATCTATCAAGTTGAGATAAGCATCTTCAGTAAGTGATTCTCCATCTTGGATTTCTATAAGCTGAATACTCTAAATTTTTGAACTCATGCGCTCCTTTGTTGGAAATTTGCAGCTCCTATGGGTTTAACCCGGTCGCCTCCTCCGCCAAAGGAATGCATGGTCCTTGCCGGCAAATTTATTAACACCTCCATTAAGAAGGCCAAGGATATTGCCAAACCCCTCCAGATTAACATCAAGGCATCAGACTCTGTAGCAAAGTTCTCGGAGATTCTACGCCGAGCCACCGAGCGTATCGCAAGCCGGAAAGCTTCATGTGCACGGTCCGGTGCAAGGATGGCGATGTTCGTGGTCAAGGCACATTACGAGAATGCCGACATCGACACGGTAACCTCTAGTATCCCCGACATAAATGACGAAGGCCAAAAGATAAACCATGAATCTATCTTGGCGTCACTCGCGGGTTATGACACCAGAGTCGCCGAGTTGGTCGACGTTAATGTCTTTGTGCCCATGAAGACCATCGATGGCGGCAAACAAAGCTCCTACGAGTCCCTCAATACTGCCGATTTCGAGGAAGGTGACTCTCCTGCTGCCGACGATGCTGCTTCCAAGTCTCCTGCGCTAGAGGAATAATTTTTTTGTAATATTTGTTTCCTCTTTAATGTGTATGCGGAAAAAACTATGTGTTAACTTAAGGCGCAAAACAATGGTGTATGTCCTGCTACTTAAGAACTAGTTCCAGCATGTATATATGTTTATGCACGTGCTGGCTTATCCATTACTTTGGTTTGTATGCTTGACATTTCATGAGTCGGAAGACTCGTTGTCGGAACCATGCACTCAGGTGATGATGCCCAATGGCACCGTCGATAACCTAAGCACAAAACCGCCGATAATAAGTGCCAAAAGTCACTACTCCAGAATCCACATAGAAACGACAAAGAACGTGTAGAGCAGAAAACTTAAGCTAACGCCCGTAGGCGGAATTTTCACAAGTGCAATCGCAAGGCTTGTGCATAAAGGTTTTATGCGATCCAAAAATGAAAACTAAAGGAGGTAAATGACTCAGATATATGAGTGAACCAGAGAGCTTTATTTCATTGATCATATAAGAGGTACACAATAGATAAAAATGCTAAGTGTAGAAAGGATGTAGTTGTGCTATGTTCCATGGCTGATCAAGCTCCGGGTAGTCATCATCCGGGTCACGTTTCTTACACTTATGATCCTCGTTGGGTCTATCCTTCAGTTCATGATTGTCAACGAGGTAGTAAGCCCCATTGAGTAGCGCCTCGCTTATGATGAACAGTCCTTCCCATGGCGGGGGTAATTTGTGTGACTTCTTCTGCTTGAGTCGGAGCACCAGATCCCCCTCTTTAAGCGAGTAATGTAGAATGCGGGGACTATGGTAGCTGCATAGCTTCTGCTAGTAGATGGTGGATCTTTGTCATGCCAAAACGCACTCCTCCTCGAGAAGATACATATCTAGGCGTCTGGATTCTTTAACGTCATCTTCATCGTAGGCGGCGACCCTTGGTACATCATGAAGTATGTCAGAAGGTACGATTGCTTCTGCTCCATATACAATGAAGTAGGGGGTGTAGCCGGTGGATCTGTTGGGTGTAGTTCGTAAACTCCACAACACAGATGGCAATTCTTCTGCCCAAGCCCTAGCTGCTCTGTGCAGTGGTGCCTCAAGACGTGGCTTTATTCCCTGTAGAATTAATCCATTGGCTCACCCAACCTGACCATTGGACGGTGGGCGTGCCACAGATGCAAGGTCAAGTCGGATGCCCTTCTCCCAAAAATAAGCCTCCACTTCTCCGAGTGACAAGTTGTTGCCGTTGTCGGTGATAATGCTATGTGGGAGACCAAATCTCACCACTAGATCCCGGACAAACCTAAGGGCAGTTGCCCCATCGATCTTTCTAATGGGTTTAGCTTCTATCCATTTAGTGAATTTATCAACTGCTACTAGCAGATGCGTAAACCCACATGGTGCCGTCTGCAACGGACCAACCATGTCCACCCCCAAAACTGCAAACGGCCAAGTTATTGGTATAGTTCGCAATTCTTTAGCAGGAACATGTGGTTGTCGGGCATACTACTGGCATCCCATGCATGTCTCAACCAGCATGTCAGCGTCCGCCTTCGTGGTCAGCCAGTAGAATCCTTGCCGGAAGGCTTTCGCGACCAAAGATCGGGGAGCGGCGTACTATTTCACGTAGGATTTCACGTAGGATTTCAATATCTTCTTGCTGGGAAACACACTTAATGTATACACCAGTAGTGCTCCTTTTGTAGAGTTGTCCATTGATTATGGTATAGCCCTTTACTCGTCGTACTATTTTCCGTCTTTCGACTTCATCGTAGGGCAAAGTTCCGTGTTCGAGATAATCCATGAACTATTTTGTCCAAGCCGGAGAGACCTTTGCCACCATGTGGACGAAAGAGTCTACTCTGTCCGGGTTATCGATGTCTGCTCCCTTCACGGATGGTGTCCGTAGATGCTCCAGGAAAACTCTAGGTGGAATTTTTTTGCGCCCTGGTCCAAGCATAGACAGCAGATCAGCCGCCTCGTTTTGCTCCCTAGGTACATACTTAACCTTGTATCCCAAGAAGCTCTTGGATATCTCGTCCACATCGTCTCGATATGCCGCCATTATAGGGTTCCGTGCATTCCAGGTGACAGCCACCTGCTGGGTAACCAAGTCAGAATCTGCACAACAAACTATGCGCTTGATGCCAATATCCTTGGCTACGCGTAATCTGTGAATGAGTGCTTCATACTTCACCATGTTGTTCATAGCCTCGAAGTGGATCTGCAGAACATAGTGTAGCTTTTCGCTAGTTGGTGACTATAGAAATACACCAGCCCTCGAGCCGTTGAGCAGCTTTGATCCGTCAAAGTGCATCACCCAGTATTCTGGTTCCGGCAATGGGGTAGCATCTGGCATCTCCGTCCAATCTACGATAAAATCCGCCAAGGCTTGTGATTTGATAGCATCGCGTCACTTGTAGGTGATCTCGAAGGCGGCAAGTTCAATGCCCCACTTCGCGACCCTTCCTGTAGCGTTGCTGTTGTTGATAATGTCGGACAGTGGAGTTTTGCTCACCACTGTGATGGGGTGCTCCTTGAAATAGTGTCTTAGCTTCCGAGAAGCAAGGAATACTCCATAAGCTATCTTCTGGTAGTGCGGATAATGCTGATTGGACTCCATCAAGACCTCTATTACATAGTAAACTGGTCGTTGAACTCCGTGCTCATAGCCAGGTTCCTTCCGCTCTACCACGACAACGATGTTGATTACCCGGTTGGTGGCCGCCAGGTTAATTAACATGGGCTCTCCAGGCTCGGGTGCTGCAAGGATAGGCACTGAGGAAAGAATCTCCTTGAGCTACTTGAATGCTTCATCTGCTTCGTCCATCCACGTGAATTTGTCCGCCTTCTTCAGCAACTTGTACAGCAGCAGAAGCTTCTCCCCAAGTCGGCTGACGAACCGACTAACTACTGCAACTTGATTTTCTCCAGGTTGGCCTCGATTCCATGATGGGAAACGATGAAGCACAACAATTTGCCAGCTGGAACCCCGAAGACGTACTTCTTAGGGTTAAGCATCATGTTGTATTTCAGGAGATTATTAAAGGTATCTTTTAAGTTCGAGATTAAGTCATTTGACTTTTTAGGAATCACCACGATATCGTCCACATAGGCGTGAACGTTCCGACCAATTTGACCGTGTAGGCAATGTTGCATTGTCCGCTAGTACGTAGCTACTGCGTTTTTCAGCCCAAAGGGCATCGTAACATAGCAAAACATGTCGTAGGGTGTAGTGAACGAAGTGGCCAATTGGTCCGACTTCCTCATCTTGATCTGGTGGTATCCTGAGTATACATCAAGAAAACACAAAAGTTCCGAGCCAGTCGTCGAGTCAATGACTTGGTCAATGCGAGGCAAAGCAAACGGATCTTTGGGGCATGCTTTATTCAAGCCGGTGTAATCAACACACATTCTTAATTCTTTGTTTCCCTTTTTGGGGAAAAGTACAAGATTGGCCACCCATTGGATGTGAAGGACTTCTCGGATAAAACTAGCCTGAAGTAACCTAGCTATCTCTTTGACAATGGCGCGTCTCTTCTCATCTCCAAAGTGTCGTAGAGGTTGCTTCACTGGTTTGCATTTTGGATCAATGTTTAAGCTGTGCTCGGAAAGTTTCCTAGGTACACCTTTCATGTCGACAGGTTGCCAGGAAAAGATGTCCCTATTCTCACGGAGGAACTCGACGAGCGCGCTTTGGGGTCCAGGTTCGTCCCAATGGCAGTGGTCTTGGAGGCATCGCCTACCACAAGTTCCACCGACTTGGTTTCGATGGCGGCCTTGAATGCTGGGGCGGAGTCAGAAATCGAAATCTGTTTCTTTGACAAGGGCATCTCTGAGGCATCGACCTTGCTCTGGATATCCTTGAATTTGTCGCTGTAGAGGACAGCTTCCACGTAGGCTGCTTCTCCAATCTCGTAGTCCCTAGCTTTGGCAAAGCTTCCGGATACGGTGATGACACCGTTTGGTCCGGGTATCTTGAGTTTGTTGTATAGGAAGCATGGCTTGGCCATAGAGGTGTGGAATATGTCGCGGCCGAAGATGACATGGTACACACTCTTGAAGGGGGCCACATCAAAGGTCATGCGCTCTTGGCGATAATTATTAACATCACCAAAAGCGACCTGAAGTGTGATGCACCCAAGGGACCGACCGGGAACTACGACGTGGAAGATGGTGTTGGTCCGCCTTAGGTTTTCCTCCGTCTAGTTCATCTTCTGCAGCGTATCCATGTACATGATGTTGATGCTGCTTCCACTATCCACCATACACTTGGTGAACTCATTGCCGTCAATCAAGGGGTTGATAACCATGGCGTATTGGTTCTCCGTAGGGATGAGGTCTGGGTGATCCTTCATGTCCCAAGTAATTGGAATCTCCGACCAGCACAGGAACTAGGGAACTGGGGGTAGAGTAGCCATCAGTATCCTCATGGAGGTCTTCTATTATCGGACGGTGGGGGTGCTAAGGAAAGTAAGGAAAACTGCCGCCTTCTTCTCGAAGGGGTTCTTGACTTCGCCGTCGCTCTTGGAGGCATGCTTGGGGTCAACATCCTCGTCCATGTCACTTGAATCCTTGGACTCCTCCTCCTTCTTCTTCCCCTTCCCTTGCCTCGCAGTCTGTTGTTCCGATTTCTCTTGTAGCTGGACTCCGGGTCCTCCTTTATGGCGTTGACGAACTTGAAGTGGCGGTTGGTGTGGGTGGCTTTGCCATTGGCATCGAGGTGTACGAGTCACGGCATATCGCGGTACTCTTCGTAGGTTTGGGGAACGCGGAGCGCTTCCTAGGTAGTTTCATTTCCTCGCTGCTTCCCACAACCAGCTCCCCGTCCTCGGCCACATTGTCCGCCATCACCTCGTCCTGCGAAGGTCATGGCGACCATGTCGGGAGTTTGCTTTTCTTCTAGAGCGGTTTTCCGCTTTGTGCTGCTGTTCCTTCGAGCTTAAGTTGGAACGGCCGTTGCCGGCAGGGAGCTGCGAGCATCGTCGTCAGTAGCTGCGAACTCACTGGCCAACTACATCATCTGATTCAAGTCTAGCTGGTGATTGTCCTGCAAGCGCTTCAGCTTATATCAGAGCAACGTGCCCCTTTCCAACCCATCAATGACGGCGGCCATGGCGTTCTGAGTGTGCACTCCTGCGCAGGAATTTTTCATATCCAGCCAACGGGAGAGGTAGGCGCGGGATGTCTCGTCTTTCTCTTGCACGCACCGCTGTAGATCGCCAACAGTGCAGGGACGTTTGTACTTACCCTCGAAGTTTTTTGTGAATGCTTCTTGCATGTCCAACCAATTGTAGATGGATTTCTCTGGCAAGTCGTCGATCCATTGACGGGCCGTGCCCGCCAACATCAATGGGAGGTACTTGATGGCAACGTTGGGGTTACCCCCGGCGATCTCCACAGCATTGCTGTAGTCCTGCAACCATGTAGCTGGCTTGGCGGTGCCGTCATAGGGCTTGATGGTCTTGTCAATCCGGAAACGTTTGGGGTAAGTTGCGGACTATATCGCAGGTCCAAAGCAATGTGGTCCCAGGTATGGTCCTTCCCGAGCCTCATGGATCCGCGAATGTGCGTCATATGGCTCCGGGTTTCTTTTATTCTTGTCAGCAGGGGATGGGCTGCATGAACGAAGCGGTCCTCCTCCGCCATGGTGACTACTAGGTGGCGACGGAGGCGGAGGTGGCAGTGGGTTAGCTTTATTGCTATTACCCTCCTGCGAGGCCTCATGCTTGTAGCGGTTGCTTTTCGGACGCAGAGGGTCATGGCGCGACATGCTCTTGTGTCCCTGGTTGCGCTCTCCGTCATGACGGCTCTGCTCTGAATTGTCGCGGATGATGATGCTGCTCTGCCTTGGCGGGGGCATATCCGTACGACGGTGAGCCTTGGGGTCTTCGCGATGACGGGGTGAACGGGGTGGTGGAGATGGGAGATGAGGTTGTGCCTTACCTCCATGGTCGGAGGATATGGGGATAGCATCATTCCTGTTGCGTGCATCCCTCCGTCTTTGTTCTGATGAACCCGTCTGAGACCGACATCAAGAGGAGATCTGTCCCTTGGCGGTTTATGCTGGCTAGATTGGCAAAACGCTGGGTCAGACTCAAGCCTCTGAGAGGAGGCATTTTCCTGCTGTTTTACCACCTTGGCCACTAGGTCATAGACCTGGTCCACTGCCTCAGGCGATCTGTCCTGCTCTAGAAGGGTCTTGGCGACGGCGAGGTTGAGGAGAGGAGTGGGCATAACCTGCCTGCCTTCACTATCAATGTATGGCTTGGCTTGTGCTGGCTTCGGGGGAGCCCATCCTAGATTTCACCGTACACCAGGATCGTTGATGACGCGAACCGGAGCTTTCTTAGCCTTCTGCTGCTACAACAGAGTCTTGTACTCGGCCTCCATTGCTCTAGCTTTCTCTATGGATTTTTGCGCGTTGACCAGATCTCGATCTAGTTTTGTGCCTTGCTCCGCGATGACCTGCGCTTCCTCTAGCAGCTCCTGGCGCTTCTCGTCAAGCTGGGTCACATTCCGGATATGAGCTACGGTCAGTGGTTCGACAAGGAGATTACCGTACATCACTATATCAGCTAGAGAAACTTGGGCAGCAGCAGACATAGATGCTGGAGGAGGCAAGTTTGCGGTGTTTTTGTTGCTCGGGCCAGTACCGAGTTACTGTGGCTGTTGAACTAGGTTAGGCGGAGGGGGCATGACCTTTGCACGATCATTGTCCGGGCTGGTCTTCATCCATCACCGTCCCAATGGTGACGAACACCTCTCGAGACGTGACGATGTTGTTGGCTTGCTCGTCGCGCGTGTACTCCTCCTCCATCTCCTGCATGGCAGAGTCTAGTTCCTATGGACCGAAATCTATCTCCTCTGAATCTGCATTGAAGTCGGCATATAGCACGAAAATCACAGAGTTGGAGGGTGCAAGGACTTCCTCGATGACAAGGGGTGGAGGTGCAATAGCAGCGACGATGACTGGAGGTGGTGGTGCAACTGCGGTGATGGCGGCCCGACGGTGGTGGCGGATGCTGAGGCGGCGGCGCTCCGCCAATGAGAGCACGATCCACCTGAGCTGCCCCCTCAGCCTCCGCGTAGTTGTTCACGGTGTTCACCATGATTTCGAAGGTGAGGCGTCCTGAAGCTTGCTGCCGCCTTAGAGAATGCAGGAGAAGCGTTCCCTGATCCATTCCTTCCACAAAGTGATACATATCATCATCATTGGGGTAGTGGGCCAGATCGGCTCGTATACGGAGCCACCTGGCAAGGTAATCGCGGGGGGTTTTGCCATCTCTTTGAACGCAATGCGCCAGATCGAAGATGGTAACCACACCGACCAACTTAGACCTCTATTGTCCAGACGCATGGACGAAGCCGGCGGACTTGCAGTGATCTTCCATCGTTATATCCTCCACAGGGGCGATTTGGGTGGGCCTTGAATTTTTCCGATCTTTGACGGCAAACTCCAAAGAGAGATCCGACATCGATCCTTCTGCCAACGTATCCTGACCGTAGGCGGTCCGCGCAGGTATTGATGCTCCTCCGACTCCCAGGGAACTAGTGCCCGAGTCGGTTTCGCCAATGAAGAGGTGGATGTCTCCAAAAGGAACGATCGAACACCGCGTAGGGTTCGTCTTCGCCAGGATCCAGAACTCGTCAGGAAGGACAATCGGAACATTGTCGAAGAAGAGAACGTGTCCGATGGCTATGTTTTTGCCGATTACCACGAAGATCTTGGTCCTCGCCCGCTGAAGAGCCTAAAGCGCCTTTTGCCCCATGGTGGGTGCCAATGTCATGGCAGTGTTGTCGTGCTATTGCCGACGAGTACGCCATGGAGGGGTCCTCATAGTGCGTGTTTAGATACATGGGGGAAGGCGGATGGTTGACGGATAAGAGGTAACACAGCTTACCCAGGTTCAGATCCCACAACGATGGCGGAATCCTACTCCTGTTATGAATCACTATAATGGAAATACGCCGAGTTATAGAGATAGGTTCGCTGTGCGAGGTGTGACTAGAAAGTCTAAGTTATCATGCCCTAAAGGCTCCCACAGGCCCGAATTATATAGTCGCCAGGTCCTAGTGTCACCGGGAAAAGTCCTAGCCGGACAGGTTACAGAGTCCTACACGGTATATTACTAGTCTAGCGTGTCTTGCACTCCAAGGCTCCGGGTACGCTGGTGACTCCACCGTAGCCTTCCTTTATCCAGCATGGGCCTCCCTTCTGGATCTATCTAACTGCGCCGCCCAGCAGGCCATGGGCCATGCTACCAACTATGGGCCACCCGGATTATCCGGATAATAGACATGCTATGAGGATACCCATGTAGCATATCCCCAACAAGTGTAGAATAAGGCACTGAATGGCGTGATGAACGCCGTCTTCTCCTCGTCCTCGACTGCCATTTTGATCTGGTTGTAACCAAAGTAGGCGTTGAGGAAACACAACGACTCCGAGCCCGCAGTCGAGTCGATGATCTGATCGATGCGTGGGAGGACGAACTGGTTCTTTGGGCAGGCGCTATTGAGGTTTGTGTAATCGATACACATTCTCCAGGTCCCATTCTTCTTTTCGACCAGGACTAGGTTTGCCACCCACTTGGAGTATTTGATGGGCGGATGAAGCCTGCAGCGAGTAAACGTTGCACCTCCTCGGCAATTGCTCGGCGGCGCTTTTCATTGAAGGGGCACAGCGAATGCTTGACCGGTCGTGCTTTGGGGTCGGCGTTGAGTTTGTGCTCAGCGAGTTCCCTCGGGAAACTTGGCATTTCAGATGGCTTCCACCCGAAGATTTCATGATTCTCACATAGGATCTCGATGAGAGCGCTTTCCAATGCGGGGCTCATGCTTGTCCCGATCGTCACCGTCTGGCTAGAGTCGCCTAGGACCACCTCGATGGTTCGGGTGTGCGTGGTGTCCTTGAACGCGGTTGAGGCGCCGTTCTCCGAGTTCGACTTCTTTAGTATTGTGGGGTCATCTTTGTCGACCCCGCTAGCGTATCTGGCGAGCTCCTCCGCGTGGTTGGCCTCCGTGGTGATGACGGTGTCCGCGAGCTCGACGCCCTTTTCCTTGCATTCCGCGGCCATGTCAGGGTCGCCGTGGACGTTGATGATGCCGCACGGCCCTGGGACCTTCATTGCGTTGTACGCATAGCACGGCGCCGCCGTGAACTTGGCGAACGCTTGTCGCCCCAAGACACAGTGGAAGGGGTTGTTGAAGGGCACCAGCTCGAAGACGATCCGCTCGGTGCGGAAGTTTGCTGGTGTGCCGAAGGTGACTACGTCACCTTGTAGATCTGGTATGCCTTCCGACCGGGGACAATGCCGTGGAAGGTGGTGAAGGTCGTCTTGATCATTGACTGCGGGAGCCGCATCCATCTGAACGTGTCCAGGTAGAGTATGTTGATGGATCTCCCGCCATCCATCAATGACTTGGGGAGCCAATAGTCGCCCACTTTGGTCTTGTCCACCAGGGCAACTCTCCCTGGATATTCGATCCGTGGCGAGTGGTCCTCGTGGCTCCATGTGATGCATTGTTCAGACCAGTTGAGGAAGCGGGGGACATCGACCTGGGACACCGCGTTGACAGCAACGGCACGGGGCAATGACCTTCTTCTCGCGCTTGGTGATGAACCAGTGAAGGTGTGGAGCGACCCGACATCATTGCTGAACGCCCCGCTCTTTGGCGGGTTGTGTTGGGGTCCTCCCTTGCGCACTGTGCCTTCTCGATCTCCTTTAGGAAGTGGCAGTCGGCGGTCGTGTGCATGGCGGGATTCGCCTCCCTGTCGTGGAACACACAGGGTTGGTAGAGGAGAGCTGCAGGGTCGAATTTCGGCCTTGCCTTGTAGTTACCGCTATCACGGTGTTGACGTCCGTCGCGGCGGAAGCTCTTGGGGTCGCGTGGCGTGTAGACGACATTGGAGACGAAGTCGACTCGCCCGTCACCGCGGTGCTTGCCAGTGAGGAGAGTGTTCCTGTAGCGTAGCTCAGGTCGCCTCCCGTTGTCGTGGCCGCTTGGGCGGCGACTTCCGCCTGGCTCGTCGTCGGTTTCTTGGTTAAGATCCTCCTCCGTGTACCGTTTGGAGATCTCGAGGAGGTCTGGGATGTTGTCGAGTGTCTTGTACACCCACTTGAGCTTGGCGACCAGGGGTTCGTTGCGGCATGAGGTCATGAAGTAGTGAATCGCCGTCTCTCGGTGGATGCTAGCCGCGTTGAACCATAGATCTTGCCACCTTTGGAGCTAGTTGTGGGTAGACTCGCGGGGTCCCTGGATGCATTGTTCCAGGTCCTCGATGCTGGTGGCGCGGGTGTATGAACCATCGAAGTGCCTGACAAAGGCGTCGCGCATGTACTCCCAAGAATGGATGCTGTCCGCGGGGAGGGTGTTGATCCATTGCCGAGTCGCTCCCTCCATCATTAGGGGGATGGAACGAGCAGCGAGTAGGTCGGTGTGGCCGGCGATTCCCATCGCCATGAGGTATGTGTCCAACCACATGGCCGGATTGTAGGAGGGATCGTACTTTTCGATCTCCTTTGGAGCTTTGAAGTTCGCCGGATATTTCTTGCCTCGGATCATTGGTCTGAAGCACTGGGGACCGACTCGACTGAGCGAGCCCCTTGGTTCGCCGTCGTCATTGGGCTGGTGTGCGCCAGCTCTGGTTGATGATGTGGGTTTAAGTGTCGAATGGCTACCCGTTGGCAGCGACCATGTTGTTCAGTGGTCGCAGGTCATTGGTGGAGAGTGCCACATGTGTGGCCCTTGGCTGGAGCTACAGGGGCTTGGGCGGCGGGCATTTCAGTGTATTCACCATCGCTGGGCGGCTGCTCGAGGCCCCCCTACTTCTGGAGGAGCGGGAATACATGCGCCCTCGCGAGTCAGCTCCTGGGACTTGTTGCTCGACGGCCTTGCCGAGTAGGGCCTTGGCGTATTGGATCTGCAGTGTACCTTCCCCTGACATGTTGAGGTTGGCGACCGCAGCTTGCCGCGTGATGACGTTGTCCATCAGGGTGGAATACAGCGGGAGGCCGTTTGCATCCCGCTCTTGCGGGGAGATGAGAATCCTCGGCTGGTTTGGAGGGTGCGTGTGACCAGGCGGCATTGGGGGAGCTCCATTCGCTGTTGTGCCTGGTGGTGGTCGGGCACTTCCTCCTGGTGGCGCGTTCTCGCAGATCGTGCAATCGTCCACGCGATCCGGGTCGTTATCGTTGTCAATGTTCAGGGCGCGGCCCTGAACGGTGGGGTTCAGGCGCGACCTGATGCAGCATTGATGGTAGAGCGATAGCTCCTATTCGAGGCGAAATTTTTCACACTCGGTTTGTTCCTTGCGCACGGCCTCCTCTAGGCGCAAGCGGAGTTCCTTCACTTCCCCCGCCGTCACGGTCAGCAGTATCAGAATGGAGAAAGGGCCTGGCGAGGCACTCACGCCGCTTGCCATTTTGTCCGTGACGAAGCGACCGGATCCGATGTAAAGGTCGCCGGAGTTCTCCGATCCAAAATCAGAGTCGAAGATCCTGAGGATAGACGGATCCTCGAAATCCCTGATGTTGGAGACTTGGGTGATGGAGCCGGGAGGCGACACGGCGACACTGGATCCGGCGAATGAGGCCGGGGTCATCGAGTCGGCATCGTCGTTGATGGCCGCGTCGTCCGCGTTGGTCTTGGCCATGTTGCTGGTGGCCGAGTCGCACTGGGAGGCAATGTGGTGGATGGTGCGGACCTGGATCTTAGAGAGACGATCACGCAGAGGCGACTCGCAGATGCACACCGAGGCCTCTCAGACGATGATGTCGGTGAAGCCAACAAGAGGCTAATCGTGCTGACCGACATGATGACGCTGTGGGTGACCGGGCGTGACGCCGGGACATAGCTTCTAGGAAAGATCTGGAGGATCTCGCCGATGGCGATCATGCGACAGGTGGCGATCGTCCAGTTGATGGGAAAATAGGGTCTTGCCATAGAACACAGGCCTGACCGGCCAAGCCCCACGGTGGGCGCCACTATCATGGGAATGGCCACGGCAGATGCTGCAATTGGCAGCGAGTAGTAGAACGAGGGGAAAGGGCGGCCAGCCATATACGGTGCGAGATGGGGGCAAAGACATAGGGATTTACCCAGGTTCAGCCCCCGGAGGGTAAAGACATACTCCTGCTAGATTGTATTGATGAGAGATTTCAAACGGCGAGCTCGGGAGCTAGG
Source organism: Avena sativa (assembly GCA_916181665.1). Classification (NCBI taxonomy): domain Eukaryota; kingdom Viridiplantae; phylum Streptophyta; class Magnoliopsida; order Poales; family Poaceae; genus Avena; species Avena sativa. The sequence continues at coordinate 185,671,905 of OV702293.1, read as the reverse complement.
CAGCGACTCGAGGGGGTGTATGATGGAATGTAGGTGCTATCCGTGCCCTAAGGAGGTCTATATAGAGTCACCTTTCTAGGGTTTACAGATCTAAAACCGAGTTAGATAAGGACTCAGAGGGTTTTGACCTAACCCGACTAGGCCTAGTTATGCTTCTGGGCCTTCAGCTTCTAGTCGTCGAGCTTTCTCTTCGGTCGCGGTCCAATCGCCGTCCTGCAGGCCCACTCGCTGGGAGTACGGTCCAGTAGGGAACGTCCTGCTGGGTATACCCCACTCAGCATATCCCCATCAAATCCAATTCATCCCTCAACGCCAAAAGATGTTCCATCGCTGCACGCTGCAGAAACTGAACCTGCGAAGTATGGTTCGCATACTGATGTCACCATGGGTGACTTGAATAATGATAATGGTGACCCCTCTAAGGGTAATGATCCCCGTGCAAAGGATATTTCCCATGATCCCCCGAATATTCTGACCGACATCACCAGGAAGAGCGCTGAAGAGCTGCAGAAACATGCCAGTGAATGCCTTGAGAGCCGAAATATCAAATCGGAGGAGAAGACCCAAGAAGATGAGGATGTCAAGCTGGTGGAGTTGTTGGAACAAGTTTGTCTCCGAGATGATAAGCAAAAGGCTGGCACAATTCTGCCTCCACCTTTTGTCCCATTGACGCTTGCTGAAAAGGTTACTCTTGAGATCAAGACCAGCCTCCACAAGCTACAACATGAGCATGTTGTAAGTTGTCTTTTTTAACTCTTTTTACTATATGTATATCTTATCCTCTAGCCCCCAAACATGAAGTTGGATAGATATCCAGATTTATGCTTTTATAGGATTCCATAGAAGAAACTAGTGTTACCCCCAAGGCTCGTGCTGAAATTTAACTTATTTAAAATTGCATCCTGAGTCTTAGTATCCATCTGACTCTGGTTATTATTCTGACTTACATAAAGTTAATGTTTACAACCATGAATTATTGAAGAACATATGTGACAAGCGTAGACAGGTAAAAACTCTTCGTCTTCAAAAAATGCTCAGTTAAAGGTTGAGAAGGATGAAGTAGAAGGTAAGATTTTTCGGATAACTCTTCTCATATTTTTTGTATTCAGTCGAACACTACTAGGAAAACGCATGTTCGTGGCGCACCTGAAAAGGCCATCTGTGGCGCACTAGCAGTGCGCCACGGGCCTCGCGCTACGGCTATTTCCTAGCCGTGGCGCACTACCTGGTGCGTCACGGTTGTGTCGAGATAGGCGTGGCGCACATGCCAGTGCGCCACGGAAAGTAGTCCAGGTGCGCCACGCGTATGAAACGATAACCGTGGCGCACTAGGTGCTGTGCGCCACGGATATAAATTTCAAAATTCAAAAAAAAAGCAACAGATCTGGATCTCGTCGTCAGTGCCGTCGCGCGTCGGTGCAGGTCGTCGTCGTCGCCTCGTTGTCACCTCCTCGTCGTCACCTCGTCGTCGTCGTCGGAACTGCAAGGAGGAGGAGGAGAATAGGAGGAAGAGGAGGAGAAGAAGAGGAGGAGGAGAAGAAGAAGAGGAGGAAGAGGAGGAAGAGGAGGAGAAGAAGAGGAGGAGGGGGAGGAGAAGAAGAAGAGGAGGATAAGAAGAAGAGGAGGGCCTCGTCGTCGTCGGAACTACAAGGAGGAGGAGGAAGAGGAGAAGAAGAAGGAGCCCACCGTCTCGTCGTCGGAACTGCAAGGAGGAGGTCGCCGCCATCACCATCTTTACTGCAAGGAGGAGGAAGAGGAGGAGAAGGAGAAAGAGAAAGAGAAGGAGAAGGAGGAGAAGAAGAAGGAAATGAGAAGGGAGGAAAAGGAAAAGGAGAGAAGGGGAGGGAAGGTGGGCGGGGTGGGTATTCGAAATTTGAATCCCGCCCAAGCTTATCCGTGACGCACTAGGTGGTGGTGCGCTACGGGTAAGTCGCCCTCTATTTTTTTTTCTGCAGGAAAAAACGGTCTTTTGACCGTAACTTTTTATTCTTTTCGAATTTTGAAAATATAAAAAATCTCGTTCTGCTCATTTTGGTATATACGATTTTTTCGATATCGTATGCAAAATTTACGGCCATTTTACCGCGGCATGACTTTTTTTGCAAATAAAGTCGAAACTCATGTTTGTTAATTTTACTAGAAGCTATACCACATTACCTACCTAAATATGAAAGGATTTAATTTTTTGAAGTGTTTATCATTTTCTTTTATTTTTTGCAAAGCCTAAAAAGGCGATCCAGGGGAGGGGGGTGGAGTTGGTGCAGGATAGTTAGGCGTAGGGCACTAGGGCAAGGTGCCCTACTACTAAGTTTATACATCCGTGGCGCACATGCCATAGTGCGCCACGGATCTGTCTGGCCGTTTCACAGCAGAGAGGGGCATGCGCTTAGGCGTAGCGCACCCCCTCCATGTGCGCCACGGTTGACACTAACAACCGTAGCGCACCTACCCTATGTGCGCTACGGATGTTTGGCGTGCGGCCAACAGGGCCCTGGCCCACACATATCTGTGGGGCACTATGGTTATGTGCGCCACGGTTGTTCTAGTTACTAGTAGGGCACTGCCCATAGGTGAGCCACGCCTGTTTTAGCCGTGGGGCACTTCAACCATGTGAGCCACGGATGTGCTGATTACCTATAGCCATTTTCCTAGTAGTGGAATTACTAATTTTCAACTGACTTTCATTTTTTTCTTCATTCTAGACTTGTTGAATCAATATTTCAAGCTTGTGGAGAACACTAAGAATTTCAGCACCTTGGAATCAGAGAATGCTATACTTCGGGAACAAGTCCACAAGCTAAGGCGGTATCTCCTGTGAGATCTCTCCTCGAAAGGCGGTATCTCCTGCTAGATCTCTCCATAAGGGTTAGCTCCTCAAGTGTTTCCTTAGCCTTTATGGATTCTTTGATCTATTGGGATTTCTCCCATGCATCTAGGGTGGCACACCATGTACGTCGTCGCTTTTTATCGCTAGTTCACTTTGATGGAAGATCCTGCTCTTCGGAATTCTTTCTGGTGGCCTGGTTTTTGGATTTCAATTTCCCTCTTACGATTGGCAATGTGGCATTGGCTCTGGAATCATGCCTTGGTGGATCTTCTAGTAAATTCAAAGTCTCATGGATGGATGATCACAGATTTTGTTTCTCGGTGGCATCGAACCGGGTTGGTCATTTCATCCGTGCCTTGGATATCTTTCAATGTCATGACTTCAAATGTCTCTTTAGATTATATTCTGGAAAGAATCCTATTCAGTCCATAGTTTTTGATCGTCTTGATCACAATGCGCAATGGAAGAATGTTACCACTAATAGGCAAAGATCAGTACCATATTATCTGAGAAATATTCCTAAAAAATTAAAAGTAGGCTATTCGGGTAATCGCATGGCTATTAAGGCAGATTTGAGTTTCCTACAAAATTGAGATAATGTCGGGGGGATAACCCCCGTTAGGGTCATAAGGGGTAAAACATTGTCCATCCTGGCTCATGCCGAATCCAAGACGTCTTAGGCCGGGTAACAATGGCCGGGTATGAAGGTCGTGTGGGGCCGACATAAGAATTATGTCGGCCCGTATAAGACAAGTTTGTTTACCTTGCAGGAAGTAACGAGCCGAGTTTACGAGGTAAGGCCGAGTCAGAAAGGACGTGTGGCAGCTTCCCGAGTAAGATTCAGGAGGGACCATGGTAAAGCATGGTCAAAAGATAAGGGCGACGTCGGGTGATACAAAAAGAGCCGGGTGACGCCCAAAGCAAGGACAGACGTACAAAGTTATCGTATGACGCTAAAAGAGTTGGAGGCTACGTATGAGAAGACCGTTAGCTGGATGGCTTTGTCGACTGGGTCAAGGGCTTAGGGCTAGCCAATGACCCGGCCCGCACAGTAACGACCAAGATCCAAACAGTAACCCTAGGACCCAAAGGGATGTAACCTATCTGGCCATCGCCTATATAAGGAGGGGCATAGCTAGGGTTTAGAGAGGTTGGACCAAGTAGGAAACTAGTGCCCTGAGGCTATGCTCAAACATCTGTAGGAGCACTTGTAAACTTCTTGGATGAATAAAAATCCTAAGTCTGGAGAGTTCATCTTGTTCTTCGTGCGCGTCTAGACCGTGCACTCCCTCCCGTCTTACCACAAGCGTCCATTCGCCCCCCAACTTAAGCCTACCCATGGCATCTGCCGTGACACCACCACGACAGATAAGGTGCAGGAGAGCGTTAGTTTTTGAAAAGGGATGATATAATTAAGATTGGCAGTCTGGAATTTGCTATTGGACCTTCGTAATCTTTGGAATTATTGAATTAAAGTACAATGTCATCTTTTTTGAACTCTTTGACGTTGAAGTTTAGTCAAGGGAACATTAAAACTTTCTTATCCCATGAGGTTTTCTCGCTAAATCATATTGGAGATCTGATCCAAGCGGGATATTCGCCTCCTGGTATCATCTGGTACATAAAGCTTTTTAAAACTGCATGTACACGTTGTATTTCTTATCTGCACGATACCTCTCTTTGCAACAACCAAACTCGGTGCCTTGGATGTTTACGCTTGGGTCACGTTAGAAAAAGAGTGTTGTTTTGAACCGATCCCTAAAACATCCCTCAAGGATAAGCCCATGCAAGGTCAATCTGTTAGATCTCAGTTTTTTGATGTTGTGACAATTCCTTCAAAATCTAAACAGATTTGGACTTCAGAACCCTCAGTGCAATTTTGCCCCAGGTGTCTGACAATTAGGCACAGATCCACATATTGTCTCTCTACCCCATGTTGTTAGTTTTGTTGGCACTATGGACACTCTATTTTGGGTTGTAAACAAGAAAAACTACGGGCGCAGGAAATTTGGAGACCAAAGGAGAAATCTAAACAAGTTGTCGTTTAGAAACAACAATCACCTTTAGTTCTTCTCCCATATCCTGGAGGTGGTTGTTTTGTTCCTCTGATCTTTGACCTCCTCCGAGATCCTTCAATGGCCAACTATCCTTGCAACCTTCTTGCTTTCGTGCCCGATGGATTAGCCATTGATCATGGGCCACCAGGACGTAAGGTGCGAGGATATTTAGTTGTTAGGGCTGAGGCAGATGTGTTGGTGCCTATTCAGTGACGATCCCATGCAAGAAACAAGCTTCATCAAAGGTTAAATTGTCAGGGGTTTCAGGTTAGCCGTATGGAAGATTATCCTATGGGTCTTGGTCTGTTCAGCTTTACTACTTCTTTCATTAGAGATACTGTAGTTGGGATATCATACACCATAGATGGCTAGATAGGAGTAACCTTTTTAAGCATGATCAAGGTCTGAATATGAGGATTGCATCTATAGGTGAGGAGAAGTGGGTCATGTTTCTGAATTACTCACTAGATTATCAAACTGAATACTGGATTGAAAAGACAGTCTCTTTGTTTGGTAAGCTTATTTTATGGTACAATAACAGTGATGAGAATCATGCATGCATCCTGGTTAAGGTATGAATTACAAATGATGCATTAGTTCCTAAGAGCCTTGTGATGCGCCAGATGGGAGGGCATCATAGGGTGACATGGATATACCCCACGGGTACATGACATTGGTATACCTGGTCCACTCCAAGTAAGGCCCACGTCAGGACATGCAGCCTATGAAGACATCGGGTGGCCCAAGCCCATGACGTTTTCGACTCCTTGGAGGACAAGTCTAGATTTGATAGAATTTCAAAGGGTATCAAACCTAATTTGTAACCGACTAGACCTAAACCGGGACCTGCCTATCTATATAAAGGCCAGGAGGGTACGGCGAGAAGGATCTCTCAACTCAGTACATACACACCTCCATGCCAGATTGCATCTGTGCACCCATGTAACTTTCGGTTCCGTCGTAATCAAGAGCAGACAAGCAGGAGTAGGGTTTTCCCTCCGAGAGCCTGAACCTGGTTAAATCTCGTGTCCCTTTGTTACTTGTATGTTAACCGTTCCGCGACTTCCAGCATCCCCATATTCTCTAAAACCCATGTCCATAACAATGGGCATTGATGAGATCGAACCTCGTCAATTGGTGCTGTCTGTGGGAATCGGGGATGCTGATCGTGCGGTCGTGACGGTTCCATCCCGAGCGATGTACAATTCATCGGCAACGGAGAGTCATCTCCTCTTTGGCGCCTTCGACTTCACCACCCACGCGCCAGCCACCCTGAAGGATTTCGAGTCCGTCGGCGACGGGCTCGAGATGCTGTTCGGAAGGTTCTGCTTCTAGGTGGGTAAAACCGGCACCCTCCGCCTCCCAGAGCGGGTGCCACCACCATCCATCAGGCCGCCTTCGTGGGTCCCACCCATCAGCGCGTTACACGCGTCGACGCTGACAGACGACTCGGATGACAGCAGCTGTTGCAACTCCGATCTATGTGGCCCCCCTTTAGATGATGGAACCTACGTTTTCGGATCCGAAAGCTGCTGCAGCAGCAACCCACTCTGCGAGTGCTACCTATGCGTTGTCATCATCAACAGCAAAGTGGACACACCGCTGGGTTCGAGTTCGCAGCAAACACCCAATCCCCATCCCAACCCGCAAACTGGGAACAGAGGAAACAAGGGAGATCGGCCTAACAGGGCCAACGAAGGCGACACTCACGCCTACAACCGGATCAACCTCAATGAGGAAGGCTGGCACCAAGCACGCCAGGCTGTGGCAGGCAACATAATCCTACCTGTGAATGCCTCCCAAAATCTACTGATGGCCTACCACCTCCTCCTGATCAATGAGCACAACCGACAGGTGAAGCTTATGGAGGAGCTTGACAAGCGAAAGAAGGCAGCTGCGGAATCCAGCTCGCGGCAAGCTGCGCTCTCTATCGCTGACAGCTCCACTTCGCATGGCAACAACGACAACAAGTACCTCTCCCGCACGGAGTGCTTGGACCCTGTCGCACGACGAGTGGTCACCAGGGCCGTCAACACATCCTTCATACAATGTACTCACACATCAATGTCATGCCGAAAACGCCGCAGGCTGCGATCATGGCGGCCACTACCTATCTTGCGTCCCATCCGCCTCTGGCGGGCGACCTGCTGTGGTGTGGAACACATCAGTGACATCGGGGATGGCTAAAAAGGGACACTCGGATGAAATCAGTGGCTCACACAACGGGTTGGGCATGATGAACTGCAAACACAGCGACGTACCCAGGTTCGGGGCCCTCTCGGCGAGGTAACACCCCTACTCCTGCAAGATGAACTATATGAATGGGCGAATGCCCAACACAAGTTCTCCTAGAGCTGTTTCCTTAGCTACTATTGAGAGCTAGTGGAAGATGAAAACTAGTGGCTAGCACTTCTATCTTTCTATCTTTTCTTACCTAGAACCCCAGCTCTGCCATCCCTTATATACTGGTCTGGGGGGCAGATTACATTTTGGGCTCGAGGGTTTACTGTTTGGATATGGGTTTCCTGGGCAGGGCCGGATGGAGGGCCCAGCCGGTGGGCCAGGACCCAGTCCGCCCTTCTTTTAGAGTCACCCTCTTCTTTAGCGGTCACCCGGGCTTCCTTTGGGGTGTCACCCTTGCTTTAGCGGTCACTCAGACTGCTTTTGGCGGTCATCCCAGCACTTTGCTTTATCATCATCGGGTAGCACTGGCTGTGACGGCACGCCAGCTTTCCTGATGACGAAGGGGGGCCAGAGGCGTACCCCGCAAGGAGCATCACCCCATCTGTGATCTCCATCGAATCCGAGGTGAGCCGGGTGGAAGCGGCCACCCGGCCGATTCCTCTGGCTACTGGGCCAGCCGGGAAAGCTTTATTCCCAGCTGGCGGTATTTAGCCAACCAGCTGGAGTTGTCCTTCTTGAGGGCTAGGCGGCCTGTGCCTTCTGGAGCCAGCCGGCTTGGGCCTGGCTTTCCCTACCCGGGGGTTATCCCCCCGACACTAGTCCCCGAGCGCATATGGACTTGGACGGTGGGTAAGGTCTTGCGTGCTCTTTGGTATCTTGATGTAGTTGCTTGTACGTGTCCGGCTGCAGCTTTTGCTTTTGCTTTCCGGCTAGATTTAACCGGCTGCGGAATCAATGTCGTCATCCATGACTGCTGCTCTAGCGCACATCGCGTCAGTTGGACTTCCACGTCGTTGTGTCAGTTTTTTGGCAACTGCGCACGCCACTTTCTGCAGCGGTTTCTTGGGGTAGGCGCGCACGCCTCGTCTCCCTGTAATGCATGTGGATCTTTTGTGGTTGGTTGCGACGGTGCAGAGGATCCAGAGATGTAACGTCATGTGGCCGAGGCACCTCATGGCCAGTTGTCGCGTGGAAGTTTAGCGGGCGACGGTACCCCCCGCAGGGATAAATAGAGCTCTAGGGGAACGAGGCTTACCCTACCTCTTCCTCCGACACTTCTTCCCCTGCCTCCTAGTGCATCTCGCTCCTTGCACCTCCTCTTGGTTGCTGCTGGAGCCACCACACACCATCCATCACGGCTGCTCCTTCTGCCGATATGCTGCCGGAGTAGCGTGGGGGTTGGTGCGGGTCCTTCATGACCGATGACCTCGTTTACAAGTATCGGCGGCTAGATTTCTTCCCTTGTTGATGCTTGTAAAGCATCGGCTTGCGACAGAGGGGGAGCGGGTTCTGGACCCTCGGCCGGGGGAGCACGTCGTCTTCCTCGTGCACTTCGCCGGCGGCTTCGGCCTCCCCGTCAGCCCCTTTCTCCTTTAACTCTTCGTCTTCTTCGACCTCTAACTCCACCACCTTGGCACGAATGCCATCGCGCAGCTATCGCATCACACGGCCTGCGACGAGTCATACCTTGGGGTGTGGTCCGAGGTGGTGAACTTTCTCAAGTTCTTCCACTTGAAGTCCCAGAACACCGCCAAGGACGGTCCGTTGACGCGGACGGGCTGCTGCGCCATCTACCCATGGCCCTCTTCGCAGATGTCGCGGTTCGAGCTTGCCAACACCGTCAAGCTGTGGCAGCGCTCATATTTTTATGTGTGCAACGCCACAGAGGTGGACTAGATCTGCCTGCCACCCTTCATAAATGTTCCTTTGACGAAGAAGGGCTGGGAGACGAAGGGTATGGGCACTGCGGCGGACCTCGATCGGATGGACGCCCGGGTGGAGGCGATGCTGGAGATGGAGCGTCTCACCTCCCGGGACATCGCGCTATCGTGAATGGCACGTCGCGTGCTTCCGCTGCAGAAGCGGTCGCACAAGATGTGCCATCTGTCGACCGCCGACGATCCGACGTGGACGTTACGGAAGGATGTAGCCTACCAGGATCTACGGAACTGGATCTCCATGATCTCCAAGTTCCGTGTGGAGGCGACCTGGGCGTACACCTGCCCACCGTACCACCATGGCTGTGCCACCCCGGGTGAGTTGTTCTCTGGTTTTCTTGCCGTTTCTTCCTTTATCTTCTTTGTTGGGAGCCTTCCTTGGGTTCCTTATGCTCCCCTTTTTAAGTAGTTGTTCACGGCACAGCTAGCCGAAGACGGCATGGGCGACTTCCCGCTCCCCTCATTCCTGGTGGACAGGAAGCCGAAGAAGTACCCCCAGACAAATCCTGAAGGGTTTCCCGTCCGGTCAGACGATGGCCCCTCGGATCCTCATGGTAAACTACCGGTTGCAGCTCCTTCCTTCGTCCTAGCCCAAGGATCTATGGCTAAGATTTTACTTTTCTTGCAGTCAATGCCACCGACCATGAGACCGGCTGAGAGAAGGCTGTGGCGAAACGAGGGAAGAGGGCGGCACCCATTGATGTGTCGGATCCCATTGAGCAAAAAAGGACGCGTCGGGCGCTCCAAGTCATCGCCACTCCATCTGTCGTTGGGTCAGCATCTTCCCTTGTCCTATCTTCCTCGTTTTCCTTGTGGTTCTTCTATGGTTTTTTCTAACTTTCGTCCCACGCAGCGAGGCGATGTCACTTGGCGACTCTAGTGCCGCCGCCGTTGCTCCTCCTCGGCCTCCAGTGGTTGAGGAGGTGGCGAGGTCGACGGATGCGCCCGCGTCGGCTGCGCCTACCGGGCCATCTCAGCCTAGGGCTCCTCAGGGTTCCCCGACCATGGGGCTGCTGCACCAAGCGCCCGCATCTTCGCGGTTGGGGCAGCTGTTCATGGTTGCACAGGACCCTGAGACTCCCCTTCTCCGTCCTAGGGCTAGCGTGAACCCGGCCTAGAGGGATGCTTCAGCCAGTTCTGCCAGGCCCGTCCTCATGGAGGTGATAGAGGAGGTTGCGGCTATGCAGACAACTGCAGCGAGCGGTTGCTAGCCGGGCGCTTCCGACCCGGTGGGGAGGGAGTTGGTGGTGGCTGCATCTTCGGGTGCGGCCGCTGATGATGACGAGGTTGTGGTGACCGGCTCGAGGCCAGCTCCGGCTATGCTAACGCCGGATGCGATCCTCGCCCGTCTCTCGAGCGCGGCGCCCGTCGCACTCAGCCAGGTTCGCCACCTGGTTGAGGGAATGGAGAAGGGCCTTGGCGAGGCCAAAAATTTGTTTGCTTTGATGGAGGTAGGTGTCTCTCGCCATTGTATTTTTCCGCATTTGGTTTTTGCTGCTGGGTTGTTATTTCGTTTCTTATCTGTTTCTCTTTTTAGAGAGCGTTTTCGGAGTCGGTGAAGAACACTCGGGATCTAGGCCGTAATATTGCATCTTCCGACCTGTATTGGCGGTTAGCTCCCTTTTCCCGTTTTTTGTTGACCATCGGGTTTCCTCCTACAGCCATGATCCTGGCGAAGGAGAAGGAGGTGGAGAGACTCAAAGCTAAGGTTGCCCGGCTGGTGGAGTCGAACAGGACATGGCAGGCGCAGTTCGACCAACTGGACGAGGCCAAGCACCAGCTTGAGGTTAGCATGGAGAGGGGCAAGAAGGCATCTGACATCTCGGCGGAGGCACTGAAGAATTTTGAAATGACCTCCGCCCAAAGGGGGGAGACGATCAAGACTCTCGCTCCTGGGAGGAGGAGCGAACCCAGCAACTCTAGAGCATCTCGGAGATGGTTGTTAGTAAGTTCTCTCCTTCTTGCTTCCATTGTACCATGGCTAGGTGAATCGAATCTTGCCGCTTACTCTTGTCTTTGGTTGCACCTCATTACCCTAAGTCGACCGAGATGGCTCTTAAGAAGCTGCCGATGGAGGAGGCTGGCCACGATCTGACTGCCTAGATCTGGTTAAGGTGCTGGAGGAGGAGAGCAATGGTCTTCGTACCATTGGTAATAACCTCTTCCACTACATCTAGACAGAGGCGGGCGAGTTGCACAATATCGCCAGCTTGGTCGTTGCCTTTTATCGTGGCATCGACGTGCTAGAGATCCACAAGGAATGGGCGGCTCGGGGCAGCATGGAGATGACTCTGGACCTGGTGAAGTCCTGGTATCCGGGGGCTGATCTAGGTGCGCTCACTGGTGGTTTCCGTCTTGGAACCAGCTACGAGGGCCTCCGCGACAGTATTCCGGCGATCCAGTCCTGCGGGGTGAAGATCGGCACCTACGTGGATCTGGAGCGCGACTTCTGCAACCCCTCCGAACCGTTGTTGTTTCACTGGATCCTGGCTCCTAGGAGTTTCGCCGATGTTGCCTCCACCAGCCAAGTGCCCACGGACGATGCTGGTGCTCCTCCTGCCGGTCCACCTCCTGCACCTCTTGCTGATGCTCCTTCTGCCACTCCGGCTCCTCCGCCTTGATCCCTGGTATGCCAGGAGTATTTTTGACGTGAAACTTCAAACTTTCCCTTTGTTGGTGCTGCCTACGGGTGAATATTTGACATGAAACTTCAAATCTTGTGAGGAACCTCCATGTTCCATTTATTGGTTTGGTTCCCCCTTTTTGTCTTCAGCTCATGTGCCTTGTTTGTTTGTCATGGGCATTTTCGTTTTTATGCCTTCGTCAGTCGTAGTCCTTGAAATTCGAGCCAACTGGGTTTGCCAGCCGGGTTGAGGCTCTTGACCGCCTTATCTTTGGTTGATGGGTGGGCGGGAGCGCGCCCACTGGGTGTAGTCCGCGAGGTTCAGGCCGGCTGGGGTAGCCAGCCAGGTCGAAGCTCTTTGTTGCCTTGTCTTAAGTTGATGGGTGCGCGGGAGCACGCGCACTAGGTGTAGTCCCCGAGGTTCGAACCGGATGGGGTAGCCAGCCAGGTCGAAGCTCTTTGCTGCCTTGTCTTAAGTTGATGGGTATGCGGCAATGCGCCCACTTGGTGTAGTCCCCGAGGTTCGGGCCGGCTGGGGTAGCCAGCCTGGTCGAAGCTCTTTGCCACCTTATTTCCTATGAATTTGTGGATCGTGTCGTGAGAGACACAGCGTTGCTTTGGCTTAGTTTCATGATACGCACGCCCGTTTATAGTTATGATTAAACGCAAAAAGGGAAAGGTGCCCTTTCGAGCTAGGCCGTTAGCAAAAAGGGAAAGGTGCCCTTTTCTCAGTGAGCATTGGCATTTCAAGCATTGTCCTTGCCGGCTGCCAGCCAGGTTGTGTTCTGCGGCCGGAACCAAAGGAACGGTTGAGCTGGTGTGCCTCGCGGTAATGCGGTTCGTTGTTGTAAGCTTAGCTCGTGCGGGCGCAACCGGTTCGCCCAGGCGCCCTTGATTTCTGCTTTGGCATTTTCTTGCAGTAGGTACTTCGAGATTTCGCTCTTGCCGGGTCGACAACCGGCTTTCGGTCTGAAGCCGGAACCAAAGAGTTTGCTCTAGGAACCCCATACAATACTATGACATCTGTAGAAATTAGGGTTGTCCGGGCCAACCGATCCGGAGACAAATGTGGTGCGCGAATTGGGACAAAGTTCTCGGGACTCTACCCAGGCTTCCGATCTTGTTCATTTATTACATGAAAGGGAAGATACATATACTTTTGGGTCAAGTGTAAAATGGCCGGAGTAGGCTCGCATTCCATGGGCGTTCCGTCTCCTTGCGAGCGATCTGCCTTGTTTTTTGCCGGCTGCTAGGCGTCGATTAGATAGTATGAGTTGTTGTGCAGTGTCGGGCTGATGATGAATGGGCCTTCCCATGGCGGGGACAACTTGTGCATTCCTTTTGTGTTTTGGACCAGGCGCAGCACCAGATCTCTCTCGCAAAAAGAGGTGGGCCGGATCCGGCTGGCGTGGTAGCGGCGCAGATCTTGCTAGTAGATTGCTGACCTGGATAGAGCCAGCTCTCGTGCGTCCTCGAGCAGGTCAACGCTGCCCTCCCGTACTTCCTTGGTTTCCTGCTCGGTGTAGAGCTGTTTGCGGGGTGCATCGAATTGGATGTCCGTGGGTTAACTGTCGCTGCCCCATAGACAAGGAAGAACGGTGTGAAAATGGTTGAACGGTTCGGGGTGGTGCACAGGCCCCATAGCATAGCTAGCAACTCCTTGATCCAGCATCCGGGTGACCTGATGAGTGGTTCAACCAGCCTTGGCTTGATTCCAGCGAGAAGTATGTCGTTAGCATGTTCGCACTGCCCGTTCGACTATGGGTGCGACCGATGCCAGGTCCAGGCGGATGCTTTTGTCTCCACAGAAGCGGGCGAAGGCCCCCTTGGCGAAATTGGTGCCGTTGTTCATGATGATGCTGTGCGGGTAGCCAAATCGGATGATGATGTACGTGAAGAACTTGATCACGTTCCTCCATGCAGCTTCTTGACGGGCTTTGCCTCGATCCACTTGGTGAACTTGTCTATAGCTACGAGCAGGTGTGTCATGCTAGATCAGGCTGTTTTGAACAGCCCAACCATGTCTAGCCCCCAGACTGTGAATGGCCAGGTGATTGGTATCGTCTTGACTGTCGCAGACGGCGTGCTTCAGCTGGCTGAATCGCTGACAACCGTTGCACGCCTTGACCAACTCCTGAGCGTCCTTCAGCGCTGTCGGCCAATAGAAACCATGGCGAAGAGCCTTAGCTTCTATTGCTCTTGATGAAGCGTGGTGGCCAAATTCGTCCTAGTGTATGTCCGCTAGGAGCTTGGTTCTTTCCTCTTGGATTACGCATCACTGATAGATGCCCCCGATGTTGCGCTTGTATAGCTCGTTCTTGATGATGGTGTATGCACTTTCTCTTCGTCGCACTTTTCGTGCTTCTACTTCCTCTGTTGGGAGATCATCCTTGGCCAAGAAGTTCATGTATGGCTTCGCCCAGTCGGGTATTTCCCGAATGGCATACACCATCTGCATGATGAGCCTGATCTCCTCGCGGATGGTTGGATCTAGAGCATAGGGAGGTTTGTCGGGTGGGAGCTTGTTGGCGTCGACTGCCGGCTGCCGTGGAGCAGTCCCCGGGTGCGGTGCGGCAGTCCCTGGGTGCGACGCGGCAGTCCCCGGGTGCGATGAGGCAGTCCCTGGGTGCGGCACGGCAGTCCCCGGGTGCGGCGCAGCACCGGCTATTCCCGGGTCTTCGTTGAGTACTATGGAGTCGGATTCTGGCGACGGTGTGTTGGAGGGCTTGCGTAGGTGCTCGAGGGAGACTCCAGCCGGTATGGTCTGTCTTGTTGAGTCAACACTGGCCAAGGCGTCAGCGGCTTCATTGTTGGCCCTAGGTACGTGGTGGAACTCGCACCCTTCGAAGCAGGCGCATAGTTGCTGAACAAAGAAACAAGAGAGTGCCATGTTCGCGTCCCTTGCATCCCACTCGCCAGAGACCTACCGCACCACCGGGTCTGTATCTCCGAAGCATAGTATTCTCTGAATGCCTATCTGCTTGGCCATCTTGAGCCCTTGGATGAGTGCTTCATATTCAGCGACGTTATTGGACGCCTTGAAGTGGATCTGGAGGAGGTACTCCCGCCGATCGCCTTTGGGCGAGGTTATCACGATTCCGGCTCCGAGTCCCCCTCGCATCTTGGAGCCGTTGAAGTGTAGCTTCCAGTACGTTGAGTTGGGGACCGGTGGCATGTAATGCGTCTCGGCGCAATCGACGATGAAGTCGACCAGTTCTTGGGATTTGATTTCCGTCCTTGGCTTGTACTGAATGTTGTGCACAACAAGTTCTATGGCCCATTTCGCCACGCTCCCGATGGCGTCCTTGTTGCCAATAATCTCCGCGAGAGGGGCCAATGCCACCAACCGGATGGAGTGTTCTTGGAAGTAGTGCTTGAGCTTCTTGGTGGCCATGTACACGCCATACACCAGCTTCTGGTAGTGGGGGTAGTTCTGTTTAGAGAGCAATAGTACTTCGCTTAGGTAGTACATGGGGCGCTAGACCGGCTGGTCCTTCCCTTCTTCTGGCCTCTCCACCACCAGTACCACGCTGACAACTCTGTTTATGGCGGCGATGTTCATCAGCATTGGCTCCTTTGCATCTGGTGCCGCCAAAATAGTCGGTGAGGTGAGTATGCGCTTGAGGTGCCGGAAGGCTTCGTCCGCTTGAGCTGTCCAGATGAACTTGTCCGTCTTCTTGATGAGTTGGTACAGGGGGAGGGCCTTCTCACCCAGCCAGCTGATGAACCGGCTGAGGGAAGCCAGGCACCCGGTGAACTTATGTACGTCGTGCAGGCTTTGTGGCATCTCCATGCGCTCGATGGCTCCGATCTTCTCCGGGTTCACCTCGATCCGTCGCTCGGAGATGAGAAAACCAAGGAACTTACCAGTTGGGACGCCGAAGACGCACTTCCTCCGGGTTCATTTTGATCTGGAAGAAGCGGATATTGTCGAACGTTTCCTTCATGTCCTCGAGCAGTGTGTGTCGCTCATTGGTCTTGATGACGATGTCTGCAACGTAGGCGTGCACATTTTTACCAATCTGCGTCTATAGGCATTTCTGCATGCAGCGCTGGTAAGTTGCTCCTGCATTATTTAGACCGAAGGGCATGGTGGTGTAGCACTACGCCCCATATGGGGTTCTGAATGACTTCTTTATTTGATCGGTTACATTGAGTTTAATCTGGTGATAACCCGAGTAAGCATCTAGAAAAGACAACAAATCACAGCCAGCGGTGGAGTCAAGGACTTGATCTATCCACGGTAGAGCGAAAGGATCCTTGAGGCATGCCTTGTTGAGGCTGGTGTAGTCGACACACATGCGCCAAGTCTTGTTTTTCTTTAGTACCATCACCGGGTTGGCCAGCCATTCTAGTTGGAAAACTTCCATGATGAAGCCGGCTGCGAGCAGCCGTGTGATCTCCTCACCAATTGTTCTTCTTTTTTCTTCCGCAAAGTGGCATAAAGATTGTTTGACCGGCTTCGCATCCGGTCGAACATGAAGAGAGTGCTCGGCTAGTTCCCTCGGGAAACCTGGCATGTCTTTGGGGTACCATGCGAAAATATCTAGATTCTCACGGAGGAAGTCTACGTGCGTGCTTTCCTATTTGCTGTCCAGGCCGTCTCCGACCAGGACAGACTTGCTTGGGTCGTCCTCGTTTAACAGGATCTTCCTTGTGCCCCGCAAAGGCTTGAACTGTGATTCTCCAGATGACTTAGGATCTCCATCCGGCACATCCTTCTGTAGAGCTGCCACGTTCTGCATTATGACGCGTTTCTCCTCGGCAATGATCAGTGCTTCAACTAGCTTGGATCCGTCTGTGGCGCACTCGATCGAACGCTTGTAGCAGCCGTCAACGGTGATCACTCCTTTTGGGCCCGGCAGCTTCATTTTGAGGTACGCGTAGTGCGGCACTCCCATGAACTTGGTGAGGGCTGGACGCCCTAGTATGGCATGGTAGGCACTAGAGAGGTTCACCACCTCGAACCAAATCGGCTCGCAACGAAAATTGTTCTTGTTGCCGAAGATGATGTCTACCCGGATCTTGCCGATTGGCGAGTGCGACGGGCTTGGCACTGCCCCGTGGAACGAAGTGCTTGAGGGCTGCAACTGGGACTCGCTGATGACGAGCCTCTTGAGACTACTGCGGGGTATAGGAGGTTGATGCTGCTGCCTGCGTCGATGAGTACACGGGAGAAATGACACGAGTGTTAGTTGGAGACGATGATGGGGTCGAGGGTTTGGTAGCACATCCGGCTAGTCCTCTTTGCTCCAGGTGATTGCCTGGTCCGAGCAATGTAGGTATTGTGGAACGGGGAAACGATTGCGTTCACCTCCGCCTAGCGCCTTCTTTTGGCGTGCTTTGTCTCCAGCTCCGCAAGGAAAATTTGGTAGTTGCCCACTTGTCGTGGCTAACCATCCTTGTCGTCTTCGTGGAGGTTGCACTACTCCCTATTGTCTGACGGGCCTCCGGCTGGCGGTGGAAGTGGTGGTGGTGGTGGGAGCCCGCCGCCTTCAGCCATTTTCTTTGTCCAGCTGCACTAGCGCGTTGTGTGGTTTGCAGGTTTGCTGCAGCCGCTGTGGAACTTGCACGGCCCATCGAGCATGGACTCCAAGGTGTACTTGGCCCGTGGCGGCATGTCATCTTGCCTCTGCCTCCGGCTGCCGCCTGCAGCCGGGTCCTCGTGCACCGCAGCTACTTGCTTGGCGCCGTACCAGCTGTCTGATTGGTCGTCTTTCCTCTTGCCATGGCGGTTGTCGTAGCCGTGCCTCCTGGGATAATGGTTGCCCGGCTGGCGGCGCTCTGCCTGCTCGTCCGTTATGATTTGGCCTTGGTTGTACAACACGATGGGCTTCTTCATAGCCGCGTCGGTGGTGGCGTACTTGTCCGTGATGGCCATGACCTGGTCCATGGTTTGCGGGTCTGCTCGGCTGAGCTTATGCTTCAACATGGTGCCATCTCGGCAACCGTTGGTGAAGAAGTCGATTGCCTGGTGCTCGCGCACCCATTCACACGAGTTGTGCATGCTGGTCGAAGTGTAGCGTCTCCGCCAAATCGACGATGAATTCGGCCAATGCTCGTACTGAATGTTGTGCGCAACGAGTTCTATGGCCCATTTCGCCACGCGCCCGGTGGCGTCCTTGTTGCCAATAATCTCCGCGAGCGGGCCAATGCCACCACCCGGATGGAGTGTTCTTGGAAGTAGTGCTTGAGCTTCTTAGCGGCCATGTACACGCCATACACCAGCTTCTGGTAGTGGGGGTAGTTCTGTTTGGAGAGCGATAGTACTTCGCTTAGGTAGTAAACGGGGCGCTGGACCATCTGGGCCTTACCTTCTTCTGGACTCTCAACCACCAGTACCACGCTAACAACTCTGTTTGTGGTGGCGATGTACATCAGCATTGGCTCCTTTGCAGCTGGTGCCGCCAAAATAGGCGGTGAGGTGAGCAAGCGCTTGAGGTCCCGGAAGGCTTCGTCCGCTTGAGCTATCTAGACGAACTTGTCCGTCTTCTTCATTAGTTGGTACAAGGGGAGGGCCTTCTCACCCAGCCGGCTGACGAACCGGCTGAGGGAAGCCAGGCACCCGGTGAACTTATGTACGTCGCGCAGGCTTTGTGGTAGCTCCATGCGTTTGATGACTCCAATCTTCTCCGGATTTCCCTAGATCCCTCGCTCGGAGACGAGAAAATCGAGGATCTTATCGACTAGGACATCGAAGACGCACTTCTCCGGGTTCAGTTTGATCTAGAAGCGGAAGAGATTGTCGAACGTTTCCTTAAGGTCCTCGAGTAGTGTGTGCCGCTCCTTGGTCTTGATGACGATGTCGTCAATGTGGGCGTGTACATTTTTACCAATCTGTGTCTGCAGGCATTTCTGCATGCAGTGCTGGTAAGTTGCTCCTGCATTCCTCAGACCAAAGGGCATGGTGGTGTAGCAGTAAGCCCCATATGGGGTTATGAATGACATCTTTATTTTATCGGTTATATTGAGATTAATCTTGTGATAACCCCAGTAAACATCTAGAAAAGACAACAGATCACACCTAGCGGTGGAGTCAATGACTTGATCTATCTGTGACAGAGCGAAAAGATCCTTGGGGCATGCCTTGTCGAGGCTAGGGTAGTCGACACACATGCGCCATGTCTTGTTTTTCTTCAGTACCGGCACCGGGTTGGCCAGCCATTCCGGGTGGAAAACTTCCATGATGATGCCGGCTGTGAGCAGCCGTGTGATCTCCTCACCAATTGTTCTTCTGCGAAGTGGCGTAAATATTGTTTGAACGACTTTGCATCAGGTCGAACATGAAGAGAGTGCTCGGCGAGTTCCCTCGGGAAACCTGGCATGTCTTTGGGGCACCATGCGAAAATATCTAGATTCTCACTAAGGAAGTCGACGAGCGTGCTTTCCTATTTGCTGTCCAGGCCGTCTCCGACCAGGACGAACTTGCTTGGGTCCTCCTTGTTTAGCAGGATCTTCCTTGTGCCCCGCGAAGGCTTGAACTGTGATTCTCCAGATGACTTAGGATCTCCAGCCGGCATATCCTTCTGTAGACCTACCATGTTCTTTATTATGACGCGTTTCTCCTCGGCAATGATCATTGCTTCCGCTAGCTTGGAGTCGTCGGTGGCGCACTCGATCGAACGCTTGTAGCAGACGTCAACAGTGATCACTCCTTTTGGGCTCGGCAGCTTCATTTTGAGGTACACGTAGTGTGGCACTCCCATGAACTTGGTGAGGGCTGGGTGCCCTAGTATGGCGTGGTAGGAACTGGAGAGGTTCACCACCTCGAACCAAATCGGCTCGCGACGAAAATTGTTCTCGTTGCCAAAGATGATGTCTAGTTGAATCTTGCTGATTGCCCAGTGTGACGCGCCTGGCACTGCCTCGTGGAGCGAAGTGCTTGAGGGATGCAGCTAGGACTCGCTGATGCCGAGCCGCTCGAGACTTCTGCGGTACAGGAGGTTGAAGTTGCTGCCTCCATCGATGAGTACACGGGAGAAACAACACGAGTGTTTCTTGGAGACGATGATGGGGTCGAGGACCAACGCGTAGCTGCCAGGGTTTGGTAGCACAACCGGCTGGTCCTCTTTCTTCTAGGCGATTGCCTGGTCCGACCAATGTAGGTATTGTGGAATGGGGGGAACGATTGCGATCACCTCTTCCATGCTCCTTCTTTTGGCGTGCTTTGTCTCCGGCTCCACAGGGAAAATGTGGTAGTTGCCCACTTGTCATGGCTAACTGTCCTCGTCGTCTTCGTGGCGGTTTGCCGCTCCCTGTTGTTCGGCGGGCCTTCGGCTGGTGGTGGAGGTGGTGGTGGTGGGAGCCTGTAGGCTTCAGCCATTTTCTTCGTCCAACTGCACTAGCACGTTGTGTGGTTTGCAGGTTTAATGCCGCCGATGTGGAACTTGCACGGCCCGTCGAGCATGGACTCCAAGGTGTACTTGGCCCGTGGAGGGCTATCATCTGGCCTCTGCCTCCGGCTGCCACCTGCAGCCGGGTCCTTCTACACCGCAGCTACTTGCTTGGCGCTATACCGGCTGTCCGGTTGGTCGTACTTGCCATGGCGGTTGTCATGGCCGTGCCGCCTGGGGTGATGGTCGCCTGGCTGGCGGCGCTCCGCCATCTCGTCCATTACGATTCGGCCTTGGTCGTCCACCATGATGGGCTTCTTCATAGCCGCGTCGGTGGTGGCGTACTTGTCCGTGATGGCCATGACCTAGGCCATGGTTTGCGGGTCTACCCGGCTGAGCTTATGCTTCAACATGGTGCCGTCTTGGCAACCATTGGTGATGAAGTTGATTGCCTGGTGCTCGTGCACCCCTTCACACGAGTTGTGCATGCTGGTCCACCGGGTGAGGTAGGCACGGTCGGACTCTTCCTTGCCTTGCACGCAGAGGGCAAGCTCGCGAGGTCGACCCAGCCGCTTGTAGGTTCCGGTGAAGTTGCGAATGAACGCTTCCTCGAAGTCCAGCTAGGCATTGATGCTATTATCGGGAAGGCTATTGAGCCATTTTCTTGCCAAATCGACGAGCATGAGGGGGACGTAGCGGACGGCTTGGCGGAGGTTTCCGTTGGTGATTCCCACTGCGGTGATTTAATCCACCAACCAATCCTCAGGCTTGATCGTGCTGTTATATTTTGGCGTGCCCCTTGGAAGCGAAAAACCCTTTGGAAATGGCTCGTTCTGGATGCGCGGACCGAAGCACTTCGGGCCAGCCGGACTTTCCTCCTACAGCGTGCGTGACTGCACCAATAGGTCGATGCGCTCGCGCACATTAGCTGGTTCTCAGGGGCCGAGTCGGCCCTTCAGATGCGATGCGGGCGAGTCCTTGTTTGCATCTGCTCCTTCATCCGAGGCGCGCGCCTTCTTTCCTTGGGAAGCTCCTGCTGCCGGTGCACGGCTCACGCTGGAAGCGATAGCCTCTTGGTTGTGGCGGCCACGATCGCTAGACTCGACACGCGGGCAGCTGTTCTGCCCAAATCCTCCT
Organism: Avena sativa; assembly: GCA_916181665.1. NCBI lineage: Eukaryota > Viridiplantae > Streptophyta > Magnoliopsida > Poales > Poaceae > Avena > Avena sativa. Next base: position 185,650,807 of record OV702293.1, on the reverse strand, counting down.
GGGGAGGACGCCTGCAGATGCTTGCTTCCTCCGTGCGCCGTCTGGTCCGCGCCTTTGGAGCGACAATGTCTCGGGTATTACCCATCTAGCTAGGAGTACCCTAGGCCTGCTGCTTGTTAGAGGTGGCGACGAGGAGCTGGACGCGCCCCTACTAGCGACGAAGCTCTTCTCCCTCGAGGTGCTTCAGCTCCACGACCGCCGCTTCGGCCGCTCTCATGTTCTTGGCGGGAGTGTTGTAAACGGGCTGCGCCACGCCTGTGTGTGAGTCGGTGGCGCGGTCCAGTTCTGACGCGAGGTCACGTCCCCGGTGTTGGACCTTCCTGATGAAGCCGTGGGCAGCATTGTACTCATGCACGGTGGTGTTTAGCCGGTGCTGGTTAGCAGCAACCTTGGTAGCTTCCTCCAGGAGCTTCTGGCGCGTGGCTTCGAGCGCGGCCGCGACGGCTCCCAGGTCCCCCTCGACGGTGACTGGAGCACGCAGGTGCTGAATGGAGGTAGTGAGGGGATCTTGCTCTTGCTCGGTTGTGGAGCTTTCTCCTATTGCTCGGCGCTCCTGAGGCTGGCGGTGGTTTTTGCAGGCGTTCATCACCATGACTTCGACACAACCGTTCGCCGTGGTTGGGCCATGGGAGAGGCGGCTAAGAGGCACATCGAGGATGGAGATGACCAAACTGGGAAGACCTCGGTGACGGTGGCAACGTAGACGAGGATGTCCCCGAAGTCCATGATGGAGCCGTTGGCGGGGAAGGTATTCCCGACGAAGCATGCGACATTGTCGACGACGCAGTCGAAAGCGCCGAACGTGAGAACAAGGCCGGAGGCCACGTGTTCACTAGCGACGAGCGGAAGTCCTGTGCAGAAGATGATCCCAGCCGAAGAATTGTTCCCCATGGTGGGTGCCAACTGTCGTGGTGTGGAACACGGTAGTGCCATCGGGGATGGCTAAAGAGGGACACTCAGATGCAATCGGTGGCTCAAGCAATGTGTTGGGCACGGTGAACTGCAAACACAGAGACGTACCCAGGTTCGGGGCCCTCTCGGCGAGGTAACACCCCTACTCCTGCAAGATGAACTCTATGAAGGGGCGAATGCCCAATACAATTGCTCCTGGAGCTATTTCCTTTGCTACTCTCGAGAGCTAGAGGAAGATGCAAACTAGTGGCTGGCACTTCTATCTTTCTATATTTTCTTACATAGAACCCCAGCTCTGCCCTCCCTTATATACTGGTCTAGGGTGCATAATACAATTTGGGATCTAGGGTTTACTATTTGGATATGTGTTTGTTGGGCAGGGCCGGCAGCAGGGCTCAGACGGTGGGCCAGGACCCAGTCCGCCCTTATGTTAGCGTCACCCTCTTCTTTAGCGGTCACCCGGGCTTCCTTTGGGGCGTCACCCTTGCTTTAACGGTCACCCGGACTGCTTTTGGTGGTCAGCCGACCACTTTGCTTTATCTTCGTCAGGTATCACTGGCTATGACGGCATGTCAGCTTGCCTGATGACGAAGGGGGCCCAGAGGCGTATCCCTCAAGGAGCATCACCCCATTCATGCTCTCCATCGAATCAAAGGTGAGCCGAGTGGAAGTGACCAGCCGGTCGGTTCCTCTATCTACCGGGCTAGACGGGCCATCCGGGAAAGCTTTATTCCTAGCCGGACGGTATTTAGCCAACCAGCTGGAGTTTTCCTTCTTGAGGGCCAGGCGGCCTATGCCTTCTGGAGCCAGCCTGCTTGGGCCTGGCTTTCCCTACCCGGGGGTTATCCCCCAGACACGACCCGAAGAGCGCCATGCACAAGTCCACACTAGCAGGCCTCGGACTCGTCGGAGCTTCACTCCACGACAAAACTCCCACTAAGTCGAAGAAAAAAGATGCGGTCAAGTTCACCCGAAGCCCTACACGCTCATCCGATGAGGACGAGCACAAGATGCCCCGGTGCCGCAAGAGCCCACGACACCGTAGGAGCAACTACGATGCTGGCAACGAGCTCACCGAACGCAAGATCGACAAAGCACGTGCTAAAAGCGCATGCTCAACTGAATCCGAAGAGGAGGACGACGGAGAGCTGTGTGGATCCAGATTCTTCAGCAGATCCGTTCGGCAAATGCGGATGCCAAAAAATTTCAAGATCCCTTCGGACAACCCGAAGTTCGATGGAACGTAAGAGCCAGAGGCTTGGATTGATGATCACCTGTCGTCGGTCAAGCTCCATGGCAGAAACAAGAACACTGCCTTACAATGCCTTCAGCTGCAGGTGACACACGCGACCAGGGTTTGGCTCAGAAGCCTATCTTCGGGCTTCATCCGAAGCTGGGAAGATCTGGAATACAGCTTCATCCGCAACTTCCAGGGCACCAGCAAGAGGCCAGCCTCAATCGAGGAGTTGCGGGCCTGCACCCAACAGACCAACCAGTCCATCCGCTTATACATACTCCGCTGGTCCCATATCAAGAACTCTGCCGTGCACATCTCCGAAGAAAGGGAAATCGACGCCTTCAAGAATGGTGCTAGGCGCCCAGATTTCCAGGAGGAGCTCAGGCGCGTCAAGCCCAAGATGCTCGACCACCTCATGGACATCTCCAATCGATGGGCGGATGGCGAGGATTCCGTCAACCGAGCACATTCGGATGACGAAGGCGACTACGGCTGCAGGAGCGAACACCGTAGCAAGAGAAGATCACGCGTCTACGATGATGACGACGAAGTCGACATGGTTGTGGCTGGATACACCGATCGACGCGATGACGGTGACTGCAACAGCGGATACCGCAGAAGCAACTACCGCGACAGTGGACGACCCACGCAGGCATGGCAACGTCGCAACCGCAACAACAATACTTTAGCATACGACAAGCTGTCTGGTCCCTGCACCATCCACTTCTACATCGACAATCAAGATGGTAAGAAGAAGGCCAGCCACATGCTCAAGGACTGCCAAGAGTTCCAGAAGCTCAGCGAGGGCTTCACCCAAATGCGGCGACAGACCGTAAATCCTGGTTTTGGGCCCGCACCAAGTATCATCGCCCACGGAGCTCCTCCTCCACCACCCGTCGGACCATCACAGCCGCTAGTCGCACCAACGCCAAATAACGGTGCAAGAGGGTACCCACCACCAAAAAGGTCCCTGATGATCCAGAAGGGGCGCCCAACAAACAGGGTGCGGAAGAAGATCACCCGCCACGTCAGCCTGGCCGTGACCTCTCCACCAGCCATACCTGAGTACCTCAGCGGCTCGGAGTCCTGCATCACGTTCGATCTTTCGGATCACCCATGCCAGATCCATCGCCCAGGTCATGCTGCTCTGGTGCTCGAGGCCCATATTGGGGGATCTGAGATGAGCCGCGTCTTCATGGACGATGGCAGCGGCATAAACCTAATATTCGCCAGCACACTCGCAGCGCTGCGGATCCTGTTGTGCATCCTGGAGCAGTCAGACACGACGTTCCACGACATAGTCCCAGGGAAGGGCATATAACCCATGGGCAAGATATGGCTTGATGTCATCTTCGGCCAGCCCGAAAACTTCATGTGCGAGTGGCTAGAGTTCGAAGTGGTGGACTGGCCATCACAGTACCACGCCATCCTCGGGCGTGTTCATTTGCACGATTCTTGGCAGTACCGCACTATGCGCACCTTCTACTGAAGATGCCAAGACCCAGGGGCGTCAGCACCATCCAAGGAAGCTTCACCAGGTCCGATCACTGCAATAGAGACTTCAACAAAATCTCCCAGTCATTCGGTATGCAAGTGGAGCTCACGAGGCTCAGAGAGGTGACGGACAACGGGGCACCCCCGGTCACTAGACAAAACGCACCCAATATGTCATTTGACTCCATAGTCAATATGAAGAAGGTGAAGGTCCACCCAATGGACGCCTCCAAGACGGCGTTGATTTCCAATGACCTCAGTCCCGCATAGGAAAGCGTGCTCGTCAAGTCCCTCCGTGAGCGCTAGGAAATTTTCGCCTGGTGCCCTGTGGACATGCCAGGAGTTCCCCGGGAATTTGATGAGCACGCACTCAATGTTTTTCCGGATGTGAAGCCAGTTAAGTAGTTGATCCAACGATAGTACGAACCAAGATCCGAATCTATTGGAGTCAAACTCAACAGACTGCTCGATGCCAACTTCATTAGGGAAATCAAGGAGAGTGAGTGGCTAGCCAACACCGTGCTAGTCACCAAAAAGGACACGGACATCCTGCGGATGTGTGTGGACATCACATCGCTCAAAAAGCTCTGTCCCAAGGACCACTTCCCTCTACCGTGGATCGATCAAATCATCGATTCGACTGCTCCTGTTTATTTGCTTCGTAGTGATCAGTGGAATGCCCATATGCACGTTTTACCTGAAGACACTAAATATCAGCCACCTGTTGATGGGGATCCTCACCCATTTTATGGACCCCACTCTTCTACTGAACAACACTTTCAGCAATGTTTACAGGGCTGGTTGCAGCAAAATGGTTATGTTAATTCTCTTGGACATGCAAATAATGGGGCAAATACTGGTGGAAGGAATAGAGTTGCTGGACAGAGGGGAAGGAACAGTTCTGCCAATTAGGGCATTGAACCTCTGGTTATGATGCCAACTGTAGGACAGGTGAATTATCAAATGATCCTCAGGGAACAAGGTTCTCTGTTTTCAGTTGGGGTGCATCCACCCGTTAATAATTTGACTGGTAGTCCTTTCTCTACTTGGAATGAAATGATCTCAGATCACTCTGTCAGCTCAAATGAAACGCTGCAGATAATTACTGGGGATGATGGGGATGCTAAATCGTCTGCTCAAGGTGCAGCTAGATCATTGAAGGCAGCACATATTAGTTCTTCTGATGGAGCTAAGGAGGTGATCCCACCTTCTTTCATGATTGCTAGAGCTATTCATCTCAATTGGAAGATGCCAAATATTTTCATAGGATCTTACTCTCTTTTCGGTTTAATGCTGCCATCTGCTAGTCTGATCAAGACAAACTTCTCATATGCTGACAAGTTCTTTTTGGATGATACTGTTTCTGAAAGTTTTTAGAACCACATAGTGGCAAGAAAGCTATTTTTGATGATTCTCCTAGTCTTGAGTCATCAAACCTGTTTGGTTATGAGTTTGGAGAGGTGCTAAATGAAAATGATATAGAGGAAACTGTTGAAATAAAAAAAGTTAGTAGGAAGGGCAGAAAGACAAAAGGAAAAGAGAAAGCACCTATTCATGTTGATGTTATTCGTAGGAGTCCCAGAAACAACATCTATAATGGCTTCTAGGTTGACATGCCCTCAGATCCCAAAAGGAGGAAGAGCAAGGTTAAAGAAAGAATTGTCCCCTCAGTTGTGCTAAACATAAACAATGAAGACAACTCTGAAGTTTTAGAAATTACATATCCAAACTCGCTAATTCCGCCACCAACTCCTATATCTTCTATTCAGAGGATTGGTACTGAGGTTTGTGGCATAGCACCTCAGGAGCTGGAGGAAGACAAGCTAGAGAATGCAAACCCAGAAGATGAAGATGGAGAGCTTCTAGATAATAATAATAATAATAAATGTTTATTTGTTTGTTCTTTGTCATAAATCTTTACTTGTTTGTCTTGTGGATCTATTGGTTATGCTTAGCCGTGTTGTGAACATCTCTGTTGCAATTTTCTTTCCTGAATTATACACTTAAGCAGTGGCATGTGTTATGTTGGAATGGGAGAGTATAAACTCTGATGATAAACATAATGCCCTACACACCCACATATATTCTTCAGGTTCTGCTATCATATGTTTGCAAGAGACCAAGAGGGAGCAGTTTGATCACTCTTACATCAGAAATTTTTTTCCTAGAAGGTTTGATAAATTTTCTCACTTTCCATATGAAGGAAACTTTGGGGGCTCATTGTTATTTGGAATAGTTCAGTTTTTTCTGAGGATGTAATTGAGAATATTTCAAGGGAAACAACAATTAAATTTGCAACTACTTCTTCCAACAGTTCTTGGTTCTTGGTTAATATATATGGTCCTTGTGCTTGGGAGTCCAGAAATGATTTTGTGCAATGGTTATATGACCTTAATATTGAAGATAATGAGAACTGGATTTTAATTGGTGATTATAACTTTAATAGATCAGAAAATGACAAAAATATTCAGGGAGGGAATATTAATGATATGTTCACGCTTAATGATATTATAAGAGCACAACACTTAGTAGACTCTCCTTTGAAAGGGGCTGCTTTTACATGGAGCAATATGCACATGCAACCTTTGCTTGAATGCTTAGATTGGTTTTTCACTTATAACAATTGGACTTATATTTTCCCAAACACTACCTTTAAAGATCTATCTAGGCCAGTTTCAGATCATGTGCCACGTTTGATTTCAATCAAGACATCCATTCCAAGAAGTAAATTGTTTCAGTTTGAAAACTTTTGGATTCAACACCTAGGTTTCAAAGAAACTGTTACTTATGCTTGGCTACTGCCATTAAGATACTCCAACCTAGCTTCTTCGGTTAATGCAAAATTAAATAATGTTAGAAGAGCACTAAAGCTATGGAGTAAGTCTATATCAAAATTATCCATGACCATTGATAAGTGTAAAGCAGTGTTGCAGCAAATGGATGATTTAGAGCAATTCCGAAACTTGACAAGACTGGAATGGAACTTTAGACTAATTCTCAAGAGACACATAGCAAGACTGCATTCTTATAAACAACAATATTGGAAAAAACGTTGCGCAGAAAGATGGATCAAGTATGGTGATGAAAACCCTAAGTTTTTTCACAGAGTTGCAACTGAAAGACATAGAAGAAATGCAATATCTTCAATTACTAGGTCAGATCGTACTGCTTTAATGGATCATGAACAGTGTTGCACATGCTCTTTTTCAAGCATATAAGAATAGGCAGGGTGTCTCTGAACAGTGTACTATACTATTTGACCTGCATGCTATATTTAATCCAATTTAGGGTTTGGATGCCATATCAGTGCCATTCACAAAGGATGAAATTGACAAAGCAGGTCAGAAACTCCCTATTGACAAAGCTCCAGGACTGGATGGTTTTAATGTCTGTTTCATTAAGACATGGTGGGACATTTTGTCCACTAATTTCTATAGCCCGTGTCACTCTTTTTCTGCAGGAAATGCTAAGTATAAACAGCTCTTTAATTACTCTGATTCCCATGAAGCCTTCACCTTTGACAGTTAATGATTATAGAGCAATATCATTCCTGAAAACTTCTCTGAAATTATTAACTAAGTTACTAACAGATAGAATGCAGGAGTGGATTTTGAAAGTGGTAAGTAAGAACCAATATGGTTTCATTAGAGGAATGACAATTCAAGATTGCTTAGCTTGGGCCTTTGAGTATATCTATCAATGTCAAGCTTCAAAAAGATAAATTGTTGTTTTCAAACTAGATTTTGAGAAGGCATTTGACATGATAGAGCATGGCACAATTCTAGACATTTTAAAACACATGGGTTTTGATAATATCTGGCTTGGATGGATTGCAAGTATTTTTTCCTTAGGACATTCATCTGTTTTATTAAATGGAGTACGAGGCAAAATTTTCAAATGCAAGAGGGGTGTGAGGCAAGGAGATCCTTTATCCGCATTATTGTTTGTGGATGGGGCAGAACTACTTTAGGCCATCATCAACAAAGAACTTCAGCAAGGTAGACTTCATTTACCATTACCTAATGGTAATAAATTCCCTATTATGCAATATGTAGATGATACAATCTTAGTGATGCAAGCAAATGAAGCTGAAGTAACCCATTTGAAATCCATTCTGTTGAATTATGCAACTTCCACTAGACTCAAGATAAACTTCCATAAATAAAATCTAATTCCCATAAATATTTCCGAACAAAGAGCTCAGTATCTAGCTGGAATTTTTGGCTGTTCTGTTGGCACAATGCCTTTTACCTATTTTGGATTTCCTATGGGAACTACAAAACCATATGTTACAGATCTCATGCCTCTAGTTGATAGGATTGAGAGAAAAGTAACCACTTCCACTCTATTAATGTCACATGCCTGGAAAATAGCTTATGCAAATGCAATTCTGATATCCATTGCCACTTACACTATGTTCACAATTGAGATAAATCCAAGAATCATCGAGTATGTGGATAAATTAAGGAGGAGATATATTTGGAGCAAAAAAACAGAGGATGGGGAGAAATGCTTATCTTTAGTAGCTTGGAATATGGTCTAAGCCCAAAAATAAAGGGGGATTAGGAGTTCTGAATATGAAGATTCAGAACCAAGGTTTGCTGCTAAAATTTCTTGAAATTTTTTACAATAAAAAGGATAACCCCTGGGTGCAGCTGTTTTGGTCTTCTTATTATCAAAACTTGGTACCTCATACAGCTAACTATTGTGGATCATTTTGGTGGAAATAAGTTATGAAATTTTCACCCATCTTTAGGGGAATTGCTTCATGTTATGTTGGAAAAGGAAATACTGCACTAATTTGGAAGGATGAATGGAACAATCTGATACTTAAGGAAATGTTTCCTAGATTACATTCATTTGCTGCAGATCCAGATATCTCGATTTCATCTTATTACAGTGATTTTCATATGCAAGAGGTTTTTCATCTTCCTCTTTCAATGGAAGCTTTGGACAAATATTAGGAGCTACACAACCTTACTACAGCAGTCTCACTTAATGAGGAGAGTGATAGCTGGAAGTATAAATGGGGTGCTAATTACACAGCAGCAAGCTACTACAAATTTGTTTTCGTCTCATTAACACACCGGAGCCTTTCTTGTGGATTTGGAAATCAAAATTATGGCCTAAGCTTAAGGTTTTCCTCTGGTTTTTATTGTCCGACATATTGAATACCAAAAACATGCTTAGAAGAAGACATTTTAATATCGGTCAAGATTTTTCATGCCCTTTATGCAATACTAGGGAGGAATAAACTCTTGGACAAAACTGAACTTGGTTTGGAACAATAACACTGATAGGTTTGAAAGACTTGGCCAAGCAAAGGTTAACTTCCAACATAAGGTTTTCTCTGAGGTCTTTACTATTGCTTCTTGGGGCAGTTGGAAAGAACAGAACAATAAGATGTTTAAATGATTCAGGCATTCAAAAGAGTGCTAGAGGGCCAGATTTAAGTCAGACCTTAGTCTTCATAGGTTCAGCATTAGCCAAAACCTAGAGCAAACTATAGCTTTGTTTATAGATAGACTTAATCATTTGTAAATAGTTCTGCTTGGTATTCTCACACACCTCAACCTTGTAAATAGTTCTTGGGGTTTTTAGTACAAATGTTGTAGTAGGAGCCTCTCCTACTGTTTTATGGTCAAAAATAAGTCCAGAAGCTAAGAGCTGACCACGAACACAGTGTGGCCAATATTTTGGAGTCCAACAATATGGCTACCGAGGAGCATGATCGCACCATTGCTCGCAAGGACAAGGAATTCTCGGACCTGAATGTAGAACTGGATCGGAAAAAGGACACCACTCAAGCACTTTGGGATGAACTCCGGAGTTTGAGAGAGGAAAAGGCCAAAGTAGACGAATCTATCTTCGGTATTGGTTTTTGATATCATTCTGTCTCCTTTGGAATTCTACCACATTTGTATGTCAGATTTTTCTTATTATGCTTTTATCTGTAGAGCCTCTTAACCTCCTGGATTCTTCATCATCTGAGTCCCACACTAGACGACTTGAAACAGTCAGAGATCTGATTCATGATTTACGACGATCTTTTGAAGATATTTTTGAGACCGTTGATCTCCTCGACTTATACAAGCTATCAGCTTTGGAGGTGTGTGACAAGGCAAAGGATATGCCAAAGCTGGTCTATGACTGGAAAATGTCATATGCTTGTGTCGTGGTATTGCCGACGAGTACGCCATGGAGGGGTCGTCACAGTACGTGTTTAGAGACGTGGGGGAAGGCGGACAGTTGACGGGTACGAGGTAACACAGCTTACCCAGGTTCAGATCCCACGACGGTGGCGGAATCCTACTCCTGCTATAAATCACTATAAGGGCAATACGCCGAGTTACAGGGATTTGTTCACTGTGCGAGGTTGTATAAATCGATACTAGGTTGTCTGAAGTTGTGCCCTAAAGGCTCCCATAGGCCCGACTTATATAGTCGCCAGGTCCTAGGGTTACAGGGAAAAGTCATAGCCGGACAGGTTACAGAGTCCTACACCGTCTACTACTAGTCTTGTGTATCTTGCACTCCAAGGCTCCGGGTACGCTGGTGACTCCACCGTAGCCTTCCTTTATCTGGCATGGGCCTCCCTTCTGGATCCATCTAACTGGGCCGCCCAGCAGGCCATAGGCCATGCTACCAACTGTGGGCCACCCGGGTTATCCGGATAGGTGACATGCTATGAGGATACCCATATAGCATATCCCCAACAGTAGCCCCCGGAGAACTTCGAGATCTTGCGCCGTCTTGCCTCTTCAGATGAATGCTCCATCTATTTGGATGTCAGAAAATCGTCAAGCAATATCTTGCAGTCCTCCCAAAGAACCCTGCAAGGCTTTCTCCGTCTTCAATATGTAAGTCCGAGAAATGTTGAATCTTCCATCGTACTCTTCCGTAGCCGGACTAGATCCGTCCATGCCGGAATCTTTGATGTGACGGCTCATCTGCCTGTGCCAGCTAGGACGACGTAGACTTAGGTCAACGACGCCTCGTAACTCACACATGCAGAGAACGCAATCATGTCCGATTTTCCCGCGCGAGCGATATGAACTGTTGGCGGCGACGGTTGGAGACGTGGCGAAATTTCCGCGCACGTAAGCGAACACGTCGTCTACGCGGAAACCGTCCGATCAAGATGCACGAATCTTGACGCTTGTAGATGATCAATAGTAACCGCGGTGGAATTTCCACTTTTTACCTCATTCTCCTTGCATCATCTTCTTCCTCCAGCGCGCGCCCCCTCGAGCTCTCCGCGCCTGACTCGCGAAAAAACCCTAGCCTCCAATCTGCACCAGTCACACCCAGCCTCACTCCATGGCCAGCAGCAGCACTTCTCCCTCCATGGCGGCGTCAAACAAAGCCGCGGCGAAGCCGGCGAGCTCCATCATCGTGCCTCCAGAGGGCCTAGTCATCCCCGCATCGGCTGTTATCGAGTCCACCGGCGGCGACCTTGATCTGGCGGCGCTGGAGCCATTGGAGGAGGAGCCAGATTCGCACAAGTGCGACTGGCGCGGCTCAGATATCACAGACCGTGATATCCAAGAGATGATCGCTGAAGGCTACCTTCCTGCGACGGAGGGGCTCGCCTAGCGGGCGGCACCGGCCGGCGAGGTGACACCTTCTACCCAAGACGGATAAAGGGTGTACCTCAAAGCCCAACTGGTACACGACGTCTCCTTGGCTATCTCCAACTTCTTCCTCTCCGTCTTGAATCACTATAGAGTCTAGCCCTAGAACCTTCCCCCAATAGTATCTTAGTGCTTAGCAACTAGGTTAGACCTCTTTGTGTACTTCTTCACCGTCAAACGTGAAGCCGGACATAGCAAGGAGGAACTTAGGAACTGCGGCACCATAAGCTTCAAGATTCGACCTGGCCGGCGGTTGCCCGACATCGTCGGCCACGAGTCCTGCAAAAATTGGCAACATACGTACTTCTACGGCCCAGACATCCCTCTGGTTGGCTGACAAGTAACGTACCCAGACTTCGTTGACGGAGCCGCCGCTGAAGCCTCGTCATGGAGATCCCAGGCCTCCCTTCCTACCGACCTCGATGCTTCTTGCGCCATAAGGCGGATCGAATGGTTTGTAGAGATGGGTTTGACCGTCTTGGACCTAGCCATGTGCTGGTTCATCAAGCGAATCCAACCTCTGCAGCACCACGAGAAGCTCATGCACGAGTATACCAGCGACATAAGGGATAGTCTCCGCATCTCCGTGGACAACTTCTCCAGCGACTCCATCAAGCTCCGCCTTAAGGACATCGTCAAGGTGAAGGATAAGAAGCGTGGCTTCACCATCACCTGCGACATGTTCGAAGACGGCAAGTGCCCAAAGGTAGGTATTTATTTTCCGTGTATGACATATACTCCAGTTCTTCCGTCTTGCGAATGTTATCCTATCTAACACGGTGATTTCTCACTTAACAGCTTAGCGATCTAGAGGAGGGCAACTTGGCTGCCCAAATCTATGATCCAAGGATGAAGGAAGTCACGGTCGTGTCCGACGACGAAGCTCCGTTGGCGCGAAAGCGGAAGAGCTCCACCTCTGACGCTGCCAACGGAGGCAAGAAGAAGAAGACGAAGGGTTGAGCCTCCAAAAAGACTACCGCCGCCCTGGAGGTAGAAAAGAGAAAAGTTACAGGGATCCCCTTTGCCAAAGCACCCCCACTTGTGTAAGCTTCTCTTCCTCCGACATTGTCTATTTATCTATCTTGCTCCTGTACTTATGCATTTTGCACGTTTCAGGAAGAAAGCCACGACCAGCCTCAAGAAGACCTCCAAATTGGGGGCTTCTAGAACTATCAAGGACATGCTGCATTGCGACGCATCTCCCGCCATCGCCCCTACCACTCCCTCTGTCAAGCCTTCGTCTGCCCCGACAAGCTCACAAGCTAAGGAGGCAGCTTGCACTTCCGCCATGGAAGTGGACTCAGGTGCTTCTACCGAGGTTTCAGTCGTCGGCGAGTAGGCGACGCAAGAGAGTGCCGCCCACCAAATGGCTAAAGCTCCGGCTAGGGATGCCATCGGTGGCGGCAAGATGGTGGTGGAAGCTGGTACTTCTGCCGAAGGCGGCGCCCTTGCTCCCCAGAAACATTTGAGTTCCCAACGATAGTCTACCCGGCACTTACGCCGAGTAGCACAACTCTGGTTCCTGGAGCAGCACCGACATCTCCGACGTGCGGTCTTGAGGAGCTCCTCCGACAAGTAGAAATCTTGCGGGGAAACAGCATCTCCTTTGGCAAGCTGCTGGCCGAGAGCGCTACAAACCTCAAGATCATTGCACTTGTAAGTTTTATTTGCCTTTTGCATTTCATATGAGTATCCAACTATAGCCCCCGAGGATGTAGACGGAAAAATCATAGGCTTTTGCATCTAGATGCTCTAAGAGTGCCTAAGCTAGAAAACTTCTCACTGTAGCCCCCAAGCATTTAGATGGAATGAATTATTCCGACTAGATGCTTTAAGAGTAGCATACGCAGTGTTTATAAATTTCAGTATTGTAGCCCCCAAGCTTCTAGTTGCAACTGAATTAGTTCCGACTAGATGCTTAAAGAAAGCTAAGCATATATCCGAGTTAAAAACTTTATACTGTAGCACCCAAGCTTCTAGTTGTAACTGAATTAGTTCCGACTAGATGCTTAAAGGGAAACTAAGTATATTGTTAAGTCAAAAACTCTCGTTGTAGCCCCCGAGCATCTAGGTGGAAAATTTCCGGCTAGGTTCTCCAAGTAGACCAAACAACGCTTCAACTTTGTCCTTTTTTCCACAGAACAAGAATGCTAGGAGGGGCATGGCCAATGACAAGTACCAGAAGATGCGCGCAGATCTTGAAGCTGAAAAGGGTAAAACTGCCATCTTGAAGGAACAAATCATCAAAAACAAGAGTCTGTTTTCTTTTTGCGCATTCTGTCTTGGCCAACTGGGAGTCCCGCGATGAAAGCTTCAATCATGGTCTGATCATTTACTCCATCGCAGGAGTTCTTTGTGTCAATCCATCATTCGGGGTAATCCCGACAAGTTTGTCCGGGTCTCTGGGTGCAATGCTGCATGTCTCCGACCATTCAGGGCCTCTTGTATGTCCCATCGAAATTCGAAAAAATGCAATTTCCATATCATACCACTTGTTTACCGAGTTTTCTGGAAACTCATTGATCCATGATCGAGCCATCTTCCACAGCATAAGTGGGAGATACTAGACTGCGACCAAGTTGTTTCCTCCTTCGGTGATGTAGCAGGTCTGGAAAAAATCCTGGAGCCATGTATCTAGCCGAGCCACACGGTCATAGGGTTGAATGTGCTTTGCGATGCCGAAATCAATAAGAAATTTTGTTTGACAAATGCGCGGACCTAATCACTTGGGTCCTACATACACGCCATCCTCCTTGTACCACTGTGCTTCTATGTTAGATTCAATGTGGTGGAGGGCATCATTGGACGAGAGCGATCTGCGCCTTGGATGCTCCTTGTGCCTGCGAGGCAGTGGAGTCAGATTTCTGCTTCTTCTCCTTCCATTACCTTCTCCACCTCTATGGCATCCATGGATATGGTGAGATCCTTCATGGTCACTGCAGGTCGGGAGGGTGGTTCCGGCAGGTTATTTTCGACTGATCGACGGGCTCTTGGAGCTTCATTGTGATGGCTCTGAGGTGGATCTTCATGACATCGACCGCCGTCCTGATTTGTGCTTGGGCAGTTCTCATCGTTTCTTCATCTGGCGTTATCGTCATTACATCGAGGATCAGCTGGACGGCTAGTATGTCTAGGAGGTGGCATCCTTTGCTGGTCTTTTTCTTGATTCCACTTCATCCGCGTGGCCATTATTTTACCGACAATGGTGTTGGTGAGGGGCCAGTGATCTTATAGCATCCTAGGATGCAGCCGGAAGAACATCTAACCAACCCCACGTTGTCCTGCGATGAATACATTTTGAACCGGTCCTTGAGTTATGGTCATCCCTAGGGTCGAAATGATGACGTTATTTCGGTTCCCTTCGGGGTCTTACATCAGCATTTTGTCGTACATCAATGCAGCACTGCTTAGATTTTGATGCCAATATTTTGCTGAAAGTCGTGGCCATTTTCTGATACTGTAGTCCTTTGTCGAGCAATTCTACACACTGCTGGACCTATTCTGGGGACAGGTTGTTGGCAAGGATAGCTTGATCAGCAGCAGCATATTCTACTGGTGTGTTGTAGACTTGGATGTTCTCTCCATCCTTTTTATCGAATAAATCTCTATGGACATCTGGATTCCTATTGGCAAGGGCCATGCCACCTATAGTTTTTTATGTAGTCGCTTGAATTCTGACTTGTACTGGGCAGGATTGCTGTCTATCTACTACTTGATCTTAACGATGCGTGCAACCTCGTTGAGCAAGAGCAAAGAATGTTTCTCCAGGTCCTCAGCCCTTTTTTCCAATTCCTCTAACATAAGATCCGAAGCAGTTGAGATTGGTAATGTTAATACATCTCCATAGATTTCACAAGCCCCTTGAGTGACCACGTGTTCGTCAACTGGAGGATCGTTCGATGTGGTATTAACTGGTTCTCCATCCATCTTCTCCACCTCAATTTCTTTGTTGATTTCTTCATTGTTGGCTTCCTCTACCGGCTCCACCAGTGTCGGGGTTTTCTTGTCCTTCTTATTCTTTGACCGCCCAACAGCCTTTATGCACGTGCATGTGGCAAATACAACTTTTGGTCCAGTACCGGGAGATAAGATTCCATCAGTACTTTTACCCAGGGTTGGCGCGGATTTCTAGACCTCGGAAGGATATGCGGTGTACATGTCATCTTGCAAGGTGTAGTCTTCATCGATGCTATCATTTGGACTTGGCGGCATGTCCTCTTCACCTTGCGTTTCTTTGGAGATGTATTCTTCGCCATATGCCTCCATATCCTTATCGAATTCCCGGAATTCTACCGACGTTAGTGATTCCTGAGGGGAAGTAGGTAAGTCGGTTTCTCATTTGACCACATCGAGGACTAAGTCGTTTTTGGCTCCAGCATCGACAGAGTCGGATCCAGAGCCAATGTAACCCACGAAGCAATGTAACCCATCGAAACTCTACATAA
Source organism: Avena sativa (assembly GCA_916181665.1). Classification (NCBI taxonomy): domain Eukaryota; kingdom Viridiplantae; phylum Streptophyta; class Magnoliopsida; order Poales; family Poaceae; genus Avena; species Avena sativa. Next base: position 185,635,085 of record OV702293.1, on the reverse strand, counting down.
TTTCTAAATTTCCTTGGTATTCGACATAAGGGACTTCATGATCAGATTTATCCTTTGCCTCAGTAGCGATTATCGTGCTCCAGTATCGGTAAAATCGGATCTAGAGCATTAGTATTCCTCATCCATGTATCCGACCTCAATAGGGAGATCAGATCCAGACTTTTGCTCCACAACTTCTTCCACTACAGGAGCGGGCTGGGTGGGTTTAGGGTTTTCCTGGATCTTGAACTCTTCCGTCTCCGCAGACATAGTAGATTTGGATTGTTCTTTCGCCGTGGTCATCACCGCAAGGGTGGGTTGTGCGGGTTTAGAAAAACTAAGATAGATGTCGATCTCGCTGATTTTCATGATGGTGTAGTTTGTCACGGGCTCCTTAGCCGGAATCCATGTCTCATCGAGAAAATGAGAGGGACTTCACTGGTGTAGAGAGCGCGATCAATGGCGATTCTTTCGCTGATTCCCGCATGCGCAGATTCTGATCGAACTAAGGTCCAAACCTCACCTGCGCCACGAAGGGCGCCAACTATCATTGGATTGATGACAAGTACGCCGTAGGGGGTCCTGAAGGCATTGATAATATGGGGTGTGAGCTGTATGGTGTTCCTGGAGCGGTGAGCATAAGTTTACCCATGTTTAGATCCGATGACGATGATCGGATCCTACTCCTGCTAGCAACCCAGTAATATATCAGCGAGAGACGGATGTTACAACGGATTACAAGAGAGGTTCGTCTATGTGACTTGGTTGTGGTTGTCTATGATTGTTTCCCTAAAAGCTCCCTCATGTACGTCTTATAAAGGAACCAAGACCTAGGGTTACCACTAAAGCCCTAGCTGACCATTAAAGCGAATTAGTGAATTATTGAAAATGTAATTGAAAAATATTGTAGTACGTCATTAGTACTAACAAATCCAACTCTTTCTCTTGTCTAAACCATTCTAGTTCCCACTCATACATGATGGTTTTGTAGTCAACATAATAATCTCTTCCACAAATCTTATCATCTTCCCTACTTTGGTTGAAGCTCACATCCATATGCTATCTCCTTTGGACTAACTCTTTGCATGGTAATGATCCTCTAACCATGGTCTATCAATCCATCATTCACTTGTTTCCATTGGAACTTTGTGCTTATTAAACCCAAATGGTTTATGAGGCTTCATGATGAATCTGTTATGACAGCCTTATTTTCAACAAAGTTTGCCATCACTCCTAAACCACCTAAAATACAAAAAATACAAACTCTTGCTGCCATTATCATATATATATAAATTGGTCTAACTATCCATTTATCCCTTGTATCAAGGTGAACTCTGAGCTCACTAATCCAACCATGTTTAGTGGCATAAAATATCCAAACACTAGATCATCCCCATCTATTTCTCTTCCATTTTTATGCTGTAATTTCAAACCCAAGGTTAGTTCTAATGGATACTTCAAGTTGACATCATCCACCTTGTATAAAACCATTTTCCAAATAATTTATATAATTATTTGGAACCTAAAACTACTTAAATCCCCTTTCCTGCAAAATCCTCAAAACCTTCTTTATAAAGTCAAGTTTGTTTTTCTCCAAACTAATTTCCCATATCAAGGCACCTTTTTATGCCTATATATCCTACTCAACCTTCCCATCTCAATAATAAATATTTTGAGATCCTTTATTATTTCTTTTTGCCCTTTTCTTAAATGGTAGAAACAAGAAATAATAGCTCAAAAATACTTTTCTTCACAAAAACATTCAAATAAAATTTCCCAATGTGTGATATGGTATTTAGGACCATCTCACACCAAAAACCAACCTTGAGTAATGTATAAATATCAAATTAGCTTTTATTAACCATTTCTGCCCTTCTTGAATAAATGCTTTTAAGAGGATAATTACATCATGGAAAAATCCCAAAGAATTCTTATAGAGGTATTTTGATATCCTCTATCCAGTAGTACCATTTCCCCACATTTCCCAGTACAATTTCTCCTAAATCCTTGACAAGCACCAATGGGGTCAAATTTGGTAAACTAAATAAAACCCTAAACTAAACCACCATACAACCTTTGCAAGGAAGCTTGCCCAGCAACTCCCACCTCTCTGGTAGTTATCCACTATAGCCATTCCCTATAGCACCTCTCTCCCTTGTCCCATGTTCTTGTAAGATAGAGGTAGAGACATGATTTAGAAAAATCTTGGGCAATAAAGACCTCAGCAGAATCCACTCCCCTGCCACTCTCTACTCGACCCCTGGACCCCACCTTCCTCTCAGCACCACCCAGCTCGACCAATACATGGCAAACACCTCCTCCCCAAGCCTCCCTACACAAACTCACCATGGACCCTGATCTCTTGGTTTATAAGGCAATGAGTCAACCCAGCACTTCCCCACGGACTCATTTCTCCTCCCTCACCCCCACCTACCACATCCTGAGCCTTAGATCCAGCTCCCTGGCTCTCTCTTTCAAGGTAGAAGAGACATCTTCCTCTTCGAGTTACAAAGAGAAACTCCACAATGGCAAGGCTGTGCTGCACCATTAACCGTCGTTCTTGTTCTTGCGAGTTCGCCTCCTCAATCCCCTTCTCATCCTTTTTTTCTTTGCGGGCAGGACCATCGCAACTGCCGCCACTGAGGTCCCGAGCAAGCTCTGATGCATGTGGTGGCGGAGCCTCGTCCCTGTGTCAAAATGGTCACCGCCGCTCATCCCCGATGTCCCCGAAGTGCATCGCGTCTCCCTAGAGCCTCCCCCTCACAGGAAACCCCTCCTAGGTGAGCTCCAATGCGACCATGGCCGCCCTACGGTTCCTCCTTCTCACCATTCGAAAGTAGGAGGAAGACGACTCTCCGTTGTCGATTCCGACTTGATCCAATGGTGGAGGACTGTGGGTACCTCTTAGCCCTCCACAGCCGCTGATAGGCTAGCCCTGCCTGTTAGTGCTTCAAACTCATCTCCCGCGCAGGGCGCTGCCCTCTTGGGTCGGAACCCTTTAGCGCAGCCCAATAGAACCCATATCTGGTCTAGTTTCCCTTTATCCTTTAAACAATAATCCCAGATCTGCTAGGTACTTGTTTAGTTTAAATTCAAGTAAAAATGGAAAATCACTCTATTTGCTCAGATCAAAATTTTACCTTATACCATGCTGTTCTATCAAACATGCAGCACCCGTAGTTAAGTCAAATTTTATTTAGTCGTTTTTTAGTAAATAAAATACAACATTTGTGTCTTTAGCTAAAGAAATCTTACATGAAGTTTCCTAACTCCATTTGAGGTAAACCCCTTTTTGTGCCGAAAGGTATGACTAGTACCTTGCATGTAACCTTGACCTCACCATAGTTTGCTACCTATTTTGCCCTTGGTAAAAATAACAAAAACAAGCCAATTCAGTCTTTGGGAAATTCTCTAGGTCAAATAAAAATAGGTTTTGACCTAATTCGAACTCCTATGGAGCAAACATATTAATATCCTTCAAACCGCATGAGATCATAATTTATCAAGCCCTGATTGAATTTGGTGAATTAAACTACTCTATGTATGTTTAATTCACTAGTAAGAATCAACACACTAGTTATGTTTATCCAAAAAGGGTGATTACAATTTCTACAGTAAGGTAGTCCAAATACCTAACATGTGTCCATGCAACCCCATCAAAATCTCATGTAGATAAAATCTGATGAAAAAGACAAAATCCCTCCAATACTACCTTTGGGAATTTCCTTAGGGCAATCTGGTAATTATTTTGGGATGATTCCAACTCTCTTTAAGTCAGGGCATCAGATACTATTTAATCATCCAAGGAAATAATTTTTGGATCTCCAGAAATTTTCTGGTGAATCATTTCCTAAAACTAGAGTTTTATCCACTAAAAATTCATTATAAATCATTGGTAATTGATAAAATAGTAAAACCACTTTTGTTGCTTTCATTTTAACAATACCTTCCTGATGATATGTTTTTTGCATATTAATATCATACAGAATAAGGACTTGGTCCAAAAACCCTGTCCTAACTTGTTTCTAGACAATAACTCACATTGGAATTCCTTCAAACGCTTTCAAGACAATTCCAATCTCCCTAAATCCATTACGCCCAAACCCTACTGAATTGTAAACCTGAATCTTGCATTTCTTGCTGAATTGTTTTGATGCTTGTATGCCTTGTGTTGAGTGTGTTGTTGTTTTTTTGCATGTATGAGCAATATCATCGATAGTTGTGATTGTTTGACACTGACAAGAAGGAAGCACCGGATCATTATTATTATCATGGTATTTTGGTATTCTGGTATTATACTGAAGAAATCAAGGATATCTCGCTCGTCATAGGCAAGCCACAATTCCCGAACTCCTTTATTGACCTACTCCTTTTACCAATTGTTTTGTATCTCGTTTATGAACTTCATGGCTACATGCATTATTTGTTTCAATTAAAATACGTGAGTAGCTTGTCTCGTCCAAGTTATGATGAAGTGTCCATTAGGACACTTACATTTGTTGACACCCACATTTACCCCTTTAGATTGAGGTTAGGATGCTTAGCATGTTCCCTCCTTGGAAACTACGGTCTTTCGATGATAAAACTATTTTTGTTTATACCCTACTACTATTTTCACTACACTTAGTGATATTTTTGTAGTATGCATGATAGGGCCACTATATTACTATGCTATTCTATGTCCTATTAGGAAATCCATCTTCCTTAGTGAAAACATCATAGTTGTAGTATGCTTAGCCCTGCTATGTACTTGGGGTGGAATACCATATCATGATTACATGAAGTGTTGGAAAAATATATGTTTTATATAATAAAACAAGTACTCAATGAACCACATGGGTGGAAATGGATACTCAATTTTGGACAGGGTGGCAACAAAGGGAACCATGTTTATATGGCTATCTTTTTGTATGTGCACTAGAAGAAAACCACCCAGGGACTTAGAGATTGAACATGTTTCTCGTAAAGTGGCTTCCGTGTACAACCACATGCTAAATGGGCTCTGGCTTAGTCAACTACATAGTGGAAGACCCTTCTATTGGCATCTTCAGGTTAACTAGAATTGTGTATTGGAAATATATCCTTACATTAGTGCCTGGTAGACAAGCTAGCATTGTGTGTTGGGAGGACTTCTATGGAAAGACTTTGTCACATTCTCGATCTGCCGGTACTCCATTTGGTGAGTACTTATCCAGCAGCCACTGGTGGCGTCAAGACGAGATTGTGTCATGTGGGTAAAGTGTACAACTTCTGCAGAAGTACAAAATTCTAAGTACTTAGTCGTGTCCCTGGTTATGGACAACTCAGAGCAACTAAGGCCTGAAGCTATGGAAGATCTCGACATTCCAATTTCTCAAAGTAAAACTTGATGGTGTCAACAAGGGATTAGAAGCACTTGGAGTTTTCCAAGGAGTTCAGAAAGATTGTCAAAAGATCAAAACTATTTTGAAAAGATAGGATAAAACCATATTGCTTTCTACAAATGATCCTAAACCCTACTTAGCCAAATATGCATATATTGATAGGTTCCACTTATTTCTACATAGTAGTGAAACTTGCCAAAACAATTAAAATGTATTGACCCTTGTGGCTGCAACTTATTACGTTGCAGGTTTGTTTGATGATATTGAAGTGTGTTGATTAGTATTACAAGTCTACAACCAACATGATTGCCTGTGGCACTTTGAAGATGAAGGACTCCATGCTATATAGATATTCTGCTGCATTGTAATGCGATAGCCAAATGAGCTATGTAAGATGTAATGAATTATTTTATTCCTGGTTATAAAGTTGTATTATGACCTTTGTTTCTTGATATTACATCTTAACTATGGATGCTAGCTATTGATCCAGGGACTAGCATTGTAAACACAGGGATCTCTACCTTATTAAAGGTTGGGACCTCTACAGATGGTATCAGAGCACTGTGTTGCCTGTAGGATTTGTAACCCTAGGATTGGACAAAACCCCTTAGAAAAATAGGAGTTGTATTTGTTCCAAAAATTATTTACAAACAAACTTGTAAACTCATTCCTCAACCTTTTGGTTTTGATTATAAATCTCTTCCTTTTTCAACTTGATGGACAAAGCCTTCACCATGACCAATTACTTCAACTTTAGTTTCACCAAGGACTTCAACTTAGACATCACTAAGGACTACAAGTGGGGACCAAGAGACATTAGATTTCCTACCAAAAGCACTGATATCATGTTAGTGTATGGATCATATTGACCTCTGAGGTATGACTATACTAGGTTGATTGTTTCAAGAAAACTTGTTGTTTCCTTCAACTCATGAGTTAAGCTCATAAGTTGTTAAATGAATAGTTGCTTGTTGATTGTTTGATTGAACTTGATTATTTTGGGTGGTGTGTTAGAACTCCTTTGGTCTTTCTATCATTACTTATCCCAATCAAACCAACAGATGCCTCCCCGTCATGCCAACCCCAACAAAAACAAAAACAACAACCTCACCCCCGAGATGCAGCAGTTGATGACAGCTCAAGCTCAATTGACGCAGATGATGACACAATTTATGCAAAATCAGAATCAGAACAACAACAACAACAACAATAAGAATAATCCTCCAGCACTTGACATGCTCACCAGGTTTTGGAAACTAAGGCCTGCAAGCTTCTCTGGAACAACTGACCCAATGGTAGCCAATGACTGGTTACGTTTGGTGAATAAGGACTTAGTGACTGTTGCCTGCACCGACGAAGAAAAAGTTAGGTTTCCAGCATATCTGCTTAAAGGGCCAGCAGCAACATGGTGGGACAACTTTCAGATCACCACTCCCCTTGAGGATGTGACTTGGGCTCTTTTTGAGGATGGCTTCCGTACAGCTCACACATCTCATCTGTAGTGATGAACTTGAAGAAAAAGGAGTTCCACAATCTGACACAACGTCACCTCAGTGTGGCTAAGTACATTGAAGAGTTCAACAATCTGGCACGCTATGCACCGGATGAAGTTGATACAGATGCTAAGAGGAAAGATAAATTCCGCGAAGGACTTAATGATGAGTTGAACCTACAGCTGTCTGTTGCCTATGTTCCAACTTATCAGTCACTTTGTGACAAAGCCACCATCTTGGAAAACAAGATGAATCAAGTTGAGAAAAGAAAGAGGAAGCATAACCTCAAGTATCACTCAGGATCATCACAAAAGAAGCGTTCATTCAAAAAAATCAGTGAAGATTCTGGACCACATCAGCATCTCCACAACAACAATGGAAATGATACTGACAATGGAGATGACCTTGGTCAGAACCAACATGGCAATTCCAGGAAAAAGGACATTAGCCTGTTATAGTGCTATAATTGTAAGGAACTTGGACACTATGCATCAGACTATCCTGAGAAGAAAAAGAAAAAGGATGCTAGAAACTCCAATGGAAATGACTCCAATATGGCCCAAAAATGACATGTGAACCACATTGATATGTATGGAACCCTTGAAGAAATAGAGGATGTGGATGTCAGGAATTAGTTAACTCAGTTGAGTCAAATAAGGATTCCTTGTTGGATATCAATCATTAAGCCATAGTCAAGTGAGCCATCAATGTAACCCTATAAGACCTATTTTAATGGTGGTAGTAGCCTAGTTGTCTTCAAGGCAACTTGTAACCTCTATCCTTTCCCAAATCTCGGGATGAGATTTCTTTTAAGGGTGGTAGCCTATCACATCCCAAAATTTTCCAAATTTTGAAATGTGAAAAATAAATAAACAAAATAAATAATTGTTGAAATTTATGGTGAAAAGAGATTTTTTGATTCCAAATGGAAACATCAAAACCTATTTTGAACAAATAAAATCCTAAAGGGATTTAAAAATATAAACAAATATTAAATAAAATTATACAAGTTGGAATCACCATTTTTGGATCTTTAAATAAAAAGATATGGATTTTATAAGCAAAGGAAGAAATAAATAAATAAGGACTATTTAAAAAAGCCAAATTAAATCTTGGCCAAGCAAATAAAATAAATGATTATTGATAAATCAAAATAGTAAAGAATTATTTAAATAAAATCATTAGGATTGATTATTATCCAATTTCGTTGAAATAAATAAAATTCCCAATTTTTATATAAATCATATTAAAGTATTTTAAATAATAATTCAAGGTGAATTATTTTTAAATAAAACCTACTGAAAAAGATTTGGTAAAATTTAGAATTCAAATAGAGTTTGAAAACAAATTAAAATATTATTTGAAATAAAGACAAATGTCTATTTATAAATAAATAATAGCCCCTAAAAAGAATAAAAGAAATATTCTAAATTGGACTTTAGAATATGTTAATAAACAATATTAAAATATACTCAATGTTTGGTAAATGTTTGAATTCAAATGGTGTTTGAATTATTTGAACAAAAGTAAAACAGAAAAGGAAAAAGAAAAAGATTCTGTATAAAACAGGAAACGAACCCAACCCACTAACAGGCCCAGTCTAGCCCAGCAAGAGCCCACCCGGGAACCCCTCTGCCTCTATTCTTTCTCACTCGCGTATGCACCCTCTCGGTCACTGACACTGCGACCCCACACGCTCTCTCTCTCTCTCTCTCTCTCTCTCTCTCTCTCTCTCTCTCTCTCTCTCTCTCGCAGACAGCCAGGCCCCACTCCGCCAGACCTCGTCATCAACCTCATGGTGGTTTCCCCCCCATCACACCTCACCATTATGCCATGATTTAATCCTGATAAATTCGAGTAAATGGCAAGGTTAATTCCTCCAGAGACAACGCACACTTAAATGCCTCGCCCTCCTCTCTCTTTTCCCCCAGACGCCGTCCACTCTCTGCCACCGAGCTGTCCCAATTGGCCGCTGCAAACCTTCTGCCCCGACGAGCTACTCCAGCCAAATTACGGCAACTCCGGCCACCCCCCCACTCCCTGGCACCCACTGTCTTATTCCCCATCGTCAGGCGCACCTGCCCATAGCCCCAGCTCACCCGCGCGCGTGCTAGAAGCTCGGCTTCATCATCACCCAAGCGCCACCGAGAACTTCTTCAACTCCGGCGAACTCTCCAGGTAGTTCCCGTCCGCCCCTGTATTTTTTGATGATGCTCCCGCACTCGACATATCCTCGCGAATCTAACACCGCCGCTTGCTTGCTTTCTCGTGCCTTGTAGCGACGCCACTGACGAAGCCCGTGCATGCCCGACAGTAGCAAAAACTCCGGTGAGAAATCCCCCCGGAACCCGTACGCCCCCTGCCCTCCTACTACTACGTTGAGCTACCCCACGCTCTGGCGAGTCTCGTAATGGTCTTCCCCTTCCCTCTTGCTTCCTATATCGCCGACATCATCACTGCCTGAGCACGCGCCGCTGTTCGCCGCCACCAGCGCCGCCCATCTGTGGTCGAGCTACGGTGAGCCATTGGATCTAGATCCAAGCGACACGATAGATTCACTTAGCGAACAGGTACGAAGCGATCTCTGCCATGTGATTCATTTAGATCTGACGGTCCACAGAGCACAATCCGCACGAACCGGTATGGACCAATAAAATTAAGACACGTGGCACTGACTTCGATTTAAAAACAGAATTAGTTATATTAGATGTTCAAACTTGCAAAATTCATAACTTTAGATCCACATGTCCAAATTTTGCAAACTTTATATCAATGGAATCAGCAAGAGGAGTACTTTTCAACCATGCACTTTGTTTAATGAATTCATTCTGTAAAATTGGTTGTTTATGCAGAAACATATTTAGGCTTATTTTGAATATAAAAATTATTCTAGAAATGATTTTTGAGTAAAATATTTGGCAAATGACCAATGGAAAAAGCTGAAGGAGATAGTGACACTACGGTCCAATACTTGACTGTTATGCCAGCAGAACTAGTCAGAGTCACAGACTTGGTTGTACAATCGAGGATAGCTGGGTAACTGGTCAACCAGTCCATGCCCAAAATGATGTCAATGTCGGTTGACTTGAGGGCAATAAGGGAGGTGGGGAAAAGTTGAAATGAAACTTCGATTAGATTCCCATGACTAACCATGGTGGAACACCACCTAGAACCCGGAGACTGAACAAGCAGAGGAACAGATAACCCCTCAAAACGTATCCCATGCATCTAAGCAAAAGCTTGTGACCGGAATGAATGCGATGCTCTAAAATCGAACAAAACTTTAGCTAGAATTTGATTGATATGAAGCGTACCCATGATGACGCTTGGATCTTCCTGAGCCTCCTCAGCAGAGATATGGTTCAGGCGACCTCTTTCAGCACCTTGGTACTTATCATTCTTCTTTGGTGGTGGTGCCTTCTCAGCAACATTCTTTTGGGGACACTCCTTTGCATAGTGGCTAGGCTGGCAACAATTGAAGCATATAAAACCAGATGCATTGCCAGCAGAAGGGTAGTTTGATCCACCAACATTGTTTGGAGTAGCATTTGGACGAGGAGCATATCTAGAAGACCTTGAAGTGTAAGGAGCACATGGCACAGCACTGTAAGGCACGAATACACGATGCTTCTTATTGCTAGAACCAGCATTATTGTACCCCTCCTGAGGACGCTTACGGGTTTCTTCATACTCCACTTTTCCACTCTCGCCCTTCATAGCCTTGTTGACAAGACCTTGGAAGTAACCAAAGTCCATGAGGTGGATATCACGACGAACCTCGGGATCCAGTCCCTTGCGGAACAGATCTTGCTTGTTTGCATCAGTGGAGACCTCTTCAGTAGCATAGCAGGCAAGATGATTGAAATTACGCTGGTAATCACACACGGCACTAGTGCCCTACTTCAGCTTGAGGAACTCCTCCCTTTGCTAATCCATCAGACCCTCCGGAATATGGTAAGCTCGGAAGGCTTCAGTAAACTCTTGCCATGTAACAACATGTTGAGCTTCTTGCATAGCCAAGAAATTTTCCCACCAGGAGTTAGCTGCTCCCTCCAGATGATAGGCAGCAAAAGTCACCCAATTAGCTTGAGCAACACGACCAACCTGAAGTTTGCGCTCCATAGTGCGAAGCCAGTAGTCTGCATCAAGTGGCTCAGTCGAATAGATGAAAACTGGCGGAGTGAGACGTGTGAAGTCCTTGATACCAACTTGATTGTTCTGGCGTTGAGCGGTGTTGCGCTCAAGCCTTTCAAGGAGCCTCATGTTGTCAGCACGATTGGTTTCATACATGTCCATGAGTTGAACCATGGACGGTGGTGGAGGAAGGTTGGAAGCTTCACCCTCAATTGCAGCACCACGTGCGTGAGCACTGGTACGGGCACGAGAGGTGTAACCAATCCTGAAAGAACAAAGAAAAGGTTAGACAAGGGATTCAAAGGAACAAGACGTAAATATGAACAAAGAGTACTTGATATAAACGTATCATCTTATCAAGCATGGTAGTATCAAAGCATACTAATGTATACACTAACCAGCTGACTTACAAACCATGACAATGGAATGCTAAGATGTTACACACCAAGCAAAACTGAGATATCAAGAAACTCTGAGAATAGCAACCAAGTACGGAGTACTGTAGGGGTTCGTAGCATGGAAAACAAAATTTTTCTATCGCATACAAACAAACAAGCCAAGATCTATCTACTAGATTGTAGCAACGAGTCGATAGAATAACTCACCCTCGAAGATTCCAAAGTGTTTAACGAGAGCAGATTCTCGTGGGTGATGTAGTCGTACTCTTTCCGATCTCAAGATCGCGTAGACGATCCTTCCGGCGCCACGTTCCAGCAGCGCCCCCGCAGTCGGTCACACGTTCGGTACTCGACGAAGACCTTCCTCTCCCTTGTTCCAGCAGGCAGCGGAGGTTGTAGCACTCTCCTCGCGATTCCGGCAGCACAACGGCGTGGTACCGGAAGTAGAGGGGAGATCCCGCAGGGCTTCGCCTTAAGCCGGTGCGAGTATGGTGGAGCTTATGAGAGAGGCTATTAGTGGTCTAGTAATTAGACACACCAATTAGAGGGCTCTAAACCAATTAGAAGGCTCTAAACCAAAATAGCTCTAAACCGGGGTTTAGATCTAGGGTTTAGTTTAGAGGATAGGAACTTGTGTGTGTCTTAGGAGGGAGCCCTGCCCCTCCTTATATAGGTGGGAGGGGCTGGCCGGCCAAGGGGAGGGAGGGGAGTCCCTCCCCAACTCGGCTTGGTGGGGCGCCGGCTTGGGGAGGAGGACTCCCTCCCCAACTCGGTTTCCTCCTCTCCTCCCACTTCCCCAAAATTGCCGTTTGACTTTCAAACTGGCCGTTTGACTTTTCAATTTAGGATTTAAATAAATCCTTTATTTTGGGCAGCGAAGACACCTAGTACATGATGCAATCATTCCAACTCATAATGACACATTCATGTACCCTTCCCCTTCCGGAGTGCCGGACATTCCGGGACCTTCTAGAATGTTCCCGATGAAAACACCGGAACCATTCCCCAACTCCGAAACGGGACTTTCCTTATATGAATCTTATTCTCCGGACCATTCCGGATCACCTCGTGATATCCCGGATCCCATCCGAGACTCCGAACAACATTCGGTCTCTTTCTCATAATACCATAACTACTCAAACAACGTCGAAACCTTAAGTGTGTCTCCCTACGGTTCGTGAATTATGCGGACATGATCGAGACACTTCTCCGATCAATAACCAATAGAGGAATCTGGAAATTCATATGGCTCCCACATATTTCTACGATTACTTTGCGATCGAATGAACCACTTACATACGATACCAATTTCCCTTTGTCTCACGATATTTTACTTATCCGAGGTTATGATCGTCGGTATCTCTGCATACCTAGTTCAACCTCGTTACTGATAAGTACTCTTTTCTTGTTCCCGTGATATGTGATCCCTTGTGACCCAGTCACATGCTTGCAAGCTAATTGGATGACATTTCACCGAGAGGGCCCAGAGAATATCTATCCGTCATATGGATGGACAAATCCCACTCTTGATCCATGTGTTTCAACCAATACTTTCCGAACACTCAATGCCACCTTTATAGCCACCCTGTTACGGTGTGGTGTTTGATGACATCAAAGCATCCATCCGGTAAAGGTGATATGCATGATCTCATGGTCGAAGGAATTAGATAACTATGTATCAGAAAGCATATAGCAATTGAACTATTAAAATGACTTGATCTTTATGCTACGCTTAACTATAGGAGTATGTCCACCATATCATTCTCCTAACGATATGATCTTGTTGTTAATAACATCTCAATGTTCATGATAGGGAAACCACAATCATCTATTAACCAACAAGCTAGTTTAACAAGAGGCTTTACTAGGGACTCTTATTTTAGTTTACAAATCACACAAGTATTAATGTTTCCGGTTAATACAATTATAGCATGGTATGTAAACATTTATCATAAGTGTGAAGATATGATAATAACCACTTTATTATTGCCTCTTGGGCATATCTCCAACAGTCTCCCACTTGCACTAGAGTCAATAATCTAGTTTCAAACCTTTGTGTATTCAACACCTATGGCTTTCCGGTGTTGCATGTACACGATTGCTAGTGGTCAACTGATCTCCGGATCTGACACTTCCAGGTCCGTGTGTAATTGCATGTCTTTGCGTCTCTACGCATCACTCATTCTCTAATGAGATGGCTTTGTATAATTTGGTCTTTCGGTGTGACCTTTAGTTCTTTGGGGTTAAAACATGTTGATAATATTGTCGCACAATATATCTTCATAGTATTATCCCGCTGTGAACTACACCTAGTTTGATAACAAACTACTTGACACAAATGCCCTCTTTTGCTGCTATAATAGCAGTCATATACTTAGCCTTTTGTTGAAGTATCTGTCACAATGTCTTAACTTTGGAACTCATCCAAATCCATTATGGAACTCACTTTCCATTATATTGTGCCACCCTTAATTTAGATTGAGATAAACTTAATTTGTACTCTGTGACAAAATTAGTATCAATGTAGTACTTTTACAATGAACTAACCATCTATTTGTCACTTCTACAAATAATATACTCTTAGTTCTTCCAAAAGATCATAAGAATATCCTTACTATCGTCCAATGATCATCTTATGAATCATTCTGGTATATGCTCATAACTTTTAGAGCATAGGACATATCTGGATTTGTACATACCACAGTATGATTGATATAAACACTCTTTGTGATTTCATACATCAAGTATCAATCTATACTTGAATCTTTGTTTCACTTACCAAATGTCAATACACTTGAATATATCATCAATATTGAACTTATTCAATCCTTTCTGTGCGACAAGAACCTTTCTTGTAGTTTCTATATTGAACTCATTCAATATCTTGTCTATGTACTTCTGGCACAACCATATTAGCATCTATTGATGCCAAATATTTGGGTTTTGCCTAAGTCTTTCATCAGGATGAAATTCTTAATATGTGTTAATAAAAGATACATCATTTCTAATCAACAATATGTCCCCCACATAATGTATTAGAAATATGTCTTTAGCGCTCCCACTTAATTTCTTGCAAATGCAAGCATCTTCATTGTCTCCGATGAAATTAAACTCTTTTAACAGTTTCATCATAGTGAAGATTCCAACTCCGCTATGCTTACTTCATCCATTGAAGTTTGCATATGCTTTTAGCATCCCTTGAATTAACAAAACCCTTTGGACCATGTCATGCACACGTCCTAGGTAACAATTCTATTAGAAGAACTTGTTTTGTTTATTCAACTACCACATAACAAAATTATATGTAGTGGTTGCTACATTAATCCGTCTAGACTAAATATCGCTATGAAAGATCAAATCTTGTCATAGTCAATCCTTGAACATTGTTGTGAACTCTTTCCCAACATGTCGACTATTTCATAGATGTGAAACATCCATGTCTACTTCTTTATAGATCCAAACACAACTGTAAGGTCTTACACCTTTCTCGAGGGTCCTTCAAGTTCAAAACTTGATTTCTCGTGTATGGAACTATCACGGATTTTATGGCTTCAAGCCATTTGACGGAGTCAGGGCCCATCATCGCTTCTTTGCATGTAGTCCGTTCATTATTCTCAAATAATGATTCAACCCTCAAATCTTAGTATTTGATTGTTTACTCGACCTACTTGTTTCAATAGAAACTTAGACCTCCGTGACCACAACCTTTGAGGCACGTGAGCCATGAGCATTATTGCTGCTTCCGGAACACTTTTCGGTGCTGCGCAACTCTGCACATATAGCTAAGGTTCTTTTAACCTTATCAAAGTTCTATTGTCCTCCCACTTTAACTTTTCACGAAAAATTCCTTCTCAAAGAAACTTGACGTTCTAAGCGACAAACACTTTTGTCTCCGGTGTTTGTGGAGGAATACTTAATATTTATACAAAGACAGGTTTATCCGACTTTGGTTGCACACATCTTTCTTATGCATAGCATACCAATGTTTTAAGAAAGGACTACTTGGGTTTTATCCCAAACCATAACTTTATATGGTGTCATTTCAGCGGATTATGATGGAGCTCTTTTTAGTGGAAAAGCGGTAGTCTCTAAAGCTTTTAATCTTTAAAATATAATGGCAGTTCTATATTTTACACCTTTGATCTTACCATGTCAAACAAGGTTTTAATTACATATCTCGAACGCTCCATACTCTTATGGTGTTTCGGGAAATGCAAATCCACGGAACGATTCCTTAAATCTTAGGTATTATGCTAAACTTGTAACTCAAACATCTTCCTTTATGATCTTATCATAAACTATTTATATTCTTGTTACAATGATTTTGCACTTCATCTTAAAATTCTTTGAACTTTTCAAATATTTCACACTTCATCCTTATTAAGTAAATATTCATATATTCACTCAAATTTTCGGAGAAAGCATATGAAGTTGAAATCCATCGCTCTTGACTACACATAATGGAGTTCGTACAACAATATGCACAAGTTCCAATAAGCTAGTCTTTCGTTCCCTTTTGGCCTATGAACGAAGTTTTAATTATTCTCTAGGAAAGTTTCACAAACGTCATTTGATCAAAATCAAAAGACTCCAAAATTCCATCCATATGGATTTTCTTCATGTTTTCTTTCCAATATAATTTAAACGGCGATGTCACTTCCTAAGTGATCTTTCAATCAATTTGTCTTTCGACATTTTTAGCACTAGTTTTATGGATGTGATGTCTCCAACGAGATTTGCGGATCATCCATCTTTTATGGATTACGGCAATTATTTGAACAACCCTTTTGTTCTCATAATACCTGATAAAACAAATCTTGAAGGCAAGCTTTGATGTTTAACGAGCAACACAATAACCCTTTATTTTGTTCTCGATGAACATCATCACATATTCTTTTGCTAGTTATTTAGGCCATTGTAGTTCATGAATTGTGTTGTTTCGTATGACGATTCACACCAACAAATTCAGTATCAAAATACTTAAGAACCACATCGTTTAACAAGCAAAGAATATAGCCATAACATGTATATTATCTATATACTTAAACTGAACAATTCCAGTCTTTTCTTTTCTGCCATATATTTATGAGATTCTCTTTCAGTATTTCCTTTTCTGTTTGAAAGAATCTATCAATATCAATAGTGGAGTCATACATATGACACATAGTCCAAAGCGTGTATAATTAAATACCAATGTCTTTGGATTTGCACTTTGAAGTAGATCACCATCATCAAATGTTTGGTGTTCTTTCAAATTCCTTTCTTTAGTAATCTATTGGTGTAGTAAACATTTTACCTACATCAAATATTCACCTTCATCATGGAATCGTCCATGACCAAGCTACTTTTAGCTTATAACGGTGAATCGCGAGTATAATGTTGCTCTCCAAAACCTTTTGGAAGATTAGGACAACTAGTGTCTCCAACCTTTTGCAAATTTTCATCAAATATGAGAACATGACTTTTGCCATATTATACTCTATCATGTTGTAACCAAAACTTTGTTTCAGATATCACAATATCTTCCACATATCATGGTTTCTGAAACAACTCTTTCAGATCCTAGATAACCTTGATATTAAGACAATCCTTTGAATATCAAGAATCATGGAGACAAACATGATACTTTATATACTAACACTTGGAATTGTTACTCTTGATTTAATACCAATTATTAAACTTCATGGAGTAACCGGAACTTACTGAAAGTTTGCAATAGGACTTTTAAACTTTAGATTAACACTTCAAAACAATACGATAGCAGTTCGTAAAGTAACTAACCAGAATTCTATAGTTCTTTCATCTCAATTATAACTAAGCGCAAGGTGGTAAACGGATGCCAATGACTACAACAACTATGCAAATTCACTTTGATTTAGTTTATGATAAATTGAGTTCTAATTAATAATTAAATTAATCTAGGTGAACTCCCACTCAAAACAACATCCCTCACATTGTTTTAGTGATCACATGAACCAAATCCACCACATCAAAACCGATCATCACGAGAGTTGATATGGCTTCAATGGCGAACAATCAACATGTTCATCATATCTACTATATGACTCATGCTCTACCTTTCGGTAATCCGTGTTCCTGAGGCCATGTCTGTACATGCTAGGCTCGTCAAGATCAAACCTTAGCTACCGCATAAGCAAATCTGGCTTGCTTACGTTGTATTCACCCACGGAATCAAAGACACCCGATCATCACGTGGTGCTTCGAAGCAGCAAGCTTTGGCAACGGTGCATACTAAGGGTGAACACTTTAGAACTTGAAATTTTGTGCTTGAGGGATCATCTTATAATGCTACCGTCGTCTACTAAGCAATACAAGATGCATAAATGATTAACATCACATGCAATTCATAATATGTGATATGATATGGCCTTTCTTCTTTGTGCTTCCGATCTCCATCTTCAAGCACGAACATGATCTCCATCATCACCAGCATTGCATCAAGGTCAATGACGCTTCACCATGGTTGTCAACTTACAATAAGGAACATCAAATATAATCACAATCATGGCCATATCACATCACTGCACACCCCTGCAAAACAAAGTTAGACGCTTCTACTTTCTTTGCATATTTTACGTGGTTTGGGGCTTTCCATAAGTGTCGTTCTAACCTACGAACAAGAACCACAACATTGATACTAGCATTGTTGATTACCCGTTGTAAATTGGATCTTTACTATGCTAGGAGAAACAGGCACCCACAAAGCCACTTATGCAATACGAGTTGCATGTCAAGCGTGGAGCAAGTCTCATGAACGATGTCATGTAAGGTTAGCCCGGGCCGCTTCATCCCAACATACCGCAAGATGCAAAGTACACAAAAAGCAATCTACAATAAAAACATCAACGCCCACAATGACCATTGTGTTCTACTCGTGCAACAGATCTACATATAGACACGGCTCTGGTACCACTGTAGGGGTTCGTAGCATGGAAAACAAAATTTTTCTATCGCATACAAACAAACAAGCCAAGATCTATCTACTAGATTGTAGCAACGAGTCGATGGAATAACTCACCCTCGAAGATTCCAAAGTGTTTAACGAGAGCAGATTCTCGTGGGTGATGTAGTCGTACTCTTTCCGATCTCAAGATCGCGTAGACGATCCTTCCGGCGCCACGTTCCAGCAGCGCCCCCGCAGTCGGTCACACGTTCGGTACTCGACGAAGACCTTCCTCTCCCTTGTTCTAGCAGGCAGCGGAGGTTGTAGCACTCTCCTCGCGATTCCGGCAGCACAACGGCGTGGTACCGGAAGTAGAGGGGAGATCCCGCAGGGCTTCGCCTTAAGCCGGTGCGAGTATGGTGGAGCTTATGAGAGAGGCTATTAGTGGTCTAGTAATTAGACACACCAATTAGAGGGCTCTAAACCAATTAGAAGGCTCTAAACCAAAATAGCTCTAAACCGGGGTTTAGATCTAGGGTTTAGTTTAGAGGATAGGAACTTGTGTGTGTCTTAGGAGGGAGCCCTGCCCCTCCTTATATAGGTGGGAGGGGCTGGCCGGCCAAGGGGAGGGAGGGGAGTCCCTCCCCAACTCGGCTTGGTGGGGCGCCGGCTTGGGGAGGAGGACTCCCTCCCCAACTCGGTTTCCTCCTCTCCTCCCACTTCCCCAAAATTGCCGTTTGACTTTCAAACTGGCCGTTTGACTTTTCAATTTAGGATTTAAATAAATCCTTTATTTTGGGCAGCGAAGACACCTAGTACATGATGCAATCATTCCAACTCATAATGACACATTCATGTACCCTTCCCCTTCCGGAGTGCCGGACATTCCGGGACCTTCTAGAATGTTCCCGATGAAAACACCGGAACCATTCCCCAACTCCGAAACGGGACTTTCCTTATATGAATCTTATTCTCCGGACCATTCCGGATCACCTCGTGATATCCCGGATCCCATCCGAGACTCCGAACAACATTCGGTCTCTTTCTCATAATACCATAACTACTCAAACAACGTCGAAACCTTAAGTGTGTCTCCCTACGGTTCGTGAATTATGCGGACTTGATCGAGACACTTCTCCGATCAATAACCAATAGAGGAATCTGGAAATTCATATGGCTCCCACATATTTCTACGATTACTTTGCGATCGAATGAACCACTTACATACGATACCAATTTCCCTTTGTCTCACGATATTTTACTTATCCGAGGTTATGATCGTCGGTATCTCTGCATACCTAGTTCAACCTCGTTACTGATAAGTACTCTTTTCTCGTTCCCGTGATATGTGATCCCTTGTGACCCAGTCACATGCTTGCAAGCTAATTGGATGACATTTCACCGAGAGGGCCCAGAGAATATCTATCCGTCATATGGATGGACAAATCCCACTCTTGATCCATGTGTTTCAACCAATACTTTCCGAACACTCAATGCCACCTTTATAGCCACCCTGTTACGGTGTGGTGTTTGATGACATCAAAGCATCCATCCGGTAAAGGTGATATGCATGATCTCATGGTCGAAGGAATTAGATAACTATGTATCAGAAAGCATATAGCAATTGAACTATTAAAATGACTTGATCTTTATGCTACGCTTAACTATAGGAGTATGTCCACCATATCATTCTCCTAACGATATGATCTTGTTGTTAATAACATCTCAATGTTCATGATAGGGAAACCACAATCATCTATTAACCAACAAGCTAGTTTAACAAGAGGCTTTACTAGGGACTCTTATTTTAGTTTACAAATCACACAAGTATTAATGTTTCCGGTTAATACAATTATAGCATGGTATGTAAACATTTATCATAAGTGTGAAGATATGATAATAACCACTTTATTATTGCCTCTTGGGCATATCTCCAACAAGTACTACAAAAAACAACACCAAAACCATGATCCTAAAAGTTTTGAGATATAAGATAAGGAATAAAAATCTTTTCAAACCAAATAGGATAAGAAAACTCCAGCATCAGAACACACCAGAGAAAGAGTAAAAAGAATCCTAGTCAGAGTTTTTGCAAATAGTTTTTAACTTTCAAATAGTTTTTTTTCAACTTCTAGACTCATCATCGACCAATAAAACGGTTTCCTACAGGCAGTCTTGCTCTGATACCAAAACCTGTAGCACCCCCTGGGATTAGGGTTAAACTAACCTCAGATCACCGTCTAAGATAAGTTCAACTCCCAACACGGAAGATCACAATATGATTCGGTAACATTACAGAACACATGGATTCAACAAAATAAGTTTAAACTATTAACAGAGTAAGATATTAGAGTTATTACAAACCAGAGGTCATAGACCCGACATTACATCACACAGCGAAAGAAAATTGTGTTGTTCTACACAACAACTTAGCAAAAGGCATAAGAGGCCAGAAACAAAAGTGACGTCCATCCCATAGTCCTCAGGCTGCTACCTGGGACCCCCAACTACTCGTCGATGTCAACGAGGAAGCCACCTTTAGTGGCAACTATATCATCTGTAGAAAAACAACAATGGCGCAAGGCTGAGTACGAGAATGTACTCCGCAAGACTTAGATAACCTAGTATCTACATTCTCTGGCTAGAAAGGCTTTCTCTGGATTTACTTTTGCGTAAAGCAATGTTTATTTGTAAACAAGAGAAATAAGAGGATTGTCTAATCAAAATCTTTTAAAAGGGATAAGATAGCGACTTCTTCATCTTGTTCATCACATCTTGATAACCACCAGCTTCATCAGAACCTCCTATCTAATATCACCCCCTCGACCTAGAGGAAGCATCCTTAAGAACACGTGGTTAATGTTATCTATGATCTTAGAATCTGGTCACCAAGCGTTCATAACCGTGAACACGGCTTTTCGAAAAGATTTAACCCTGCAGGGTTGTACAACTTTACCCACACGTACCAACTGACTCTTAATGCCAAATATTATTAGCCCTCTTCCTTGGAAGGCCGACAGAGGGTGGTTGACCACGACCTTTACCTTGCTTTCACCGAGACCATGAGTCACGCAAGAAGTATGATTCCGCCGTAACGGGTCAAATACCGAATCCGTACTTAAATATGTGAGGCGAGGTTGGTTCACTAGGGGCTCCATCGACCCCAAGCAAACCGGTCCATGCTTCCCTCCATTTTATGATGCACCTCCATATCCCCCTCTTTCGAAAACGTTTTCAATGTGTATGCCAAATGGAAAGCCCGAACTATGTGACTCATGGAATCTACTAGGCAAGCTAGTCAGTCGAGGGGTTCCCAAGCCCCGTGTGGTTGCACGCTCATCTCGGTTCCAAAGGAAATAACTCAGTTCCTAGTTGTGGCGAGTATGTAACTACAAATACCACACCCAATGTGGCCTCCCATACAAGCCTTACCATATTTAGTTAACTCCTTTGATGATGTCACCATCTCCTACCTCACTAGCTTCCTTGGACCCTCTGATTCATCATTTGGATAGATCAGACGTTGTTACTATGCATGGCTAAGATGTCGGTCTCAGAAGCTCTAGCAACGCTCAATTGCGAGACCTAGGTATGGTAGGAGTAGTGGACCAGGAGTATAAGGCTACAACAGGGAAACTATGCAGCAGATAGGTAACACTAACTACTGACAAAAGACCACATTCGAATTGTGTGCATCATAGCGAGAAAGTAATATACTTTATAAAACATAGGTTTAGAATGAGAGGCTACGCTTGCCTTTTCCGTCGGTAGACAGGTATGGATCTTCGGTGTTGTTGACTTCAGCTTCGGGTTCGGATCCTATCGCGAAGAACCAATATCGAAAAGAAAGGCAACAATCAAGACATGGAATCTATGCAATGCTCAAACAAGGATGATGGTATGACAAGTTAAATTGCATTAAAATGAAACCTTAAGGCATGCTTGATAGTTTAAATGGGGTTACGAAGGTTGAAAACCCTAACTCGGGGAACTCCGAAAACACATGAGAGGGGTTGATTTTGTTCTCTAATTAAACTTGCCATGAAAGTTGATTAGCAATGCCTGATTATAGTGTAAATAGATAGAACTCATTTTTCTGAAAATTTTCATATATTATTTGTATTTTTCTGACTTATAATGAATTAGTTATTGAATTTACAAATTTATCTCATTTTCTGAAATTATTAAATGGATTATGACATCAGCCTGATGTCAGCACAACGTCGGCTCAACCTAACCCTAAACTTTCCTCACCGAGACAGATGCTAGCTACTGCGAATGACATGTGGGGTTGGGGCCATGTCAAGGCTACGTCAGCGCCACGTCGCCATGGCCGTTGACCGGTGGACGGTGGCTGGAGACGGCGATCCAGACCACACCAGCACATGTGACTAGGCCCGTTAGAACGAGCGGGGCAGCGAGAATCATCTAGGGGCGGCACCGCTGTTCCTTGGTCGCTGGAGTAACGGTGGCAACGGCGGACGGTGGCGGTAGAGGGCGGCGCACGACGTGAAGGCGAGCCAGAGCAAAAAGAAGGGGAAACAGAGGGGTCCAGTAGGACCGGATGCTCACCGAGAACACGACTGTGGGGTCATTGGCGCGAGGGGAGGTAGAACGGTGTCGGCAACATCGACGAAAGTGGCGGCCGGAGCTCGGGAAGACGGGGTTCGTGGTCTCGATTTTGACCACCCGCGCCTGATTCCTTCTGCGAGGTTGTAGAGGGGAGCACGAGGGTTCTCGCGGGCGTCTCGTCATGGCTTGGGGAGGCGTCAATCGATGGCGGCGAGCGGCGTCTGGCCGGGCTAGGGTTTCGGCTTGAGCGCGCGGGAGCTAGAGAGAGCTCCAGAGGGAGTGGGAGTGACTAGGGGAGGGAGAGAGAGACGTGCGGCTGATCCTTATCCTCATCCGGGGGTGGCGGGGCGCATCGCGGCGGCTTGAGGAGATCGACAGCGAGCGGCGCGACAGGCAGCTGCTTGCCGCTTGCGGGGAAGACGATAGCGAAGAGGTACCGGGCCAAATGGGCCAAGCTGGGCCGGCTGGGGACTGTGGCTGCTGTGCACGGGAGGCAGGGAGAAGGGAAGAGGCTATGGGCCGGTCTGGGCTGCGGCCTGGTTAGCTAGTCTGACTATGTTTTTATTTCCAGAAACTTTTCCTTTTTTGTTTTCTATTTTCTATTTGTATTTTCCAATTCAAAACTGTTATGAGTAGTTTGAAAATACCAAAGGGGTTTATATAAATGTAGAAATATTGAGGGGGCCCTTATATTAAAATTGGGATCCACACATTTTGATACTTTTCAAATTCAAAACCCCATTTGTATATAGTTTCAAAGAGAGGGGGAAAAGAATAGGGTTTAGGGTTTGTAATTGTATTCTTAAACCTCACACTTGATCACATGCATACATTTTATTGATTTAAACATATGCATGCCATGCTTAAGTACTAATTACATATGTTACAAGCTTGGGATGTTATAGCTCTACCCCCCTTACAAGAATCTCGACCCGAGATTCCTAAGTTTTAGAAAAGAAGGCAGGATACTGAGATCGGAGATGATCTTCTCGTTCCCAGGCTGCTACATCCTCAGAGTGATGAGACTACTGAACTTTCAGGAACTTGATGTTTTGACGACTGGTCTTGTGCTCGGTTTCACCAAGGATACGAACAGGATACTCCCGATAGGTCAGATCCTTCTGGAGATCAAGAGTTTGGTGATCAACACCACGGACAGGATCTTTGAAACAACGCTTGAGTTGAGACACATGGAAGACGTCATGCACCTCAGGGAAGTTTGCAGGTAGCTCCAATTGATATGCGAGTTTACCTTGCTTGGAATGAACGCGAAAAGGACCAACATAGCGAGGAGCTAGTTTGCCTTTGATACCGAAACGATGGACACCCTTTAAAGGAGTGACCTGAAGATAAGCTTGATAACCAACTTCATATTCAACATGTTGATGGTGACAATCATGATAGCTTTTCTAGCGACACTAAGCAGTTTTCAAACGATCTCGAATGATACGAACTTGCTCTTCTGCTTCCTGGATCATATCCGGACCAAATAACTTTCTTTCGCCGGTTGTTGGTTAGTTCAAAGGAGTACGACAGGTTCTTCCATATAAGAACTAGAATGGTGACATACCTATACTGGACTGATAACTATTGTTGTAGGAGAATTCAGTAAAAGGAAGGCATTTCTCCAAGTTCTTGCCAAAATATATGACACACGCTCTAAGCATGTCTTCAAGAATTTGATTCACTCTTTCGGTCTGGCCACCGGTGCTAGGACGAGTTCCCATAGCTTGCTGGAAACTTGTCCAGAACCTTGACAAACTTCTGTGGTCACAAACGATTTTCTTCGGTACCCCATGAAGGACCACTATTCGAGAGATATATAAATCCGCTAACTGAGTTGCAGTAATACTCTCGTGAATAGGTTACCCAGATGGAATCATTTCCTTTCTGTGTCTTAGGAAGATCAGTAATGAAATCCATACCAACTTCATCCCATTTCCACTCAGGGATTTTATGTGGTTGCAGGAGACCAGCAGGTCTTTGGTGCTCAGCCCTGACGCGACAACAAACGTCACATTCAACAACAAAATGAGCGATATCCTTCTTCATACCAGACCACCAGAATCTTTACGAAGATCCTGATACATCTTGGTACCTCTAGGGTGGATAGAAATAAGTGATTCATGAGCTTCGGTAAGAATTATCTGCTTCAAGTCCTTTCCATTTGGTACTACCAAACGTGTACCAAAATATAGTACACATTCCTCGTTAATAGAGAAACATTTAGCAACTCCGCTAGCAATGTTCTCTTTAATTGAGTCCATCTCAGGATCTTGCCTTTGAGCAGCTTTGATCTGATCCTCTAGAGAAGACTTCACTTCAAGAGTAGAAAGGAATCCACGAGGAACTACTTCAAGATTCCATCGAGAAAATTCCTCATGAAGAAAAGGTTGAGCTTGTTTGATCAACAGAGTGTTGCAATAAGACATACGACTTAACGCATCAGCAACAACATTGGCTTTTCCAGGTTGATAGTTGAGACCCAAATCATAGTCTTTGATGAGTTCCAACCATCTTCTTTACCTAAGATTCAGATCAGGTTGTGTGAAAAGATACTTCAGACTCTGATGGTCCGAGTATAACTCGCAACGACTACCGAGAAGGTAATGTCGACATTGCTTAAGAGCATGAACAACAGCTGCAAGCTCAAGATCATGAGTTGGGTAGTTGTTCTCATGTGGTTTTAACTGACGGGAGGCATAAGCCACCACATGCCCATCTTGCATTAACACACATCCGAGACCTTGGTGGGAAGCATTGCAGAAGACAACAAAGTCTTTGCTAGTGTCTGGAAGAACCAACACCGGAGCAGTTGTTAGCTTAGTTTTCAATATCTGAAAACTTTCTTCAGCCCTATAGGATCATTCAAGCTTCTTATCCTTCTTGAGAAGGTCAGTCATTGGCTTCGCAATCCTGGAGAAGTTCTCTATGAATCGACGGTAATAACCAGCCATCCTGAGAAAACTTCATACATCCTTGATGGATTTAGGAGACTCCCAGTCGAGGATAGTTTGGAACTTATCTGGTATAACAACAACCCCTTTGGCGGAAACAACATGCCCAAGGAATAAGAGTTCTTGTAACAAAACTCACATTTGGAAAACTTGGCATAGAGACGATGTTGTCGAAGTTTTGTCAACACCAAACGAAGATGTTCGGCGTGCTCTTATTCAGTTTGGAATAGACCAGAATGTCATCGATGTAAACCACAACGAACTTGTCTAGATACTCCATGAAGATAGAATTCATAAGCCGCATAAAAGTGGCTGGAGCATTGGTAAGACCAAAGGACATGACTGTATACTCGTAGAGACCATAACGAGTGGTGAAAGAAGCCTTTGGAATATCTTCCTTATGGATCTTTATCTGGTGATACCCTGACCTTATATCCATTTTGTTAAATACAGTGGCACCACTTAACTGATCAAAGAGATCATTGATCCTAGGGATAGGATACTTGTTCTTGATGGTCACATCATTGAGTGGGCGATAATCCACAACCAGACGCGGTATGTTGGTATCCCGCTTCTTAACAAAGATGGTAGGACATCCCCAAGAAGATGTGATGGGCTGAATGTATTCTTTTCCTTATAACTCCTCTAATTTCTTCTTCAACTCCATGAGCTCATGAGGAGGCATACGATAGGGTCTTTTAGAAACAGGAGCAGTTGCAGGAACTAACTCTATGACAAACTCCACACTTCGATCAGGTGGCATGGCACACAACTCCTCAGGAAAGACATCCGGGAATTCACAGACCACGAAAACATCTTGAATCTCTAACGGAGGTAGAACTTCAAGAACATACAACTCTGCTTCAGGAATGGAAATAGCTGAAGGAGATAGTGACCCTACTGTCCAATACTTGACTGTTATGCCAGCAGGACTAGTCAGAGTCATAGACTTGGTTGTACAATCGAGGATAGCTGGGTAACGGGTCAACCAATCCATGCCCAAAATCATGTCAATGTTGGTTGACTTGAGGGCAATAAGGGAGGTGGGGAAAAGTTAAAATGCAACTTCGATTAGATTCCCATGACTAACCATGGTGGAACACCACCTAGAACCAGGAGACTGAACTAGCAGAGGAATAGACAACCCCTCAAAACTTATCCCATGCATCTGAGCAAAATCTTGTGACCGGAATGAATGCGATGTTCCAGAATCAAACAGAACTTTAGCTGGAATTTGATTGATATGAAGCATAGCCATGATGACGCTTGGATCTTCCCAAGCCTCCTCTGCAGAGATATGGTTCAGGCGACCTCTTCCAGCATCTTGGTACTTATCATTCTTCTTTGGTGGTGGTGCCTTCTCAACAGCATTCTTTTGGGGACACTCCTTTGCATAGTGGCCAGGATGGCGACAATTGAAGCATATAAAACCTGATGCATTGCCAGCAGAAGGGTAGTTTAATCCACCAGCGTTGTTTGGAGTAGCATTTGGATGAGGAGCATATCCATAAGACCTTGAAGTGTAAGGAGCACATGGCACATCACCGTAAGGCACGAATACACGGCGCTTCTTATTGCTAGAACCACCCTTGTTGTACCCCTCTTGAGGATGCTTACGGGTTTCTTCATACTCCACTTTTCCACTCTCGGCCTTCATAGCCTTGTTGACAAGACCTTGGAAGTTACAAAAGTCCTTGAGGTGGATATCACGATGAACCTCAGGATCCAGTCCCTTGCGGAACAGAGCTTGCTTCTTTGCATCAGTGGAGACCTCTTCAGTAGCATAACAGGCAAGATGATTGAAATTACGTTGGTAATAACACACAGAACCAGTGCCCTGCTTCAGCTTGAGGAACTCCTCCCTCTTCTGATCCATCAGACCCTCCAGAATATGGTAAGGTCGGAAGGCTTCAGTAAACTCATTCCATTTAACAACATGTTGAGCTTCTTGCATAGCCAAGAAATTTTCCCACCAAGAGTTAGCTGCTCCCTCCAGATGATAGGCAGCAAAGTCACCCAATCAGCTTGACCAACACGACCAACCTGAAGTTTGCGCTCCATAGTGTGAAGCCATTAGTCTACATCAAGTGGCTCAGTGGAATAGTTAAAAACTGGCGGAGTGAGACGTGTGAAGTCCTTGATACCAACTTGATTGTTCTGGCGTTGAGCAGTGTTGCGCTCAATCCTTTCAACGATCCTCATGTTGTCAGCACGATTGGTTTCGTACATGGCCATGAGTTGAACCATGGACGGTGGTGGAGGAAGGTTGGAAGATTCCCTCATTTGCCGCACCGTGTGCATGATCACAGGTACGGGCACGAGAGGTGTCACCCATCCTGAAAGAACAAAGAAAAGGTTAGACAAGGGATTCAAAGGAACAAGACGGAAAGATGAACAAAGAGTACTTGATATAAACGTATCATCTTATCAAGCATGGTAGTATCAAAGCATACTAATGTATACACTAAACCAGCTGACTTACAAACCATGACAATGGAATGCTAAGATGTTACACACCAAGCAAAACTGAGATATCTTGAAACTCAGAGAATAGCAACCAAGTACGGAGTACTTAAAAAAACAACCCCAAAACCACGATCCTAAAAGTTTTGAGATATAAGATAAGGAATAAAAACCTTTTCAAACCAAATAGGATAAGAAAAATCCAGCATCATAACACACCAGAGAAGGAGTAAAAATAATCCTAGTCAGATTTTCTGCACATAGTTTTTAACTTTCAAATAGTTTTTTTCAATTTCTAGACTCATCATCGACCAATAAAAGGGTTTCCTACAGGTAGTCATGCTCTGATACCAAAACCTGTAGCACCCCCTGGGATTAGGGTTAAACTAACCTCAGATCACCATTTAAGATAAGTTCTACTCCGAACACGGAAGATCACAATATGATTCGGCAACATTAGAAAACACAGTGATTCAATAGTATAAGTTTAAACTCTTAACAGAGTAAGATATTAGAGTTATTATAAACCAGAGGTCATAGACCCAACATTACATCACACAGCGAAAGCAAATTGTGTTGTTCTACACAACAACTTAGCAAAAGTCCTGAGAGGCCATAAACAAAAGTGACGTCCATCCCATAGTCCTCAGGCTGCTACCTGGGCCCCCCAACTACTCGTCGATGTCAAAAAAGAAGCCACCTTGAGTCGCAACTATATCATCTGTAGAAAAACAACAATGGTGCAAGGCTGAGTATGAGAATGTACTCCGCAAGACTTAGATAACCTAGTATCTACATGCTCTGGCTAGAAAGGCTTTCTCTGGATTTAATTTTACGTAAAGCAATCTTTATTTGTAAACAAGAGAAAGAAGAGGCTCGTCTACTCAGAATCTTTTAAAAGGGATAAGATAGCAAGTTCTTCATCTTGTTCATCACATCTTGATAACCACCAGCTTCATCAGAACCTCCTATCTAGTATCACCCCCACGTCACATGTAACACCCTCGCCTGATAAGGCTGAGTTCATGTGTATAGTGCCAATCCCTGGATCGGTTCACTGGCACACAGTACAAAATGATACCAAATATAACTGTGCATCATAAATACAACGAATATGATCCAGAATTTACATTATTTATACAAGTACACAGCGGAAAACGAATACAAGGTAGATCTCCATCCTTCAAATGTGCCACAGGCGAACAATTGTTGAGTGGAGTCTCACGACCTATGAACGATCACTCAGATACGATATAACCTGCAACATGAAACGTTGCAGCCACGAATGGTCAATACATTGAATGTATGGCAAGTAGGCTAAAGTGGTTAACAACAGATCTATCAACTACATGCTTATTTGGCCAAGTGGAGTTCAGGCTCATTTGCATAAAGCAATAGTTTTATCCTAACATTTGTAACAAAGTAGTTTTCCAATAAGATAAATACGACACTCTGGTTCACTCCCAGGTGCTCCTACCCAATTATGTTCACCCAACAAGTTTTAAGTAATTAAGAAATAAGGATGAGTGAGAAATATCATAGCATTAGTATCAGGTCGCTCAAATTGTCCATAACTAGGGACACGGCTAAGCACTTAGTTTATACACCTTGCAGGGGTTAGTACACTTTACCCATGTGACTTGGCCAGCCCAGCTCGTACCACCACTCTCATATTGGGTGATGATAGGGAGAAGTCCAAGAAGGAACCGTTCGGGAAGTAGCTCCCCAAACCCGACACGCACCGGTCCAACCTACACTATCTACATCTATGGATACGTGGGTTCGAGTTACCACAACCTACTGAGTTCAACCAACCACCCATTTCATTATTGGCACATGGTTGCACATGAAAGCTACCAAACAAAGAAGCCAATCCTTTCTCAGTGTCCTGGGTGGCATTCCCCACCATAATCCACACTCGATGACCCAATCAATGCCATTCCACCCAGGTGGTTCATTAAAATCATGTTGGTTTGTCATTTAACAAAATAAAATCCTTTCAAAACAAATAACTTTTCATGGTATGATTCCCTTCCTCGTCTAAATATCATAGCTAAGCAATCTACCAATAGGATGGCTCATAAACAAGGAATACTAGGGAATAATATGGGACATAGCATAGCATATACACATCAATTCCTACATTTGCAATTCTACAAAACATCTACAATGCATAGGAAAACAATAGGACATTTATGACCAATATAGCACCACTTGCCTTTGTTGTAGATGTAGTCGATTAGATAATCCTTACAATTATATTGGCCTCTTTCGTAATAACCACAATACTTGCAATCATAGTAGTTGCAATCACAGTAGTTGCACTCCTCGCAATCTAACGTTTGAACCAAACACAATAAACACCATTCAAAACATTGCAAACATACAACAGTGCAACATTACAAGAAAACAATGATGAACATATGCATGCAGGACGATTTAATGAGTCACAATGGTTGCATTTAGTGTTCTGAACATAGTTAGATTACATGATGTATGTGGAAAGTCATTTATTGCACTAAAGCCTTTATTACTAAAGTTGTATCGATTTAATATGGTGTATACCACTTTAATTGAACTAAATATGTTTATGTCGTATTAAATTGTGAACTAGATGCTACTGGATAGAGGTTATGCAATTTAGAGATAGTAGAAATTTGAATCACCTAACAAGGAGTTATAGATATTTTCCTATGATTAAAACACTATTTCAATGGGTTTAAATATTTCTGTATGAATTTCTGTTTTAACAGTACCAAATAATTTGTCATGCAATTTCTCTGTATAGATATTGTCAATACAAAACCTTAGCACTTGGATTCACCCTAATCGGAGTTATAGATCTTTTTGTATGATTTAAATAGTGTTTAATGGGTTTTATATGATTTATATAGTTTCTATTGTCCAAAAATGAAACTAAAATTATATCTGTAATCTCCACGGAATTGTGATTTCAGGGACATATTATTTGTAATTTTCTGAATAGCATTTATTTTCTTATGAATTTATTACTCTAAATAAGCCATTAAACCATTTAAATCTTCACGGAAAAACCTTACAGTCAAAGGCTGAACTAATTGCATATTGATGGTCTACATGGAACCATCTTTCCATCGGTATATCATTTATATATTTGTGACAAGCAATTAATTTACTATAAATTTAATGATTTATAAAGCCATTAAAACTAATTAAATTGCTACGGGTTAAATATTCGGCAAAGGCTAGATCCAACCAGATATTATTAATGTACATTACAGTAGCTTCAATTTGATATATTGTTCATATTTTTCAGAGTTACAGATAATTTTTTATGAATTTATTAACCTAAAAGACCATTAAAACCAATTAAATTACTGCAGTAACCACGTACAGTAAAAGTTGGATCTATTCTGATAAGATGATTCTACGTAAAATTATCTTCAATTTGATATATTATACGCAAATTTTGGACGTGGTATGAATTTCTAATGAATTTTACAAGTTAGACCTAGAATATGCAATTTTAAATTCGAACGGCAGGTTGACTTTGCATGCTGACTGGGACTAGATGTTGACCTGACGTTGACGTGGCATTGATGAGGAAGCTGACCGCGATGACGACATGGCACGTACCGGTTTGATTGGATATCGACCGTCTGGATAGGATCCGGTGGCTAGAAGAAGAGATTGACCCGATTTTGGCTCAGAATAGACAAGAAACAGATCTGTGTTAGAGAGACAAATCCGTAGGTCAAATTGAAAAACTGAGAACACGAAAGTTGTGGGGAATCATTATTCCTACCTTCTCACCAAAGGAATTTGGATTTGAAGAAACGAGCGCGAGTACATCTTGGATTTACACCGTGAGATCTGAAATATTGCGATACGAAATTCTCCGGCTGTGGTGGATGAAAAGAGGTGAGGTTTGTCGGGATTGAAAGATTTCGACGAGTTCTACAACTTTCGTTTTTTGACCGAAGGCAAACGATGAAGTCTAGATGGGTTAAAAAGCGAAATAAGATTCGGGCATGTGCAGATTCGGGATTTCGAGAAGGAAAACTCATACAGCTGTGCTTCCACGAGTTTATATGTAGTGACCTCGGATCGGTAAGGATCCTAAGTCCCTGTGATTAACATGCTAGTCCCTGGATCAATAGCTAGCACTCACAGTCGATGAAATATCATGTAAAACACAAAGTCTTTATTACACGGAGAATCCAGAGTATGAAATTATTACAAAAGTTGCTTAGCATTATGCTAGCTCAAATAACAGCGGAAACATAAAAGCAGCATGAGTCCATCAACGCCCAGGCTTGTCGAGTGTAGACCCCCGATCCCTACGCACCTTTCAATCTTCGAATTCTGCACATAAGACGTGCAGCCAACAAGTTGGGTCAATACTTTGAATGTATTGGCAAATTACACCAAGGAGAGAAAAATCTATCTCTACATGCAAGGCTGGTATAGGCTGTAGAGTTCATTTGCTCAAAGCTAGTTTTCTTAAGTAGAGAGAAGAAGAGAGGATTGTCCTACTTTGTAAACATTTGCTTTGATAAAATAAGGTCGAGTGGCACACGAGGATATTACGCACCAAGTGTCCAAACAACCAAACACTTGGATATTACGCACCAAGCGTCACTTGGATATTACACACCAAGTTCCCAAATTCCCTCCCATTAGCGATATTACGCACGCCATGGGGTTTCAAAACTTTGTTTTAGAAAAGAGAGAGGAAGATCCTTCAGAGGCCCCATCCTTCAGACGCTCATTGTTGTTCTGTTACCGTGAACACGGCTGATCGATCAGATTGCAATACTCTCGAGAGTTTGTGCACTTTACCCACAATCCACGATCAAGTCCTTTTACAGACAAGACCATGGCGAGGCTTTCCCTTAGTAGCCCCTCTACCTTCCGGATCCAACCGTGCCAAGAATCCTCCAAATGTTGGTACCCAGGTGAGGTTTCCTACTAAGTACTAGGCCAAGACAGAGCCCATAATGTATTGTGGTTGCACTGGAAGCTTCTGATTTCTGAAACATGGCAGACTTCTTTGATTCCTGGGCGGCCGTCCTCCACCAAAATCACACTCGTTGACTCGACAACTGTTCCGCCTAGAAGAAAACTTAGTTTTATTTTGAAGTGGATTTGAGAAGAAAAGTTTGCTCTAGAGAGCCTTTATACTTAGAAAAATTCTTTGTCTTTCGAACCCCCCAACGGTACTTTGTATATATAGCATAGCAAGCAATACTTAGCAAAACAGGGGTAACTTATTAGGATGGGAATTCCTAAGTATAGAGCTACTCATGGCGTACTACAAAATCATCGCACTTGCAAAATAATACTAAGGAAAAATTCTACTAGAATATTCTACACATGCATACTACAGAATTTTTGAAGATCACATGCATAGAACCAAAACTGGGACAAAATTATGAACAAGTGGTGTAACTTGCCTTGATCCGAGCAGCACTCTACACAATAGCACTCCTTAGCGCACTCTGAGCAATCTAACGAATCACAAACATAGATCTGATCACAACTTGTTCAAAGCATACACAAAGGAAAACATGCATGCATGCAACATGGTAGTTTATGCAAGGTTGGTTAAATTGATCAAGGTAGCAAGTTTGTGTTGTGATAGTGTAAGGGTGTCACTAGGATTTATTTTTCCAAGGGTTTAGATCTACTATAGTGTCACTAAACAAATCCTAGGATTATAAGGAGATCAACCATCTAGTTAGCACCAAGCTAGATCTAATGACCCTAAGAAAGGCTTAGAGATTTGGATCAGTAGGTATTGTGGAAACAAAGTTGTAGCAACAAGAATCAAATAGAATAGAATTTTAATTATTTTTCTATAGATTAAACCCTCTAATCCAATGATTAAAATCTACACCCAAAACATTACAGCAAACCTGCAATATTATTATAGATTTGTATTCTACATAAAATTAGGAATACAACGGTATATTATAAGCTAAATTTGGCCAAATATTCAATTTTATATGAATTTCGCAAGTTTTATCTTCAAATCTGCAAACAGATCTAACCCTGACTTACTAACTTGCCATGTGTCAGTTCCTGTTTGGTCCAGCTGGCAACGGGGGGGCTGACGCGGCGCAGCGCGGTGCGGTTAAGCAGCGAGCTGACGTGGCGGCCACGCGGCGGCGTGCGATTGGCGCGTACCCCTTCGGGTCCAATCTAATCCGAGCCACAGATCGAAGATCGAACGGAGGGGGAAGGTGCGGCGACTTACCGTTGCGATGACGGTGGCGGTGAGCGGCGGTGGTGTCGGTGATGACGGCGGTGGCGCTCCGGCGCACTTCGAGGAAGGGGATGCTGACGCTGGTGATCGTCTCCCCCTCGCGGTCCCGTCTGTCGCCTCGAATTCGGCCCTCTCTTCCTCTAACGGCGACGGTGGCTGCTTCTCCTCCGCAGCTCCGGCGAGCAATCTGCGGCGGCACGCTGTAGAACACATGGGGAAAAGCGGTGAGCAGATGGCGTCGATCGGGAGGTCCAGGA
The DNA here is from genome assembly GCA_916181665.1 of Avena sativa. Classification (NCBI taxonomy): domain Eukaryota; kingdom Viridiplantae; phylum Streptophyta; class Magnoliopsida; order Poales; family Poaceae; genus Avena; species Avena sativa. Next base: position 185,600,318 of record OV702293.1, on the reverse strand, counting down.
TGGGGAAGAAATCGGGGAAAGGGGTTCCCGTGTCGTCGTCTTTGCTGGCTTACCGAGAGCGGCGGTGGTTCGAGCCCGTGGAACCGAAGAGGACTAGGGTGCTTAGGGTTTTGGGGGACGGAGGGGGTTGCACGGCTGGGCATATAAACACGGCCTAGGGGAGTCCTGGCCGGACACGGAGGCGGGGGGGTCGTGGCCGGTGGGGACTCTGTCCCGTTCCTGTCGGGTGAGAGGAGAGGGATGACAGGTGGGGTAGGGCTGTCGGTGACGGCGGGGAGAGGTGGGCCGACGGGCGCGGGCAGGCTCCCTGCTGCGCGGGCGATGGGGCGGGGTGGGCTGGCTGGCGAGCCGGCCCAGCTAGGGTTAGCTGTTGGCCCTTTCTCTCTTTTTTTTGTTTAACAATTTTCCCTTTTTCTGTTTTAGTAAAACTCTTCTAGCTTTTGCAAACTAAGTCCAAAAGTGATGAATCTTGTTTCTAAATTTTCATAAAATTGGGGTGGTCAACATAGGACCAGGCTTACTGTTTTTACAAAGTTTTTGAAGGGTCAAACTACTACAACAAGGGTGCTTACTTATGAGAATATTTAATAGGGTTTTTAAATGGGTTTATGTGCCAGGGTTTTTATTGCAATTTTTCAAATGCAGGATGCAAATGATGCAAGGATGATGCATGACACTAATATCATCCTAATATAGAATCTGGGATGTTACATTATATGGAGATTTAGGATGGTGTAGAGATAGGCCTTGAAGTAGGGAACAAGTAGAAACAAACGAAAGTCGATTCGGAGTTGTAGATAAAAAGAAACTAAGTTGTAGATTCGGAGTTTAAATAGAGATAGGTTAGAGAAAAACTGATTCGCACGGATTTTAAAGCAACCATGCATCGATCGGTCATGTACGTGGATGCTCAGGTCGGTCCGGGTGGGCCGGCCCGTTTAGTTTTTTTTTCTTTTTCTTTTTCTTTTTCTATTTACTTGTTTTCCTCATATCTTTTGCATACGAACTCCAAATCATATGATTCTTGTTTCTAAATTTTTCTAAAATCGAATAGATCATTGTAGGATCATATTTACAATCTTTTTACTAGTTTGTAAGTAGTGGGTTTATAAATCCTTGTATATTTCATTTTATTTATATCTTTATTTGTTTGTATTTATTCCATAACTTTTTCATAATAGCTCCAAATGAGCTCAATTTTGTTTCTTAAATTTTGTAATATTAATTGGATCTCTTTAGGCTATAATTTAGCAATAATCTCTGCCTTAGCAATAGTGGGTTTTATAAAGTAAATTTAATTACCTTTAGGAACATTTGGGCAAATCAACTATAGGATTTAGATACTATGATTTGGATTCAGTTTGTGAGATCTTTGCATGGATGTAATGAAATGCTTATGAAGGCTTCATGATTTTCATTTTGAAATCTTACACACCAATTCTACAATCCATAATCAATCCATCCCCTTTTGCATATATGGCTACTTAGGTCATAACAAAAGAATATAAGATTCTGAATTCAAGGTTGAGAGGAATTTCTATTCAAAAAGTTTCTTCTCTTTGAGAATTTTCAACATAGTCAAACAATTAATCAAACTTATTTATTTATTTCACATTCCTAAATTAGGAGAATTTTGGGATGTGACAACCCAGAGGAAGCATCCTTAAGCAAACATGTATCAACAAGTTTTATAGTGGTTAATGTTATCTATGATCTTTTAATCTGGTCACAAAGCATTCATAACCGTGAACACGGCTTTTCGAAAAGATTTAAGCCTGCAGGGGTGTACAACTTTACCAACACGTACCAACCGACTCTTAATGCCAAATATTATTAGCCCTCTTCCTTGGAAGGCCGGCAGAGGGTGGTTGACCACGACCTTTCCCTTGCTTTCGCCGAGAGCATGAGTCACGCAATAAGTATGATTCCTCTGTAACGGGTCAAATCCCGAAGCCGGTACTTAAAGATGTGAGGTGAGGTTGGTTCACTAGGGGCTCCATCGACCCCAAGCAACCCGGTCCATGCTTCCCTACCTATTATGATGCACCTCCATCTCCTCCTCTTTGGAAACGTTTTCGATGTGTATGCCAAATGGAAAGCCCGAACTATGTGACTCATGGAATCTACTAGGCAAGTTATTCAGTCGAGGGGTTCCCAAGCCCCGTGTGGTTGCACGCTCATCTCGGTTCCAAAGGCAAGAACTCAGTTCCTAGTTGTGGCGAGTAGGGAACTACAATACCACACCCAATGTGGCCTCCCATACAAGCCTTCGATGATGTCACCATCTCCTACCTCACTACCTTCCTTGGCACCACTGATTCATCATTTGGATAGATCAGGCATTGTTACTATGCATGGCTAAGATGTCGGTCTCAGAAGCTCTAGCAACGCTCAATTTCTAGACCTAGGTATGCTAGGAGCAGTGGATCAGGAGTATAAGGCTACAACAAGGAAACTATGCAGCAGATAGGTAACACTAACTACTGACAAAAGACCACATTGGAATCATGTGCATCATAGCGAGAAAGTAATATACTTTATAAAACATAGGTTCAGAATGAGAGGCTACGCTTGCCTTGTCCGTCAGTAGACATGTATGGATCTTTGGTGTTGTTGACTTCAGCTTCGGGTTCGGATCCTATCAGGAAGAACCAATACCGGAAAGAAAGGCGACAATCAAGACATGGAATCGATGCAATGCTCAAACAAGAATGATGGTATTACAAGTTAAATTGCATTGAAATGAAACCCTAAGGCATGCTTGACAGTTTAAATGGGGTTCCGAAGGTTGAAAACCCTAACTCGGGGAACTCCGGAAACACATGAGAGGGGTTGATTTTGTTCTCTAATTAAACTTTCCATGAAAGTTTATTAGCTATGCCTGATTATAGTGTAAATTGATGGAACTCATTTTTCTGAACATTTTGATATATTATTTGTATTTTTCTGACTTATAATGAATTAGTTATTGAATTTACAAATTTATATCATTTTCTGAAATTATAAAATGGATTATGACATTAGCCTGACGTTAGCACAATGTCAGCTCAACCTAACCCTAAACTTTCCTCACCGAGACAGACGCTAGCTACTGCGACTGACGGGTGGGGTCGGGGCTACGTCAGCGCCACATCGGCATGGCCGTTGACCATCTAGGGGCGGCGCCGCTGTTCCTTGGTCACCGGAGCGACGGTGGCGGCAGAGGGCGGTACACGACGTGAAGGCGAGCCAGAGCAAAAAAGAAGGGGAAACAGAGGGGTCCACTAGGATCGGATGCTCACCGAGAACACGACTGTGGGGTCGTTGGTGCGAGGGGAGGTCGGACGGCGTCGGCAACGTCGACGAAAGCGGCGGCCGAAGCTCAGGAAGACGGGGTCCGTGGGGTCGATTTCGACCACCCGCATCTGATTCCTTCTGTGAGGTTGTCGAGGGGAGCACGAGGGTTCTCGCGGGAATCTCGTCGTGGCTTGCGGAGGCGTCAATCGATGGCGGCGAGTGACATAGTGGAAATCCAGCTCCTGGTGGAAATCCATCAAGGCAAATGCATTCACCATGCGTCATCAAGAGCCATAGTGGCCAAGTAATTTCGCCATGGTTTCTACTAGCTGACTGCACAACAGAACACGAAGGAAATGGTCAAAGCATGAAATGGTTACTAGAGTTTTAGCTAGAAAAAGCACACACCGTCTGCAACACTCAAAGCGATACCAATTACCTTGACGTTCGCGGTCTAGGGGATGGACATGGTTGGCCCCTTTAAGACGGCATGATTCGGCATGACACACCTATTGGTGGAGGTTGACAAGTTCACCAAATGGATCAAGGCAAAGATTATCAAGAAGTTGGATGGGGCAACAGTGACCAAGTTCTTCATGGACATCATCACGTGTTTCGGCTACCCCCATAGCATCATCACCGACAATGGCACAAACTTCACCAAAGGGGCCTTCATGCGATTCTGTGGAGAAAAGGGCATCTGCCTGGACTTGGCATCCATCACACACCCAGTCAAACGGGCAGAGCGAATGGGCATATGGCCTGGTTCTAGCCGGAATAAAACCAAGATTGATCGAGCTCCTGATGAGGTCTCCTGGATGCTGGATAGAAGAGCTGTCGGCCGTGCTATGGAGCCTGCAGACCACGCTAAACCGGTCAACCGACTTCACGCCATTCTTCCTTGTTTACGCCATAAAGGCGGTCGTCCCGACTGACATCCAGTTCGACGCACCCCCCGCAAGCTATTGTAGACGGAACAAGAGGCTAAAGTGGCACGTGAAGATAGCTTCGACCTACTTGAAGAAGCACGCGAGATGACCTTGTTCAGATCCGCCATCTACAAGAAAACCTACATCGATATCATGCCAGTTGGATTCGACCCGCCTCGTTCCGAGAGGGCGACCTAGTGTTGTGGCTAGTGCAAAATCCCAAGGGAATGTACAAGCTGCCTCCTCCTTGGGAAGGACCGTTCATCATCAGCCGGGCACTGCACAACAATTCATATTACCTCATTAATGCCCAACAGCGAGCAAAGAACAATATTGACCGCTCAGATGAATAAACTGAGCTCCCCTAGAATGCAAACCTACTTCATCCAATTTAAACTTGAGAGAGAAGTGTATGTTTCTTACTTTTATGTAATGAATGAACAAGTTGAGGAGTCTCGACATAGTCTCGAGGTCTTCGTCGTCATTTGAAATTATCAGTTGCATTTGTTTGCTCTCCGGCTCCAGCAGCCTACCCTGGGGACTCGCCTGCTGGCCCAGACGCCTATGTTTTCCAAATGAACATGTACTGTATCAGGTGCCAAAGGCCCACACTTCGTTTTCGGCTGCAGACCGTAACCCGGATATCATCCCGGAAAGAGCAAAAGCCTGAGGTACCCCTACACAAAAAATCTAAAGGAAGACAAAAGCGCCTGGACATTCCGACTATTCCTGTACTCCCAACTCTGATAACAAAAACCCGAAGTATCATGCAGTACGCTAGCTAGCTACCCCTTCAGTTCCGGCTGCAGACGGCAACCTAGCTCGCAGTCGGCAGGGACACAACTCGAAAGGCCAATGCTCACTGAGAAAAGGACAAATTTGTCGGTCTCCTGCGAAATGCTGAATCTTCCAATACTCTGAATATCGGCAAGATATACCTTACATATGCACGTCTAACGCTGAAAATTTTGGGTTTGTTATTGCATGAACCAAAACCTCACCAAGTGCCCGAGCCGGACGCTGGCCACAGCCAGTACTGTAGTAGGCAGAAAGGACCTTTGACAAGGCTGGATACTCCAGCCATCCCGAACCTCGGGGACTACACCCAGTGGGCACGCTCCCGCGCGCCCACACAAAAGCACAAAGACGGAAAAACCAAAAGTAAAAAATCAAAAAGTCCAAGACAACCTGAATATCAAAAGAGGCATGTAATAAAATTAAGGAACACCAGGCTTCCATAGCAGTTTGGCATCCTATTAGTTATTCATTGAGGGCAGCAAAATAACTGCCAAGTTTTTGGCAACACAAGTACGCTCAACACCCGAAGGAGTTAATCTTGGGGCCCAGCAGAGGGAAAAGGAGTGTTGGTTGCAGCATGGCTGGAGGAGGCAATGTTGATGGCGACGACTGCTGCCGCAACATCGTCCGAAAGTGGAATGTAAAACCATATCCTCTCCGGACCAGCGGCTATACTCCTGGCAGCTCAAGAGGATCTCTAGACTAACCCCACAGACCAACGCTAGTTTTTTCAGCACACTTTGTCCTCACTCCTGCGCCCCCGGTACCCACTTCCCGGTTGGTCACGCATCATCAAATTGCTCCAGGCCAAGCATGCTTAACCTTATAGTTATTTTTAGATGAGGTTCCAACAAATAAGTTGCAACTTGTTGGTATGAGTATACTATCAATCCTATTAAACCTTGTGCTAGGGTCTCACATACACCCACCCTTGGAAGATCGACGCCCTCTTCTATCAACCACAAGCTAGGAACGTCCCCTGTTGGCATACATCTATGCGTCCAGTGCCGACACATGTGCCATGTCGTGTCCACACTGGGCCACACGCGCCATGCTCCATATGCCCGCCACTAACCCGCACAAGACCATGTAACCGCGTGGCTCTGCTCTAATATCACTTGTCACACCCCGAGCTCCACGGACTAGCGGCTGTCACTCTTCGCAGCTCAATAGGATCTCTAGACTAACCCCACAGACCAACACTAGACTTTTCAACGCACTTTGTCCTCGCTTGTGCATCCTGGTACACACTTCCCGGTTGGTCACCCATCCTCAAATTTCTCCAGACCAATCAAACTTAACCTTAATGTTCTTTTCAGATAATCTTCCGGAAAAGAAGTTTCAACTTTTTGGTATACTATCAATCCTATTAAGACATGCGCTTGGTTCGCACACGACAACCACATCTCCGGAGGCACCGGGGTCCATCCTTATGCCTCGCCCCCAGCCAGGTCATTGTAGTCACGATCTAGTAGCATGCAACTTTCAATCTTGACGCCATACGTGCAGATCTGTGGAAGTCTAGACAGAGGGTTTCATAGATGGTCCCGATGCAGAAACAGCGATCAAGGCGTTTGCAATGTATCAAGCACCTGTGCAAGCCATCCATTACATTTTCTCCGGAATCCTACTCCATCGTCCTAGACGGGGACCCGTGGACTGCCGGCTCTGCCCACCCTGATAAAGAACCCAGGGACTAACTGGCGCGTCTAACTGAGGGATTGGTAAACCAGTCCAGGCGACTGCCAGCCCCTAACCTCCACCCGGCAGGCCCCCTGAAGAGCCATACCTGGTAGTCTGCAAAGGAAATAAAGCTCATCATGTAAAAAGTGTATGTCATCCAGGAAAAACCTTCTTGGGCAAAGCCCTTCATGCAATACCTGGTCAAGGGTGAGCTTCCCTAAGAAGAGGTGACAGCACGGCAAGTTAAGTGGAGAGAAAGTGCATACACAATCATCAACAATGAGTTGTACAAGCGCAACGTCGGAGGCATTTACCAGCGATGTGTCAGCCAAGACAAAGGAATCCAGCTCCTGGTGGAAATCCATCAAGGCGAATGCGTTCACCATGCATCATCGAGATCCATAGTGGCCAAGGAATTTCGCCATGGTTTCTACTGGCCGACTGCACTACAGGACGCGAAGGAAATGGTCAAAGCATGAAATGATTACTAGCGTTTCAGCCAGCAAAAGCACACACCTTCTGCAGCCCTCAAAGTGATACCAATTACCTTGACGTTCGCGGTCTAGGGGTTGGACATGGTTGGCCCCTTTAAAACGGCATGATCCGGCATGACACACCTGTTGGTGGCGGTTGACAAGTTCACCAAATGGATCGAGGAAAAGATTATTAAGAAGTTGGATGGGGCAACAGTGACCAAGTTCTTCATGGACATCATCACGCGTTTCGGCTACCCCCATAGCATCATCACCTACAATGGCACAAACTTCACCAAAGGGGCCTTCACTCGATTCCGTGGAGAAAAGGGCATCTGCTTGGACTTGGCATCCATCACACACCCCTAGTCAAATGGGCAGAGCGAATGGGCAAACGGCCTGGTTCTAGCCGGAATCAAACTAAGATTGATCGAGCCACTGATGAGGTCTCCTGGATGCTGGATAGAAGAGTTGTCGGCCGTGCTATGGAGCCTGCACACCACGCCCAACCGGTCAACCGACTTCACGCCATTCTTCCTTGTTTATGGCATAGAGGCGGTCCTCCCGACTGACATCTAGTTCGACGCACCCCCGCAAGATATTGTACACGGAACAAGAGGCTAAACTGGCACGTGAGGACAACTTCGACCTACTTGAAGAAGCATGCGAGCTGACCTTGTTCAGATCCGCCATCTACAAGAAAACCTACATCGATATCATGCCAGTTGGATTCGATCCGCTTCGTTCCGAGAGGGCGACCTAGTGTTGTGGCTAGTGCAAAACACCAAGGTAATGCACAAGCTTTATCCTTCGAGGTAAGGAACGTTCATCATCAGCCGGGCACTGCACAACATTCATATTACCTCATCAATGCCCAGCAGCCAGCAAAGAACAATATTGACCACTCTGATGAAGAAACTGAGCGCCCCTAGAATGTGAACCTACTTCATCCAATTTACACTTGAGCTACAAGTGTATGTATCTTACTTTTATGTAATAAATGAACAAGTTCTGGAGCTTTGACACACTCTCGAGGTCTTCATCGTCATTTGAAATTTTCAGTTGCATTTTTTTGCTCTCCGGCTCCAGCAGTCTCCCCCGGGGACTCGCCAGCTGGCCCAGACGCCTATGTTTTCCAAACAAACAAGTACTGTATCAGGTGCCAAAGGCCCACACTTCGTTTTCGGCTACATACCGAAACCCGGACATCAGCCCGAAAAGAGGAAAAGCCTGAGGTACCCCTACACAAAAAATCTAAAGGAAGACAAAAGCGTCTGGACATTCCGACTATGCTTGTTATCCCAACTCTGATAACAAAAACCCGAAGTATCGTGCAGTACGCTAGCTAGCGACCCCTTCGGTTCTGGCTGCAGGCCGCAACCCAGCTCGCAGCCGACAAGGAGACAGCTCGAAAGGCCAATGCTCACTGAGAAAAGGACAAATTTTTTGGTCTACTGCGAAATGGTGAATCTTCCAATACTCTGAATATCTGCAAGCTATACCTTACATATGCACGTCTAATGCATAAATTTTTGGATTTGTTATTGCACGAGCCAAAACCTCACCAAGTGCCCGAGCCAGACGCTGGCCACAGATGGTACTGTAGCAGGCAGAAAGGAGATTCAACCAGGATGGATACTCCAGCCATCCCGAACCTCGGGGACTACACCCAGTGGGCGCGCGGGCGCGCCCACACAAAAGCACATGGACGGAAAAACCAAAAGGAAAAAAAATCCAAGACAACCTGAATAGCAAAAGAGGCATGTAATAAAATTACGGAACACCAGGCTTCCATAGCAGTTTGGCATCCCTTTAGTTGTTCACTGAGGGCAGCAAAATAACTGCCAAGTTTTTGGCGACACAAGTACACTCAACATCCAGAGGAGTTAAGCTCGGGGCCCAGCAGAGGGAAAAGGAGTGTTGGTTGCAGCATGGCTGGAGGAGGCAATGTCGGTGGCGACGACTGCGGCGGCAACATCATCCGAAAGTGGAATGTAAAACCCTAGCCTCTCCGGACCGGCGAATATACTCCTGGCAGCTCAATAGGATCTCTAGACTAACCCCACAGACCAGCACTAGTTTTTTCAGCAACCTTTGTCCTCACTCGTGCACCTCTGGTACCCACTTCCCGGTTGGTCATGCATCATCAAATTGCTCTAGGCCAAGCACGCTTCACCTTAAAGTTATTTTTAGACGTGGTTCCGAAAAAGAAGTTGCAACTTGTTGATATGGGTATACTATCAATCCTATTAAACCATGCGCTAGGGTCTCACATACACCCACCCTTAGAAGATCGACGCCCTCGTCGATCAACCACAAGCTAGGAACGTCCCCTGTTGGCATACCTCTATGTGTCTAGTGCCAGCACATGTGCCATGCCGTGTCCATACCGGGACACACACGCCATGCTCCATATGCCTACCACTAACCCGCACAAGCCCATGTAACCGCGAGGGTCTGCTCTAATATCACTTGTAACACCCCGACCTCTACGGACCAGCGGCTGTCACTCGTGGTAGCTCAATATGATCTCTAGACTAACCCCACAGACCAACACTAGTCTTTTCTACACACTTTGTCCTCACTTGTGCATCCTGGTACAGACTTCCCGGTTGGTCACCCATCCTCAAATTGCTCCAGGCCAATCACGCTTAACCTTAATGTTCTTTTCAGATAAGCTTCCAGAAAAGAAGTTTCAACTTTTTGGTATACTATCAATCCTATTAAGCCATGCGCTAGGGTCTCACATGACAGCCACATCTCCGGAGGCACCGGGGTCCATCCATACGCCTCGCCCCCAGCCAGGTCAGTGTAGTCACGATCCAGTAGCATGGAACTTTCGATCTTGACACCATACGCACAGATCTGTGGAAGTCAAGATAGAGGGTTTCATAGCTGGTCCCCATGCGGAAATAGCGATGAAGGCTGGGGATGTCCGCATCCGGGTAGCAAGACTTCAGCAGCACCAGCTCCAGCTCCACGCCATCGTGCGATGCCTACTCCCACGAGGTGTCCATCAAGCCAATGCCCGTCTTGAGTGTGGCCAGCTCGTCGATGTTGGCGGGTTCGTGGACAAGTGGACAGAGGTACGTATAGATGTCCATGCTGGCCTCATGGAGCCGGTCAGCTTCTTCAGCCATAATATTCACCAAGTCCTCTGGGGTGAGGTCACTACCGTACTCCTCCTCAGGAAGGTGAGCATTGGCCTGGTCGATCGACTAGGGAAAATGAGCTGCAGCCGGAAATCCAAGAAAATACAAGACCGGCTGAGGAAGAAATAAAGAACAATCCAGGAGAAAAGGGAAATGCCAAGCAAACATACTGACGACCAGCTCGGCGATGTGCTCCAGCTGCACTGCCGCCTCCTTCTCGCGAGACTGGACCTGTTTGAGCAGCTCCTCCAATTTTCCATAGGCATCTTCCATATTCTTGAAAGCTTCAGCACGGATCTCGGTGACCTTCTTTCCCTTCCTAGCCGAGGTCTCCAGCTTATCCTTCAATGCCACTAACTGGTCAATCTGACCTTGGTGGGTCCTGTTGGAATTTTCTAGCCGGGCGACCTCCGCCTTCAGCGTCACCACCTCCTTCTCCCTATCCACCATCATGGTTGTAGGAGGGTACCCGATAGTCAACAAAAAATCGGCAAAAGGAGGATAATCTCCAAGACATATCTAAGGAAGCAGTCTTACACCCCGGATCTTGATTACTCTTCAAAACTTCAGTAAACGCTTTCTATGGAAAGAAAGATGCAAGGAAGAAAAACAGCGCAAAACCGACTGAAACAGTCAACAAAATAACAGAGAGAAAAACCTACCTCCAAAGAAATAGTCAGGATATTCGCCTCCCCGAGCCCTCGCTCTGAAGAGAGGGAAGGGAGCTGGGCTGGCTTGCTACGGCTGCTGGCTCAGTTTTTTTAGCAAAGCCATTTTTCTTTTCCTTTTCTCACTTTCTCTCTTTTGCAAATGGTTTCTAAAACTGTTTTGAATATTACAAAATACCAGAGGGTTCAAAATAAGTAAAAAACACTCATGGACCTTGTAAACCATTTGGGATCTATACATTTTGTACTTTTCAAAATCCAAAGTCATTGAAATATATTTGAGAGGAAGAGGAAAACTAGGGTTTAGGGTTCCATTATTTTTCTTTGCATGCATTTTACAAGATGATGCTCATGAATGCGCAAACAAACCCTAAATTAGTATTTATCTAAAACTGGGGTGTTACACATGACAGTGTGTTAGTGCAATGCTAGGAGAAAGTGAAAGGAATAATAGTGGGCTATGATTCATAGAGAGTGTGTTACTGTGTTGCTAACTTAGCACGTAGTAGTGCACCATATTGTCCTCATCCTAGAACGAGAACGTCATGCTATCTAGACACCGTTACAGGTTATGTGATCCTGGTGTACTCAAGGACATCGTCAACAACTTTTTTCATGTTAGGTTCTCTGATCCCGAAATAAACATCTAATCCTCTCATCATGAGTTCAACAATCCTATTCAGGACGAACTCTAACAGAGAATACTCCCGTACCATAGTAGGTTTGTAGGCAAACCAAGCTAGAATGAGGACACTGTTGTCATGATGTATCTAGCTTAAGTCTATCTTCTTCTTTGAAGAAGTAGATTTAGTTAAATCAAGGACTTCCTATAGTACAGCACACCGGTAAGCATGGTATGAATCCAATTTGTAGACGTGTCTGTAGTCCTACATCGTTGGTAAGCATGATACATGTTGACTACAAAGAACAACATTTGTTGCACATGAATTCATTGATAAGCATGATAAAGGTTGACTGCTTCACTGCTAAGCATTATAGAACCCTAGATTTGTAAGCATGAATTCGTTGCACATATCCTAAATAACCTATGGAATCAAAAACATGCATACAGATCTAGACTACAACATCAAGGATTAGAGAATCTTACAACCTTTGGCTTCATGGAAGAGGTCGGAGAAGGTGTTGACGCTGGCTGAATGGCTTCGACAACGGTTCGCGCGCTAGAGGGAGTACATGTAGGACTATCATCGTCATGCTGGAAGGAGTACCTGACAGGACCAGCATCGCCGTGCTGGATGGAGAACCCATTAGATCCACCGTTTCTAGGATCGACGGAGATGCAGGCAGCACCTCTAGCGGAACATCATCTGTTGGGGATATACTTTCCAGGTATACCCGCAAGACTCGCTGACCAAGGTGGCCCACTAACGGGTTAGAGATTTGCTTCACGGTCAGCCAAGTTAGAGAAAGAGGACAGAGTCAGTTCTAGCTATGATAAGGTCTATTAGACTTACCAACTTAGGCATGTAGTATTACTTTAGTCCAAGCTATAACTAGTACTAACTTTGTAACTAGTACCAACTTGCACAGGCTAACCTCTCTTGTAATCCGCAGTAACATCCGGCTCTTGCCAACATATTACTAGGTTGCTAGCTGGAGAAGGATCCAATCACCGCTGTCAGATTTGAACCTGGCTAAAATTGTGTGCTCACTCCTCCTGGAACACCAAACGAATCACACCCCATCTTTTTCAATGCTCTTAGGAACCCATATGGTGTATTTGTCATTAATCCGACAATAGTTGGCACCCACCATGGGGCAGGTGACCTTCAGACCTTCGTTCGGGAATAATATGCGTGTGCGGGAATCGGCAAAACAATTGCCATGTCGCGTTCTCTACGCCAGCAACGTCCCTCTCATTCTTCCTGATGAGATCTGGATTCCGGCTAAGGAGACCATGATGCCCTGCACCATCATGCAAATTAGCTAGATAGATATCTATCTCGATTTCGCTGAACCCGCCTAACCCACCACTGCGGTGATGACCATGGTGAAAGAACAATCTGGATCTGTCTGCAGAGGCAGAAGAGTTCAAAGTCCTGGAAAATACTAAACTAACCCATCCTATTTCTGAAGTGGAAGTAGCGGTGGAGGAAAAATGCGAATATATTCTCTCTGATGAGAACCAAAATACGGATGAGGAATACAACCGCTCTTGATACCGGAGCAGGAAAATCACTACTGAGGTACATGATCAATAAGAAGATGAAGCGCCCACACATCGACTTCTAGGAAATCTCATATATAATTTAGAGTTATGAGGAGACCGATGCTCAGAGCCACCAATTCCATTACCTCAAGTCTATCAAGAATAATAAGCACAGCTTCGTGCGTTATGTTGGATCTGGATCCAACGCTATCGATGCTGGAGCCGAAAACGACTCAATCCTCGATGCGATTGGAGAAAACAACCATTTTCCTACTATCATCAGATTGATGATAGGTATGCCATAGGGGGTCCTAGAGGAGTTGAGAAGTTGGGGTGTGAGTTGTACGGTGTTCCTGAAGCGGTGAGCACAAGTTTACCTAGGTTTAGATGCGACGGCGGTGATCGGATCCTACTCCTTATAGCAACCCAATAATATATCAGCGAGAGCCGGATGTTACAGCGGATTACAAGAGAGTTTTCCTGTGCAAGTTGGTTGTGGTTGTCTATCATTCTTGTCCTAAAGGGTCCCTTGGGCCCGGCTTATAAAGGCACCAAGACCTAGGTTTACAGGAGAGACCTATCTGGCTATGTTACAGAGTCGGCACTAGATATAGCCTGGACTACAAGTAATACTATAGGCCTAATTTGGTAAGTGTTCCAGGCCTTATAGTAGCCAGAATTGACTCTGTCCTCTTTCCCTGACTAGGCCACCCGTGAAGAAAATATCTAACCCGTTAGTGGTCCACCCTGGTCAGCGAGTCTTGTGGGTATACCTAGAAAGTATATCCCCAATAGTAGCCCCCGGAAGTCTTCAAGATCCAAAGTCAGATTATCATCTAGGTTGATGGTTCTTTCGCTTGCAGAATCTTGAAGGGTTCTAGAAAACTTCATTCAATTATGTAGGATTCCGAGTCTCGTCTGAGTCGGATATGTCTTCGAGACTTCAGTTATTTCCATGATCGATATCAAACTTGAGACAGATTTTGGATGTTGACGTGCCTAACAACTTTTCAGACCCCATCCTGTCATTGACATAACATTTCTTCAGCATTACCATTAGTGGGTCCGCGTTCTGCGGAACCAAGGCACCGTTACAGTGCATGCACGAAGATCGAGGTAGCGAAGGCTTTGTGAGGAAGTTGCCTCTCTCCTCCCATGACGCATGGCGTAATCTATGCGCTTTCACGATAATCTCGGTGTATCTAGGATACATCGCCTATTTCTCCCTTCTTCTCCGCGAACTCGTGTTCCCCTTGTCTTCCCCATTCTCCCTCCGCACCAAAGAGATTTTTAGCGCCACCAGATTAGTGTCAATCCATCCATAAAGAATGGAAGTGGCATCTGGCTCCGATGTCGCTGGAGCTTCCGTGGTAGAGGACAAGAAATATATAGGGCTTTGGATACCCTGCGTCCTGGATGACTAGAAACTCCATGTGACGGAGGAGGAGGGGCTTCTCCGCGCCGGCGAGTGGCGGAGCGATTACGACAATCTTGTTCCTGCACCTGCACCAACGAGTGGGTCCACTTTGGGACCCACCTAGACCATGGACTGAGCTTCCTGCCGTTGGAGTTCTTCTTTGAGGTATCTACTCACCATAGCGTTCAATTCCATAACTTCCTCCAAACTCTATCTTAGAGCTTAGTTCATACACATATCTTTGCAAGGGTTTTCTTTTCATTAAATCGAGTCTTCCCTTGTTCTGGTACTACTTTGGTACCCAGAAAAACTCTATCCCAGCCGGTATTCCTTAAAATACCGGCACACTTAGCATAGTACTTAGGAGAGACTGAGTCTATACCAAGGTCAGAGCGAGTGAGTCGGTTAAAAGTTGGCTATCCACTTTCTTCTATCACAAGGATGGGCTAGTTCCCGAAGACGTAAGGCTTGCCGGTTTTCGTAGATGGTGCCACCGCTTACAAGAATCTTGGGACACAGATGCACCGGTTTTGACTGAAGATCTGATCCGCGCCAAGTGGTGGATCGAATTTTTGGTGAAGTATAAGGTACTGAAGGGATCCGACTTAGTCCCTTGCTGGCTACTTCGTAGGATGCAACCTCTACAACACCATGGGGACCGGCTGATGCATATGGTCACCCTTGACAAGAAGGAAAACCTAAAGCTGAGCACAACTCTGATCCCCCCAAGGAGTATGACTCTAGGGTGAAGTGGTTGATCAAGGAGTGAGTGAACTTGAAAATTGCAGGGATCTCTATGCAAATGTACAGGGATGAAAGGCCTCTGGCCCCGGTAATATTTCCAACTACTCTTATCTTGTCATTTTGTCTTTTATTTTTTCACAATACTGAGTTATTTATCGACTTTCATTTTGCTGTCATCCCTGAGTCGGAGCTTGCTCCTGTCGAGGGATATCCTCCAAAGGTTTTTGACTCTATGGAGCTTCAAGAATCTGAGGAAGCACCTCAAGCATTGTCTTGTAAATGCAAGAATCATGTTGTATTAGTCGGCTCAAAAACGGTGCCTGTTGTCAAGAGGTATGCTTCTCCTACCATACTTCCATGTTTTTAGTTGTGTTCATTCTGGATCATAACGATCATAACTTGTTATTATCTAGAGATAAATCTTTGATCAAGGGAAATGGAAAACCCAGGAAAGGTCATGCACCAGCAGAAGCTATCGATGCCTTCTCCTGCTATTGCACCTCTGACTCCCAATCTAATTCAGCCCTCAATGCTGAAAGATGTTCCATCGTCGTGCGATGCAGAAACTAAACCTGCAACCTATGGTTCACAAACCAATGTCATCATGGGTGACTCGAAGAATGATAAGGGTGAACCCTCTAAGGGCAATGACCCCTCAGCAAAGGATATTGCCCATGATCCCCTAAAGATTCCGACTGGCATCACTAGGAAGAGCGCTGAAGAGCTGAAGAAACTTCCTTGTGAATGCCTTGAGAGACGGAATATCACATTGGAGGAGGAGACCTAAGAAGCTAAGGATGTCAAGCTGGTGGAGCTGCTGGAACAAGTTCGTCTCTGAGATGATTAGCTAAAGGCCAACACAATTCCGCCTCCACCTTTTGTCCCGTTGACACTTGCTGAAAAGGTTACTCTTGAGATCAAGACTAGCCTCCACACCCTACACCATGAGCATGTTGTAATTTTTCTTTTTTGACTCTTTTTACTGTATGTATATCTTATCCTCTAGCCCCCAAGCATTATCGGATTTATGCTTTTATAGGATGCCAAAGAAAGAAGTAGTGTTGCCCTAAGGCTTGTGCTAAAATTTAACGTAGTTAAAATTGCAGCCCGAGTCTTATTAGCCATCTGAATCTGGTTATTATTCTGACTTACAAAAAGTGCTCAGATAAAGGTTGAGCAGAATGAAGCAGAAGGTAAGCTTTTTTGGCTATGTCTTCTTGGATTTTCTGTATTTAGTCAAATTATTGATATTCGACTGACTTTCATTTTTGTCTTCATTCCAGACTTGTTGAATCAATATTTCAAGATTGTGGAGAACACCAATAATTTCAGGACCTTGGAATAGGAGAATACTAGACTTTAGTAACAAATCCAGAAGCTAAGAGCTGACCACGAACATAGTGTGGACAATATTTCGGAATCCAGCAATATGGGTACCGAGGAGCATGATCACACCACTGCTCGTAAGGACAAGGAATTCTCAGACCTGAAGGCAGAACTGGACCGACAAAATCACAACACTAAAGCACTTTGGGACGAACTCCCGAGTTTGAGAGAGGCAATGGCCAAAGTAGACGAATCTGTATTCGATTTGTTGTTTTCTATCATTCTGTCTACTTTTGACTTCTCTAACATTTTTATGTTGGATTTTGATATTATGATTTTATCCGTAGATCCTCTCAACCTCCTGGATTCTTCATCATCCGAGCCCCACACCAGCCGACATGAAATAGTCAGAGATCCACTTCATGATTTCCGCCTAGATATTGGTGAGATCGTTGATATCCCCGACTTACACTAGCTATCAGCTTTGGAGGTGCGTGACAAGGCAAAGGATATGCCAAAGCTGGTCCAGGACTGGAAAATGTAGTATGCTTGTACGGCTATGCAGAATTCCCTGACAATGGTAATGAGCCACCAAGTAAACATGGAGATTTGGCAAGTTAACAAGGGTTATGCGACTGAAGTTGAAAATGGCAAGCCTCAGAATGTCGGTGAAATTTGGAATTCTTGCGCCAGATACGCTTGTTGTGTGGCCGAGATGACCAACTTCGAGAATCCATTCTTTACTTCCGTTGCAGTTCCTCCAAGCCCCCAGACGAAGCTGAAGACGATTATGAGGATGACAAGAAGACTGAGTCTGACGTCCCCGTCCCAGAAAAATATCGGGGTTAATTGGGTGGTAGCACCGCCGAGTCGGAAAATCCTTCTCCTCCACCTATAGCATAGATTCCAATAGGAAACAAATTGCATTATTCTGAGCTAGACATGATGTAATAATTAAACTACTTTATTTTGTGGTGCTGTTATGTAAGAACATATTCTTTACTGCCTATAACTTTAGTATATTATGATGTGCTTGAAAATTTCTTAAACACTTTGTGTTTATCCTTATTGTTTTATTTGGCTCTCTGCCTCGTAACTTTCATGAGCCTGCACTTCTTTAGTACGGAAACTTTGCCGATCAACAGAGCTCAATTCTAAACTAGTTTAAACTCGGAAACAAAGCCGACTTCCAGTACCAACAATTCATTACTCAAAAAATTCCCGCGTCTAAGCAATAAGATAAAAAATACAAGTATAAACATAAAATGAGATTTACACCTGAAGGTAACATTTTTATAGGTTTAAAAAATCATAACTAGAACGGACATGATCATAGATTTGTTTCAAGCATCTTGGGATTTTTGAAATTGACATGCTCTTTTGGAAATAAGATGGTAAAAAACTTTAACATGTACATACGTATTACAAGGAAATATATTTAAGAATAGAAGGTACGTAGTTGTGCAATATTTCATGGACGATCTAATTCATCTAGGTCTGTACTACCACTAGATATCTTTCTCTTCCGAGTATCAAGTCTTTCCATGATTGGTCTTATATCGGTAAAATAATATGACCCATTATGTAGAACTCGGCTGATCATTAAAGGCCCTTCCCATATCGGGGGAAAGTTTGTGATTTCTCTTTTACACGAGCTGGAGAACTGAATCACCCTTTGTGAAAGAATGATTCTTTACTCTTTGACTATGATACTTGCATAACTTTTGCTGATAGGATGTAGACCACTGCTCAGCAACGATGTGAACTTCTTAGATTATATCGAGATCATATTGTCGAGAAACCTTTGCATCCTCTTCGATATACACCTTGACTCGGGGAGATTGATGGATTAAATCACTTGGAAGAACTGCTTTTGTACTGTAGACAAAGAAAAAGGATTATATTCGGTTGACCTGTTAGGAGTAGTTCACATGCTCCATATCATAGATGGTAATTCTTCCGCCCAAGACCCCACAGCACGACGAAGTGGTGCTTCGACACGAGGTGGGAGTCCTTGTAAAATGAGACCGTTTCCCCATTCGACTTATCCATTGGCTTGTGGATGTGGGACTGATGCAATATCTAGTCAGATCCCTTGATATTTGTAGAATTCGTCCAATTATGCCCTGGAAAAGTTGCTCCCATTCCCGGTAATAATACCGTGTGGATAATCGAATTGGATTATTACGTCTTCGACGAACTTTCTGGCTATGGCTCCATAAGAATTTGTTAGGGGTTTAGCCTCAATCCATTTTGTAAATTTATCCACCATCACTAAGATATGGGTAAATCCACATTTTGCCATTCTAAACGGCCCTATGATATTAAGCCCCCAGATCGCAAATGGCCATGTAATAGGGATTGTTCTTAGTTGATCAGCCAGAACATGTGCTTGACGGGCGTACTTTTGGCAGCCTTTGAACATTTTGACCAGTTTCTCGGCATCTGCGTTAGCTGTGAGCCAAAAGAGTCCATGTCAAAAAGCTTTTTCCACTAAGGATTTGGCTGCAGCGTGATGACCGAGTTCACCTTCATCGATTTCTCGTAAGATTTCCACTCCTTCTTTCGGAGTAATACAGCGTTCGAAAACCATAGAAACACTCCGCTTATAGAGCTTAGCATCGATAATTGTGTAGGATTTTTCTCGTCGGACGATCTGTCGGCCCAGAATTTCGTCTTCGCGTAATTTTCTATTTGGCAGGAAATCCTGGTAGGGTTGTGTCCAACTAGAAATCATAGCCAGAACTTCTATTAAAGGTGAGTCGGATTTCGTCGGATAGTCCTCATCAACTCCTATTATAGAGGGAACTTTGAGGTGCTCTAAAAAAGCACCATATGGAACTGGTTTCCCCGTAGGGCCTGCTCGAGGGATGTGTTGAACCTCAAAACCGTCGAATGATTTGGATAGTTCATCCACAACATATTTTTATGCTGCCATGTGTTTGTTTGCGATGTAGATATCGCATTCTTGTTGTGCAACTAAATCCGAGTCTCCATAACAATACATGAGTCAGGTAACACCAATATCTTTGGCTGTGCGTATTCCATGCAACAACTCTTCGTATTCGGCAATATTATTAGTTGCCATGAAGTGAATCTCTAACACATATAACATCTTATCTCCTTGGGATGATTTGAGCACCACACCAACCCCCGAGCCTCCTCGAGCTTTTGACCCATCGAAGTGGAGAGTCCAAAATTCTGAGTCTGGAGGACTTGTGTTTTCCACCATCTCTGTCCAATCAGCGACAAATTCGGCAAGTATTTGGGAATTTATTGCTATACGTGGCTTCTACTCAATGTCGAAAGATGCTAGTTCTATTCCCAACTTGGCGACACATCTTGTGGTGTCATGATTATTGATTATATGTCATAGGGGAGCGGTGCTCACCACTATGATATTATGCTCTTGAAAGTAGTATCTTAGCTTTCTGGCGGCAAATAATACGTCATAGGCTAGATTTTTATAATGTGTATACCTTTGCTTTGACTTTTTCAGGACCTTACTTAGATAATTAGTCGGATGTTTGTATACTCGTGATTTTCCTCCTCGCGATCCACTAATGTTACAACGCTTACGAATATATTTGTTGCTACAATGTAGAGTAACATAGGCTCTTATGGCTCTGGTGTGGCAAGGATTGGTGGGGTTCGAAAGTAGATCTTTCAATCTTTGCAAGGCAGCATCAGCTTCTTTGGTCTAGAAAATTTTGTCGGTTTTCTTCAAGAGCTTGTATAATGGTGCGTCTCTTTCTCCGAGCTGGCTGACGAACTGACTAACTGCTGCAATGCAGCCAGTGAGTCATTGGACGTCCTTCAAGCGAGTTGGCCTAGTAATATTTAGAATAGCCATGATTTTTCTATGCCTCTATGAGACACAATAAAACCTAACAATTTTCTAGCCAGTATTCCGAAGAAGCCTTTCTTCAGGTTAAGCATCATATTGAATTTGCGTAGATTAGCGAATGTTTCCTCTAAGTCAGAAATAAGTGTTTCCTTCTTTTTGGTTATAATCGCTATGTCATCCACGTATACATGGATGTTGATATGTTTCTCCTGCATTCTTAAGATGAAAGTCATAGTTTTGTAGAAAAAGGTTTCGAAGGGAGTGATGAAAGACTTCTTAATTTGATCAGTTTTTTCATCGGTATTTGGTGATATCTGGAATATGTATCGAGAAAACAGAGTAATTCCGACCCTGCCACAGAATCAATAACTTGATCGATTCTTGACAAAGGGAACAAATCTTTGGGGCAAGCCTTGTTCAAGCAGTATAGTGAACACACATCCTTAAATCAATAGTGTCCTTTTTAGGGATGAGTACAAGATGTGCCACCCAATCTATGTGGATGACCTCTGTGATAAATCCAGCTATATCTAGCCGGGCTAATTCCTTAGCTATAGCCTTGCACTGTTCATCACCAAACCTTTGGAAGGACTGTTTGACGGGTATAACATCAGGGTACATATTAAGATAGTGCTCGTCAAGTTCCCTAGGTGCTCGAAAGGTTTCCATGCAAAGATATCTTTATTATCTCTGAGGAACTTGACAAGCGCGCATTCCTACGCGATGCCTAAACCTACCGCTATGTTGGTCTCCTTGGAGGGATCATCTTCCTTCAGTGGCGTTGTCTTCAGCTCGTCCGATCCCTTGAACTAAAGACTCGGTTTCAGCACCTCATTATTCATGGCCGGCATCTTAGATGTCAATATTTTTCTTGATATCGTGGTACTCCTGGGAAGGCAGAATGACTTCAGCAAAGGCGGCAGATCCTTCTTTGCAATCTCTTGCTTTCTTAGGGTTTCCCAAGATGGTGATAACGTCGTTGGGACCCAGAAGTTTCATCATGTTGTAGATGTAGAAGGGACGGGCCTTGAACTCCTAGTAAGCCGGACGCCCAAAGATGGCGTGGTAAGAACTTTTGAACCATACCACCTCGAAGGAGAGTGGCTCAATACTGTAGTTCCTTGGAGTATTGAATGTCATATCTAGTGTGATCTTGCCCAATGAATCTGCCTGTCTTCCTAGTACAATGCCATGGAAAACCACATTGCTATGGTTTAGCTGGCTTTCGTGAATCCTCATGCGACGGAGTGTCTCGATATAGAGCATATTGATGCTGACGCCACCATCCATGAGAGTTTTAGAGAACTCGTAGCCATCAATGAGAGGATTGACCCGAGGATACTTTCCCCGATGATGATATTTCTTCGGGAGATCGCTTCGGTCAAAGGTGATGGTTACTTCCGACCAATCCAGAAATTAAGGGGCAGCCGGAACCGTGGCATTAAGCTCATGGAGAACCGCTTTTTTGACCTTAGTCGGCTGAGTTCCAAGGAAGCAGACATAAGTGTATTTCTTTACAGGATAATCCGACTTGGGCTATGCAGCACTCGCTTCATCCATGTTGGAATATTCCTTGGCCTCCTTGCCTTTCTCTGATTTTTTCTTTCCTTTTCGTCGCTTGGCTCTATAGGCACCGGATTCGTCTTGCTTTATGTCCTCACTAAAGCGACATTCGACATTGGGGCCCCAGTTCCCATCCGGGTGATGTACACACGGGTTGTTGGCAATGTTGGCCCAAGAATAAGATTTTCTGGGCTGCTGGGCTGCTGGTCTCCTCTAAACTAGACTCGGGAAGTTCTGTGGCCTCTTCCCTGACTGCCTCCACGCCCTCCTTGTCCACCAGATCCAAAATTTGCGTTGACAGTAGCATTATCCAGATTGGGTTTATCTTCTGAGTTATTCTTGCGCTTTAGAGTCTGCTGTTTTGGCTTCTTGGTCGCGTTTGGTATGGCCAAAACATTCAGCAATCCAAATGAATCATCATCGCCATATGCATATTTTCTTACTATTTCTATCATTTCTCACAAGTTTGTAACTTTCTCGCGCTTCAGTCAGTCATCCAGTAATCCGGCTAGGAGTCCTGCGGTGAAAGCTTCAATCATGGTTTGATTATTTACTCCCTCAAAGGAGTTCTTTGTGTCAATCCATCGTTCGAGGTAATCCCGAAAAGTTTCTCTGGGTCTCTGGGTGCAACGATGCATGTCTCCGGCCGTGTAGGTCTTCCTATATGTCCCCTCAAAATTCAAAAAGAACGCACTTTGCATATCATACCAGTTGTTCACCGAGTTTTCTGGCAACTCATTGAGCCATGATCGAGCCATCTTCCGCAGCATAAGTGGGAGATACTGGGCTGCGACCAAGTTGTTTCCTCCTTTGGTGATGCAGCAGGCCTGGAAAAAAATCCTGGAGCCAAAATATCTGGCCAAGCCACACCGTCGTAGGGTTGAATGTGCTTTGCGATGCCGAAATTAGTCAAAAACTTTGTTCGACGAATGCGCGGACCTAAACACTTGGGTCCTACGTACACGTCCTCCTCCTAATACCGCTAGGCTTCTATGTTAGATTCAATGTTATGGCGAGCATCATTGGGCGAGAGCGATCTGTGCCTCGGATGCTCGCTGTGCCTACGAGCACTACAATAGAACTGACTCGTAGAGACACTTTTTTGGTCCCGTAGAGACACTTTTATTGTCTTTACGTACTTCTAGAGGCATTGTACATATTGTCTCAAAAGTTTCTCTACGGGTAGTGTCTCTTATGTGTTAAGGACACTAGTAATAATGTCTATACATCTGATAAGATACAACAAAGAGGCATTATATTATGTCTCAACACGTAGAGTAAACAATACTATGAAAAACATGTCAAAATCAATCCTTGAACTCTTGACCTTAGTGATAAAGACTTATTCCTCCAACCATCTCAACCTTACACAAGATCTTGTTTATACCTAGAATTAATTTGTTTTCAATATATCACAAGCTAACACAATTTAGGATGCCTCAAAATCTGTCTCCAGAATGAAAATTCCATTCCTTTAGAAAAATGTCATAACTGGTGTCTCTATATTTGAGACAAGTCCTTAACTATCTCAAAAAGTGTCTCTACCGGATGCAAAATGTCTCTACCTAATTTTTAAAGAGACAAAATAACAAGTTTCTCAAGGAGAATATCTCTATGGTAGGTTCTTCTTGTAGTTGAGGTGGCGGAGATGGATTTCTGCTTCTTCTCCTTCCATTACCTTCTCGACCTTTGTGGCCTCCATGGCTATGGTGAGATCCTTCATGGTCACTGCCAGGTGGGGAGGGTGGTTCCGGCGGGTTATTTCCGACTGATAGATAGGCTCCTGGAGCTTGATTGTGCTGGCTCTGAGGTGGATCTTCACGATGTCGACCATCGTCCCGACTTATGCTAGGGAAGTTCTCATCATTTCTTCATCTGGTGTTATCGTCATTAAGACAAGGATTAGCCGGACGTCTAGTGTGTTGTCGACACCCGGATTTTTAATCCCAGATGCCTGTTATTCCATACATCGCAATCCTAAGATTACCATTTTTGCGAGACATAACAGATTGGTACCATAGTTCATCCATTAGAAACCATAATAAAGGTCTTACAAATAAAGGATCTCATGATCCAGTCTTAATACAATCAACACAGTGGAATAATAATAAGGATAGCATGGTCAAAGGTCCATCTTTAGGGTCACAGGCAATGCTGACGATGGGAGATGATCCTAGTTGTCATAGACTTCCTGGTGTCTATCATCCTGCTAGTCCTCTTCATAGTCTGGACATGGTAATAGCCAGGGACAAAGCCATGAGTACTCTTAAAGTACTCACAAACTATCACTAACAAGAAAAGTAATTCGAGTAGGAATCCTAAGCTCTAGGTTTATTTGCAAAAAGCTAGGTTTATCTCTAACTGAGTTTAGAAGTAAAGAAAACTAACTTAATGTTTTACAACACCTAAGTGGGAACTTAGTTTTCATGTTCACAACGCTGTTGTGGTCAAGTCAAAGCCATAGTTCATTTCACAAGTCATTTGGAAAACATCCGACGACAGAATAGTATGGCCACTCCAACTGTCCATAACCGTGGGCGTGGCTATTCTAATAGTTTGACACTCTACAGAGGTGGTACACTTTGACCACAACATTCGATACATCCGTTAGGAACAATCCTGAATCATCATACCTCAACATTTTCATCATCAAATCATCTGGTGTTCATAACACATGTCAAAACATTTCAATAGAATGAATCTTCATTCCAAGGTTTTCATAATCATTTTCACCAAGTATTCACATCTAAAGTGATCATCTTTTATGCTTAGCACTAGCCACTAAAATTGAGGGTATTCACGAATGAGTGGTGCTAGTCAAGTGTGACTATCCAAATCTAGTCTCATGCCTCAGTATGAAATCTAGTTATAACTACTTAGGACAAGTTTTATGCTCTTTATGCAATATATACTATCTTTACAAAACTCACAATCACTAACTAAATGTAATAAAGAACTTTGATAAAAAAATAAAATAATAAAGCTTGCAAGTAAAACTGGTATTTGCTATAATCAAGGTTGCATAACCAAAGCATGCCTAATGCATTGCATAGGTTATCTTGTAGGGTTAGGATGTCAAGTAGGACTTGCATGGTTTAGCTTAGCTTGCCATGATTGATGCAGTGGTTGAAGCTTTCTTCTTCTTCGTAGTACTCCTCCTCCTCGTATCCTTGGTCGGTACACACGTCTATAAATAAATACTAGGTACACAATCACCAAACAATACTGAACTACCTCTATTTAGCACACAAAGGTTCATACTAGATGATCTAGCATCATCACAATCATCAAATGAAATAAAGACCTAGTCTTGTCTATTTTATTTTAGAAACATAATTTCTACTCATTGAAAACTACTTAAGATTTAATATTCTCCAATTAAAATATGGCATCATGTTGCCACATGTCATCACCACATACTCTAATACTTGGGAATGTGATTTAAAGTGGTGGTCATATTTTATAAAGTTTAACATGATTATTTTATATAATTAAAGTGACTAGAAATGCCTATGGGGCATTCTTTTGGTACTAGTCCAAGATCACTGCATGTAGACATAAATATTTTTAAATATTCAGTAATATTCAGTCAAATGTGATTTTGAGAGTTGGAATCAACTCAAAAGCATTTATGGTTGATATTTGAAAAATGTTTGAATGTGGAAAAGTCTCTATCTTGTTAGTTTTACTATAGGTCTATAATTTCAAATGATTTGAATCCAACGGGCATGGATTGATAATTTGAATACCTTTCTAACAAAATTGGTTTCATGAAATTTGGTTAAGTAAATCTCTTTGAATTGATTTTTGAAGTTACTTACTGAACTAGAGTTTGAATAAATTGGAAAAAGATTGTTTGAATTTCTATGCTACGAGCGGGAAAAGAAATGGGCTGGCCCAGCTACACAGCACGCGCGTAGCGGGCTGCTAACAGGACAGGGGTGTCATATGCGTCAGCGGCTCTATCTAACCGAAGCGGTACGTTTCAATCTAAGCCGTGCGATTAGACTCAGATCTACGACCGATGTACGTCGTCTCCGTCGGATAGCTCCGGCAAGACAGAACCCTAATAGCGACGGTGGGGGTATGCGGTGGCTTACCAGGGATCTAGCTAGGGTCGGCGATGGGGGCGAACAACGTTATCGACGACGGTGGTTCGAACGATGGACGCGAAGGCTCCTGGGGTGGATCCCATCAATGGCTCCTCTCCTCCTCTGCAGTGGCGGACTCCGGTGAAATTCCGGCGGCCTGGTGTAACATCCCAAAATTCTTGATCATGATTATCAAATTCAAATCACTAAAATTAGGATTAACGAAAACTTTGATTAAATAAAAACCTAATGAATGCATGTGTGTATGTGATGATTTTGTGAATGCATGAATGGACTTGTGTGATTAACCTAAATAGCAAGGAATGGTTTAAAGATGAAAATAACATCATCTAAAAAATTTCCAAGAAGAAAAAAATCAAGAGAAAATCAAAAACAAATCAAATAAGGCAAATGGTGATTTTTGCCAATCTTGCTCACTAGGTCACTTTGAGTTTTTCTAGTCCAAGATTTCAAACAGAAACTTTTCCATTTGTTTTCACCCCTTGCAAGACCAAGTAAAATTTAATCAAAGCCCACCTTTCAAACTTAGAGAAACATTTGGCAACCTCATTTAAATAACAATTTAAAATTGAATCTTTACCATATGTGAGATCACACCTTTTCAAAACCCAACCAAACTAGTGCCCCTTGACCAATCCAACTAACCCAAGACTCCCTAGTATGTAACTAGCAAACCTACCAAGTTTGAATCCAAAATTCAAATTTGAATTTCTTTCGGCCATTTCATCAAACACCTTGTTTGCAGCAAACAACAAAACATCAAACACTATTAGTGGCAGTAAATTTGGCCAACCTTGTCCCCTCTCTAGCTCACTCTACACTCTCAGTAGCTGATCAAACTAATCTAACTAGCTTTAGCACCACTGTGAGCAAGCATAGCCATCAATGGTGACCATGTCGAGAGCAACATTGCCACCCCCATGTCGCCAGTGAGATCAAGGAAGAACTAGCCTCGCCAACCTTGTCCGAGACACGCAGCACCGTCCACCGCCACCCCCTGTCCAAGCCCCGAGCCTTTCCAGCCCCTGGACCATTGGCCAAGCACACACCCAGTCTCTCTACATGCGAGATGAGAGCACCCAGAGCGCCGCACGCGACATGATCCCACAGACCACGCTCTGCCCTCGCCGCTTGCAGACGTGATCGCCAGCACCCCAGCACCCTACTAGACGACCCCGTTCGCCGTTGCGCGGAATATAGACGCTGTGCACCATTAAACTTGCTGTCGTACCCTCCTAGAGCACCTCGACATTCCGACTGTTCCTCACCGCCCCACTCCTCTCCATAAAGCCGTTGAGCTTCTCCAGGATGCAACGCACCGTCGCCCATGCCAACGGCACACTGTGCCGATGACCACGACAAGCTCCAACCGCGCCCATCGGTCCCCTTCAGGGACTATAAATAGAGGCCTTCCCAGATCAAACTCTTCACACCATCTCACTACCCACCTCTCACTGATCACACCCACTCACCCCGGAGTAAGGCGAGCACCAGGTGGCCGGAAATTTCACCGGAGTTCGCCGCTGCAGAGGACGAGAGGCACTGTCGATTGGAGCCGCCTCAGGAGGATCTGTCGTTGTCGACTTCGTCGTTCGCCCCCACCACCGACCATCGCTGGAGCCCGGTGAGCCCCCATCGACCCCCACTAGCCGTGCTAGGGTTCAACCTCGCCGCGTCCTGTTCAGGCGTGGACGATGAACCAGAGCCGTAGGATTAGAGTTAGATCGCACGTCCCTAATCGCCCGGTACCACTTCGACACTTGTTGTCTCACTTACGAGTGGGGTCGCTCACTTAACCAGGGCGCGCGCGCTGTGCATAGTGGGCCAGCCCAGTTAAACATACCGCGCGACCCAACATTTCAAACTTAGGTTTATTCATTTAGTTTCGAACTCAGTTCTGTACCTAGATTCAAAAATCAACCCAGCTCGATTCACTAAACCAAAATGCATGAAACCAATTTTGTTAGAAAGGTTCTGGAGTTTTTAAACCAAGCCCGTTGGATTCAAACCAATTGGATTTGTAGATCACCCATGGTAAAAATAACAAGGCAGAAGCTTTTCTGCATTCAAACATTTTTCAAAATTCAACCATAAAAGCTTTTGAGTTGATTCCAACTCTCAAAAATCACATTTAACCATAGCTTTAAGAATATATAAAAATATATAGGGTTATTGGAAGAAATAATGATCAAGTAATAAAAGAATAGCTCATAGGCCATTCTAGTCATTTTACTTAATTAAAATAAAAAGGTTAAACCTTATTAATTTTTGACACCACTTTAAATCACATTCCCAAGTACTGAAATATGTGGTGATGACATGTGTCAACATGATCCCATGTTTTAGTTGGAGAATATTAAATCTTAAGTAGTTTTTCAATGAGTGGAAATTCCTTTTCCAAAATAAAATAAATGAGACAAGTGCTTTAATCTTTGTAATGTTAGTGATGATGCTAGATCATCTAGTGTGAACCTTTGTGTGATAAATATAAATAGTTAAATATTGTTTGGTGATTCTGTACCTTGTATTTATTTATAGACGCAAGTACCGACCAAGGATACAAGGAGGAATGAGGATACTACGAGGAGGAAGACGAGGAAAACTTCAACCACTGCTCTGCACAAGGCAAGCCTAATACTACAAGTTGACTTGGCAAGCTAAAACTTGCTTGTTACTATGCCAACCACATGCCTTAATCATATGTGATTATACCCACTTGATGATACCAAATCCCAGTTTTATTTTCAAGCATAATTCGTTTATTTATTTATGAAAGCTTTCTCTTAGAGTTTACTTAGTGACTTGTAGATTTTAGAAAGATATTTAATGGTAGCATAAAACTTGGCCTAAGTTAGATAATCTTGATGTCATCTTGAGGCATGAGATTGAACTTAGATAAGATCCAATTGTTTTCCACCCCTCATTAGTATTTACCCCCACTTGTAGATGCTAGTGCTAAGCTTAAAATTTGATCAACTTTAGATGGGAATACTTGGTGAAAATGGTTATGAAAACCTTGGAATGATGAGTCATTCTATTTAAATGTTTTGACATGTGTTCGTGAACACCAGATGATTTTGATGAATGAAAATGTTAAGGCATGAGACTTAGCCCTTTATAAAATTGATGGTTGTCTGGATGCGATACCATTCCAATTTTACCGTACAACCATAATACCCGAAATTTGGGTAGGGCTTGACTGGAAATTTATATACC
The DNA here is from genome assembly GCA_916181665.1 of Avena sativa. Taxonomy (NCBI): domain Eukaryota; kingdom Viridiplantae; phylum Streptophyta; class Magnoliopsida; order Poales; family Poaceae; genus Avena; species Avena sativa. Next base: position 185,570,944 of record OV702293.1, on the reverse strand, counting down.
TTAGTATGGGTTCCCTTGCGGCCAAGGTCTGAGCCGAGGATACCTTGTGAAGATTGTCCACCTGTGTAGTACCCAAGATGACAGTTGGTCATGGTTGGGAGGCCAAACTCACAGGAGAGGTGCCTATACTAGGGCGTGTAATTGAAAGGTTAGGATTGATTATCCGCATACTGAGTATGGTGAATTCAGGATTGTTCCTGATGGATGTATCGAATGTTTTGGTGAAAGTGTACAATCTCTGCAGCGTGTCAAACTATTCGAATAGCCGTGTCCGCGGTTATGGATAGTTGGAGTGGCCATACTTTTTCATCAACAGATGTTTTCAAAATGACTTGTGAAATGATTTCTGACTTTGACTTGACCACAATAGAGTTGTGACATGAAATTCAAGTTCCCACTTAGGTGTTATAAAACTTTCAACTAGCTTTATTTGCTTCTAAACTCAATAGAGGTAAATTTCGATTTTTGCAAAACAACCCTAGAGCTTTGTATATCCTATTCCAAAACCACTTCACTTGTTAGTATTAGTTTGCGAGTACTTAACAAGTACTCATGGCTTTGTCCCTGGCTATTCCCGTGGCCATACTATGAAGAGGAGTATCAGGAAGACGGACAGCAGGAAGGTTACGACAACTAGGGTCATCTCCCATCGTCAGTATTGCCTGTGACCATGAAGATGGAGCTTTCCCTATGCTATCGTTATTATTACGTTATTCCGCTGCATGAATTGTATTAAGACTGGATCATGAGATCCTTATTTGTGTAAGACCTTATGTGTGGTTTGTAATGGATGATGTACTATGATATCCAATCTGTTATGTCTTGCAAAAATGGTAATCCTAGGATTGCGATGTGTGGCATAACAGGGATCTGGGATTAAAAATCCGGGTGTTGACAAGTTGGTATCAGAGCCATCCTGACCATAGGATACCCTAGTTTAGAATGGACGTTTGAATCAAAAACTTAGTTTCAAAACCAAACAAGTGAGTATTTATCAAAACTTATTCTCCTTCTTACCACTTAGACTCTTTCATGAAAATTCATGTTCCTCCAAAAATTCTTGCAAAGTTACATAAAATTTGACACACTTGATCAGTCCACTAACTTACTCATCCTATATTATTATAGATGGACGTGAAGTATAGCAAGTTTTATCAGTTGGGGAATGGAGGAGACCTCATATTTGAGTGTGACTTGGACCAACTTGCAGATATGCTGGAGCGTCCGTACCCTGAGTTCTTCGGAGCTCAACTCAATGATCAGGAAGGAGAGGATTTGCAATGGCTAGTTGTTGCAAGTCTCTAAGGAAAGATTGAAGCCCCCCACCATAGAGGGAATTTAGTTAACCTTGAGAGAGAACAACTGGCTCGATGGACTTGCTAGGGCCATGCAAGAAGCTCTTGCCCGTGGGTGTGGGCAGAGTATCAATCAGATCAAGGGTACCCGCTTTGATTTTTACCCAAGGCGTTATGTTATGGGACAACCAGTAGAGGCCCCATATCACCACGAGCTGAAGAGTCAATTGGACCACCTCAGCTTCATGATGTATGACAGTTAGAACGAGTTGACAATTCCCGCTCCTATGCCAACCACAAGTACTCTATCGCCGCCAAGAAGGATCAGATCATTGCCATGCTAGTGAAGGATCGCTAGTCTCGTCGTCGTCAGCTCGACAAGAAGGAGCGCATCATTGCCCGTCTTCGCCACCGGATCAAGGATTTGGAGGAGACCATCCATGAGAGAAATATGTAGTTGGAGGAGAGAGAGAATGCATGATAAGACCTTCATGGAAACCCCTACTCCTATCTCAGTGATGATGATGACTTTCTAGAGGATCAGGCCATGGACTTCTTCACCGATAAGGATGACTTTGCCTTCATCGATGATGATGATGAGGATGATGAGGACACTGACTCCAAGGAGTAGTACACTTGAGCACTAGCGTTAGTGAGTTGTATTCGGTTCCACTATATCATAGTCTCCCAGAATGATTCTTAAAACCATCTGTTTTCCTTTGATGTGGTGTGTGTTTATATCGTGTGTTATGAATGAATGAAAATCAAGTTGCTAGAAAAACCTGAGTCAAACTTTTCAAACCCAAAACCCTGAACTTTAGAAATTTCCCTCTTTTCTCATGATCTATCTCAATCTTCAGATGCCTCGCGGAGGAAGCGCTTCATCCCCAGACCTAATGTTGCAACTCTTGCAAATGTTGGTTTCTGACCGCGCAGCTGAAAGAGCCGAATGCCAAGCCAACTTAGCCACCCTTCAACAGATAGCTCAGATGCCAAACAACAATCAAGGCCATGGAAATCATGACAGTCATGGATCTAAGCTCATGAATTTACTGAACACCAAATCCACCCGTTTTCACCAAGTCAGAAGAGCCCCTCGATGACGATGATTGGCTGCAAACCATGGAGAATAATCTGGAAGTTGCAGGAGTGGAAGCTAACGATAAAGTGTTGTTTGCTACCGACTACCTGGCCGGAGATGCAAGAGCATGGTGGAACAACGTTCGCGCAATGACATGAGGTAAGATGATGACTTGGGAAGAGTTCAAAGTCAAGTTCAGCAGAACCCATGTGCCACCGGGTTTGATCAAGGGGATGAGAGATGAATTTAGGGAACTGAAGCAAGGGAGGATGACCGTAGAGGAATACCGTGACAAATTCATTTCATTGGCTAGGTATGCACCGGATGAGATAGATACTGAAGCCAAGAAGAAGGAAAGATTCCTAAATGGTTTGCACGATGAGATGCAGACAATGTTAGTCAATATTCCATTTGCGTATATTGAAGCCTTAGTGGATTTCGCCATTCAGATGGAAGGAAAGATCAACCAAGCTAATGAGAACTGCAAGCGTCTCATGATGCATCAACCAGGAACCCATCATACACCAAAGTATCGCCCAACCCATCTCCAGGATTTTCCCCAAGAACCAACAGACCCCCAATGAACCATCCGACCTATCCCAACTGTGGAAACCCAAGGCCCGGAGGAAATCACAACAACCCCGGCAACCCCAGCAATTTCAACCGTGCACCACCTAAGTTCAACAACAACAATGCGGCCACCAACACTACCCCAAGGACTGGAAGCAATGTTGTTCCTGTTACAGCAAAGGACAAGTCCCAGGTGACTTTTTATGAATGTGGAACCAAAGGTCACTACTCCAATGAGTGCCCCAAGAAGATTGTCGCAGTCCCCGATGCAAATGCCCCAGCTCAGAAGCTGCATCGTGTTCAACCTGGAAGAAGGTTTGCCCCAGGGAATTCACTCAACCGCAAAGGCCGTATCTTTCTCATGCATGCTGAAGAAGCCCAAGAAGCGCCAGATGTCGTGCTGGGTATGTTTTCTGTTAACTGAGTACTTGCAAGAGTTTTGTTTGATTCTGGAGCATCACACTCATTTGTTACTGAAGAATTTGCATGCACTAGTAAGATTCGACCCACCAAATTGAAGCATGTTATGATAGTTCATATACCTGGTTCAACCACCAAAGCTAGACAAATTTGCAAAGCAGTCCCTATCCGAATCCATGGCATAGATTTTTATGCTAATCTAATATTACTCGGAACTAAAGGTTTGGAAGTAGTACTAGGAATGGATTGGATGTCAAAACATAAACGATTAATCGACTGTGCCAAGAAAGCCATAACCATGACCAGTACAGCCGGAATATCACTCGAGCATATATCTAAAACCTTGCCCCGCAAATTCAAGTGCAACAAGAGTATAGCCCAGCCAACCATTGACCAAGTTCGGATAGTCTGTGAATACCCCGATGTATTTCTAGATGTTTTGCCTGGTATGCCCCCATATCGGGATATCGAGTTTATCATTGAACTAATCCCTGGAACCGGACCCATATCCCAGAGACCATATAGTATGAACCTATCAAAATTAGTGGAGATGAAGAAGTAACTAGATGCTATGCTAGAGATAGGATTGATCCAACCAAGTGCATCGCCATGGAGATCACCTGTTTTGTCTGTGGACAAGAAAGATGGAGGTAACCGGTTGTGTACGGATTATCGGAATTTCAATGGCGTCACCATCACGAACAAGTACCCATTGCCCAAGATAGAATACCTGTTTGACCAGTTGACCAATGCCAAAGTGTTTTCTAAGATTGATCTTAGAACTGGCTATCATAAACTCAAGATTCACACAGAGGATATTCCAAAAACTGCCTTCACCACCAGATATGGATTATATGAGTATACTGTCATGTCTTTTGGATTAACCAATGCCTGGTTATTTTATGAACCTCATAAATAAGATTTTTATGGACTTCCTGGATAAGTTTGTCGTTGTTTTCATCGATGACATTCTGATTTATTCCAAATCAGAAGAAGAACATGAGCTACACCTAAGGACCATTCTTGGAAACCTTAGAGAGCATCAGCTGTATGTCAAGTTTAGCAAATGTGAATTCTGGTTACAGGAGGTAGGATTCCTCGAACATATTGTGTCAGCCAGAGGAATTGCCGTCGACCCTGCAAAGGTGAAGGATGTTGAAGATTGGCAAGCCCCAACCACCCAAACCCAAGTTCGTGCATTTCTCAGATTAGCGGGATACTACCGCAAGTTCGTAGAAGGATTCTCGAGTATCGCTAGACTCATGACCCAATTGTTGAAGAAGGACAAGAAGTTTTAATGGACGTACAAATGTGAAGCGAGTTTTCAAGAACTCAAGAGGAGATTGATTTCAGCCCCAATCTTGACCATGTCGGATATCACGAACCCTTTGATGTGTATTGTGACGCATCCAAGATCGGTCTAGGATGTGTGTTGATGCAAGAAGGAAAAGTAATATCTTATCTATCCCGACAACTGAAGAAGCATGAACAGAATTATCCAACCCATGACCTTGAACTAGCAGCCCTAGTTATAGCCCTGAAGACATGGAGGCATTATCTTATGGGAAACCATTGTGATATTATTTGGATCACAAGAGCCTAAAGTATATATTCACTCAGAAGGAGCTGAATATAAGGCAGAGAAGATGGATTGAGCTAATTAAGGACTATGATCTAGACATTCACTATCACCCTGGTAAAGCCAATGTGGTAGCAGATGCCCTTAGCAAATTGCCGTGCCGCTTGAAGTCCATGATTCTGAAGGAGCAACCAAGTTTGCACAAAGAAATGGAAGATTTTAGAATGGAATTATTAAGTGAAGGATTTTTGGCTAGCATCGAACTTCAACCCACTTTGATTAGTCAGATCAAGGAGCCGCAGAAAGGAAATGCTAGTATCGACGGAATCAAACATCGTATCGGTATAGGCAAAGTACCCAGATTCACTAAGGATGAAGAAGGAGTGTTGTGGTACAAAGGACGTCTTTGTGTACCAGCAGATTCAGAGTAGAAAGATGTTATTTTGAAGGAGGCCCATGATACTCTTTATTCTATCCACCCCGGAGGCGCAAAGATGTATCAGGATTTGAAGGAGCAATTTTGGTGGCATAAGATGAAGAGAGAAATAGGAAGCTATATTGCCAAGTGTGACATTTGTCAGAGAGTCAAGGCGGGACATCAGCGACCCGCACGACTGTTTGCAACCATTGTAGATTCTGGAATGGAAATGGGATTCAGTTGCAATGGACTTTATCACTGGTTTGCCTACTTCTAGTAGGGGAAATGACTCTATTTGGGTCATAGTCGAAAAATTGTCCAAGGTAGCCCATTTCTTACCAGTCAAGATCACATACTAGAGTTCGAAGCTAGAAGAGTTATACATGGCTAGAATCGTCAGTTTGCATGGAGCCCCCAAGAACATCGTATCAGATCGAGGAACCCAGTTTACCTCGAGATTCTAGAAGAAAGTCCAAGAAGGTTTAGGAACCCGACTAGATTTCAGCACAGCATATCACCCTCAAACCGATGGACAAACAGAGCGAGTAAATCAAATACTCGAAGATATGTTGAGATCTTGTTTACTAGAGTATGGATCTAAATGGGAAGACTGTCTGCCTTTCGCAGAATTTTCATACAACAACAGTTATCAAGCTAGTTTGCAAATGGGCCCATTTGAATTCATGTATGGAAGGAAGTGTCATACCCCTTTGAATTGGTCGGAAGTAGGAGAGAGTCAAATCTTTGGACCCGACATCCTACGAGAAGCAGAAGAGAAAGTTCACAAGATCCGTGAGCACCTCAAGACTGCCCAGTCAAGACAGAAGAGTTATGCCGACAAGAGACGTCGATACCTCGCTTTCAATATCGGAGATTTTGTGTATCTCAAAGTGTCGCCTCTGAAGGGAATGCAGCGTTTCCAGCTCAAAGGAAAGTTAGCGTCCAGGTATATCGGACCCTTCAAGATTCTGAATCGTCGAGGAGAAGTAGTATATCAGTTGGAACTGCCAGAGGAAATTTCAGCCATGCACAATGTGTTCCATATATCGTTACTTCACAAATGCCTCGATGTTCCGGAGAAGACCGAAGTTTTCAAGAAATTGATCACCGGACCATAGAGATCAACAATGACCTGACGTATCCTGAAGTACCCATCCATATTTTGGAGGAAGCTTTCAGAACCACCATAACCCGAAGCATCAAGTTTCTTATGATTCAGTGGAGTAACCACACTGAAGAAGAAGCTACCTGGGAGCAAGAAGATCACATCAGGACGGAGTTTCCCGATCTCTTTAAATCCTAGGTAATATTTTTTCTTCTTTTTCAAATATCGGGACGATATTTTGTTTAAGGAGGTAAGGTTTGTAACATCCCAAAAATCTTGATCATGATTATCAAATTCAAATTACTAAAACTAGGGTTAACAAAATCTTTGATTAAATAAAAACCAAATGAATGCATGTGTGTATGTGATGATTTTGTGAATGCATGAATGGACTTGTGTGATTAACCTAAATATCAAGGAATGGTTTAAAGATGAAAATAATATCATCTAAAACATTTCCAAGCAGAAACAAATCAAGCGGAAATCAAAAATAAATCAAATAAGGAAAATGGTCATTTTTGCCAATCTTGCTCACTAGGTCACTTTGAGTGTTTCTAGTCCAAGATTTCAAACATAAACTTTTCCATTTCTTTTCACCCCTTGCAAGACCAGGTAAAATTGAATCAAAGCCCAACTTTCAAACTTACAGAAACATTTGGCAACCTCATTCAAATCACAATTTAAAATTGAATCTTTACCATATGTGAAGATCACACCTTTTCAAAACCCAACCAAACTAGTGCCCCTTGACCAATCCAACTAACCCAAGACTCCATATTTGAATTTCTTTCGGCCATTTCATCAAACACCTTGTTTGCATCAAACAACAAAACATCAAACACTATTAGTAGCAGTAATTTTGGCGAACCTTGTCCCCTCTCTAGCTCACTCTACACTCTCAGTAGCTGATCAAACTAATATAACTAGCTTTAGCACCACTGTGAGTAAGGATAGCCATCAATGGTGACCATACAAAGAGCACCATTGCCACCCACATGTCGCTAGTGAGCTAGAGGAAGCACTAGCCTCGCCAACCTTGTCCAAGACACGTAGCACCGTCCATCGCCACCCCCTGTCCAAGCCCCGAGCCTTGCCAGCCCCTGGACCACACGCCAAGCATGCGCCTAGTCTCTCTGCATGCGAGACAACCCTGCCAGACAACCCCGTTCACCGTCGCACGGACCGTAGACTCTGTGCACCATTAAACTGGCCGTCTGACCCGCCCAGAGCGCCGCGACATTCTGACCGTTCCTCACCACCCCACGCCTCCCCATCAAGCCGTTGAGCTTTGCCAGGAGGCAACGCACCGCCCTATCATCGCCCATGCCAATAGCACGCCGTGCGGACGATCACGACGAGCTCCAACCGCGCCCGTCGGTCCCCTTCAGGCATTATAAAAAGAGGCCTTCCTAGCTCAAACTCTTCACACCATCTCACTCCCCACCTCTCACTGATCACACCCACTCACCCCCGGAGCAAGGCGAGCACCAGGTGGCCGGAATTTCACCGCTGCAGAGGAGGAGAGGCGTCGTCGACTGGAGCCGCCCCAGGAGGAGCTACCGGTACTAGGAGGATTGTCGTCGTCGACTTCGTCGTTCGCCCCCATCTCCGACCATAGCTAGAGCCCCGGTGAGCCCCCGTCGACCCCCACTGGCCGCGCTAGGGTTCAACCTTGCCGCTTCATGTTCAGGCATGGGCGATGAACTAGAGCCGTAGGATTAGAGTTAGTTCGCACTGCCCTAATCGCCTCGTACCGCTTCGCCACTTGCTGTCTCACTGACGAGTGGGGTCGCTCGGTTAACCAGCCCGCGCGCACTGTGCGTAGTAGGCCGTCCGAGTTAAACATCCCGCGCGACCCAACATTTCAAACTTAGGTTTATTCATTTAGTTTCAAACTCAGTTCTGTACCGAGATTCAAAAATCAACCTAGCTCGATTCACTAAACCAAAATGCATGAAACCAATTTTGTTAGAAAGGTTCGGGAGTGCTTAAGCCAAGCCTGTTGGATTCAAACCAATTGGATATGTAGATCACCCATGGTAAAAATAACAAGTAAGAAGATCTTCTTCATTCAAATGTTTATCTAAATTCAACCATGAAAGCTTTTGACTTGATTCCAACTCTCAAAAATCACATTTAACCATACCTTTCAGAATATATAAAAATATATAGAGTTATTGGCAGAAATAATGATCAAGTAATAAAAGAATGCCTCATAGGCCAACATGATCCCATGTTTTAGTTGGAGAATATTAAATCTAAAGTAGTTTTTAAATGAGTAGAAATTACTTTTCCAAAATAAAATAAATGAGACAAGTGCTTTAATCTTTGTAATGTTAGTGATGATGCTAGATCGTCTAGTGTGAACCTTTGTGTGATAAATAGAAATAGTTAAGTATTGTTTGGTGATTATGTACCTCGTATTTATTTATAGACGCTAGTACTGACCAAGAATACGAGGAGGAAGGAGGATACTACGAGGAGGAAGCCGAGGAAAACTTCAACCACTTCTCTGCACAAGGCAAACCTAATACTACCAGTTTACTTGGCAAGCTAAAACTTTCTTGTTACTATGCCAACTATATGCCTTAAGCATATGTGATTATACCCACTTGATGATACCAAATCCTAGTTTTATTTGCAAGCTTAATTATTTTATTTCTTTATTAAAGCTTTCTCTTAGAGTTTACTTAGTGACTTGTAGTTTTCAGAAAGATATTTAAAGGTAGCATAAAGAGCATAAAACTTGGCCTAAGTTAGATAATCTTGTTGTCATCTTGAGGCAAGAGATGGAACTTAGATAAGATCCAATTGTTTACCACCCCTCATTAGTATTTACCCTCACTTGTAGATGCTAGTGCTAAGCTTAAAATTTGATCAACTTTAGATGGGAATACTTGGTGAAAATGGTTATGAAAACCTTGGAATAATGAGTCACTCTATTGAAATGTTTTGACATGTGTTCGTGAACACCAGATGATTTTGATGATTGAAAATGTTAAGGCATGAGCCTTAGCCCTTTATAAAACCGATGGTTGTCTGGATGCGATTCCATTCCAATTTTACCATACAACCACAATACCCGAATTTTGGGTAGGGCTTGACTAGAAATTTATATACCTTAGTATGGGTTCCCTTGTGGCTAAGGTCTGAGCTGAGGCTACCTTGTGAAGATTGTCCACCTGTGCAGTACCCAGGATGACAGTTGGTCATGGTTGGGAGGCCAAACTCACAGGAGAGGTGCCTATACTAGGGCGTGTAATTGAAAGGTTAGGATTGATTATCCGCATACTGAGTATGGTGAATTTAGGATTTTTCCTGATTGATGTATCGAATGTTGTGGTGAAAGTGTAGAATATCTGCAGAGGGTCAAACTATTTGAATAGCCGCATCCACGGCTATGGACAGTTGGAGTGGCCATACTATTCCGTCATCAGATGTTTTCAAAATGACTTGTGAAATGATTTATGACTTTGACTTGACCACAACAGAGGTGTGACATGAAATTGAAGTTCCCACTTAGGTGTTATAAAACTTTCAACTAGCTTTCTTTGCTTCTAAACTCAGTAGAGTTAAATCTGTCTATTTTCAAAACAACCCTAGTGCTTAGTATATCCTATTCCAAAACCACTTCACTTATTATATTAGTTTGCGAGTACTTAAAGAGTACTCATGGCTTTGTCCTTGGATATTCCCGTGGCCAGACTATGAAGAGGAGTATCAGGAAGATGGGCAGCGGGAAGGTTACGACAACTAGGATCATCTCCCATCGTCAGCATTGCCTGTGACCATGAAGATGGAGCTTCGCCTACACTATCGTTATTATTACGTTATTCCGCTGCTTGAATTGTATTAAGACTGGACCATGAGACCCTTATTTGTGTAAGACCTTATGTGTGGTTTGTAATGGATGATGTACTGTGATATCCAATCTGTTACGTCTCGCAAAAATGGTAATCCTGGGATTGCGATGTATGGCATAACAGGCATCTGGGATTAAAAATCCGGGTGTTGACACCTGGTGCTCGCCTTGCTCCGAGGAAAGGTGTGGGGTGGTTCTGAGAGAGGGAGTGAGATGGTGTGGAGAATGAGGGCTGGGGTGGCCTCTATTTATACACTGACGATGGGGACCGAGCGGGATGGTCAGGGCTCGTCGGTGACTATGGTACAACGAGCTACGGGCATGGCGAAGGGCGTAGGACGGTGTGGTGTCTCCTGGCGATCATCACGGGCTTAATGGCATGGCACGGGGTGGTCGAGAATGGTCGTAATGGTTCGACGCTCTGCGCGTCACCGACGACGTTTTAGACGACGTACAGGGGCTTCGTGTGGCACGGCGGCGAACGGTCGTGTCTGGGAGGTAGCTAGGGTCGTGGTGATCGTAGTTAAGCACGGCAACAGCGAGGCACGGCGTGTGCACGCGTGTCGACTGCGGCGCTCTAGCGCGCTCTCGACATGGTGCAGAGAAAATGGGCACGACGATTGTTGGGTGGTCCAGGGCTTGGATGCACTCGAGGGTTGGACAGGGTGTGGCGGTGGACGGTGTCCTGCCTCCTGGACATCAGGGACAGGCTTGGCGCTTCCTCCTGCGTGCTGTCCATGGTCGGACGGCGAGTGAGCTTCAGGCGACATGGCACTGGTGCAAGCAGTGGAGAGGTAGTGGCTTCAATGCAATGGTGGTCACTAGGGGAGACAAGGGCTAGTAGTGGCGACAAGTAGAGGACAAGGCATTGATCAAGAACAGTAGAAGTTAGGCAGTTTGTTCTGTGCTCACCAAATGTTTGATGAAATGGCCGCATGAAATTTGAATTTGAATTTTTGGCTGAATTTTGGTGAGTGCTCTGGTCACATACTTGGTAGTATCTGGTTGCTTGGGTTTGGCAAGGTGAAGTGGTTTGGTTGGTTTTTGAGAAATGGTGATCTTAGTACCTACACTTTATTCAAATTTGAATTGTCCTTTAAATAGATTTGGAAATTTTTCTGTTGGTTTGTAAAGTGGGCTTGGGTTCACTTTTTCTTGGTCTAGCAAGGGGTGAAAAGAATTGGATTTGTTTCTGTTAGAAATTTTGGACAAAATGACCATTTCCTCATATTTCTTATATTTGAATTTCTCTTCATTTGATTCTTCTTGAAAATGATCTAGATGATATTTTTTTCATCTTGAAACCAATTCTTAGCATTCATATCAATCAAACATGGCATTGCAAGCATTCATGGATTAATCACACACACACATGCATTCATATTGATTTTAATAATTTTTTTGTTAACCCTAAACTTGGGTGATTAGAAATTGATGTTGATCCTGTTCTTGCTGGCGCCGCACTTCCTCTTCATCATTGTGGCCATTATTTTGCTGATAATGGGGTTGGTGAGGGGCTATTGCTCTTATAGCATCCTAGGATGTAGCCAGAAGAAAATCTAATGAGCCCCACGCGGTCATGCTATGATGACCTTTTGAACCGGTCCTTGAGTTATCGTCATCCCTAGGGTCGAAATGGTGACGTTATTCCGGTTCTCTTTGGGGTCTTACATCAGCATTTTGGCCTACATCAATGTGGTACTGCTCAGATTTTGACGCCCGTTTTTTGCTGAATGACGCGGCCATTTTCTGATGATGTAGTCCTTTGTCGAGCAATGCTATGCACTGCTGGACCTATTCTGGGGACGGGTTGTTGGCGAGGATAGCTTGATCAGCGGCATCATTTTCTACTGGTGTGTTATAGACTCAGATCTTATCTCCATCCATTTTGTTGAATAAATCTATGTGGACATTCAGATTCCTGTTGGCAAGGACCAGGACACCTCTACTTTTTTTTAGTCACTTGAATTATAACTTGTACTGGGCAGGATTGCTGTCTATCTACTGTTTGATCTCAACAATGCATGCAGCCTCGTCGAGCAAGAGCAAACGATGTTTCTCCAGGTCCTCAGCCCTTTTCTCCAATTCCTCCTATGTAAGATTTGAAGTAGTTGACACTACTAGGAAAACCTTAATCAGTGGCGCATCTATTTTGGCCTTCTATGGCGCATATCAGATGCGCCACTGTTACCTCTCCACTGATGACAACTTCTGTGGCACATTTAGAAATGCGCCACAGAAGTCATGATACTTCTGTGGCATATTCTGCCAGATGCGCCACAGGACTGTATTTAGTGGCGCATTCTGGCAAATGCGCCACTGAAGTGGTATGCGCCACGGAAGGTCAAAATAGATGCGCCACTGGTGTGCATATCAGGTTTTAAAAAAACAGTACTGGTCCATAATCAGTGGTTGTACATGTATTATACACGTATTATAATGGTATTATACACATAGCAGTAGAAACAGTATATTTCACTTAGTATATGAAAACAAACATAATACAAACACGAATATGGTGTCATCACACTACTTAGAGCCCGATCGTGGTAGACAAGTGGTCATCATATCAATACAAGTCAAAGGTGGCGAACATTTATACAAGTGTTTGGTACAAAGTTCACCATCTCATCACATTACAAATAAAGTTATCACCACCTACACTAGAATCAAACAGAATACAACTGTGATGACGGTGAGCAAGAGCAAGAGCACTAGCAATATCTGCATCCAGCTCTCCTTCCAAAGGTGCTTCCTCCACTTGGCTACCGCCTCCTCTCGATTCGTGTATCCTTTGTAGTTGTTGCCGCTAAACTTTTTCACCTGTTTCTGACAGTCCTCCCACTCATCGTAAACTCCTGGAACCCAACCCTTGTACATAACGTACCACTTCGTCATATCTATAGATAAGGCATATTAGTAAATAATGCAACAAAAATAACTAAATTGGTTCACATATTTTCACGTAAAATAAAGCAAAAGATCAGTAAACATAAAATATAGCACATCGATCACAATCATAAAACTTCGACGACAACGAGCACAATAGGGAATTTTACAACATATGACCTTAGTAGTATAGTTTGTGACACAACACTACACACAGACAAATATGATAATTCTAGGCGCACACATCGATCATTGTTGAGAACTTATAACGCTCGGCTTTGGGAACGGTAGATAGCCATCATTCGTCATCCACGTCCTGTTGTCACCCTGCTTACAAAGAATATTTTCAATCTCCCTCTTAGTCAACCCTCAGTTGTGTATTAGGACCCCTCCCCTTGTGTTGACACCTTCCATGATGATTTTTGACAACTTAACCTGGAGGTGATGGAAGTATTCTCTAAGATCATCATTGTTGCTTTGCGCCAAATTTTCGGCCCATGCTCGGAGACTAGATGACAGAGTTAGGTTCTGGCAATCCCTGACAAAGCCCTTAAGTTTATGCATGACGTAGAAGGCCTCCTTGAACACATGTTTGTCATCCTTGATACATTCCCCTTTGGTGACGAAGGGGCATCCCTTTATAGCGTAGCCCTCGAGAGCCTCATTCAGAACGCCCCTTATTCTGGTGTAGTCTTTCTTTTTCTACTGACTCGCCGAGTCAAAATACGTTGCTATCGAGTACTTTGTAGAAATGACGATGAGTGTGTAGTATCTGTCTCTGAACAACACGATTGAAATGACATGTTGGAAAAAGGCAAAGGAAGAAAGCTATAAGAAATCCTAAGTTACCAATGCTAGCGGGTGTGTGTACTTACTCGAGAAAGAAAGGCAAAATAAGCATGTTCGTCCTCTTGTGGTCCACCATGAACTTCTCGAGGTACACCGTAGCCTTGGCACGTGTCTTTGATCCTTCCCTCAACTGGCTATCATGCATATAGTAGGGATCCAATATCACGATGTAGGGGGTTTTCTCTCTCTTGGTCTTCATTGCCAGATTGAGCACGAATAGGCAGACCATGTTATAATCCAGCCGTTTCGAGAGAAACAGCTTGAAGACATCCTTGTACGCTATTAAGAACACGTCCGCGGGGGCTTCATGGACGAATTTCACGCTCGATGGAACCTTGACAGTGAAAACCGTGTAATTTGGATCTTTGTCTTTAAGAAGTATGCCCTCTAGTGTCTTGATACTATCACTCAAAGCGAGCATATGTCCACGAGCAAGGCGAAGCAGCTCCGGAGTTAGTATTGCTCACCGGCTATATGTATCCTAGGCAAGCCATCCTCGCGGGCTGGTATGACATCATCCTTAGACCGGATCCTCTTCGGAGGAGGTTGGCTCTCGGCTTTCTTACCTCTCTTCCTATGCTTCTTCGTCTTCTGAGAAGGCTCCTCCACTGGGGATGCTAAGTGCTCAACGGCCGCATTTTGGAGTGTGCCAGGGCTAAAGACGAATCCATCAGGGTTTCTCCTGTTGATCGGCGGCCGGAGGCATCTCTTGATATAAACCACAGAAGACCAGGCATTCCGTGCATGTAGTGGGACGCCCACCTTGAATGTCACTAGCGACGAAGGGTTCTTCATCCATAGCAGGCATGTACAATCCTTTGTCGGCGCCGGTGTTGATGAAGTCGTCGAAGTTGAAAAATTCTTCACCATCATCGTTGTTGCCACCATGTGGTGATAGTGGTGGCAGGGGCGGCGGCGGTTGCGTTGCGACGGCTTTGCCTTGGGGCGGCCCACATGCTCCCAACAGTTGTTGGTGGCGACGATGATAGGTGGGTTCCGAGGTGGTGGACGAATGATCGAGGTGGCACCGGTGACAGCTGGCTTCCAACGTGGTGGTCGGACGATCGAGGTGGCGCCAGTGTGCCCCATAGGACGAATCTGAGACTTCGGCCATGTCAAGGGCCAGCCGTGGGATTCTGCAAGGGTCTTGTGTATGTCGGCTCCCTGAGGTTGAAATGGGGGTTCATGTTGTCGCACCCTGGCAACACCCGAGAAATCCGGACCCTCATCACAGCATCGTCCATTGCATTGTTTTGCATCGTGCGGTTCGTTGGTTGTATGATATTTCCCTTGCCAACATCCGTCAACTCTCCGTCGGCAACTTTGTGGAGTAGTACGCAAGCAGTATCCTGAGTCAAAACACATATGTTGGTCATCATGATCGAGGTGGCAGTCACCAAGGTGCATAAAGAGGATCAAACAAAGTAACTTACTAGTTACCTTAGTGAGGGTGTTAAGCTCGGATAATGTCGACACATGGCCTGTCCCGGTGGAAGGCCTATCATCGGCACTCTCACGCGGTACTGGTGCCGCCGCCGGCTGCGGCTTGGTATTTTTGGCTGGAGCAGCAAGGGCAGCTGTGCGACGACCAGCTCTTGCGGCTGCACTGCGGTGATGGTGTCCGACGGGGTCACCAAGTCCAGTGACGCATTAACAATGATGCTCGAGTTGGTGCCGCTAAAGCTGGGCACGTGTATCAGCCCCTGTCGACCTGCCGCATTCCAAACGGCTAGCCCCTCGAACAACCTAGTGGGGATGATCGCGCGGAGCTTCTCGTTCACTAACATGTCTATTGCTTTCTCGTCCACTTTTTCCTCTAATGTCTTCACCTTCAACTTCAGCACTTCATCCTCGGCTTTATCTTTAGCTGCCGACTGGTTCTTCCTCTCCCTCTTCTTATTTGCATCTTATTTGTAGTACTCGGTAAACTTCATGCTCGTACCGAAACCAGACACAGGGCCAGCTGATTTTGGTGGGAAATTCTTGTCCCTTTTTTGTAAGCATTCATCGCCGTGTTGAAAACAGTGTCCCACGGCTCCGCCGACGAATCCTGGGGCGACAAGTCACCAGTAGCATTCAATTCCTCCTCCTGCAGAGAGACAAGGAGAGGTGAACTCATGCATTTAGATTCTTGGCTTAATTATTTTAATTAGAAACTCTTGAGAGATCCGCGGTAAATTCCTTACCAGCTCCTCCTCAAAGGCCTTCACCTCCGAGTCATCGGTGACGAACTCCCTTGTAATCGGGTCCAGGTAGTGGCGGGCTCGGACAAAGTTTTGGAGCTATAGGTCCGTGATTTTATTGCATGGGTTCTCTTTACCCAGGCGTTCAAGGTCGGTGTCCTCCTTGTCCCAAATGGATTTTTTCCCTCTGATCCGCCGCTTCCAAGACGGTAGTTACCTATGTTCTGCTCTCGCATAGTCTTTCTTCACTCAGTACATGCTTTAGTGTCAGCGGTACCTAAGTCCGCCTTGAATATCTTGAACTCTGCTTCGTCGAGCATCGGATTTTTCCTACTTTTAATCTCCTAGCTTTCACCTTTGTCAATGCTGCTCTTTACTCGGGTTTTCTAGATGCTCAAGGTGTTGCTCATCTTTGTCAGTGCTAGTTTTTTCATCGGGTTCTTTCTCTCCAGGTTTCTGAACTTCTCTAGGAATGTGTATCACTTGTGAAGCTTCTTAAGGAGGTTCTCGACCAAATCCCGATTAGGAGCACTTCGGATGTACTTCGTGTTGATCGACATGATTTCCCGGACAATGCACCCGAGTTGCATGCCGTACCCGCAAGCAATAGATGCAGGCGCAATGGGTTGGCCACCTTCTATGACCTCGGTGAACTCATTACAGATGTTGGCGAGCACTTGCGACTTCCGATCCTTAATCTCCTTCTTCTTCTTCTCCTTCTTCTCCTTCTTCTTCTTCTTCTTCTTCTTCTTCTTCTTCTTCTGTATAGCGGTCGGGTTGCTTCTACCGCCATCTTTGCGCTCGCTGCCATTCGTGGTGGTGTCACCATCCTCCCCTCCTTCACTAGTTCTTTCGTAGTCGTTGCCGTCCCCCTCATAATCAGGATCTTCCTCGTTGCCCCCAGCACCTCCGATGACGGTCGCCGGTGGTGGTGTCATTCTCACCTCCTTCGCCTCCTCATGCTATTGGGACGGCCCCCAGAACGACTTGTTGGCCTCTCGGGCTAGATCCTCTATGCTCATGTGTTTAGAAGGATCGGCCTCGTCGTTGATCGACATGTTTTCTCTTTATTATTAAAAAAGAGGCAAAAAGTTAGCACAAATATCCACCGAAAAATTCGGCATGACCTTTGCTAAATTTTGGACCTACGAGTGCCCATTTCTCAATGGAAATGGAAGTGAATCAATACTTCGGGAGAAACGGGAAACTCAATTGAAATCCCTACAAGAAAAAAACAGCCCCACAACCCCATTGACAACCCAATTGACCTCATCCATCATTCTCACACACAAGGAAAATAACCCAATCCATCATCGCCGCCTCTGCTTCCATCATCCATCATTAATGATTCACACAGATACATAAAAGTATATAACATATACATTGTAGTAGTTAATTTCCAGAACAACAGTATATAACATATACAGTAGTATACAACAAATTACTCTTCATTTGAAACATATATAACAAATATGAATGCCAGAACTTGGAAGGAAATGCAACAGTACACAACAGTATACAACAGAACATATATAACATATATACAACAGTATGAATGCCAGAACTTGGAAGGAAATGCCATTTTCAAGTTAAGCTACTTTTCACGAAACAATTACTCTTCATTTTTTAAAGAAACAAACTTGTTTCCATTCAACTATCTTTTAGCATACAACATACAACAGTTTCTACATACAAGAATTTCTACTTTTAGCATACAACATACAACAGTTTCTATCTTTTCACTAAACAGTATACAGTAGAACATATATAACCATCTTTTAGCATCTTATCATCTGATGGGGCTACATAAACCCTAGACTTGAATCAAATTCCATTTTTTATACTATATAACAGAGCTTGGAAGGAATGCCATTTTCAAGTTAAGCTACTTTTCAAGAAACAATTACTCTTTATTTTTTAAAGAAACAAAATAGCCACTCAAAAATAATAGAGCACAGATATAACAGGGCACATATATACAAACTTTAAATGGGGCTACATAAACCCCAGACCAGAATCTAATCAAGCCATGCAACATAAAACCCATGCCGGAATCTAATCAAGCCATGCAACATATATACCCACTCAAATCTAATCATCCAATGGGGCTACATAAACCCCATGCCAGAATCAAGCCATGCAACATAACTAATCAGAATGAATATGCAAACTTGAAATCTGTGAATAATAGAATTCATCAACTAATCCTAACCCTAATACAAATCAACAAACCTAACCTAATTAGATATAGAGCTAACCCTAACCTTAATCCAAATCAGTAGCAATCCTAACCTAATCCTAACCCTAATCAGAGCAATCCTAACCTAATAAGCGCAATCCTAACACTAATAATAGCAATCCTAACCCTAATCAGAGCAATCCTAACCTAATCCCAACCTAATCACATCTGGCATGGACGGTAAGCTGGCACGGGATGGGGAGGTGGTCATCAACGACAAAGACAGGTGGCTCCTTCATGGGCTTCGACAGGTAGGTGGCTCCTCCTCCATGGGCTCCGGAGGTTACAGGTGGCTCCTCCTCCATGGGCTCCAGTGGCGGTAGGTTCGTCGGGGGCGCACGAGAGAGGTAAGCTAGGGTTCGTCAGGGGCGAGAGTAGCAGGTTGGGGAAGAAAAGGGCAAGGGGGGCGAACAGTTATTTGGCTAAGTGCCAATGTTCACTTTTGTGGCGCATTCTAGCGATATGCGCCACAGAACATTGGCACTTAATCAAAACCGCCGAGAGGCTGTAGTTGGACATCAAACACAAATTAGGCTAGTGGTTCGAATCCTGGCTAGGTCACTTTTTTTCTTTGTTTCAAAATTATATGTTACTAATATATTTAAAACCAAGCACATACACATGTATATTTATTAAAATAAACCTTCCTGAAATATTGTATATATTTTGCTTGTCACAAACATATGTGAATTTGTATACCCACACGAATATCACGATATATGTTTAGTATCTAACTAATACACAAAAAAAGGTCACACTTCTTCGTGAGATGTTTCGAGCTAGCTAGACTGTCTTCACAATCTTCTTGCCCTTTTTCTTCGCGGTTGAATACTTTAGCCCGGGCACTATGAGATTTCTTCTCGAGAATAGATAACCTTTAGTAGGTAGTGTGGTCTTTCTTCTTACTGTAGTAGTAGTAGGCATGTTGAAGTACTTTTCGAATTTCTCTTCGATCTTCGGATCGCCGTTCTTGTCGAAGTCTTGCTCATTGGCGGATCCTTCCATTCCGATGATGCTCCTCTTGCGCCTCCTCACTACAACACGATTGGGCTTTGACGGGTCGGTAATAAATAAACATTGATCAACTTGGCTAGCGAGTATCCATGGCTCATTTTCGCGGAGGCCTTCTTTGCAGACTTGGCATCGGGTATAACGTAGGTAGTGAAATACGGGCCTTATTTTGCGACATTCTTGGCCCATCTAACACGGAACATCGGTACATCTCTCCACAGTAGTCGAGCTCCCATATCTCCTGGATCCTTCCGTAGAATCTTTCCATCATAGTAGTCTCATCATCATCAAAGGATATCATAGTTACTCCTGAGTTTTGATATTTGATATTCTCGTCCTTTTCCTCGGTGTAGAATCTATAACCGTTGATGTCGTACGACTGATAGGTCTTTACATTATGCGCTAGGCCCTATGATAAGGATAATATGAGTTGTTGATCTTCCCTAGAAGGCGTCTGCGGGGGATTGTCCAGCAGCCTTTTCTTGAACCAACCCGTGAAGCTGGAGTTGTGTTCTCTTGTTACGTCTCCTTTCTTCCTCAGGCGGGCCCGGTCCACGTACTCCTGCTCGATCAAGCTTTTGTGCTCTTCCACCCAAGGTCTGACCAATTCAATATGTTGTAGCGCGACTCGGTATTCCCTGCCAAAGTCGGCGCGCCGATTAGCAATGCCGAGATGTAGTGAGCGGTGGCCCTCATAGTGACCATACCCAGCGAGCCTGCCGAGGTGCTTCTTGGTGGGTATTCCAACATCCTCGTTCTCGGTGGTTAGATAGTTTTAGCAGAAAGAGATGCACTCGTAGATCAAAAATCCCTTGGCTATGCTTCCATCTGGATGGGACCTGTTGCAAATGAACCCTTTGATGACATTGTTCAGCCTTTCGAACGGCATCATGTTGTGCAGGAATGTCGGCCCGAGCTGGATGATGTCATACACGACATGGACAAGTAGATGCACCATGATGTCGAACAATGCAGGCGGGAAGTAAATCTCGAGCTCGCATAGTATCACCATGATCTCTTCCTGTATCCTGTCGAGCTACTACATGTCGATCGACTTCCTAGAGATGACGTTGAAAAAGTTGCATAGGCCAAATAGCGTCTCACGGACGTGCTCGTCCATTATTCCTCGTATGGCAACTGGAAGTATCTGTGTCATCATCACGTGACAGTCGTGGGACTTCATACCGCTAAACCTCTTCTTCGCTACATCGAGATATCTTCTTATCTTTCCCGAGTAACCGTGAGGAACTTTGACTCCTAGGAGGAACCTGAAAAACTGCTCGATCTCCTCCTGACACAGAGTGAAGCAGGCAGCGCAAAGCACAACCACATCATTCTTCTTAACCTGAGTCCCTTCCGTCTGATCTTCGTCATCATCACTATCAGGGTACTGAAGCTCCTTCTTGATGCCAAGCAATTTCAGGTCGTTTCTTGCTTTTGGCCCATCCTTGGTCCTCTCCGGCATGCTGAGGAGAGTGCCAAGGAGACTCTCGGTAACGTTCTTTGTGGTGTGCATTACATCGAGGCTATGGGGCGTGTGGAGGACCTTCTAGTAAAAACAGACCTCGCTTTCCATACACCCACAAGCGGCTTTGTCCTTGGTCGCTTATTTCCTGGTGCAGGGCACTCTTCCTAATTATTCAGAAGCTCCTCGATTTTTTCGCTGCTCCTCGTACGCGGGGCTCTTTCGAGCTCGTCTTTACCATTGAACAGGTCACCACATTTTCTCCATGGGTGATCCATGCGAAGCCACTTTCGAGTCCCTTGGAACACGGTTTTCAAAGACACGGGATCCTTGGGTAGCTGGAGATGCTAGGTCTTATCCATGCACTTGACACATGCATTGTGTCCGTGGTTCACCTGGGATGATACATATGCGTAACCAGGATAGTCCTTCACCATCGTGAGCAACGCGTCTCTCAGAGGGATTTAATATTCTTTAGTATAGGCATCCCATGTACGGGATGGCGTCTCCCACAACGTGGCTAACTCCTCTTTCAACGGCCCGATCTAAAGATGCATATCGACACCTGGCTGTTTCGGACCCTGAATAAGAATGCTCATGTGTACGTAACTTTTCTTTGTGCAGAGCCATGGGGAGATGTTGTATGACCATATAAACACGGGCCAGGTGCTATGCGTGCTACTCTATTTGCCAAAAGGATTGAGTCCATTGGTGCTCATACCTAGCCTGACGTTCTTGCATTTCCCCCGAACTCTTTGAACTTGATGTCCAATGCATTCCACTGACTACCTTCTCGGCATCATCTTCGGGTTTCTCCCTTTTCGCATGCCATTGCATTAGCTTTGCTTCCTTAGGATCTACGAAATATCTCTATAGATGGGGAGTGATAGGAAAGTACCATACCACATTTCGAGGAACTTTCTTGTTCCCTCTCTTGTACCGTCCATGGCCACACAACGGACATGTGGTTCTCTCCGCGTACTCGTTACGATAAAGTTTGCAATCATTGATGCATGCGTGGTATATAACGTGCGGTAGGTCGAGAGGGCACACGATTTTCTTGGCCTCCTCTATACTTGTTGGCAATGTGTTCCCGTTAGGAAGACGATCGTGCCAGAATTCCATGTTAGCATTGAAGCTCACGTAGGTCCATTTGTGTTCCGCCTTCATCTCTAGAGCCTTGAGTGTCTCAAGCGTGTATCCTCGGGCCGACACCCAGGATACAATGGAGTCATCCCATCTATCTCCATTTGCGCCAGCTTGGCTTTCTCTCTGGCTGCAGCTTTGGCATTGCTCGTCTTCTTGAGAAGCAGTTCCTGAACATGAGGGTACCTTAACACCAAAGTTAGCACCGTCTGGGTGTTCGCTTCTTCTGCTTATTCATGATGGTCATTCCCGTCGACGTCTCCTTCTTCGTCATGATGATCATGCCCACCGGTATATTCTTCGTCATCATGACAAGGCCTGCCGGGAGACTCTTCGTCTTCTCTCCCATTGACGTCTTCATGATGACCACCACCATTTACTGTCGGCTCCTCGTCAAAGTCATCACGCATGAAACTGCTCCTGAGCAAGTGATCCTCCAATTGTCCAGAATCAGGGTCGATCCAGCACTGGAGTTTGCATGTTCGACATGGACATCTTATCTGGGTCTTGTTGTTCCAAATCATGTCCGCCTTCGCGTCTTTCTTATACCTAGTAACATGACCTTCGCTCATCCTGACGACCATGGTTGCATGCGCGGTATGCACATATAGATCAAAAGACAGAGTAGGTTAATTAGAAACCACACCTTATGCACACACAAACACACATGCATATGGTCGCTGGAAAAATTCGGCATGACCTTTCCTAAAAGTAGGACATATGGGTGGTGCAAAAATTTGCCGAAATGGAAATGAATCAACATTTCGGCAAACATCCATGCACCACACCGGGGCAGACAAGCAACAACAAGAAACTTCTTCCCATACAAACATTCATGCACCACACAAGCTTCATGCACAAACATCATCTTCGCGCAATGCATAGCATGTACACACTGACCGCGCGATAAGCTTTACACCTACAAAACATGCATATTCATGGCCAATTACTGAATACCGAGTCGAGAGCGCGATGTGAGGGATTGTGGACCAATAGATCTATGGAGAGATAATGGTACACAAATAGAGATGTGGAGGAGAAAATTAAGTGTGTTTTAGATCTACTAGTTGGAGAAAGGCTTTTCCTAACCAATCTATCAACTATAGTAGGTTTAACTACAACAAAATGTAGAAAATTATGGGCACAATGGGGTGGGAGAGAGGAGGAAGACAAGCTGGGAGGAGGGGGAAGAAGGATGTGAAATGGATGGTGGTAGATAGAGGGGTGCAAAGCTGCCACCTTTTTGTGCAGATCTGGGCGCATGGGTTCTGTGGCGCATATGGATGATATGCGCCACATAAGTTCAATATTCTATGGAGCATATAGCCCATATGTGCCACAATACCTTGGCCATAGGTGGCCAGACCGTGGGCCCACATATGGTCGGTTAGAAGCAGATCTGGACTCAGGGTTTTGTGGCGCATATGGGTGATATTCGCCACAGAACCCTGCGTCCAGATCTGCACAACATTAAAGGTGGCAGATAGATACTATAATGACAACCCTCTATATATATACCACACTCCTTGTCAAAAGCATCATCCCTGCCCCTGATGTCTTCTTACCACAACTCGTCGAAAGACTCGCTGGAGAGTACAGCCCGCTCGTGTTCCATGCAGCCTACTCGCAGTGGAGGGGGAGGTCGAGGGGCAGTGCTTGGAGTCAGCTGCCGCGGGATTCGGAGGTCAACCTAATCGAGGAGGAGGCCATGCTGTGGCACGAGGCCCTCTACAACAAGGCCATGAGGTTGTATGCCGTGTTCGCATCCTCGGAGGAGAGGGCGTGCATGGAGGAACCAATCGGGTGGCGGCCGGTGCTCGACCCCAATGTGTCCATGGAGGAGCACATCCATAGGCTGCAGGCGCGCGTGAATAGGGAGGTATGGCATCTTCCACCGCCATCGCCCCCACCAGCTCTGTGAAGGAATTTGCAATGTTGTAGTTTATGCATTTGCAATGATGTATGCCATTGTTGTTTTGCTGTTTAAGGGATATGCGCATGTGCATTTGAAATGATGTATGCCACTGTGTATCTAGTAGATTGTCTAGTATTCTACCTATGCCACTAGTACTTGTTTAGTTGGGAAAAGCAAGTGGAAAATATGTACTAGAAACACTCAACATATTCTGAGTATCACGCACCATTCTGTGGCGCATATTGTAGATATGCGCCACAAAAGTTTGATCTTCTATGGCGCATATCAACATATGCGCCACAGAAGCTTGGTCATAGATGGCTAGACTATGGGGCCCACATTCTTGTTCTGTGGCGCATATGGCGATATACGCCACAGAAGATATAAACTTCAGTGGCGCATATTGTCATATGCGCCACGGAAGGTTGGTCAAAGCACGGTCAAAGTCCGCCCGATGTGGGTCCCACCTGATGATTCTGTGGTGCATTTGTCTATATGCGCCACAGAAGTGAAAACTTCTGTGGCGCATATCGATAGATGCACCACATATATTTCATAGACCAGGGCCTGGTGTGGGTCCAACCTAACTTCTGTGGTGCATTGCTAACTGCCATGCGCCACAGAAGTTTTAGGGTTCTGTGGCGCATTAGGCCATATGCGACACTGGACATCTTTTGTGGTGCATGG
This sequence comes from Avena sativa, assembly GCA_916181665.1. Classification (NCBI taxonomy): domain Eukaryota; kingdom Viridiplantae; phylum Streptophyta; class Magnoliopsida; order Poales; family Poaceae; genus Avena; species Avena sativa. The sequence goes on along the minus strand of OV702293.1, from coordinate 185,546,230 downwards.
TCAGAACCATGTGCCACAGAAGGTCCTTCTATCTATTGCTAGTTTCCTAGTAGGTGGTACTGTTAATGCATCTCCATAGATTTCACGAGCCCCTTGAGTGACCACGTGTCCATCAACCGGAGGATCGTTCGGTGTGGGATTAACCAGTTCTCTGTCAAACTTCATTGTTGTCTTCCTCTACCAGCTCCACCGGTGTTGGTGTTTTCTTATTCTTGTTCTTCTTTGACGACCCAACAGCCTTTATGCACGTGCCGGTGGAAAAGACGACTTTTGTCCGGTACCGGGAGATAAGCTTCCATCGATACTTTCAGCCAAGGTTGGCCCGGATTTCTAGACGTTGGAAGAATATCCTGTGTCCATGTCATCTTGCGAGGTGTAGTCTTCATCCATGCTATCATAAAGACTTGGAGGCATCTCCTCTTCACCATGTGTTTCTTTCGAGGTGCTATTCTCGCCATAGGCCTCCATATCCTTCTCGAATTCCTGGAGTTCTGCCGATGTTAGCGATTCCTGAGGGGAAGTAGGTAAGTCGGTATCTTCTCCAATCGCATTGAGGAATGAGTCGTTTTCGGCTCCAGCATCGAAAGAGTCGGATCCAGAGCCAATGTAACCCATGATGAAAGGCTTATTCTTCTTGATTGATTTCAGGTAATGGTATAGATGGGTCTCAGCCTCAGCCTCCTCGAAACTCTACATAATTTTAGAATTTCCTTGGTAATCGACATAAGGGAGCTTCATGATCAGATTTATCCAAAAGCATAGTATTCCTTATCCATGTGTCTGACCTCAACAGGGAGATCAGATCCATACTTCTCCTCCACCACTTCTTCCACTACAGGAGCAGGCTGTGTGGGTTTAGGGTTTTCTGGGATCTTGAACTCTTTCGTCTCCACAGACAAAGTAGATCTGGATTGTTCGTCCGCCGTGGTCATCACAGCAAGGGTGGGATGGACGGGTTCAACAAAACTAATATAGATGTCAATCTCGGCGATTGGCATGATGGTGTAGGTTATCACGGGCTCCTTAGCCGGAATCCAAGTCTCGTCGAGAAGAACGAGAGGGACTTCGTTGGTGTAGAGAACACGATCAATGGCAATTGTTTTGCCGATTCCTTCATGCCTAGATTCTTCCTAGAACTAATTCTGAAGGTCACCTACCCCACGGTGGGCACCAACTATCGTTGAATTGATGACAAGTATGCCATAGGGGGGTCCTTAAGGCATTTAGAATATGGGATGTGATCCGTATGATGTTTTGGGAGCGGTGATCACACTACAAGAAGACACCCTCTACAACAACGCATTTATGTGTATCTAAATGTCCATATATGCGTTGCTAGGGAATATTACTAACGGATGAAGATGTGTTGCGTTTTTGGGCGTTGCAAGGGTATAATGCAACACATATGAAGGTGTTGGTAACTATATGAGACAAGTGTTGTAAAATAGCTACAAAATGGAAGCTATAGTTGTAAGCGTTGGTAGAGGCATCATATACGTATTGGCAATTCTATTTGACAAAATACTATTTTGTGGACATCTTTCGTTACTCGCAGAATTTCTTCAGTGGTTTGGTCGCTCTAGAAAATTTCAGATCTTTTTTCAACTAGAGAACATAGTTCATATTAGAACTACCACAACACACACAATACAAATGCATTGAATCACAAGTAATTTCATTATTAATATTGTAACACCATTCATACATGAAAATCATCTACACAGTAGACATTTACGATCTTGCATCAAAATATGATATTCTACCTAGTCCTATATATACATTTGGAACACCATTCCATACACGAAAATCATCTCAAGAATAGACAATTTACAATATTGCATCAAAATATCAAACTCTACCTAGTCTATGTATTCTTTCTAATATTTGGCCTAACATATCTAGAGCTGATATCAAAATAGTAAGCCTTGCTGATGTATACCTGCAAGTACAAATTTAATTTTCAGTATCAAAGTGGTGAAAAGAGTGTGAAAGGTCCTTGCTTAAAAAATTGCAGTTATACTCACCTTGGTGGCATGCCAAAGCTATGTCAGCACACAAGGCACTTTTGCTATCATGTGCATTTGATATAGCTCATCAGACCAACAAGTCGCTGTAGTTACCACACAGATGGAAGTACAAAAAACTGGATGAGGACGATCTGAATGACCCCATGAAACAAATCATCAAAATTTGTTAATTAACCAGATGTCCCATGTGAAATCAGATGAAATTCCTCGTTAAATAATGTTTAGAATGTTCAGTCATGGTATCATGAAACTAAACAGTTAATCTGATGGCCATAAGTAGAAGTCCAACATGTCTTGCACTACATAACAGGAGTTGCTCAATGTCAAGAACAGGAACATTACATAAATCCGGATGCATTGATTGACTGGAGCTTGCATCATGAGAAACACAAGCACACTCTTTTATCTAGGGGAAAGGAGTATGCTTATCATGTTGGTAGTTTCACGGTGCACTTAGAATATTTAGAGCAACAAAGACATATGAGAAATAGTTCTTGGCAATTACCGAGACAACACTAGTTGATATCCTTGGCACGTTCACATTTCCTAGTGTCCAATGAAGCCAAAACTTTTCTGATGGTATCCCTCCCGCACAGCAATGAAGTTGTGGCATTGTTGCCGATCCTGCTGCAACATCTCAGAGCGAAGATATTGGGCATCTTCCATAGTCGAGTGCTGATAAACCTGCACCAGTAATGTCAAGTATCAGTATATTAATGGGTGCAATTGAGCATACATAAAAGGTAAGGACGGAAGTGCTCGTATCGAAGAAACTACCAACATATAAATGTTTAATAAGGTTCCTAATGGTTTTATTACCAACAGAACAAACCGATATAACCCTGGATGCATCCCAGCTCATAGATCAACTTGTGTTGTGTTCCGTGATCAGATTTCGGATATGGAAACTGTTTCCCCCAGATAAACTGGTCATCTAGTGCAATGTACAAGCCATCAATAAATAATGTTTATGGAAGTTACCATGTGTTCTAGAAGTACCACATCAAACATAAAAAGGTATTAGTTAGCTTGACTCTATACTGAATACATGAAAAAATATAAGTTATATCTATACTCGATACATCAAATGTATAAATTAGCTTGGTCTATATTGGATACAATATCTGGATGGGCACATAATTTATGAGGTTGAGCCGTGGAGCTCTAAACAAAAACTGGTCTAGTATACAATCGGAGCCTATGGCACAAACAGTATATGGATTTTCAGTCTAACAAAGAGTGAACTTGAAAAGGCTGCAAGATGCAGACCAGGCCAGAGTCTGAAAAAATATAACTGTACGCAATGAGCGACTGATGACGGGGTGGGCTGTAATTCATCAAATTACTGGCAAATTGGCGAACACGAGCAAAGCCAAGAGAAAAGTACAGAGTAGTATGACAGGGAAAAGGAGAAATTCCACCTGGAACATGAACCTCTGTCGTGGTATTGCTCCACAACGCATGTTGTGCTTCAACTTGTAGTCGCGGCTCTACGAGAAATCACATCGCCGTGTAGCATGCAAAATCCATCTTGGCTATGCTAGTACTGTTTCGTCGATTTAGGCAATCTAGTGATAAGGGAACAAGAATTTAGGTTGAATAATACCCTCCAGAGGTCCTTGCTCTGAATCATATCAATGGGAAGGATTGTGAGGTCGTGGCGGGGCGACCATCACCGGCCAGGGAGGAACTCCTAGCCAGTGGTCGAGCGGCGCCTTGAGGGAGAGAGGGAGGCTGTGAGATCCCTCGTCTATAAAGGAAAGGATCCCTGTGATTGCAATGCTAGTCCCTGGATCAATGCTAGCATCCACAGTTTAAGATGAAGTACACAGAAACAAAGGTCATTATTACATATCATTTCAGAGACAAACATAGTCTTTTACAACTCCATGGCCACATGCCTAATACAAGAGTTCAAATATATAATAAGATAAATAAGTCTTCATCTTCATGTGCCACAGGCAAGCATGTTGAGTGTAGACTCATGACTCCTAATCAAAATCAGAATATCCTGCAACATCACAAGTTACAGCCATAGTGGGTCAATACATTGGAATAGTATTGGCAGGTGATACCTTAGTAGAATATTGGTGGACTAAATACTATATGCATTTTGGCTAAGTGTAGCTTACGCTTGGTTTGCTCAAAATATGTTTTTTCTATCAGTTGAAAACACTAAGTTTTTCTTTGTCAAAAACTTTTTCCAAGGAACCACCAATAGACATTGGGGTCCTTCACCCTTGTTCAGCCACAAGTTTTACTTAGAAATTGGGATGAGGAGATTCTTGATAGCTTCCATGTCTTGATGCTCAAGTTGTCCAATACCAGGGACATGGCTAAGTACTTAGATTCTTCCATCTGCAGAGGTTGTGCACTTTCCCCACAAGACTTGATTTTCACCAAGACTGGACCTTTCAGAAGCCTTCCCTTAGACCAAATGGACGCGTTCCAACCTATCATCCCACTACCACCAACTGTCCAAATGGCTAAGTTATTGCAACCTATGTGATCCAGGCAGAGCCCGTATTGCCAAGTGGCTGCACTAGAAGCTTCTTAACATTTGGCCTCTCAAATCCCTTTGTTCCTGGGTGGATTTACACAAGTGAGATACACAAGGTAAACCATAAAAATGGGCCTTGTTTAGCCACTCAACATAAACCATTCCTTCCATTCCACCCAGGTGTTTCATTCACTTAGTTGTTTATTAAGCAAAAACATAGTCCAAAGACTTAGAAATATTTATTCATAGCATGAATATATAACCACCCTTGGTTGCTACTAGCTAGGCTAAGCATGGCATAGATAAGCATCTTATCTTATAAATTTCTAGCAATTCTACAACTACTAGGATTTCCCAAGCATAGCATATAAATCAAAATATATCCATCCAAAACTAGCAAAATATTTCTAATGCATAGTTGAAAAACATAGGGATAAAATCATGAAGCACCACTTGCCTTCGTAGTTTGGAGAGTAGCTACAATCCTCACAATCACAATAACTATTTGCACCAAAATCTACACATAAAATGATTGCACCAAATCACATACAAAATAAACACAAGCAAAAATATATGGATGCATGCAATATGATATGTGATGATTTTTCTGTACTCAACAAGACAAGTTCACAGTACTGATTCATAAACAAGCTCAAAACTTGCCAAAGAACTTTTATTTGAACATTAAAACATTTCCCAAATTTTTGTTATACACAAAATAGGCCTACGCATGTTTCTGTAAAAATAACCACTTTAACAGAAACAAAACACTAAACACATTGCATATATGGAAAGGGATTTCTCTCCTGATTCCATTGATATAAAATTTGTCAAATTTGGACGTGGGAATCAAAAGTTATGAATTAAACAAGTTTAAACTTTTAATAGATCTAAATTCAGATTTTAAATCAAACTAACAGACACGCGGCGTGTTCCTATTGGTTGGTACCGGTTCGGGTGGATCACGCTTGCGAGCCGCAAGATCTAAGTGACGATGCACGGCTCAGATTAAAACATACCGCTTCTCCCTCTAATCTAATCCTGACCTCTAGATCTGGATCCAATGATCCCTGATGCTTTGACCAAAGATGGGCGGCGCAATGGCTGCTGGCGGCGGCGACGGTTCTGCCGGCGATGGATTGGCGATTCTAGCGAGGGCTGGGGACAGTGGGGTTGCTTACCGGCGTCGCAAAGTTGCGAGGAAGCTCGAGGTGCTGCTGGCGTGGACAGGGGCGTGTTGATGTGGCCGTAGGAGCTCGTCGGAGTTGAGCGTAGCGTAGGGTGCTCGGTGAAGAAGACGTTGGCGACGCTCTGGATCACCCTAGCATGAACCAGTGGTATCAGGAGGTGCGCAAGACTATGGCGAATACTACTGGATCAAGGAGAAGTCGAGGGGCGGTCTGGCTTTACCTCAATCGCTCGTCGGAGTCGAGCGACGGTTCTGTTGTTTGCGGGCACGAACGGTGACGGCAGCCTGGGTCATGAGAAAGCAAACAAAAGGCATCAGTGAACGCGCAAGGACACGCTGGTCACGCTGGTTTGAACCAGAGACAGGGGGCGGTCGGAGCTCACCATGATGGCTCGTCGGAGATCGTCGGTGCTACAGCGGTGTGGGCAAGACTACGGGCAGCCTGGTGGCCTGAAGAGGAAATTGAGTGAGGGGAAATGAGCAGCGAGGAGAGGGGGGCTTATAGATGAAGCGGGGGCGGAAATCACTCGCCGAATCAATGCAATTAAGCGCGGCATCAGTGCGGGGAAACGGCAGCGGCGAGGTGGTCGTCGGCGTTGATTGAGGACGAAGGCGTGACATGGCAGTGAGGGCCCAGACGTCAGCGAGTGGGTACGCGGGTGCGGGGTGGAAAATGGGGGGAGAGGGGGAAACGACCCGGGTGGGCTCGTGGGTTGGTTTCGCTGTTGGGCTAGAATAGTGGCGTCGGCCCTTTTTCTTTTCTTTACTCCTTTTTCTATTTCTGTTTTCAATTTTCTGGAAACAATTTCAAATAAATTCAAAAGCCATTTGAATTCAAATTTGTTCTGGATTTTTGTAGAGTACAACACTCACATTTTTTAGCATAAATACATGTGGTCTCCCTGTACTAGCTTGGTCCTCTTGTTCAAACAAAATAAGAAGTGACAAAGCATTTGATTTGAACAAATTTTGAAAATGGTTTTAAATCCATTTTTATTTTGTAAATTTTAGTTTAAGCACTAGCAATCAAGCAAAACAATCTGGGAGCAACAGGGTTTGGTTTTTGAACAAATAACCCCTTCTTAGAAAATGGCATTTGATTTAGTGTTGATCACATAAAATCATAGCTCACAAATTCTGTTTTCTTTCAAATGAGTTTGAGTTTTGATCCCTAAATGATATGCATGCATGCATATATGAAATCTTTGAAAACATGATTTTAGGGATGTTACAGAGGCGGTTAGGTTTGGGCGAGGCGAGGAGAGGAAACTTCCGGGTGCGGGCGTGACCATGTCGCATGGATGGTGGATTAAAGGATATACTTAATGAGCTTCTTAGTGGGCTGGGCTCATAAGGTTTTGTCTATCGATTGCAATCTGGGTGTAATAAACAATAGATGTAAACTAAAACACATACATATATATCTATAATAAATTTTTGCAACGAATATTCAACATGTTGCCATGCATAGATTGCTATGCTGGGGTTCTTGTTGTAGTGTCACAAGTTTATCCATGTTCAGATGTGATGACGGTGATCGAAACCTACTCCTGCTAGCAACCTAGTAGTATATCGGCGAGAGCCGGATGTTACAGCGGATTACAAGAGAGGTTCGTCTATACAACTTGGTTGTGGTTGTCTATGATTGTTTCCCTAAAGGCTCTCTTAGGTACATCTTATAGAGGCATCAAGACCTAGGGTTACAGGAGAGACCTATTCGGCTACATTATAGATTTGGTACTAGATAAATCTTGTACTACAAGTAATTCTAAAGGCTTAAGTCGGTATGTCTTCTAGTCCTTGTCATAGCCAGAATTGACTCCGTCCTTTTTACCTGACTGGGCCATCCACGAAGCAAAGCTCTGACCCGTTAGTGGGCCACCCTAGTCGGCTAGTCCTGTGGGTATACTATGGTGACCCAGCATACCACTTCATGTTGTAGTATACTATAGTCATGGACATAACACTCACGGAACACCATTCCGCAAATATTACATCCTCAGAGTGGTACAACAGAAATAAAGTGGGTCCACAAGCATAAATTATTATTATTACATCCATAAATTACACAACAACTTCGAGATCCTCTTAGGTCCATAGAGGTATCCCGATGACTCTAGGCTAAACTAAAATAACTCTGAGAACAAGATAAAGAAGCAAACTAAACTTTAAGGTTTATACGAGATTAATATGTATATAGCGGATATGGATCTATGCTACTGGACTTGATCAATATATATGATACATCTACACTTTAGGTAGTTCGGTCTCCATTGCATAGATGCTTTCATAATTGTCCACTTCGACACTTCCAGATACTTCTGGTTCTTCATAGCGGAATTCTTCTTGGTATTCAATTGGATAGAGTATTTCCTCTTCTTGATCTTTGATGTCTTCGGAATCTAGCAAGGGTTAAGTAGATAAGTTGAGTACGAGCATTCTCAGCAACTTCAATAAAAAGGAGTGTTTGATGCACTATATCTCTAGCCACAGACCATAGGTCCTAGGCAATGCAAGTTTTCGTACACATTTCTTCAAAGGTTGCTTTTATTCTGAAAAGCTATGTCCGTCATCCTTCACAGGTTTACCAGAACTTTCATGGAGTTCCTTTCCTGCAGTGTTCGTACCTCCTTCCCGGAACAGGGACTAACTAGTAACAGTTCTTACACTCGGTAGAGGTGCGTTACTTTACCCATGAGAGATCTTAGCTTTGTTGCACATCCGGGCGCGCATTCCCATTCACACCTCCTTAGTATGAGGCCTAGACTAAGATCCAAGCCAATCACTGTCCGTCTCCACGACCCGGCATACAGCGCAATTTTTGGATGCCTAGACTCAAGGAAGACCTTTCCCCATATAAAACGGCTATACCTTAGTCTGATAAACACAATAACCATTAACACTAGAAATCTGTCTTTTGTAATCCGAGATCCACGGTAGTATTTTCCCCGTATACACGGCTATAACCACGAGCTGCAACTTACAAAATGCCCAGAACAATGTCTGAGGCATGCGAAAGGGAGCAGATCCAGCTGAGTTCTCCATCCCATTCCAAATCTCATGGTTAACGCGTAACATACGGCGCAAGAATCACTGGCGACATTGGTTGTTAAGTCCTAGGTATTATGTTCCTTTACCACCGGAACTTCCATAGTAGGTTATTACCACTTGGTAAATAACCCATAATCATATTATTATGAAAATAGTGTTTTCACACCTTTTTGAAATGTAGGTGATGACAACACTGGATTTGCAAGATACTTTACAAAAAAATCAAAGGACATGAGCAAGTGTGAACTTGCCTTGATATAGCGAAGTATTGTAGTCGAATGTCTCAACTTGACCCTGGACCTTGGGTTCTACAAAATACCATCATTGCCTGGTACAGACAATGTTTAAAGAAGCAATATGCTATTATGCATAAGTAATGTGATGCATGATGTAAAACCCCAAGTAATTCCCTAACATTACAAGTGAGATGGATTTAGATGATTTATTTTACGGCTTTATTTATCTTCAAGTTTACTTCACAAAAGAGTGTGGTTGCAAGGATTTTGAGATGAACATATAAGACATGAAGGTAAAGTACAATCATAATACAATTATAAGATTGAGTGGTATCATGTAATTATTACAAAGTTCATGTTTTAATTTGTTATGACTTAAAAGAAATGTTATAGTGTTTCTTTTGAAGTGACAGAAAGAATAACATTTGAAGAAATATTATTTATGTTAAGTTAATCAACTCTAATAATTAATAAGAGTAAAGCCATAGTTTCTAATAAGGTTTAAATGATATTGAGTCAAAATATACCTAGCTTATGGTATATTGGACCAAAGTTAACTATAATTGGACTTAAGACATAGCATTTATGGCATTACCTATGTACTAGGGTTTTTACTAAGCATAATCAAAGATGAAGTATTATGAATATTAAACTTGATCTTAAAGACTTAAATTCAACATGTTTGACATTCATAAATTAGATTGTAAAAATTTTCTATAAAAAATAGGTGAATTTTTATAGTTATTTAGTTAATACCAAGTTTAGGATTTATACTAAATATGATTTTATATGAATTGAGATCACTTACTTCTAATATAAGTTAATGATTTGCTAAAAAAAATTTGTAAATCTTTGACTTATAGTTAGTTGAAGATTTTAAAAGAATATTATAAAGTTGATTGTTTACACTTGGATTGTATCCTAAATTATAATTATGGTTTAGACTAGTTAAAGGATTGTGTTTTGAATATTATTATTTCTTACTTAGGAAATAATTTTAAATAATTAACAAAACAACTATCTCATTTTAATAATTGAGATAATTGAAGATATATGATCTAGGAACTTTAAAATATTTTTGGAATAATATACTTAACATTTTTTAGTAAATATAGTTATTTAGAATCTTAAAAACGAATTTTATTTATTTTTAGGCATTCTCTATATTTTTTTGTAAAATTTCTCAATTATCGAATGTCTTTAAATATTTGTTTTAGATTTTATTTGTAAAATTTTGAAGTTAGTATTTTTATGAAATAATAGTTTTATTTTATGCATAAAAGTAATTTTTATTTATTTTTAGGAATTTTTAGGAATTTTTATAAATTTACTAAATTTCACTTAGATATTTTCTGATGTTAATATTTATTTGTATTTTATTAAACTTAAATAAGTAAAGTTATATTTTTATTAGGTAGATATTATTTTTGTGATTATTTTTATTTATTGTATATATTTATAGAATATTTGCGAGCTTCGGAGTTCCTAGATGACACCACCGTGGTTGTCAACACAGTCGACGATGCAACTTGGACTTGTCCAATTCGATTCGCCGCTCGAGCCTTCCCCTAGTCATACTATCTGCTCTTTAGTGGCTAGGGTTTGCGGCTCTCTGGCGGTGCATTGCTCCTGTACCTCTTCGGTTGCTATCCTGGTGTTTCGGCGCTGTGGTGATGTCTAGTACCACCGTGTTTCTCCTCTATCTAACATGATTGCGGCCTAGGCACGGGTTGCAGCACCCTTAGGTGCTCCCCATGCCGCCGCCCTGGATCTCATCACCTTTGTGTTGTCGCCGTATGCTTCCTCTCCTTGCCGTGCAAGGACAATCGGGTAAATTTTTCTCTTCCTTTTATTCTCAACCCCACTTCTCTCTCTGGAAGCCAATCCTGACTAGGATTTCTTCCCTATGTGCTAGCAGTTGCGATTGATTATTTTGGCATCTTACAAGGTTTTTCTAGTAATGATTTGAATCATGCTTGGCCCAGCTATGTTTGGATTTATTACTACTGGTGGTCTTCCAAGTTTGGTGTATGTCATGATTCTTTGATCATGTTCAAGGGATTCATACTTAGCTAATGGTCTTTTGTTAGAGATTACTCTTGTTCTAGCAGCTCTGTGCTCCCAATGCTAGAATATGCACTTGATATACTAAAGTTGTAATTATTTGAATCCAAACACAATGTTTGAATTACTTGCAGAGATATTCTTGGTAAATAAATATCTGCCAATTTGGTAGAGAACAATTAACTAATATGAGTCCTAGTAGGTGGCTATGTTTGATGAGAATTCATAAGATAAGCCATGGAAGGAAAACTATTTCTATCTATTCCCATGATATCTAAATTGAGGCTTTAGGCTTGTAAGATCAAACATGGAAGGAAGATTCTTTGCTTGAGATCTTAAGAAAGAAATGATCTTACTGTAATTTTTTACAGTGGAGTAAGGTGTATACTTGATTCCTAGAATACTTGCTAGGAAAATGATTTGTGTTGACTTGATTGACGTTGTTGCTAAAAAATAGCTTATGTAATATGGCTATACTATTGTGGAACCTCCTTGAGAGTGAGCACATCATCATAGATCATTTACATGATCCTCTATAATTTTGTACATGGTCCTTGTCCTTGCCAATGATGCCAAGTCTGAGGCTTTACTTGTGTTGCACATAATAATATATAATTGTTGCCTTGCAACTGATTTGGCTAGTATCTGTGTACAAAATTTGTGGCTACTATAGCTAGGCTATGCTGCATAGAGGATGCACAACAGTATAGATCCTTCTACATGATCTCTGTAAAGCTTGGTTGCCAAAAATAAAATTATGGGCTATTGCCAAGGATGCAAAGGCTGAGGTTGATTTGGCAGATTAATTACAGATTTGTATGGTTGGATTTTCGTTAGCTCTAGGATGACCTAGCATAGCACTTCTATGCTAACTGAGTGCTCCCTCTCCCTCCAAACCCTTTACTTTTAAAAAAATGATAGACTAGATGTAACAATTTGTTTTCTGGTATTAACCATTTAGGGGCTTATCCTGCCTTTGGATCTGCTACTGTGGTGCCTCCATGTTGGAGTGTGTACAGTAGTGGGTTCAAACAACAGGATTTGCTGCTCGATTAGGGTGGCTGTGAAGTTGTTCTTTACTCTTGTGATGATTTTATACTCCACTTGAGTATAAATCCGAGGAGATGATCATTTTACACTAAATTATACATGGAAAATGGTAGGAACAAATACTATGAATGATTGATAATAGAGCAACCTTTTGTTGTTGCTGAATCTATGTTGTGACTTCTGGTTCCTGATGGATCTTGTTCCTGGATGCTACTTGATCTGCTCCTCCTTGCTGCTCACTTGGCATGCTCCTCCTTACTGCTCACTTGGCTTGCTCCTTCTTGCTGCTCACTTGGCCTGCTCCTTCTAATACTTGATATTTTCTTGGATGGCTTATGTAAGAAACCAGATGTTGATTGGGTGGTGGATTGGATAGATGTTTGGTTGGTACATTGAGATAGTTTGTGTAGATCTTGATCATGTTCTAAAAATAGTGTGTTTTCAGAGATATGGAAATAGAAAGATGGGATGTCAGCGTGTAGAGTTTGGCTAGTGTGCTATTGGTTCTGTGGAACTGTGGTGATCAAATGGAGATGGATAAGTGCTAGTTGCTAGATGAAGCTGCTACGACTGTGCTTCCCTTTTATGAGATTGCTGGGAAATTGTTGTGTTGACAACACATCTATTTGCATGGATGTGTATGCTGCTTACAACTGGGACCTAGGGTCCAAGTTTCAATGGGTGCAGATATTTCTCTTGGGGATGAGTTCAAGTGGAAACTTGTTATTTCCTACTGTTTTACCTTTTTCCTATTTACCTGGCTTGGTGAAACTTTCCCCTGTACCAGCCGGTGATGCACTAGTCTGAGGCTACACATCTGATAAGAACATATGCTCTATTTGGTGAAACTTTACCCTAATTTCTTTCTACCTCAATGATGACTATAAACAGTGCATTTCACTGTTAAGACTGAGAGTTCGATTAATACACTAACCCCTTACTCCTTTTCTTTTGTTTTGTTTGAGTTAATATTGCAGGGACAAAGATATTGATAGAATATCAGAGAATATTAGACTAGGAATGATTTAGTAATTATTAATTTTTGTAATTTTTTCCATTTTCTTCTTTGTAGAAAAACAATGTATTGATTATATTCTTGTAATAAAGAATTCTCTTGTTGATTTCATTGTTGTAATTTCTTTTCTATTGTTTGGTTCATTACTTAATTGTAATTTACTCCTATTCTTTTATTGTAAAAGAACAATGAAACACTTAATGTATTATTATTAATAAAGAATTCTTTTATATCATTATTATAATCATTTATTTTTACTTAATTATAGTATTATTTTTCCTGAATTTCTAAATTCAAATTTGAATTGAATTTGGAAGTTCAAAGTAGATTTCAAATTCTACGCCTCCTAAAACACAGAAAATACCTAAAGGTCATGTCAAAATCTATCGCACTCACTGAGATGGCTAATTTCCAATCCATCAAAGCAAGAGGATTCTAATCGCTCCAGGGTTTTAGTTTGTAAAAAAATTACCTGGATTTCTCAGATGCATACATGCAGATGCACAGAATCCTAAATCTACCTTTTGTTTAGTCCTAATTGCTGGGATTTTACAGACTTCCCCCCTAAAATTAAACTTCGTCCTGAAGTTTGTAGTTTCTTGGTCATTAAGGTTTCCGATAGGCTCGTCTTGAGTTTTCTTCTTTCCTCCTAGTTTCTTGTCTTCCCAAAGTGATGTTTTTAATAAACTCGGCACTACTTGAGTTTACTCTTAGCCTTGATTCGGTTATGGTTAATACCTAATGCTAATTTATACTTCCTCCCGAAGCTTCATGAGATTGCTTTTGACCTTGAACGACATTATTGATGAAGAACTATTGATGCTAAACATACCTATCATAGCCTCGTTGATGTGGTTCCATCCGAAGTTTCCACCTCTTGATGGTGATTTTACTCCTCGAGAGGACGGCCCAGGGAAGATGCCTCATTCCTTAGGGAATGACCACGGCAGATGCTGCAATCGGCAGCGAGTAGTAGAACATGGGGCAAGGGCGGCCAGCCATCTGCGGTGCGAGATGAGGGCGGAGACACAGGGTTTTACCCAGGTTCGGCCCCCCGGAGGGTAAAGACCTACTCCTGCTAGATTGTATTATGATGGAAGTACAATGGGGCGAGCTCGACGGCTAGGCGGCGAGTCGCTTGGGTGGATGATGGAACGTATCCTCTACTCGCCCTGTAGGGAGGTTTATATAGACTCACCCCCCTAGGGTTTACATATCTCAACCGAATCAGTTAAGGTTTCGACACTCGTTTAACCTAATCCGACTGGGCCTATCTACTCTCATGGGCCTTCATCTTCTAGTCGCTTGGATCCACACCAGGTCTTGATCCAGTCGCCGTCCTGCAGGCCCACTCGCCAGTTCCTGGGCCAGTCGGAAATGTCCTGTTGGGTATACCCCGGTAGGCATATCCCCATCAGTAGTCCCCGAGGCCGTCGTTGATTGGTCACAGGTGTTCGTTGGCAGTCGGAGTATGCGGGTCCAATGCGGACGCCCAGTCGAATCGGTGGCGGGCTCCTGAATAAAGGAAAAAACTAGTTATTCTGGTCGCAATGACAGTGGTTAATTGGGTCGCAGCTCGGCGAACGGGTCGGCGAAATATTTAGTCACTGTTGTAGTGATTGGGTCAGCGAGTCGAATGGATGAAGTTGGACCGTCAGACACAGTCAAAACTAGCCGTTGGGGTAACGCATCGGTAACTTTGGCGTAATCACCGCGTAGCAACGGCTCCCGGAATTTTCGGGTAACAACCGCTATATAAAGGAAATGGTAGGCGATCGGGGAACCACTCCTTCATCATTTCCTCCGATTTTGCCCATCTCCTTTTTCCTTCGCGTCACGATCCAATCGATCCAAAATCCCCCGACCTCCACGAACCTTTCCGCCAATGGCCCTTTCCACTGAACCATGGGGCAGGTCCAAGTGCACAAGAGCGCTACTGGCATCCTCCGAGGAGGCCGGGATCCTGCGCGCCGGCAGGTGGCGCATCCCCGCGGGAGGAGAGGTGACTCCGGATCCGCGCGAGGGAGAGTTTATTTGCTTCACCAGCCATCTGGAACGAGGGCTGGGGTTCCCCACGTCTCTCTTCTTCTGGCGCTTCTGCGCCTTCTACGGGATCCACCCGTCGGACCTGGGCCCGCACAGCATCGAGCAGCTCGCCATTTTTGTGGCGTTCTGCGAGTGCTACCTGGGCTGCAGGCCCTACTTCCCCCTATGGCAAGATCTATTCCACGGGAGGATCAGTCACGAAGAAGCAGGCGGCCCAATGCTTGCTGCGGGTGGCCTGACGTTTCAGTTGAAGTCAAAGGCCTCCTTCTTTGACCTGATGCTACCTGCCAAGGCGGCGAGCGAGTGGAAGAAGTCCTGGTTTTACGTCACCGAGGCGACTCCAGATGGCGAGGTGGCGATCCCAAGGTACTCTGCCGACCGGCTCGAACCGCGCCGACTACAAGTCGGCAAGCTCCCAGTAGACCAGCGGATGGTTGAGGATGAGATGCTTCAAACCATCCGCGGCCTGAAGAAGAAGGGTCTTCAGACCATCAATTTGTACAACTGTTGGCTCGGGCGGCGACTCGCTCCCCTGGCCCGCCGTGACCATTATATGTACGAGTACACGGGCAGGGAAGGCTCGACGAAATCCTGCCTCGCCGAATGGAACCTCGAAGACTATACCCTGGCACTGAAGAAGATCACCCAGGCAGCATACCTGGACGCGAAGGCCGGGGTCGCCCCCTACACCGCGAAGCATCCAGCCCCAACGGTAAGTCGCTGTTTTTACCATTATTTGCAGTCGCAGTTGATGCTGTCGCGGTTATACTGATATTGTCTCATGCCTGCTGCAGTTATTTCAAGTGGTGGAAGGGTGTCTCCCACCCGCGGACGATGAGAACTTGATCTCGTCAGTCCAGGACGGGGGTGGATCGCCTCCTGCCAAGGGCGGCGTCAAGAGCGACAGGAGCGACGACGACGACGAGACCAGGGAAGAGGCCGCCCCACTGGTTCGCAAAACTCGTGGGCAGCATCAGCGCGAAATCGAGGCGAGTAGAAGCCTTGAACTTCATGATGATGACGACGACGAACTTCCCGAAAACACCTCGCGTCGCGAGGCCACTCCGTCGAAAAATAATAAGAAGAAGAAGGAAGTGAAGGCCCCACCGAAGAGGAAGACGAAGCCGGCGAAACCGGCATCTCCGCCTCGTTCTGCGAGTAGTTCCGACGCCACCAGCCTGGCCAGGGATGAAGCGCCGCAGACGACGGCAGCACCGGATGCCACTGCCGCCCTGAGTGAGGTACCTCTGGCCTCGCTTCCCCCCCCATTCGCCCCAGTATCTGGGTTGGGGGCTGCTCCAGCCGCGGCAGCTTCGCCTCCCAGGAGAGCTCGTGCCAAAATTGTTTCGGAGGCTCCTGTCGCAGCCTCGTCAACGAAGAGGCCTTCCTTGTCTTGGGCGCATGATGTTTTGGAGATGGGCCTCAGTCGGAAACTGCGCCCCGAACTGGAGAAGCCGGCCAGCATCCGCACGGGGCTGCGGTTCATACCAGTCGCCAAGTGAGTTTTGTTCACCTGCCTTGCTTTTTGTTGTACTCGTACCATTTTGCTCATGTAATCAATTCGCAGGACTGGAGTTAAAAAGATAGGCCACCCGTCCGTGGCCAAAGTGCCGCCAGTCGTCGCCGAGGTGGACCCCTCTCGGAAGAGGAAGGCTGATGAGGTCGCTGCCCCCGCAGACAATGCCAAGAAGGCCAAGGGCGACGATGTCGTCACGGTGTCAGACTTGAAGATCAATGAGGGTGCTTCCTCACCTGGGGTGGCCGAGCCGGCCTCTTTTGGTGCCGGCGCATCCACCGCGACCTTCCCCTGCTTCATAGCTAGAGAGGCTACAGCGAGTGGTACCACGCCATCGAGCCGCGTACCTAGGGTCGCCGAAACGGAGATCGAGCAGCGTCGGGGGCACACTCCAGCTCTTCTCGCATCCGTGGACGCGCTACAGCTCCATGGCATGCTTGGCGCAGCCATCCAGGTATGTCCAGTCCCCGAGGATCGGGCCACTGAATTTCAGTGGTCAGATTTTTTGGTATTTTGTTTTTATTTCTAGAACCTAGTCCCCGAGTGTGCAATCGCTGAATTTCAGCGGGTGGGCACTTAGGATTTTTGATCTCCAGTCCCCGAGTGTCCATTCGCTGAATTTCAGTGAGTGGGCACTTAGGATTTTTTATCTTCAGTCCCCGAGTGTCCAGTCGCTGAATTTCAGCGGGTGGGCACTTAGGATTCCATTGTTGTTAACTGTTTGACTTGTGCACAGGGTTTGCAGCGTGAGTCAGCCGATCGGCTTGCTGCGAAGTGTCACGCGGAGAAGGAACTTGTTGCCTTCCAAGAGGCGAACAAGGGACTCCAGGCGACTGCTGCGAAGGTAGAGGAGGTCCGCCAGGGCCTTGTCCTGGCGAGTGAACTGACGGCGGCTCAATTTGCGTTGAATTCGGATGAGAAGCGGATCGCCGATCTTGAGTGCGAGCTTAAGGAAGCGAAGGAGGAGGCGAGTTCAGCAGATGGGCGAGCCAAGGCTAATGTTACGGTTGTCGCTGAAGAGCGTAAGGTCTCTGACGCCCTCGTTGCTGGGCTACAAGACGACTACTCCTCTCTTCAAAGCTTCATCACGGGTCTCTGTCGTCCTTTGATTGGTAAGTGTGCCTGCCCCTGCCTATAGTAGTTGCATTGCGTGATCTTTGTTTTACTCACTGCCACCCTCTGTCCACAGGTCGGATCATCGACAGCTCGGAAGAGGCGCAATCGTACGACGCGTGGCAGTGTGTGGCCACTCTGGTCGACTCGGCCATGTTGTCCGTGGCTTGCATTCGGGCGTATCTTCATGAGATGTCGCCCACAGAAGTGATTCCCATCGACCTCGTCGAAGTGTGGCGGTATCTGGAGAAGGCGCCGTCATTCGTCGAGTTCATGATGCGGTCGGCGTTCCGGTGCGGGGCGGCGAAGGCGCTTAGCCTTGGGCTCGCCCACTTCCCGGAGGATTTCGATCTAGACGACGTGACGAGTGGCTACCCATCATCGACGGGCTCGGTGGAGACTGCCGAGGTGCTGAAGCTGACGGACCGTGCCGCGGTATACTCCGATCGTGTATGGGCGATGGGCGACCTCCTTCCTTACCAGGAGACGACCGTCGCGCCCAACGATCCCGAGCCGCCGCACCGGGGCTTCAAGAGCGAGCAGCCCTTCCGTGCGGCGATGGAGGGTGAGCTGACGATGTACCCATCGAACCCGTACACTCCCTTCATTCGCAACCGCAAGGGTGGCGGCGAGTCGACCTCGAAGCCTGCGGAATAAAACATTGTGCCCTGGGGCGTTAGTAGCAGTTCGGCCATTGGGCGCAACTTGTATTTTGTAACAACTTTGGTCTGCTATATTGGGATTTCGCGTTATTTTGTGAGTTGTCTTGCGATTGTGATTGATGATTGAACGAGTCCCCGAGCGCGTCCACCCTTTTTATGGGTTTACCTTGTTTCTTATGTGTTTGTGTTTCAAGCGTTTTGTCGGTTGTTTTGTTATTGAGGTCGACTCGCCCGAGCTTGGAAAGCCAGTCGCAGGGCGACTCCCATGAGTGCTCTTTACTTCACCGTTTTCCCTTGCGCGAACGAGGTCGGGTAGCCGAGTTCCCGAGCGTGGTACTTGGTGGTTCTAGTCGCGGCTCTAGGGTGGGTGAGGACTCGGCGCGTCAGAGTGAGCGCATCACTCTTGCCTGGCCCGTCAGGTCAGTCGCATGGAGGGTCCTAGGCACATTCTCGTACTTGGCGTTTTTCCCTAACCGCTCGTGCTTAACTGGTCGTCAGTCCCCGAGCGTGGTATTTGGCCGTTCGAGTCGCTGTGTCGAGAATGCGGAGGATCGTGGTCGCTGTGAGGAGCGAAGGCAGTTGTCTTGGCTCGTTCGAGCTAGGCGACTCCAATGGGGCTCCGGGTAGGCGTTTTTCATGCACGTGGCGAGTCCTGGGGTGACCCAGTGCCCTCGTAACGCACTACTTGGCCGTGCCGGTCGCTGTACCAGAGGTTGACTTCTGTAGTTAGCTTGACGCTGTTATTACGAGTGCGAGTGGCATAAGACGCAGAGAGTAGACGCAATTTGCGGTAACCGATATATTTTATTTAATAGCTAGTGGAGGGCACATGTATGGAGTTCTAGGAGTAGAACTTCCGTAGGAGGTTTACATTCCACGGTCGCTTGACGTCGAGTTTCCCGTCTCCACAGACGTCGGTGAGGTAGTAGGTGTCGTTGCAGATTACTCGCCCGATGGCGAATGGTCCCTCCCACGGGGGGGAGAGCTTGTGCATGCCCTTCTTATCCTGGATGAGGCGTAGTACCAGGTCGCCTTCCTGGAAGGTGCGAGTCCTCACCCGCCGGCTATGGTAGCGGCGGAGTCCTTGCTGGTAGATGGCAGTGCGGGAGCGAGCTAGGTTGCGTGCCTCATCGAGTTGATCGACTCCATCCTGGCGTGCAAGTTCGTTCGCAGCCTCCGTGTAGTGGACGACCCTTGGCGAGTCGTGCTCTAGGTCGGTGGGCATGACTGCCTCGGCACCATAAACCATGAAGAAGGGGGTGAACCCTGTCGACCTGTTGACCGAGGTGTGGATGCCCTAGATGACGGAGGGTAGCTCCTCGACCCAGCACCCGGCAGTGCGCTCGAGTGGTACTTGGAGCCGCGGCGTCAGGCCATGGAGGATGCTCTGGTTGGCCGTTCCGCCTGGCCGTTGGACTCCGGATGGGCGACTGAGGCGAGGTCGAGTCGGATGTGATGTTCCTCGCAGAACTCGGCCATGGCTCCCTTGGCGAAGTTGGTGCCGTTGTCCGTGATGATGCTGTTGGGGAACCCGTAGCGATATATGAGCTTGCGTAGGAACTTGGTGGCGGTCTTCCCGTCGCATTTCCGGACTGGCTTGGCCTCCACCCACTTTGTGAATTTGTCGACCGGGACCAGGAGGTGGGTGAAGCCGAAGGGGGCCTTTTTGAAAGGGCCTACTATGTCCATACCCCACACGGCGAACGGCCAGGTGATGTGGATTGTCTTGAGCGCTGAGCTCGGCACGTGTGTCTGATTGGCATACTTCTGGCATCCGGCGCACCGCTGGACAATGTCGACGGCGTCTGCGTGTGCGGTGGGCTAGTAAAAGCCGTGCCGCATAGCCTTTGCGACCAGAGAGCGGGCGCCAGCATGGTGGCCGCAGTCGCCGGAGTGGATGTCGTGGAGGATTTTGCGTCCTTCGACGGGTTGGACGCAGCGTTGGAACACGCCGGTCACGCTGCGCTTGTGGAGTTCGCCGTCGATGATGACGAAGGATTTGCAGCGGCGTGCTATCATCTGTGCGTCTGTTTTGTCTGCCGGCAAGGTGCCTCCCTCCAGATAGGCGATGTATGGCGTAGTCCAGTCTTATGGCTCGGCGATGAGTGCGACGAGGGCTGCCTCTGGTTGCAGCGGGACTCCGATGTCGATCTCCCTTGGGGAAGAGACGGAAGGCTTGGTGATGGTGTCGAGGAAGACGCCGGTGGGTGGTGAGAGTCGAGCCGAGCCGATGCGAGAGAGTGCGTTGGCCTCCTCGTTCTTCCGCATATCGATCCACTCGACGGAATAGCCTGCGAAGTGTCCACCCAGCTTGTTCACTGCTTGGCGGTATGTCGCCATGGTGGGGGAGACGGCGTCGCAGGTACCAGCGACCTGCCCGGCGACAAGGTCGGAGTCTCCGTAGCAGCGTAGGCGGTTGACATTCATCTCCCTGGCGGCTCGCATGCCATGGAGTAGTGCCTCGTATTCGGCCATGTTGTTGGTGCAGGGGTGAAGTCGAGGCAGAGGATGTAGCGGAGCTTGTCGTCCTTCGGGGAAGTCAGGACGATCCCTTCCCCTGCGCCGTCTGCATTCTTGGAGCCGTCGAAGTGCAGGCTCCAATAGTGGAGGTACGGCAGCTTTTCCGGCTGCTGGGCCTCTTCTCAGTCGGTGATGAAGTCCGCGAGAGCCTGCGATTTGATCGCTTTGCGTGGCTCATACTTGATGTTGTGGACACCGATTTCGATGGCCCACTTGGCAACTCGCCCGGTCGCCTCACGGTTGCGGATGATGTCCTGCAACAATGCGGAGGAGACGACCGTGATCGGGGGCTCCCCGAAGTAGTGCGGCAGTCGCCGCTGTGCTCTGAAGACCGCGTATACCAATTTCTGGTATTGCGGGTATCGCTGGCGCGACTCGGTGAGGACCTCGCTGATATAGTACACCGGTCGCTGTACTGGGCGCTCCTTTCCTTCCTCTGGCCACTCGACGACCATGACGGCGCTGACGACGCGCTCGGAAGCCGCGACGTAGACCAGCATGGGTTCTTTGTCGACGGGGGCGGTGAGTAGCGGTGCTGCGAGTAGCACCTTCTTGAGGTCGCGGAGCGCGTCGTCCGCCTCCTTGTCCCACTGGAAAGTGGGGTTCTTGCGCATCAGGCGGTATAGGGGCATCGCCTTTTCGCCCAATCGGGGGATGAAGCGACTAAGTTTAGCTTTATCTTGTATTTCCGCAGGTTGGCGAATGTACATTTGCCTGGGTTTAGCTTTATCTTGTATTTCCGCAGGTTGGCGAATGTTTTCTCCAGGTCGGCGAGTAGGTTTCCCTGGCGAGCGGACTTCACTACCACGTCGTCGATGTAGACGTGGATATTGCGGCCAATTTGGCTCGCAAGGCATTCCTGCATGCACCGCTGGTAAGTCGCCCCGGCGTTCTTGAGGCCAAAGGTCATGGAGGTGTAGCACAAGGCTACGAATGGCGTGATGAACGCCGTCTTTTCCTCGTCCTCAACAACCATTTTGATCTGGTTGTACCCAGAGTAGGCATCGAGGAAACACAGCGACTCCGAGCCCGCGGTGGAATCGATTATTTGGTCGATCCGCGGGAGGACGGATTGATCCTTTGGGCAGGCGCTGTTTAAGTTTGTGTAGTCGATACACATCCTCTAGGTCCCATTTTTCTTCTCGACCAGGACTGGGTTTGCCAGCCACTTGGAGTATCTGATTGGCTGGATGAAGCCTGCAGCAAGTAGACGCTGCACCTCCTCGGCGATGGCTCGGCGGCACTCTTCATTGAAGGGCCGCAGAGACTGCTTGACAGGTCGCACTTTGGGGTCGGCATTGAGTTTGTTCTCAACAAGTTCCCTAGGGACACCAGGCATGTCAGAGGGCTTCCATGCAAAGATGTCCCTGTTCTCACAGAGGAACTCGATGAGCGCGCCTTTCTATGCTGGGCTCATGCCCGTCCCGATCGTCACCGTTTGGCTGGAGTTGCCTAGGACCAGCTCGACGGTGCGGGTGTGTGTCGTTGCCTCAAAGGATGAGGTGTTGCCGCCTTCCGAGTTGGGTTTCTTGAGTATAGTGGGGTCGTCGTTGTTGACCCCGCTCGCGTATTTGGCGAGCTCATCGGCGTGGTTAGCCTCAGCCGTGATGACGGCGTCGGCGAGTTCGGCTCCTTTGGCCTCGCACTCGGCGGCCATGTCTGGGTCGCCGTGTATGGTGATGACGCCACGCGGTCCGGGGGGCTTCATCGCGTTGTCCGCGTAGTGGGGCGCCGCCATGAACTTGGCGAACGCCTGGTGCCCCAGGACACAGTGGTAGGGGTTGTCGAACAGCTCAAAGACGATATGCTCGGTGCGGAAGTTTGCTGCTGTGCCGAAGGTGACTGGCAGCGTGACCTTGCCGATCGGGTACGCCTTCCGACCGGGGACGATGCCGTGGAACGTGGTGTAGGTCGTCTCGACCATCGACTGTGGGAGCCGCAGTCGCCTGAAGGTGTCCAGGTACAGGATGTTGATGGAGCTGCCGCCGTCCATCAATGTCTTGGGGAGCCAGTAGTCTCCCACCTTGGGCTTGACCACCAGGGCGACTCAGCCTGGGTACTCGATGCGTGGCGAGTGGTCCTGGCGGCTCCAGGTGATGGGTTACTCGGACAAGTTA
Source organism: Avena sativa (assembly GCA_916181665.1). Taxonomy (NCBI): domain Eukaryota; kingdom Viridiplantae; phylum Streptophyta; class Magnoliopsida; order Poales; family Poaceae; genus Avena; species Avena sativa. Next base: position 185,523,124 of record OV702293.1, on the reverse strand, counting down.
AGGAACTGGGGAACGTCCACCTGGGCCACCGCATTGACGGCTATGGCGCGGGCGGTGACCTTCTTCTCGCGCTTCGTGTTGAAACCTATGAAGGTGTGGAGCGAGCCGGCCACGCTGCCGAATTTTCCGCCGTTTGCCGGGTTGCTGTCGGTGTCCTCCCGCGCTCGCCGTGCCTTCTCGATCTCCTTGAGAGAGTGGCAGTGGGCGGTCGTGTGCGTGGCGGGCTTCCCTTCCCTGCTGTGAAACGCACAAGGTTGGTTAAGGAGGGCCGCGGGGTCGAACCTTGGTTTCGCCTTGTAGTTGCCGCCGTCGCGGCGGAAGCTCTTGGGCTCGCGCTGTGCGTGCCCAGCGTTGGCGACGAAGTCGACTCGCCCGTCACTGCGGCGCTTGCCGGTGAGGCGAGTGTTGCTGTAGCGTAGGTCGGACCGTCGTCCGTTGTCGTTGCCGTTTGTGCGGCGTTGACCACACGACTCGTCGTCGGTTTCCTGGTTTGGGTCTTCCTCCGCGTATCTTTTGGCGATCTCAAGGAGGTCCGGTATGTTGTCGAGTGTGCGGTATGCTCGTTTGAGCTTGGCGACCAAGGCTCGTAGAGGCACGAGGTCTTGAAGTAGTGGATCACGGTGTCCGGGTGGATGCCGACCGTGTTGTACCATAGTTCTTGCCACCGTTGTACCCAGCTTCGGGTCGACTCGCGGGGTCCCTGGACGCATCGTTCCAGGTCCTTGATGGTGGTGGCATGGGTGTAGGAACCCTCGAAGTGAATGACGAAGGCGTCGCACATCTCTTCCCAGGAATCGATGCTATCCGGGGGGAGAGTGTTAATCCACTGCCTGCACGCTCCCTCCATCATCAAGCGGATATGTACATTATTTAAGCCCTCTACTTCTATGGATCGTCTCTTCTTACTTGCCTCCCTTTTTCTAGTGCTTCTTGGAATTCCGTCCATGACGACGTGAAGTCCGACAACTACTTTCTCGAGTATATAAACATCCAGAGGGTGCGCACTCTTGATTAGAAGTACATAGATTGAGGTTAGCCATTGAGAAATGACTAGAAAATGCATGTTCTCCTGTAGAATTCCCATGTCCACCTTCATACGCACTTTCAAAGTAAGATGTATTCTCTGCTTTTTCCTTTATTCAGTCATACATATAGATGTGATAACTGTCAGTGTCTTCTTTCGGGTCAATAGGATTAGTACTACCCCCATATGGATCATAGGTTCCATGCTAATCTAACTGATTTCCACTCCGTTACTAGGATCACAGGGTATAGGATTCTCCCTGGCTCTAGTGTAATATTCTTCTCCCCATCCATCGTAATTCCCGACTGGAATACTTGGATTGGATGTTTCCTAAGTTTCTTGTTTTGTCTATTATTTGACCCTTAGGTCAACATGTTTTTGAGGTTCATCTCTATAATAGTCATAGGTTTGGGTTTGTGGATCATCAAACTTAGTCTCTTCATACACCCTTTTTGACAAGGCTGTTCTAAGATGTCTAGCTTCTCTATCTAACTCCCTTTTGCATTATATTGCTTCAGTAGGATCAGTATAATCATTACGGTTAGTATCCAACTCCTGGACTAGAATCTATTGTGTGTAAGAGTAGGTATTGAGTAATGTCCTACTATGATCTATGTATTCAGCAGCTAAAGTAGATTTAGTCGGCACAATTGCAGCATGATCCAACTTAAGTTCCGAATTTATGGAATCTTGAGGTATAGTAGTAGGATTACTACCTAAAAATTTCCTTGGATTCTTGTTTTTGATGCCTGATTATTGCTTCTAAAACTGCAATTTGATACACCGCCACCATACATCTCATCTTTCCAGGTGGCATTTCTTCAATTATCCCCATATTTTTAGTAAGATAAGCACTACACGGTACTTGAATAATACTTTCCCATAATGGAATCTATAAACCTTGACGAAAAGTCGAGATTTACTATTCCATATTCCATTAAAGTTATCTCAAAAGTTCTGTCTGATCACCTACATAGTAATCTAAAGTCATGTACATCACTTGAACATTTCTGTTTGAATACCGAGATTCCATTCCTTATTGTAGGTAAGAGATTATAATTAGTCCTACTATGTTATAACTTAGTATTATTACCCCAATTGCAACATAATAAAGAATTATCACACTAGAAACATGACAATGTAATTCTTAAGTGAATACTCATCATATTTATAGAGAACTCTTTATCGTTGCTAACATACTTCCTACAAGTTCTACCCATTTAATAGGTTTCCAACCTAAGGTCAAAGCTTTTTCTCTGATACTAGCTATGGTGACCCAGCATACCACTACATGTCGTAGTATATTATAGTCGTGGATATAACACTCACGGAACACCATTCCGCAAATATTACATCCTCAGAGTGGTACAACAGAAACAAAGCGTGTCCACAAGCATACATTATTATTATTACATCGAGAAATTACACAATGACTTCGAGGTCCTCTTAGGTCCATAGAGGTATCCCGATGACTCAGGGCTAAACTATAATAACTCTGAGAACAAAATAAAGAAGAAAACTAAACTTTAAGGTTTATACAAGATTAATATGTATATAGCGGATAAGTATCAATGCTACTAGACTTGATCACTATATATGATACATCTACATTTCAGATACTTCGGTCTCCATTCCATAGATGCTTTCATAATTGCCCCCTTCGACACTTCCGGATACTTCTGGTTCTTCATAGCAGAATTCTGCTTGGTCTTCAATTGGATAGAGTATTTCCTCTTCTTGATCTTTGATGTCTTAGGAATCTAGGAAGGGTTAAGAAGATACATTGAGTACGAGCATACTCAGCAAGTTCACTAAAAATGAGTGTTTGATGCACTATATCTATAGCCATAGACCATAGGTAATAGGAAATGCAAGTTTTTGTAAACATTTCTTCAAAGGTTGATTTTATTCTAAAAAGCTATGTCCATCAGCCTTCACAGGTTTACCAGAACTTTCATGGAGTTCCTTTCCTGCAGCGTTCGTAGCTCCTTCCCGGAACAGGGAGTAACAAGTTACAGTTCTTACAATCTACAGAGGTGCGTTACTTTTGCCATGAGTGATCTTAAGCTTTGTTGCACATCCAGGCACGCATTCCCGTTCACACTTCCTTGGTATGAGGCCCAGACTAAGATCCAAGCCAATCACTGTCCTTCTCCGCGACCCCGCATACACCAAAATTATTGTATGCCCAGACTCAAGGTAGACTTTTCCCCGTATAAAACGGCTATACCTTAGTCTGATACACACAACAACCATTAACACTAGAAATCTGTCTTTTGTAAGCCTAGATACACCATAGACTTTTCCTTGTATACACGGCTATACCCATGATCTGCAACTTACAAAACACCCAGAATAGTGTTCGAGGCATTTGAAAGGGAGCCGATCTAGCTGACTTCTCCATCCCATTCCAAATCTCATGGTTAACGCGTAATATACGACGCAAGAATCACTGGCGACATTGGTTGTTAAGTCCTAGGTATTATGTTCCTTTACCACCGGAACTTCCATAATAGGTTATTACCACTTGGTAAATAACCCATAATCATATTATCATGAAAATAGTGTTTTCTGACCTTTTTGAAATGCAGGTGATGACAGCATTGGATTTGCAAGATACTTGACAGAAAATAATCAAAGGAGATGGGCAAGTGTGAACTTGCCTTGATATAGTGACGTAGTGTAGTCGAATGTCTCGACTTGACCCTGGACCTTGGGTTCATCAAAATACCATCATTGCTCGGTAAGGACAATGTTTAAAGAAGAAATATGCTATTATGCATAAGTAATGAGATGCATGATGTAAAACCCCAATTAATTCCCTAACATTACAAGTGAGATGGATTTAGATGATTTATTTTAAGGTTTTATTTATCTTCAAGTTTACTTCAAAAAAGTGTGTGCTTGCAAGGATTTTGAGATGAACATATAAGACATGAAGGTAAAGTACAGTCATAATACAATTCTAAGATTGAGTGGTATCATCTAGTTATTCAAATTCTTGCAGAGAGATGAGGACTCTCGGCTGGTTGGGAGTGGGTGCGCGGCCTGGTGGCGGTGGGGGAACTCCACTCGCTGGTGCGGCTGGTGGTGGCCGGGCGCTGAAGCCTGGAGGCGTGTTCTCACAAATCGCGTGATCGCCCACGCGCGACGGGTCGTTGTCGTCGTCGAAGTTCAGGTCACAACCCTAAACGGTGGGGTTCAGGCGCATCCTGATGATGCGCTGGTGGTAGAGTGATGACTCCTGCACCGTCAATTGCTCGAGGCAAAAAAATTCGAAATCGGCTTTCTCCTTGCGCACTTCCTCTTCTAGGCACAGGCGCATCTCCTCGACCTCTCCTGCTGTCGCGATTGGCAGGATCGTCATGGAGAAGGGGTCCGGCGGGGTGCTCGCGCCGCTAGCCATGTAGGTCACGAGGAAGCGACCGGATCCGGCATGGAGGTTGCCAGAGTTCTCGGATTCGGAGTCAGAGTCGAAGATCCCGAGGATGGATGGATCCTCAAAATCTCCCATGTTGGAGACTTGGGTGAAGGATCCCGCTGGTGATGCGGCGACACTGGATCCGGCGACTGAAGTCGGGGTCGCCAAGTCGGCGTCGTCATTGAGGGCCGCGTCGTCCGTGGCCGTGTTGGTCTCGGCCATGTTGCTGTTGGCCGAGTCGTACTCGGAGGCGAGGCGGTGGATGGTGCGGACCTGGCTCTCGGAGAGCCGATCGCGTGGCGGCGACTCGCCGATGAGCGCTGATACCTCCGAGACAATGACGTCTGTGAAGCTGACGAAGAGGCTGATCGTGCCGACCGACATGATGACGCTATGGGTGACCGGGTGTGACGTCGGGACGTAGCTGCTAGGCAAGATCTGGAGGATCTCGCCGATGGAGATCATGCGGCCGGTGGGTGCCACTGACGCACGGGGGCCCTCTATCAGCTTCTGCAGCAAGGTGTCCCTGCGGAGTAAAAACAATTAGGGTTAAGGTATGCTGACATCAGGCTAACGTCATAAATCATTTAACAATTTTCAGAAATGTTTAAAAATGGCAGAAATTATTATACACATGTAAAATTCATAACTAATTCATATTTAATGAGAAAAAAATGTATAATATATCAAAATGTTCAGAAAAATGAGATCTATCTATTTAAGCAATCATCATACATTGTCAAGAAAATTAAAACCCTATTTTAGTTGAAGAAACATCGACAACCCTTATGTACATGTGGGTTCGACGGTGTGCCGTCGCTAGGGCATTCCGAACCCTCTTAAATCAATGTTGCACCTAGGGTTAGTGTATGATCTCTAATCCAACACGTCATACATATTATCTGTGCATTGCATTATGCCATGTCTTGATTGTCGCCTTTATTTCTGGTATTGGTTCTTTGTGATAGGATCCGAGCTCGAGGCCGAACTCAACAACAACGAAGATCCATACCTGTCTACTAAAGGACAAGGGAAGCATAGCCTCTCATTCTAAACCTAAATTTACAAAGTATTTTACTTTCTCACTAAGATGCATATGATTCCAATGTGGTCTTTTGTCAGCAGCTAGAGTTACCTATCCACTACACAGTTTCCCTTTTGTAGCGTTATACTCCTGATCTACTGCTCCTATCATACCTAGGTCTGGCATGTGAGCGTTACTAGAGCTTATGCGACGAACAATATTAGCCATGGTTAGTGGTAATGTTTGATCCATCTGAATGATGAATCGGATATGCTGAAGAATCTAGAAAGGTAAGAGATGGAGATATGATTCGAGGAGATAACCGAACATGCTAAGTCTTGTATGGGAGGCCACCTTGGGTGTGGTTTGTGTAGTCCCATGCTCACCACCACTAGGAACTGAGTTCTTTCCTTTGGAACCGAGACGAGCGTACAGCCACACGGGGCCTGGAAAACCCCTCGACAAACTAACTTAACTAGTAGATTCCATGAGTCACATAGTTTGGGCTTTCCATTTGGCATACGCATTGAAAACATTTTCGAAAGAGTAGGATAAGGAGGTGCATCATAATAGGTAGGGAAGCATGGCCACGTTTTCTTGGGGTACATAGAGCCCACGGTAAACCAACCTCGCCTCACATCTCTAGGGACCGGCTTCAGTATTTGACCCGTTACAGCGGAACCATCCTTAGGGTGTGACTCGTGGTCTCGGTGAAACCAAGGTAAAGGTCGTGGTCAACCACCCTCTGCCGGCCTTAAAAGGAAGAGGGCTAATAATATTTGGCATTAAGAGTCAGTTTGTGCATGTGGGTAAAGTTGTACACCCCTGCAGGGTTAAATATTTTCGAAAAGCCGTGATCACGTTTATGAACACTTGGTGACTGAATTCTAGGATCATAGCTAACATTAACTAACTATAAAACTTGCTAATCCACGTGTACTTGAGGATGCTTCCTCTGGGTTTGACGGGGTGATCCTAGATAGGAGGTTCTGATAAAGCTGGTGGCTATCAAGATGAAATATTCAAGAAGAAGAAGTCATTGTGTTACCCCTATTAAAATACTCTGAGAAGATGAGCCTCTTCTCTCTCTTGTTTACAAACAAAGATCGATTTATGCAAAAGTGAATCCAAAGAAAGCCTTTCTAGCTAGAGCATGTAGATACTAGGTTATCTAAGTCTTGCGGAGTACATTCTCATACTCAACCTTGCACCATTGTTGTTTTTCTATAGATGATCTAATTGCAACAGAAGGAGGTTTCTACGATGACATTGACAAGTAGTTAGGGTCCCAGGTAGAAGCCTGAGGACTATGGGATGGACGCCGCTTCTGTTTATGGCCTCTTAGGTCCTTTGCTAAGTTTGTTCTGTAGAACAACATAATTTTCTTTCGTTGTTTGATGTAATAATCCAATATCGTACTCTGTTAAGAGGTTAAAATTATGCTGTTGAATCCCTATGTTCTGTAATGTTACTGAATTTTATACTATGATTTTCCAAGCTTGGATATGAGCTTATCTCAGATGGTGATCTCAGGTTTGTTTATCCCTAAACCTGAGGGTGTTACAGGTTTTGGTATCAGAGAAGGACTGCCTGTAGGAAACCCTTTTATTGGTCGATGTTGAGTCTAGAAGTTGAGAAAACTACTTGAAAGTTGAAAATTATTGCAAAAACTCTGACTAGGATTCTTTTTACTCATTCTCTGGTATGATTATAGCGCTGGAGTTTTCTTATCCTAATTGGTTTGATAAGGATTTCATTTGTTACATCCTATCTCAAACTTTTAGGACCGTGGTTTTGGGGTTGTTTTTCTTAAGTACCCTTTACTTCGTTGCTTTTGTTAGAGTTCCAAGATATCTTAGTTCACTTGATGTGCAACACCTTAGCATCCCATTGTTATAGTTTGTTAGTCAGCTGGTTAGTGTATGATTACTATGCTTTGAGACTACCATCCTTGATGAGATGATATGCTTTATATCAACTAATCCTTGTTCTTCGTCCTATTATGTTCCTTTGAATCACTTGTCTAACTCCTTTTGTTATTCCAGGATGGGTGATAATTCCCGTGATCGTACTCGTGCTCATGCCCGTGGTTCTACAAATGAGGGGGTATCTTTTAACCTTCCTCTAGCGCCATCCATGGTTCAACTCATGGCTATGTATGAAACCAATCGTGCTGACAACAAGAGGCTCCTAGAGGATTGAGCACAACACTACCCAACAGCAAAACAATCAAGTCGGTATTAAGGATTTCGTACGTCTCACTCCTCGAATCTATAGCTATTCCACTGAGCCCCTTGATGTAGACTTCTGGCTTTGCACCATCAGGCGCAAACGTTAGGTTGGTCATGTTGCTCAAGCTGATTGGGTGACTTATGCTGCATATCACACTGAGGGAGCAGCTGGCTCCTTGTGGGAAAATTTCTTGGCAATGCAAGCTGCTCAACATGTTGTTACATGGCACGAGTTCACTGAAGCCTTTCGAGCCTATCACATTCTGGAGGGTCTAATGGATCAGAAGAGGGAGGAGTTCCTCAAGATGAAGTAGGGAACTGGTTCTATGTGCGACTACCAGTGCAACTTCAGTCGTCTTGCTTGCTATGCTACTGAAGAGGTCTCCACTGATGCTAAGAAGCAAGCTCTGTTCCGCAAGGGACTAGATCTTGAGGTTTGCCGTGATATCCACATCATGGACTTTGGTAACTTCCAAGATCTGGTCAACAAGGCTATGAAGGCCGTGGAAAGCTGGAGTATGAAGAAACCCATAAGTATCCTCAGGAGGGGTACACAAATGCTGGATGAAGCATTAAGAAGAACCTTGTCTTGTACCATACAGTGTTGTGCCACGTTCTCCTTATAACCCAAGGTCTTATGGATATGCCCCTTGCCCGAATTATACTTCAAACAATGCTGGAGGGACAAACTACCCTACTGCTGGTAATACCTCAAGTCTTATCTGTTTCAACTGTCGCCAGCCAGTCCACTATGCAAGAGATTGCCCTCAAAAGAGTGCTGCTGAGAGAGCACCACCAGCAAAGAAGAATGATAAGTCTCAAGGTGCTGGAAGAGGTTGTCTGAACCATATATCTACTGAGGAGGCTTAGGAAGATCCAAGCGTCATCATGGGTACACTTCGTATCAATCAAATTCCAGCTAAAGTTTTGTTTAATTCTAGAGCATCGCATTCATTCCTATCAAATTCAAGCTTTTTCTCAAATGCATGGTATAAGTTTTGAGGGGTTGCCTATTCCTCAGTGGGTTCAATCTCCTGGTTCTAGCTGGTGTTCCACCATGGTTAGTCGTGGGAACCTAATTGAAGTTGCCTACCAACTTCTCCTCACTTCTCTCATTGCCCTCAAGTCAACTAACATTGACATCATTTTGGGAATGGATTGGTTAACCCACTATCAAGCTATCCTCGACTGTACAACCAAGTATGTGACTCTGACTAGTCCTTATGGCATAATAGTCAAGTATTGGACCATAGGGTCACTATCTCCTTTAGTTGTTTCTACTCCTGAAGCGGAGTTGCATGCTCTTGAAGTTTTACCTCCTCTAGAGATTCAAGATGTTTCCGTGGTATGTGAATTCCCGGACGTATTTCCTGAGGAGTTGCCTGGCATGCCACCTGATCGAAGTGTGGAGTTTGTCATAGAGTTAGTTCTTGGAACTGCTCGCGTTTCTAAGACACCCTATCGTATGCCTCCTCATGAGCTAGTGTAGTTGAAGAAGCAAGTAGAGGAGTTAGAAGTTAAAAGATACATTCATCCCATCACATCTTCTTGGGGATGTCCTACCATCTTTGCTAGGAAGTGGGATACCAATATACCGCGTCTGGTTGTGGATTATCGCCCACTCAATGTTGTGTCTATCAAAAAAAAGTATCTTCTTCCTAGGATCAACGATATTTTTAATCAGTTAAGTGGTGCCACCGTCTTTTGCAAAATGGATCTGAGGTCAAGGTTTCACCAAATAAAGATCTGAAAGGAAGATATTCCAAAGACTTCTTTAACCACTCGTTAAGGTCTTTACGAGTACACCATTATGTCTTTTGGTTTTACCAATGCTCCAGCCACTTTTATGCATCTTATGAACTCTGTCTTCATGGAATATCTTGACAAGTTAGTTGTGGTCTACATGGACGATATTCTGTTCCATTATAAGACTGAAGAAGAACACAGCGAACATGTTCGTTTGGTGCTAACATAACTTCGAGACATTGTCTCTATGCCAAGTTTTTCCAAATGTGAGTTTTGGTTACAAGATCTCATATTCCTTTGTCATGTTGTTTCTGCCAAAGGGGGTTGCTGTTATTCCAGATAAGGTCCAACCTGTCCTTGAATTGGAATCCCCCATGTCCGTTAAGGATGTGTGAATCTTCCTTGGATTCGCAGGTTATTACCATCGATTCATCGAGAACTTTTCCAAGATTGCAAAGCCAATGATTGATCTTCTTAAGAAGGATAAGAAGTTTGAATGGTCTAACAAGGCTGAAGAAAGCTTCCAGGTTCTGAGAACCAAGCAAACAATTGCTCCAGTGCTGGTCCTTCCAGACACTAGCAAAGACTTTGTCATATTCTGTGATGTTTCTCACCAAAGTCTCGGATGTGTGTTAATGAAAGATGGTCATGTTGTGGCTTATGCCTCCCGCCAGTTGAAACCACATGAGAACAACTACCCAACTCATGATCTCGAGCTTGCATCTGTTGTTCATGCTTTTATGAAATGGCAGCATTACCTCCTCGGTAGTCATTGTGAGTTATACTCGGATCATTAGAGTTTAAAGTATCTTTTCACGCAATCTAATTTGGATATCAGGCAAAGAAGATGGTTGTAACTCATCAAGGACTATGATTTGGGTCTCAACTATCAAGCGAGAAAAGCCAATGTCGTTGCTGATGTGCTCAGTCGTAAGTCATACTGCAACAATCTATTGATCAAACAAGCGCAACCTTCTCCTCATGAGGAATTTGCTCGATTGAACCTTGAAGTAGTTCCTCGTGGATTCCTTTATAATCTCGAAGTGAAGTCTTCTATAGAGGATGAAATCAAGATTTCATAGAAGAATGATTTTGAAGTTGCTGAGATCAAAGGGAACATTGCTAATGGAGTTGCTAAATGTTTCACTGTTGATAATAAAGGTATTGTCTACTTTGTAACTGTTTGGTAGTGCCAAAGAGAACAAAGTTGAGGGATTTAATTCTCTCATAGGCTCATGAATCACCGCTTCTATATCCACCCTGTAGGTATTAAGATGTATTGGGAGCTTCCTCAAATATTCTGGTGGTTTGGTATAAAGAATGATATTGCTCGTTATGTTGTCGAATGTGATGTTTGCTGTCGTGTGAAGGCTGAGCACCAAAGACCTGCTGGTCTTATGTAACCACATCGAATCCCTGAGTGGAAATGGGATGAAATTGGTATGGATTTCATCACTCTTTTTCCTAAGACTCAAAAGGTAAATAATGCCATCAGGGTAATCGTTGACTATCTGTCTAAGGTTGCTCATTTCCTACCTGTTCGCAAGAGTATTACTGCTAGTCAATTAGCATATCTATACATCTCTCGAATAGTTTTCCTTAATGGTATTCCAAAGAAAATTGTCTTTGATCGAGGGAGTTTGTTCACCTCAAGGTTCTGTACAAGTTTCCAACAATCTATGGGAACCCATCTATCCTTCAGTACAACTTATCATGCTAGTAGCAATGGACAGTCCAAAGGGTGAATCAAATCCTTGAAGACATGCTCAGAGAATTTGTCATATCTTTCGGCAAGAACTAGGAGAAATTCCTTCCTTTTGCTGAATTCTCCTACAAAAATAGTTATCAATCCAGTATAGACATGGTACCATTTCATTTCTTATATGGAAGAACCTATCGCACTCCTTTTAACTGGTTAGACACCAGCGAAAGAAAGTTCTTTGGTCCTGATATGATCCAGTAAGCAGAAGATCAAGTCTGTATCATTTGAGATCATTTGAAAACTGCTCGATATTGCCAGAAAAGATATCATGATCGTCATCATCAACATGTTGAATATGAAGTTGGTGATAAAGCTTATCTTCGGGTCACTCCTTTAAAGGGTGTCCATCGTTTCGGCATCAAAGGAAAACTGGCTCCTCACTATGTTGGTCCTTTTCGCGTTCTTTCCAGGCAAGGTAAACTTGCATATCAGCTGGAGCTTCTCACAAATTTCCCTGAGGTTCATGACGTCTTTCATGTGTCTCAACTCAAGCGTTGCTTCAAAGACCCTGTTTGTGGTATTTATCACCAAACTCTTGATCTTCAAAAGTATCGGACTTATCATGAGTATCATGTTCGTATCCTTGATGAAACTGAGTGCAAGACTCGTCGTTAGAACATCAAGTTCCTGAAAAGTTTAGAGGAATGAGAAGATCATCTTTGATATGAGTATGTTGTCTTCTTTTCTAACACATAGGAATATCGGGACGAGATTTTTGTAAGTGGGGTAGAGCTATAACAACCCAAGTTTGTATTATTGGTAATTAGTACTTAAGCACTGCATGCATGTGTGAAAATCAATAAAGTATATGCATGTGAGAACGTTTGAACAAATGCAAATCATGAACCCTAGTTTCCCTCTTACTCTGAAATACATTCAAAAGGTTGTGAATTTCAAAAACTACAAAAATATGTGAATCCCAAAATGTTACAAGGGCCTCACAGTATTTTAATTGTTTTAGAAAACCTATGGAATTTTTGAAATTCCCAAAAACAATTTTGATATGGATATACAAAGAGATAAATTAAAACAGGAAAAGGAAAAATGTTCCTGAAAAAACATTACCAGGCCGGCTCATCTCTCCTCTCTTGTCTCCCTGTCGCTCCCGCGCGCAGGTCAGTGGCCCAGCACGGCCCACCCGGGGCCCAGAAGCCAGCTCATACCACGACGGGGAAGCACCTCCATGTCGACGCCGCCGCCGTCAGCCGACCGAGCCGCACCAAGATTCACGCCGCCGCCCGCCAACGCCTATAAGAACCCCAGCTGCCGCAGTGGAGAAGCCCTAGTGCTCCACTTCCCCTTTCCCTTAACCCTATCACCATGGTCGGCGAGATCTAGCTTCGGACCCCGTCGGTGCCCCATCGTCTCTGGCCTCCCCTTTCCCTTCTAATCCCGAAGGAGGCACCACCTCGCTATGCTGATCATCCTCGACAAAGGAATCGAGCAGGGGCACTTCGAATCACCGTCATCAACATCGTCTTCGACGCCTCTGCCCGCTGCCTCCGTCGATGTTGTCAACGCCGTTTGGCCTCCCCGGTCCTTGCTGAACCCTTCGTTTGCCTCGTGGTGAGCCGCTAGTCCCCGTGGACCCTCTCCCTCGCCCCTCTCGCTCTGGTTACTCTTCTCCATGGTCACCTGCAAGCTTTGCCACTTCCGCTCGTCGCAGGCCACGCTCGGTGACCAAATCCGGGTGGCGCTGCCACTAGCTAGCTCGCCCTGCTCCCCTCTTCCGAACGCTCCTACCCGCGCAGCCCCGCATAGCCCCAATTACCGTCCCGACGCTGATCCGTGTCTCACCGCCAGGATGACGTCACCTTGACATCATCGTGACGTCAAGCACGCGGGTCTGACCCAATCAAACCCTGGTTTGGGTCCCACCTGTCCGGGTTGACGCTGAGGTGGCACAAGGCCCCTGTATCAGCCTCTGGGGCTAGGTGTCCCTATGATGTAAAAAGAATTAGGGTTAGGGTATGCTAACATCAGGATCCCATCATAAATCCTTTAATACTTTTCATAAATGTTTAAAAATGGTAGAAATTATTATAAACTTGTAAAATTAATAACTAATTCATATTTAATCATAAAAATATGTATAACATATCAAAATGTTTAGAAAAATGAGATCTACCTATTTTAGATATCATCATACATTCTCAAGGAAGTTAAAACCCTATTTTAGTTGAAGAAACATCGACACCCCTTATGTACACGTGGGTTCGACAGTGTGCCTTCGCTAGGGCATTCCAAATCCTCTTAAATCGATGTTGCACCTAGGGTTAGTGTATGCTCTCTAATATGACATGTCATACATATTGTTTGTGCATTGCATTTTGCTATGTCTTGATTGTCACCATTCTTTCCGGTATTGATTCTTCGCGATACCTGTCTACGACAACGAAGTCTATGACAACGATTCCATACCTGTCTATTGAAGGAAAAGGCAAACATAGGCTCTCATTCTGAACCTACTTTGACAAAGTATTTTACTTTCTCGCTAAGATGCATACGATTCCAATGTGGTATTTTGTCAGCAGCTAGATTTACCTATCTGCTGCACTGTTTCCGTTTTGTAGCCTTATACTCCTGATCCACTACTCCTAGTATACGTAGGTCTAGCATGTGATAGTTACTAGAGCTTATCCGACCGACAAGTTTAGCCATGCTTAGTGGTAACATATGATCCATCTGAATGATGAATCAAAGATACCGACGAATCTAGAAAGGTAGGAGATGGAGATATGATCTGAGGAGATAACCGAACATGCTAAGGCTTGTATGGGAGGCCATGTTGGGTGTGGTTTTTGTATTCCCATGCTCGCCACCACTAGGAACCGAGTTCTTGCCTTTGGAACCGAGACGAGCGTACATCCACATGGGGCCTGGAAAACCCCTCGACTAACTTGCCTAGTAGATTCCATGAGTCACATAGTTCGGGATTTCCATTTGGCATACGCATTGAAAACATTTTCGAAAGAGGAGGAAAAGGAGGTGCGTCATACCAGGTAGGGCAGCGTGGCCGCGGTTTCTTGGGGTAGATAGCACCCCTGGTAAACTAACCTCACCTCACATCTCTAGGGACCAGCAACAGGATTTGACCCGTTACGGCGAAACCATCCTTAGGGCATGACTCATGGTCTCGGCGAAAGCAAGGTAAAGTTCATGGTCAACCACCCTGTGCCGGCCTTCCAAGGAAGAGGGCTAATAATATTTGGCATTAAGAGTCGGTTTGTGCGTGTGAGTAAAGTTGTACATCCCTGCAGGGTTAAATATTTTCGAAAAGCGGTGTTCACAGTTATGAAATCTTGGTGACCGAATTCTAAGATCATAGATAATATTAAACAACTAAAAACTTGCTGATCCTCGTGTGCTTAAGGATGCTTCCTCTGGTTTTGAGGGGGTGATCCTAGATAAGAGGTTCTCATAAAGCTGGTGGCTATCAAGATGTGATATTCAAAAATAAGAAGTCGTTCTCTTACCCCTTTTAAAATACTCCGAGAAGACGAGCCTCTTCTCTCTCTTGTTTACAAGCAAAGATTGCTTTATGCCAAAGTAAATCTAGAGAGCCTTTCTAGCCAGAGCATGTAGATACTAGGTTATCTATGTCTTGCGCCATTGCTATTTTTCTGCTGATGATCTAATTGGAACTTAAGGAGGTTTCTACGTTGACATCGACGAGTAGTTTGGGGTTTCATGTAGAATCCTGAGGACTATGGGATGTACGCCGCTTTTGTCTATGGCCTCTTAGGCCCTTTGGTAAGTTTGTTGTGTAGAACAACATAATTTTCTTTCATTGTTTGATGTAATGTTGGGTCTATGACCTCTGGTTTGTAATAATCCAATATCGTACTCTCTTAAGAGTTTAAACTTATGTTGTTGAATCCATGTGTTTTGTAATGTTACGGAATCTTATGTTGTGATCTTCCAATCTTGGAGATGAGCTTATCTCAGATGGTGATCTGAGGTTTGTTTATCCCTAAACCCAGGGTGTTACAAAATTTACAATCAACATGGAAATGCATATACCTACTATACTGAAACGAACAAGAAAATCTGGTTTACCAAGGTCATGGCATCGTCTATGCATACACGACATCTTTGCCTGTCACGTCAAGGACGCCGAGTGTGCCCAGTAGTGGTGAGTCGCTTTGAAGTAGATAGATCACGACATCTCAGTGAAGCAGATATGTGGAGGTTGTTGATGGGTCTATCTTGGTTGACAAGATGGCCCCTGGATGAGATCCGGTGTAGTGCACGGCGTTGTCGGTGGAGTAGATCTATTAGGACTGATTATGGTCCCAAGGCTCTACTCAAGATCATCGGTGAAGAAAATCTGGTGTAGTGGACTGTTGAGTCCATGAAGCAGATTGAATGCAACATCAACGTAAGTGAAGCAGGTCAGGTGCAGTAGACGAGGGAGTCAGTGAACTAGGTTTGGTAAGGAGGATGTCGGCTGATCCGGTAGACAGGTGAGGAATATGTGGTATCACGAGGTATGGCTTGCAGGCCAGTGAAGTGCGGCGGTGAAGAGGCCGGAGGTGGTACAGGGAGTTTGGGGTGGCGTGTTGGTCGGCGAAGTGCGGCAGGGATATTCCGGTGTGGTGGTTCAGGGGCTGCAAGTGAGATAGGGGGGTGGGTGGCTTGTAGGGCGGGAAGCGACAGGGATGTTCTAATGCGATGGTGCAGGAGCTGGAGGTGAGATAGGGGGTTGGGTGGCGAGTAGTCCCGCGAACTTGGGTGGGGATGTTCCGGTGCGGTGGTGCAGGAACTAGAGATGAGATAGGGGGTTGGGTGGCGTGTAGGCCGGCAAACTGGGGAGGGGATGTTCCGGTGCAGTGGTGCACGAGCTGGAGGTGATATAGCGGGTTTGGTGGCGTGTAGGCCGGCGAAGCGCGGCGGGGATGCTCCGGTGCGGTGGTGCAGGAGCCGGAGGTGAGATAGGGGTTAGGGTTTTTCGGAGTGCTATGGGGAAAATGGCATCGGTAGAAGGTGGACTACCCAGCTTCAGAGCTGTGGTGACCGAGGGAGAAAATTATGAAAGATACCCACACCCTGAAATTTGTAGTTAGGACATTTTTAGGGGTATAAAAGGAATTTCATGCGGCTAAAACTTGGAGCGTGACCACTCGAAATATTTCGGTGGAGGTGTGGCTGGAGAATTTGGTGCTCTGAGATTTTGAATTTGGCTATACAGTACAAAAGATATAGAAAAATAATATCCTACCCCAAGGACTAGAAAAAATAATAGTTTACTATAATGTTCTAGCCTTTGTAGGTACAGAGTATTTCCGGACCCATTTCTGCACAAATAGGGTCTCTGCCTTCGGCTGAATTACGTACACACATATTACCCACTATAAAGGTAGTAGTAACATGAACTAGTAACACTGTCATTATACTTGCCAATGGATTACTATCTCTTATATGCATGCATGTGATTGGGCTACTAGATTTTTTTGTCTATACATGCGTGCAAGAATACTAGTCTAGCTAATGTACTAGTAGTACCCGAGTACTCCTCATCGGTAACTAAAGTTAGCCTATGATACTGCTCTAAGAGACTCCTTGTTGTGATGAAAGGCCTAAGGCTTGTAAGAGTGGTAACTTGGAGTATGCATATGTTAGCGGGTATGTACTACTAGTATTTTGTACACTAGATGTGGGACCCTGGATTTACGGTCCTAGAATCCCCGTTATGCCTGCAATTCACGTTCCCATGACAAGTGAGCCATGAGCATAACCGACTAGTACCATTACAACATCCAGAAAGTAAAAAATACAAAACTTACTTTGTTGCTATTATGGCGATTACAAAAAACAATGTTGGAAGTCTTCAAGCGCAGAGCCCGTGTCATGCCTTAACCTACAGCAGACTGACTGGGAAGACGGCCTAGCTCGCATAGACGTTAGCATCTCCATCTCTCCTCGTGCTTCTGAAAATCTGGCCAAGTAAATAGCCAGGGACAATGCCGGTGAGTACTTTGAATATACTCGCAAACCACCTTAGTGTTAGACTAGACAATGTTGAGTCGGTTTTGATCTATTAAGAGTTTGTTTTAGAGTCGGTTTAAGTAATCTTGGCCGAAAAGTTTTGTAACCCTATATATACTCTGTACCCCTCAAGCAATATTATTATGCAAGTCAATCAAATTTACATGGTATCATACAATTAGATCCTAGGGCATGGCGCCGCCACCGACGCTGCCCCCTCCTCCCCCTCTCGACTACTTCACCAAAAAGGCCACCACCGCCGCTGCTTCCCTGGGTGACGCCGGCCAAAACTCCAACACCTCCCTTGATCTACCCTCTCCTACCCTCCCAACTATCCACTATGCAGATACAATCTCAGATGTTAGCCCCTTTATTCCAATCACTTTAGATCTACCAAAGCATAACTACTACCATTGGCGTCATCTCTTCGAGGTTCATCTCGGTCGGTGCAATCTTCTCGACCACGTTGCCGACCATGACGTTCCCTGTCCTACCTATCCTTGCTGGGCCAAGGACGACCTCGCCATCATCCAATGGATCTACCAGCGGGTGTCCACTGAGATCTTCAATCTCGTGTTTCGCGACGCCACCAGCGCAGCCGCCCTCTGGGCGGCCCTCCGACAGCTCTTCCAAGACAACATCGACGCCCGTGTCAACACCCTCCACACCAAGCACCGCCACACCGTCCAAGGTGACTATCCCGTCGGCGTCTACTGTCAAAATCTCAAGACGATCACCGATGAACTCCAAGAGCTCGGCGACCCCGTCGACGACCGTCAACTGATTTACATCCTCCTCGTCGGGCTCGGTGACCGCTTCGAAAACCAGGCCTCCTTTATTCCCATGATGCGGCCCTGTCCTACCTTCGCCGAGGTACGATCTATGCTTTAGTGGGCCGACCGTTCCCTCGTAAATAAAGAGGCGCACCATCAAGCTTTCGCCGCGATCCAGCGACCTCCTGGTGCTCCTGCGCCGCGTCCTCCGTCACTGGTGCAGCCACCTCCGGGGTGGCGCCCTAGTCCGAACTACAGGGGCAAAAACCCTACCTTCCGGCTGCCTCGACCACCCACGCCTCCTCCCATCGGCCCGACGCCTCCAGCCCCGGCACCTCCTGCGTCTTCTAGCTGGCTCCCGATGCACGACCCGTGGAAAGGGCTTGTCCATGCCTGGTCCATGCCCTGGATCGCGCCCTCTCAGATTGGTGCTCCCCCGGTGTACTCTGGCGCCTAGACGCTAGGCATGCGCCCCCACGCCGGCTCTCCGGGCCTCCTTGGCACTCGCCCTCCACACCAAGCCTACATGACTGCACCGACCTACATGCCTGGTCCGAATTACTAGCAGTACAGCGCCCCAGCCCCTCCTCCGACGTCTGCTGGGGCCTACATGCCGATCTACGCGTCTTCACCACCTGCTCTGCTGCCTGCACCATCGTCGTCCTCTTCCTTATCACCGAGCTGGGATCAAGCAGCGTTTATCCAAGCCATGAACCACTTTGCTGCTCAAGGAAACTCAGGTACCAACTGGATTTTCGTTTCTGGTGCTTCTAGTCACATGTCTTCTTCGAATAATATGCTGTCAAATTTTTCCTCCTCACCTTTTTCCTCTATAACTCTTGGCAATGGTTCTACTATCCCAATCTCCGGTGTTGGTAATGCACAACTTCTCTCACACACAAAACCTCTCCTCCTTCGCAATATTCTTGTTGCACCTGATCTCATTAAAAAATTAATATTTGTTCGACAATTCACTCGTGACAATCATGTTTCTCTCGAATTTGGCTCCTTTAGTGTTTCTGTGAAGGATTTTCTAACCAAGGCGGAGATCGCTCGCTTCAATAGTGATGGAGATCTCTACTCCCTCCATGGTGTTACCACGGCCACCCAACCCTCATCTATGGTTGCTTCAGTCGAGCTTTGGCATCAACGTCTAGGCCACCCCAATAAAATCGTCTTAGATTCTCTCCTTAGTAATTTATCTATTCCTTGTAATCGTGATACTCATAATCCTCTAGTTTGTGAATCTTGTTAACAAGGAAAACATGTGCGTCCTTCGTTCAATTCTTCTACTTCTTCTAGTACTTTTCCCTTTGAATTATTACATTGTGATTTATGGACATCACCTATTGAGAGTATTTCTGGTTTTCAGTAGTATCTTGTGATCTTGGATGATTTCACTCATTATGCATGGACTTTTCCTTTACGCAAAAAATCTGATGTACACACAATCCTTCTCACTTTTCAACGCTATGTTGCAACTCACTTCTTTCTCCCCATTCGGTTCATCCAATGTGATAATGGCAAAGAATTTGACAATAACCAAAATCGTAATTTCTTTCTCCACCATGGCATTCTCCTCCGTTTTTCCTGCTCCTACACTTCCCCTCAAAATGGCAAAGCTGAGAGATCTCTCCGCACTATCAACGACATAATTAGAACCCTTCTTATCCAAGATTCTACGCCCCCACGTTTTTGGGCCGAAGCTCTCCGCACAGGCACATATCTCCTCAACATTCTTCCCTCCCAACTTAACCCACAAATCACACCATATTACTCTCTCTCTTTCTATGTCATCCTAATTATCCTGAACTTCGAGTATTTGGTTGTCTCTGTTTTCCCAATACCTATGTCACTTCACCTCATAAACTAGCTCCTAGATCTCTACCCTATGTTTTTCTAGGTTATTCCGATGAGCACAAAGGTTATAGATGTTTTGACACAGTTTCTGGTCGTATTCGTATCTCTTGTCATGTTACTTTCGTTGAACACTCTTTTCCTTTTGCCACCCATACATCTCCCCATGATTCCGTCTCCACTGACCCCTCTCCCTTACTTGTTCAGCTACACCACCTAATCCCCTACACAACCCAATATTCCATACAGAAACACTATGCCCGAACCTACATCCGCTGCGCCGGGCGTTTCGCTCACTTCTCCTATCGCGCGCTCTATCGATCCCTCACGTCAGCCTGCCGTCGCACCACCCTCTCCACCCACGGCGCACTCTCCTGCCGCGTCGCAAACCTCATCTGATGCATCTCCCAACTCCACTGTCACGCCTCCCTCCTCGGCACCCACTTCTGAGCATGATCCATCTCCTTCCCCACAATTACCCTCCTATGCTATTCCTATTCCAGCACCCACCAATGATATGCGTACCCGTGGCAAATCTGGTTTTCGTCTACCCTCTAAACGTCTTAATTTCTTAGCTCAACCCAACCTTTCTCCCATCCCAAAATCCTACAAATCCGCTCTTCTCGATCCCAACTGGTCCGCTGCTATGTAAGAAGAATACCATGCTTTGGTCACTAATGATACTTGGCAGCTAGTTCCTCGTCCTTCTAATTCAAACATTGTTTCCCGTAAATGGGTCTTTCGTCAAAAATTTCACTCCGATGGTACTCTCTATCGCTACAAAGCCCGCTGGGTATTACGTGGCTATTCTCAACAACAAGGAATTGATTATGATGAAACCTTTTCTCCTGTTGTCAAACCAAGCACAATTCGCACCGTCCTTAGCATTGTTGATTCCTCTTCTTGGCCTATTCATCAACTCGATGTCAAAAATGCCTTTCTTCATGGTTCTCTTCAAGAAACTGTCTACTGTCAACAACCTTTAGGTTTCGAAGATCCTAGTTCACCCAATCATGTATGTCTTCTCAAAAAGTCTCTCTACGGCCTAAAGCAAGCACCTCGTGCGTGGTTTCAGCGCTTTTCTACATTCATCCAAACTATAGGATTTATTCCCTCTCTCTCCGACACATCTCTCTTTGTCTATCAATCAAATAATAACATTGCCTATCTCCTCCTTTATGTTGATGACATTATTCTCACAGCCTCCACCCAAACTTTTCTCAACTCTATAATCTCTAGTCTTCAACACGAATTCTCTATGACTGATCTAGGTATGCTTCATCATTTTTTGGGCATTGTTGTCACTCGTGATTCTTCTGGCCTTTTTATTTCTCAACGGCAATACACTCTTGATCTTCTCTCTCGTGCTGGCATGTCGGACTGCCAACCATCCCGCACCCCCATCGACACCACTTCTAAATTTTCTTCTACCGGCGAATCCTTCTCCGATCCCACTCTATATCAAAGTCTCGCAGGAGCACTTCA
This sequence comes from Avena sativa, assembly GCA_916181665.1. NCBI lineage: Eukaryota > Viridiplantae > Streptophyta > Magnoliopsida > Poales > Poaceae > Avena > Avena sativa. Next base: position 185,501,813 of record OV702293.1, on the reverse strand, counting down.
ATATCTCACTCTTACAAATCCTGAAATTTCCTATGTTGTTCAACAAGCATGCCTTTTTATGCATGATCCATGCCTTCCTCATTATAATCTAGTCAAAAGAATTATTCGATATCTCAAAGGAACTCTTGAGCATTGCCTTCATATTAATTCTTCTTCCCCTACAACTTTGACAGCATATTCCGATGCAGACTGGGCTGGATGTCCTGAGACTCGTCGGTCCACATCTGGTTACTGTGTCTTTCTTGGTAATAATTTGATTTCTTGGTCTTCGAAGCGTCAGCTAACGGTTTCTCGTTCGTCTGCTGAGGCTGAGTACCGCGCAGTTGCACATGCAGTTGCAGAAACGGTATGGTTGCGCCAACTTCTGGCTGATCTTCATCGCCCAATTCAGCAGGCTACCATTGTGTACTGTGATAATATCTCTGCAGTTTATATGGCAGGCAACCTAGTTTAGCATCGGAGGACAAAACATATTGAAATCGACATACATTTTGTTTGCGAGAAGGTTGCTCTTGGACAAGTTCGTGTTCTTCATGTTCCAACCACGGCGCAATTTGCTGACACCTTCACCAAGGGGCTTGCTACTGCACCATTCATTGACATACGATCCAGTCTCAATGTCGTTGCGCTCGCCGATGAGACTGCGGGGGGATGTTAGACTAGACAATGTTGAGTCGATTTTGATCTGTTAAGAGTTTGTTTTAGAGTCGGTTTAAGTAATCTTGGCCGACAAGTTTTTTAACCCTATATATACTCTGTACCCCTCAAGCAATATTATTACGCAAGTCAATCAAATTTACACTTAGGAAAATAATAGCAAGAGGATATTTAATATGGCTATAGTGGTAGGAGAGCGCCATGAGAGGTTATTTTCTAAAATATTTTATCTTGTATATATAGAATCTACAAGGTTTTATTGAAATCTTTTGTGAAACAGTTTTGGAAATATTTATGAAAAGTTTTAGAAAACACTAGGATTGGGTCACCCTATTTTAACCACACGGTCCTCAAATGACCTGTTTTTATTCTTCCTTGCTCCTCAACATCACATCACCTTCTCTGGTGTCCTTCAGACCACCAGGTTTAGAAAACACTTTCTGTTCCGAAATCCTTTTTGAAAACAAAACCGACATCGCTCTAAAGTAGTTTGTCCAAACGTCCATAACCATGGACACGGCTATTCGAATAGATTTACACTCTTCAGAGGTTGAAAAATTTACCCAGATCAAACGGATACCCTGCCATGATCCTTACTGATCGTGGGTTGAGTAACCGATCAAGATTCTCTGGATGCCATTCTAGTATGGGACCTACCCGATGAGTTGTTCCTCTCAACACAGGGACGTCGGGATCCACAGACCAACCAGAGGGCACCCAACTCCTCTGGAGCTGACACTTTCAATGAGAGGCTCGTAGAATCGCCTGGCCACTCACATTGGTGGTCCTGCTTCCTCTAGGTGAGTACCTAACAGTTGACCTTTTTTGTAAAGGAAGCCTGGAATTAGAGCGAGTTGATCCCTTATAAGTAGTGGTGAGAATTTCTACGCTAGAGCAGCAAACATTAAGTCCAACCCTATCCCACTTAAGGATAATGTGGTTGCACGGGTTAGTTGTTATAGATAAAGCTGCAAAGCACCGGGTGCATTTTCATAAACGGGTTAAGTTGTTAAAAACCATCTACTATACTAGGGACAAATAGGTGTCATCAAGGGTGTGGTACTTATTAGTACAAATGTGTAATGGTTTGGAGGAGCCAATCCAATACTAGATATAAAATATACTAGTAAAACCGTGTAATACACATGTATGATTCAGTAGGTTTTGAGTTCTTTGATTTAGAGCAAATGGAAATGAGTGACAATCATATGGGTTTTTTCTTTAATGTAATTGGGAGGCTAGGACTACTTAGAAAAGGGTTTTTAAACTAAGGTCCGAATTTTATAGTGATTAAAACTCTAGTTTTAGGGAATAATCCAGCCGAAATGTTTTTTAGGTCCAAAATTTATTTGCTTGTATGTTTATGTAGGGTTTTATGGACTGATTCACTAAGAGTTGGAATCTCCTAAAAATATTTACCAGAATGCCCTCAGGAATTTCCCAAAGTCAGTTCTGGCAGATATTTGTCTTTATCACCAGATTTAATCTACATAAGATTTTTATATGATTCCAAGTACACATACTAGGAATTTGGAATACCTGTCTGTAGCAATTGGAATCATCATTTTTGGAGTTGCCGAACTAATGTATAGATTTTATTTGTGAATTAACTATGCACAAAATTGTTTAATTCACAGTAAATCGAACAGAGCTCAATAAATATTGGGCTCCTGGGGTTTGAAGGGTATTGGTATCTATGTGTTATGGTAATTCGAATTAGGTCAATACCATATTTGGTTTGACCTATAGAAAATCATAAAGGCAGGTTAAGGCTATTTTTGTTATCTTGACCAAGGGCAAACTAGGAAGCAAATTAATATAGGGCCAGGGTGACATTGTAGTACCAGGAGGATTTGGTTCAGTTCGATTTGTAAATCTCACGAAAGGATTTTATTAGAAGAAATGATACATCCAAGTGGGTGGTTTATTATAATTAATTGAATAGTGTTTTGGTTCACTGATTGTTTTGTATGTTAGGGAAGACACTCTAATACCCTAGAAACATTAGATCTTGGATTTCAGAGTCAGTTGACATTTTGATATTGATTTAAACCAGCAGGTACTTAAATAGATATGGGAAGAAAATCAATAAAACGGAAAAGGGGCGTTGGGTCGGGTCTGTTCGAGAACAGGCCGCGTACAGACCGAGTCAGCCCAGCTCGCCGTGCGGGCGCGGGGGAGATAGCACTCCAGGCATGGCGCAGGACCAGGCGTCAGTGAGTCAGGGCGTCAAAGGGGTACCGGCCGAGGTAGACCATACAATTAGGAGAGGGATCGACGAATCATCATCATCGTCTTCCTGGGCACGGTGGCGATGGGAAAAAACCCTAGGGCAGACGCGGAGGTCGCGAGGAGGCTCACTAGGTGCTCGGGAGGAGGTGAGGTAGGGCAAAGACGATGCAGTGCTTGCTGGTGACTCTAGGGAGGGGCAGCACGACACGGTTTGCTTCCATGAAGGAGCTCGCGTGAGGATGGCCGGATGGAGCTCGTCGGAGTGGCTGCAAGTCAAAAAGAAGGGCATGGTTAGTACCAGAAGATCCAGGGGGTCCTCGATGAGTGACATGCAGAGGAGAAAATCAAGAGGGAAGGGAGCCTTGCGCGATTTTTGAAAGAGGCCGAAGCTTTTATCTTCTTCTCCCTCGAGTAGGGAAAAGTAAGGGAGAGGGAGGGGGTTCTATGGGGGTGGGGTAGGTGTAACACCATATCCTTATTCACCCAGACCAGAACATACTTATGATCCTACTTTAGATATGAGGTATAATGTACCATAGGCTTCCGAGGAAGGATCTCATTCAGAACTTCCTATTGAGAATTCTGATGGATGGAAGATGGGATCACCAAATGGACCCTGAGGAAATCAAATGCCAGTTGATGGGTCTGACAGAGATGTTGGACAATTCAGCTGGATGGGTGCGAGAACCAATACCAATGATAGTAGTAGGAATGCAATGTTTGTAGGAACTCAGGATTAGGAGGAAGATCCTGAGGAGAGGATGTTTGAATTACCGATACCCTATCAAAACCCAAGGAATGTACATTATCCAGTGTTTAACTATCTTGCCCAGCAAATCACCTAGGGAGCAACGAAATCTCAGTATTTTGTTGACAACTCTAGGGATGGAGCTCAGGAGATGCAAGCGGGTGATAGTGATGAGAAGGTTTCTTCAGACTTTTCAGCTGAGCTGGATGGATTCAATACACTCAGGATGAGTGATAACTCAAGTCCTGATACTTCAGATACCGAGTATGTTCCATCTGGAAGGCCATTTGTTTCAGAGACTGTGCGACAGACGTCACGTCGGCACGGTTGGATTGCATGCATGTATAATTAGCATCGTAGCTAGTAAGGACGTAGACTACTTGTTAAGTAGTAACTGGTATTGTGTATTGTATTATTGAGAGACTGATGTAGTTCAATAAGTGAGCTAGTATCCATATATGTTGTAGTACCTATATGGTACAGGTTTGTAACAATATTATACCAACTATATGGTTTGTAATGTATAATATGTGAAATGCATATTTGGTTCTTATTTGGATTTTGTTTTCCATTTGTGTGACTAGGTCTGTGCATGAAGTTGAGCTCAGAACACATGTGCATGATGTAATTATGAGTATTCTATTTATGTTGCAGGGCTAGGGGGTCTTGGAATAAGGTGTAGAAACTGAATCCGAACAGCAGCGCATGGCCGCGAGGCTAAGGTGGAGGAGTGAGTCTTTCGGACTATCAGAATAGAAGGTGGAGGAGTGAGTCTTTCGGACTATCAGAATAGAAGGCCGTTACCTTTCGCATCAGCTCCAGAACCAATAGATGCGGAGGCTTGGTTGGCAGATACAGAGAGAAATCCAAAGACTGTAGGTTGCAATGATGAGGAGAAGTTGAGGTATGCAACACATCTCTTGACTGGACCTGCAGCATCTTGGTGGGATAATCAGTTAGCAATGCAACCTACAGGAAGGGAGTATACCTGGGAGGAGTTTAAGCAGAGATTCCGTGAGTATCATGTTCCAGAGAGTGTGATGAAATTGAACCGCAGGGAGTTTGAGGAGCTTCAGCAAGAATATATGTAACACCCCAGTTTTACTTAATCAATACTAGGGTTCGTTTTGTGCATCATGAGCATCATGTTTCAAATTGTGCATTAAAGCAAAATAAATCAAACCCTAAAACCCTAATATCTCCCCTCTCTTTGAAATTCCTTCAAAGTGATTTTGAAAAATATTTAAAAAATGCAAAATAATGGAGCCTAAATGGTCTACAAGGGCCCCTAATTATTTTATATAATTGACAAAAACTCTGGTAACTTTGAATTGTTCAAAACAGATTTTAATTTGAATTTTCAAACAAAAAATGAAAATAGAAATTGGAAAATGTTTTAGGAAATAAAAATAGAGCCAGCTAACCTAATCAGGCCGCAGCCCAGCCGGCCCACTCCTCTCTTTCCTCTCCCTGTCGCCCAAGTGCATCACCCCACAGCACCCACGGCCCAGCAGAGGCCCACTCTGGCCCGTACCCCTTCGCCCCCTTTCTTCTTTTCTTCTTCCTCGCAAACAAAGGAGAGAAGCAGCTTGGTGGCTGCTCTGCCGCCGTCCGCCGTCGTTGCGCCACGATTCGTGCCGCCGTTGAGGTTCCCGCGAGGATAAGAACGTCGCCGTGCACGTCTCTCCCCCTTCTGCTCTTATCCCTATCTCCCCTGTGCTCTCTCCCTCTTTCCCCCAGCTAGACCAAACCCTAGCCACCAGGTCTCGCTGGTCTTCGTCGTACCATGCCTCCTCGTGCTCGTCCGAGTGTGCCACCGGAACCACCGTGCTTCCCTGCCTCTTCTCGCCAAAGGAATCGAGCTGGGAAAGTCTCAGTCGTTGCAATCGAGCCCTCCTTCCTTAGCGCCGCCGTCGACATCGTCGTTGCTTCTAACCTCGTGTGACCTCTCCGACCGACCCATCGTGTTCAGGGTGAGCTTTTGCACCTTCCAGTACCCTCCCCTTCTTAGCTTGCTTCCTGTACCGAGCTCCCACCGTGTGCCACCGTTCGCCGTCGTGCAGGCTCGTCGCCATTATGTTTTCCGAGCACCATAGGGCCTAGCGCCACCCTAGTTAGGTAGCCCGTGTAGAGGCATTTCTGGTATGCCCAAAACCGCGTCCGTGCGTATGCCGTAGCGCCGACGCGGGATGGTCGCTGGCGTTGGCCACCGTCCACCGCGCGGGGCAGACCAAGTCCACCGTGGCAGGCCCCACCTCGACGATGTGGCTCGCTAAAGTGTACCATGCCCCACCAGTCAGCCTTTGAAGCTAGGCTCTGCCCCGGTGAGAAAATACCCTGACCCTCTGCCGACCGTTGTCTGTCCACGTTGCAGCTGAGGTGGCCTCAGGCCCCTCTGTCAGCCATTGTGGGTTTGCATTTCCCCGGTGTAAAAAGTAATTGTCCTTTCTGTTTTAATTTCAGAAATTATTATAAACTTGTGAATTCAATATCCAATGATTTATAAGTCAGAAAAATATGTATAATATAGAAAAATGTCCAGAAAAATGAAACCTAGCTATTTAAGCTATAATCATGCATTGTTCAATAACTTAAATGACAAGTTTACTTATAACACTAATCAACCCCTCTCATGTGTTCCCGGAGTTTCCCCGAGTTAGGGTTATCACCCCTTGAAACCCCGTTTAAATTGCCGAGCATGTCTTAGGGTTACTTCTCAATACAAGTTAACTTGTCATATCATAATACTTGCTTGAGCATTGCATCAATGCCATGTGTTGATTGTTCCCCCTCTCTTTCCGGTGTTTGGTTCTTCGCGATCAACTGGCAAAGGCAAGCATAGCCCACCATGATATAATCCTATGGTTTCGAAAGCATTTCAATTCCGCCATGTTGCATACGATTCTACAGTGGTCTTTTATCGATAGATAGTGTATCCTATCTATTGCATTACTCCCTTTTGAGCTTATATTACCTGATCCACGGCTCCTAGCATAACTAGGTTTGGCTTGTGTGCACTGCTAGGGCTCTTATTTGTGTCTGCTTAGCCATGCATAGCTATTTAGTCTGGTCCATCCCGATGATGTATCAGATGCAAAGAATCTAGTATGACAGGAGAACGTGATGAGACGATATCAGAGGTGATACGAGTTAAACATGCTAAGGCTTGTATGGGAGGCCATGTTGGGATGTGGTTTTTCTAGTCGCATGCTCGCCACCAACAGGACCCGAGTTCTTGCCTTTGGAACCGAGACGAGCGTACAACCACACGGGGCATGGAAAGCCTCACGAGCAACTAACTTGCCTAGTATATTCCATGAGTCACATAGTTCGGGCGTTCCAATCGACATATGCATAGAAAATCTTTTGAAAGATTTGCCGGGTGAAGTTGGTGCATTCATACAAGGTAGTTAAGCATGTACCGGGTTGCTTGGGGTCGATGGAGCCCCTGTTAACCAACCTTGCCTCACATCTTTAAGTACCGGCTTCGGGATTTGACCCGTTACGGCGGAACCATACTTATTGCGTGACTCATGGTCTCGGCGAAAGCAAGGTAAAGGTCGTGTCTAACCACCCTCTGCCGGCCTTCCAAGGAAGAGGGCTATTACTAGTGGCATTAAGAGAAGGTTAGTACGTGTGGGTAAAGTTGTACACCCCTACATGGAAATAATATTTTCGAAAAGCCGTGTTCACAGTTATGAACGACTTGGCGACCGGACTCAAGATCATAGAGAACTCTAACCTAATCTTAAAACTTGGTAGATCAACGTGTGCTTAAGGATGCTTCCTCATGGGTACGAGGGGGTGATCCAAGTTCAGATGATGATGATTTGGTGGATATCAAAAGATGATGATCAATACTTTGGAGATGTCGCTCTCCTATCCCCTTTTAAAATACTCTAATTAGAAGAGATTCTTCTCTCTCTCTCTCTCTCTCTCTTATTTTACAAATAAAGATGGCTTTATGCAAAACAACCTCACCAGCCATAACTCTTGCGGAGTACACCCTATACTCACCCTTGATTTTTTGATACTTTTGGCAGAGTAAGTGTTCCCTGAAGATCAGTTTGGTACTACATCGACATCGACGAGTAGCTTGAGGTTCCCGGCCGGTAGCCTGGAATCTATGGGCTGGGACGTCATCGTTATGCTTCGGGCCTCTTAGGCCATTTGTTAAGTTTGCTATACTTAATAGCATAATTTGCCTTCCGTTGTGTGGTGTTTGTGGTTAGTGACCTCTGCTTGTAATAATTTGGTTCTCTACTCATATATGAGCTTGCTGTAATAAATTTTGTGTCGTAGGGTCACTGTTGTGTTACCGATTCTTCACTGGATATTCTCGAGCTCAAGGTTAAGCTTATAACAGATGGAGTTCTGGGATTTGTTTAGCCCTGATCCTGGTGGTGTCATAGTTATTGGTATTAGAGCAGTACCGACCATAGGAAAACCGTGCTATTGGTCGATGTTGAGTGTAGTGCTTGTGAAAACTATTTTAAAGATGAAAAGTATTTGCAAAAACGCTAGTATGCTTCTTTTACTCCTTATCTAGTTTCGCTCTAACTCTAGGTTATCTTATCTGGTGTTGACTTTGGAAAAGTTTTGATATCTCTTCTAGTTTTTCAAAGCTTAGGTGCCTTCTTGGCATGTCGTTTCTCAACCAGTTGACCTAGTGTTAAGTTCTCTAGAGTTGTGTGTGTTGTGAATTCCTTGATCCCCTTTGCTCTTGTTCACATGAGAGATTCCTTTCTATCATGATCTCTCTATCCTTTGGATCCACAACATTATATTGTTGGATCTGTAGTGTTCTGTTCTAGGCTTTGAGGTCTCCTTTCGCCTCGTGTGCCTCCTTTTTGTTTGTTTGGTACTTCAGAAGATGTTTCTTCTTTTGGAAGCTACCTCGTGATTACTATATTGTAGTGTACGTTGTGTAACTCAAGTAGTAGTTACTTATTCCTTTGGGTTTTAACCCTTGGACTTGAACCGAAGATCCCTGATTGTGCAGGATTCTATTGTTGTGAATCTTGTAAATGAAGCTGGTCTTTAAACCAAGATCCATCTCTTTGACCCTTGTTGTTAATGTTCACACATTACCTCAGGATGGCTAGTATTACAATTCTAGCCTCCAAGCTTGTGGTTATTGTCGCGATTGAATTGTGACGATAAAGGACTTCCCCTACCACTAGCTATGGCAGATGTTCTTTAATGGAACCAAATAGATCACGACAAGAGTACTCCTCATGAGACTTGCATCTATGCTCGTGACTCTGCCACACCTTACCCTTCTTATGCATTGGTTTTCGGAAGATTGTTAATCTATGCATCCACATCTCGGGATCCTATCCCGAGCATGTTCTTTTCCCCTTGTTGTTTTACGACGTGTTTGTCTACCAGTTGGTAGCCAAGTAGTAAATGTGCATCTGTGTCTTCTGAAGAAAGATACTCTTGTGGTCCGTCAAGACAAACCATTTCGGAATGTCTAGGAGAAACAAACTCTAGTACCTCGTCATTTCTAGGATCAGGTCAAAGTGTTGTATTCCGCAGATCAAGAGGCATTGATTGTCTTCCATATGTTCTATCTTAACGTATCACACTCTTCTATACTAAGAGGTCGAGTTAATTTTCATGACCCCTTAATGAAGAGATGCTCTTACACATATTTACCCACCCTTTCTCGACCTTTCGTGCTCGTGAGTGATGCGTGTGCGTAACAATGTGGCCATCTGAGATTCTTAGGAATTATTATTGTTTTGAACTCTAAGGACATTTGTATCATTCTTAGCATGATAGGTTAACCCCGTCACTAAGCAAAGGATGATTGTGCTACCAAGTCCGTTATTCTAGTACACTCTCTTCGGTCAAAGAGTTAGGCTTGTGCCGAAGCTCTAAGACTATGTCTTCTTGCCTTACAAAGCAAGTTTACTCTCGAACTAAGTGACATATCGGTGGTTCATGATATTCTAGATGTCTTCTAGAAGTATCGCCATGTTACCACATGACCGTGTTGTCAAGTTCTTGAGCAAGTAAGTTTTCTGGACTACTCTTTTCTCCAAGGATCTGTACTGGATACCCCTGAACTAGTTGGTTGAGCTTAAACAACAACTTGGAGAGTTGTAAGACAAAAGTTCTATCTGATCCAGTTCCTTTATAAAGGGATGTCTAGTTTTATTCGTGCTGAAGAAAGATAGTATTTCCTTTGTGGATATATTATTTTTCCCCACCTTTGATTTGATTTGGGTTATCGTCAAATCAAACTCAGTTCCAAGGACTGTCTTTATGGTGTTCCTACTCGTGATGTTTCACTTGAGTACATCTTCATGTCCTTTGATCTGACCAATATTCTTGCCTTGTTCAAGCAATATGTGAGTCCATCTTCTTAGAGTGTTCCGATAAGTTTCTTGTTGAGTCCATCGACAATATCCTTATCTTCTCCATGCTAGATTTGATTCATATGGAACATTTGGCATTAATGTTGGAAACTTTCGAAAACCATCTTTGAGTCATCATGAAGTATGTGTTATGGATGTTAGAAGTGACCTTCTCTAGTTCACGTGAAAACATTGAAAGATGTCGCCGTGGATTATAGTAGAGTTAGCTTCGTTCCCTAAGGACACATGTGTGTATTGTTGTTAGCACCTTATGTGTATGAAGTTGTCTTTCGACAAGTTTCTAAACGCATGGGTCTAACAATCTAGCTTAGTCTTTTGGAGCTTTACACTGTAGTCCATATCTTGAGAATCTACTAAATTTACCTTTCCGGTAAATATTGCAAACTTTCTATTCAGACATGCTGAGTCTGAAGTATCATACCACCTAACCAAATATGAATGTCAAGTAGATACGATGGTTGGTGTTCCTCAAGGTTTTGACATAGGTCTCTTGGTAAATCTGGCAAGATTGATGTAATGGTTGACACACATAGCCGGAAAGACTTATTGTCATATTCTCTTAAATCAGCAGTAACAACCAATCTTCATGAGGCTTCTTCTATAATTCATTATAGGAGTTGTGCTTATGGTTTCCTTTGTATCCGAAGTTTGATCTTTACTTGATGATCATTTTCTCGAACATCAAGGAGAACATTTAAATGAGTGTTGCTAAATGTCCCTCGGTTGATCCTCCAGACCCTTTTAAGTTGGCAAGCATTTTGTTGTGCCAAGTAATTGAAGCCTGAGAATGAAGTTTCTTTCTTCTCGTGTCATCAGGAATCTTCTTAACTATTCATCCAGTGGTGCAAAGTGATATCATGATCTTGGCAAAGATTTTGATAAATCTGGATGAATAAAGAGTTTCATTTGTTTTCTCAACCATGTTTAAGAGTGACTATGATTTTGATAATCAGAAGTTTCTTTTGTTACATGTTCCTTGTGACTCTTATGAGTCCTCTCCACAAAACACCTTTCCGTCTTAGCCTTCTGTTGAATGAAAAAGTGACCCTTCTGTGTCAAAAGTAGTTCAACAGCTTGGTTTTGTTGATCCATATGTCTACAACCTATGCTCACTACTTAAGTCGTATATTAGAGGTTCTCTATTGAAGTATGTGTTTTGACCTTTCTGTTGGAAGCTTTGTTTTTCAGAAGCTTCAAAATCTCCTGTAAGTTCCATGGTCTCAATCCTTATGAAGACCATTTATCTAACAACTTGAAACCTTTTCTTCTTGTTTCCTCTATTACCTTGTTGTGTTTCGTGTTCGTCATCTCAGAGTTGTTCTAAACAATCCATCCGTGAGTTGACCATGAGATACTCTGTGTTTTGTTAGTATGTTTTCCTCTTATCTTTAGAGTGACCATGTTTCTTCTCTCTCTTTCTCTCTTCCTACCTTTGGAATCTCGGGTCAAGATTCTCGTAAGGGGGATAGAGTTATAACACCCCAATTTTACTTAATCAATACTAGGGTTCGTTTTGTGCATCATGAGCATCATGTTTTAATTTGTGCATTAAAGCAAAATAAATCAAACCCTAAAACCCTAATATCTCCCCTCTCTTTGAAATTCCTTCTAAGTGATTTTGAAAAATATTTGAAAAATCCAAAATAATGGATCCCAAATGGTCTACAAGGGCCCCTAATTATTTTATATATTTTACAAAAACTCTGGTACTTTAAATGGTTCAAAACAGATTTGAATTTGAAATTTCAAACAGGAAATGAAAACAGAAATTGGAAAATGTTTTAGGAAATAAAAATAGAGCCACCTCAGGTCGCAGCCCAGCCGGCCCACTCCTCTCTTTCCTCTCCCTGTCGCCCACGTGCATCACCCCGCAGCACCCGTGGCCCAGTAGAGGCCCACTCTGGCCCGCACCCCTTCGCCCCCTTTCTTCTTTTCTTCTTCCTCGCGAACGAAGGAGAGAAGCAGCTCGGTGGCTGCTCTGCCGCCGTCCTCCGTCGTTGCACCTCGATTCGTTCTGCCATTGAGGTTCCCGCGAGGATAAGAATGTCGCCGTGCATGTCTCCCCCTGCTGCTCTTATCCCTATCTCCCCCATGCTCTCTCCCTCTTTCCCCCATCTAGACCGAACCCTAGCCACCAGGTCTCGCCGGTCGTCGTCGTACCATGCCTCCTCGTGCTCGTCCGAGCATGCCACCGGAACCACCGTTCTTCCCTGCCTCTTCTCGCCAAAGGAATCGAGCTGGGAAAGTCTCAGTCGTCGCAATCGAGCCCTCCTTCCCAGAGTTGCCGTCGACATCGCCGTCGCTTCTGACCTCGTGTGACCTCTCTGACCGACCCATCGTGTTCAGGGTGAGCTTTTGCACCTTCCAATACCCTCCCCTTCATAGCTTG